>ML675618.1:26678354-27084189 GCA_007922155.1 Mesoclemmys tuberculata | reverse complement strand
ATCTATCTATCTATCTATCTATCTATCTATCTATCTATCTATCTATCTGATTTAGGCACCCAAAACCAGATTTACAAAGATATTTAGGTACCTAAAGTAGGATTTTCCAAAGTGTGTAAACACCTACTCCAATAGGAGTTAAAGCCAAACTGCCTAAATACCTTTATATCTGGCCTTTAGGTACTTTTGAAAACTTTACTCAGAGTCAATGATTAGAACGCTTTTGAACCTATTTCTCAATCCCATTCTTAATCCACTTGACAACATTGCCTCTTTTGTGCATTGATTTTTCCAGCAACTACAGGAATGTATTCTAATATAATCTGTGTTATAGATAAAATACTTTCAAACGTGATTATGTTAATAAGTGGCATACAAAGCTAAATCTCTCATTTTTAACAAAGCCATAAATACCCCTTTCTTTGGACCTTCAAGCAGAGCTGTCTTAGATGTTTGTATGTGCCCTGATGTGTCTATTGGAGGGAGGATGGGGAGACAGAACATTATCCCATTGTGGTTATGGTTTTCATCATATGCTCATGTTCGTTCCTTTCATACCCAATATTCTTAAAGTTTTTGATGTTAAGCATGTGCATCCTCAAATAAGATCTGAATCAATACCAAGATAATAATAATGAACTAGTTCACAATGAGCATGATTGGAATATCTCTGAATAAACAGTGTTGGTACTGGCAAAACTTTTGGGAAGTCCCACCGACATCAGTTTGCTATATTTGGGCATGCTGGAGAGGTTTTACAAGGGATAGCCATAAGTCAAGGGAGAGACTGACATGTTAAAACAGTTATAAAATAAAACTTAATTTTAGAATCAATATAAAAGAACCACAATGTGGGATTATCATGTTATACTTGTCCTTGGAAAATATTAAAAAGGAACTCTTTGTTAATCATGTCAACGGTGATTCAAAAAAGCCAGAAGGAAGCTCTAAAGTTTTAAAAACCTGTAGCATCTAAGAATCTACAGTAACAATCACTAATATAGAACCTGTTCCTTGCAAGATTCTGAGGGTCTCCTGCAAGGTGTAGTAGACAGCTCTCAATTCCCACTGATGTTGCAGGATTAAGCCCACATTGTCTCTGATTTCCCATGTAATTATATATGGCCTCTTGTAGACATCTGGTACTTTTATTGGAAATAAAGGTATTCATAAAGTTGCTTGTTAAATAAAGGAATTAAGAAATAAAAGAAAGGTTAACAACATGACCAGAGACAGCGGGAGCATAAACAAGATTTAGTGATGCAGAGCTTGGTTTATCAGCAAAATAATCTGTATCTTTTAAATATGTATGAATTTTTGAGCAGACAATTTTCTATCATTTATGTTCCTACTGCATACTATCATTACATCTTCCCGGATAAAGAGATCAGCATGATTATGGAGATTCTTGATTATGTTATCAAGCACTCTTGTACCTTGATAATACTGCTTAATACTGTGTTTGGAAGTAATGCCATGGAGAGTTTTCTCAGCCAAACTTGTAATTTGTTAAAGGAATAAATACAAAGGCTGTTTTATAAAATAAAAATGCTTATTCCAATTACAAAGTATTTTTGTCATATGTTAAAAATTAAGAATATTTTATTGCACTTACTACAAATTGATTTCATAAAGCTAAAGTTACTAGTGGAATACTTTGGACCATTATCAAGACACTTATAATGGTCTAAACATTCAAAAGCCATTAGTCATTTTTAGCAATAAACACTATTATACACTATTTCAATTGCTCATTGAATGTTGAACCTGAACGTTTGATACACCTTCCAGAAGCAAACTTTATTTCTGAAACAATAGTGCTTAGAATAAAAGTGCTTCATGCACTTTTCTACCACTCCTCTCTCCACACACACACACGGGATTAGCATGACAGATAACTATCAGAGATGAAAATAAACTAAATACAAAAATAAAAGCTCTAGCTGTGTCTGCCAAATAATCTCTTGCTAGAGTGCTGAAATTACAAAGACATTGGCTGCCAATGTGCACATTCCCTTTAATTGTAGTCATAAAAGCTGTTTTTTTAGGTTACAATCACAGTGCTAACTGATATTTCCCTGAAAATACACATATATTATAAAACGGTCTTTTCTTTTTTATGTTGGCATGTGGTGCTGTTCAGAACGCTTATATATTTGCCTAGGTTATATTCTAAAGCAATTAATTTCTTATCTATAAAAATGCATACAAGTAGAATATTACTTTTTTTTTAATAGCTGACACTGACATTGATATAGGAATATATCTTAGTAGCAAATAAGAGTGTCCTGCTGGGGAAAATGTAAGATTTTTTTTGAAGTTTAATCGATCCTAGTAACGTTTCAGACTTCTGCTTCTAAAAGACACTTTGATTTCGAAAGCTTTATGGACCAAAGAAAGGTTTGTGGTTCTCAGTTTTTCCAGTTCCTTCCTTCAGACACATTTATTTTCTGACTTCCACAATACATGAGATAATAATAACCGATAATATATCTATGACTAATAAAAATCTTGTAATTGAGCCACATTAAATATATATGCCAAACTGAGTATCTAACGTCTCTTGTTGCTGTAAACTTCATAGTTCATCTGCACACCCTCTCTACACTGTTAGCTACTCCCGTTCATACAGCATTTTATTTAACATTAGAGTGTACGCTCTCTGAGTTTTGGAGCTGAAGTAGTATTAAATAATCATCATTAACATCTAAATTTCTAGTGATGAACAGATAAGCTTCTTTAAAGTGTCGTTATAGTCAGGAAAATCTCTGCATATATGGGGAAATGGCACATTCTGAGTTAATATCAGGGCTGTACAAAACCCCTACATTTCATATCAAAATAGGTTATGTGAATCCAAAACTACAGTCTTTATTCATATAGTGGCTCAAGCACTGCAAATTCACATCAAAACTGCCCCTTTTCTTTCCCTTCCCCCACTTTTCACTATCCTCCTATCCCTCTCAACAGCTGCTACTTATCGCACCATAGGCTCGGGAATGTCCCTCATCCCTTATTTTTGGAATTTTTAGGTTTGTACAGGGGCCTTGTTGGCCTACAACCTCTATCTTTCCGGTTCCTGGTATTTCAGAGCCCACAGGAAAGTGTCTTGTCAGGTAGCTGATCCTCCCATTATGTAACACTGAAGTATACATTTTCTGCTTATGTCCCAATCCTGAAAAGGTCTTCTGGTCCTGTGAGAAGGCTTCCCACATATGCTGCAGCAGCAGTGATATTAAACAGCCTGTCTCTGAGCGTTTGCTGTCTATACTGGATTCTGGAACAGAGGTGCATCAGAAGCCCTCATACTATTATAATGGAAGCCACACGTTTTCTATAGCTATAATTCTGGTCTCAGACAGCACAAATACTTTTGAAACTCCCATTCTTAGAAGACACTTGAAGGATTAAAGGGTTGTGACCCAGATCAGGGACATCCCACAAGATTCAAGATGTCAAGGTGCCTCTCAAGTACTACTTGAATATCTTGGTGAAGAACCACATACACAGAAAATCAGGAGAAAAGGAGTGAATACTACTGACCAGCCTTTCCCTCCAGAAACTTCCAAGATAAAGAGTAAATCTGTGACCCTAGTGAATGGCTGAAAATGGGTTTCAAATCAGTTGAAGCAGTCTAGATTGTAACATTAACAGACTAGACTTGCAATCATTCAGGAAGCTGGGGTCACTTGGGAACTGAACCTGATGGGAACTGATGGGAACTGAACCTGAAACTAAAGGAGTTTCATATGGGTTAGGTTAAATTACATGAATGACACAAATCTACTTAATATCAGTGCAGCTTTGAAATACATCTGTTAAGGATTCTGATGCACAAAAGTTACTATCATAACATAGGATAGCAAACTAATAAACAAACAAATTAATAATAAAGATGAGCTAACAAAAAGTTAAATGGACTTTGTCTGGCACATTACCAAGAGAACTGTCAACCAAGTTCCAGTGGTACAACCTTTATTGATGGTAATGAAATGAGAGGCAGAAAGAGCACTATTCAGTTTTCAAATGCCAGGTTGACTTTGTAGCACTGGCAACTAGAAAGAAAACAATCTTTGAACTTGTAAACAAATCTGGTAAGGACGTTATCAAGAAAAGAAATATAGAACCTCAACATTTTGTTTCATACTCATTTTTCATAGTACAAATGAATTTAAACAGGAGCTGCTTCACCAAGCTACTTCACTCTTGCAGCTGTTTTTTATTCACATGTCTACAAATGTCTGGCAATAAGAGAAGAACTAAAGCAACATAAGTGTTGCCAACAGCCAACTAAACAACTTAAGTGTTGCTCTTTCTGAAATTCCTTACCTGCTAATGTCAGCTTGACATAAACTGATCCATGGCACCCAAGACACTTCCAACTTCTGTCCTTAACATTTCTGGGGGTACATGGTTGAGTATATTTAATTCTATATTCTTAATTTAATAATTGTGTAGAGAACAAAAACAAACAGGCCATAGATATCTGTATTTTATATTTGTTTCCCTATAGAGGACATATGAAGAGATAATTTTATACTAATTTGTGATTTGTTCACTATAGCCCAACAGTGGAAACAACCCAACTAATATATATATATCAGGAGATGTATAAATTATTTTTCAGTAAGTGTCAGCATTGGGATGGGATGAAATTGTGACTGGAGACAGCATTTAATAAAAATCTGAAGTGTTTATTGTGGGTTATGTTTACATGTGAATAACTGATTCTGGATTTTGTCAGCCTAATAATTCTTAGCTTTTTGAAGAAGGTGGACTTGTTCAAATGATTCATCTGAGGGAAGAAATTTCTTTTTTTACATATCAGCTCTTAAATTGAGAGTATACGGTGAGACTTCTTGTCATAATCCTTCATATGCTCTATGATTTCTCCACAGAATATTCCTTAGGTTGCTTGCTAGAGTATTTATTTTAAAAGATTTTTTTTTTCATTTTCATTAATAAAGTAACAGTTCCATGACTAATAATCTTCTCTTCCCCTTTCACTTCTGCTGAAACATTTATAATTTTGATTGATTATTTGAAAATTACATATAGGTATTGACAGATTACAAGTACTGTACTGAATGTATCTGGCAGTCCTGGCTGGCATTAGCCAATTCTTTCTTGTCACAGTTGCTACTCATTTCACATTAGAAAAAGCTGTGAATGTCAGACTGGCTGGGGATTTGAACAAATAACTCAATTTCTGGAATTTTACACCAGCCAAATTGAACTCCCATTGAAATCAATTAGTCTTTCTATTGACTTCAACTGGGAGTTGGTTCAAGTGTTATATACAGTGGTGTAATAGACATTTAGTTCTTTCTTTTGATAGAATATTTGTAAAAATAAATGTGTAAAACAAATAAAACAGAACAACCCACCTATGTTAGATTCTAAGCAAGTCTGTTCTGATATCAATATAAAATCAGGAAAGAAATATTTAAACCAGCAGTAATTCTTCTCCCCAAAACCAGAAAATAACTAAACAGGAATAGAATCAAAACCCAATAAATCAAGTGATTTATAAGTTTCACTTCGTATTTGACATTTAATGTTTCTCTTCATAAGTGTATATTTATTGTAAATAAGAGTATTATACAGTAGCCTAAGTCTAAGTCAACTCATTTCTCTATCAAAAAGGAAATAGTACATTTCTAATGTTTCAGCCTTATGTATTATCATTTATTTCTATTGAGGTAGTATTTAAAGAACGTAATGGGGGATCAGGGAGTCACTGTGGCTGGCACTATACAAATAGCATATGATAATGTCCTCCCCAGAGACTACACACTCTAAGATAAAGCTTTCAGAAGATATGACCATACTCTCAAATAAAATCATGGTTTAAGCTGTCTATATACTATACATCTTTATGTCCTGTATTTAGATCATGTAAATGTTGCCCTAAGTTTACCTACATTCTAAAAAATGAGTATGAAGATTCTAAGCCTGATCACATTTTAATAGACAGGAATCTTTTTATTCATGCTGTTATTTATCTAATGCTTTTGTATTGAAAGCTGACACGAGACACAGTTGGCATAAAATTTAGCTGATGGTTTCAGTACTAAGAAGGGCTTAAAGATGCCCAACAGGCATTAATTGCAAAATCTATTTGAAATAAATTGCCCGGATAGAGCTAGTGTTTTGATTAGAGGTGAGTGTATATATCTGAATTTTAATGAATTAGAAATAGTTGCTAAAAAATGCACAATGAAAAATCATCAAGCTGGGAAGTGTACAGTGAAACAAGGTCAATAAAATTAATGCCCCTTCATGAAGGAAACCATTTAAGAACTTGGAGGATACAAATAGTCTGTTCAAGTAAACAGAATTAATCCAGTGGAAGACTAAATAAGTCTTTAGAAACTAATGGTAGAGTGCTTCGTTAGAATAAATTTAGATACTTCTAAAAGCTTCAAGGTAAAGAGATTGGACAGTTTTAGGAACTAAGGGAAGCTATAAAAATGAGGTCCACTGAAAGGTTGTCAAAATAGAGATAAAGGACAAGATCCTTGTTAGAAATAACCAAACAGGTTGTCCCAGGTGTGGATTGGGGAGTCAGAACCCTTTATTGCCTGCTTGTTCCATTGATGTGCAAGTGAACAACAAGGGGGTTATTTTACAATTCTTTTATCCATAACAGTATGTAAATGTATAAATTTTTAGCAACTCCCCATAGACCCTTATTTGGTTACACTGACACCTATAAAATGAATATTAACAACTACATGATGAATATAATTATACCCGCCCCTGTTTGTTGTTTACAGGATTACTATACAGAGGTCAGGCACATCAGCTTAAAACCTATAAATTTTACACTAACATTCTTTGAAATAAAGGTATGCCAGGGGGAGAAGGAAGATAACGATTTCTTCCCACCAAAAGGCCTTGAGCAGAAATAGCAATCATCATTTTATTAGCCTCTTTCCCAGCACAGAAGGCCAGGAAGGGAAGAAAAGAAGAGAGATAACAAACTCTAACTAGAATTCACATGAATTAACAGAAACAAGGTTTGCCCGTGCCTTGACCCCGTTCCCTATAGCTTAGGCCTGAGCACTTATCCAGCATTTAACTCTTTACTCTCCTACAACCCTCAGCTACACTAAATAAATAGCTGCATTTGTGCCAGTGGAGCTACACAGATTTATATCACTTTCGCACCATGTGCAAATAGTGAGCTAATATCTGCCCAGTGGTTCTCCCTCTTCCTCTGACTCAAACAGAACTTTTAGAAGATGATCTAAAATTCTAAATGAATTAAAAGACAGCCTAATGAAACCTAGGAAGACCTGATAGCTATGGGAGAAAAACATGTAGGCCCTGTGATTGTGCTCTATATATGGATGTAAACTACAGTGACCAGATAGCAAGTACAAAAAATCGGGACGGGGTGGAGGGTAATGGGCACATATATAAGACAAACCTCCAAATATCAGGACTGTCCCTATAAAATTAGGACATCTGGTCACCCTAATTGAAACCTAAATATGTAGGTAGCAACTGTATACGTGTCCAGGGGGTGCAGTGGAAAGGTCCAAGTTGGAGAAAGGAACACAGCTATAGAAAACTTACAATTGGTTCCCTAAGGAACAGTTATTGAGAGCATTCTTTTCTCCCTTGGAAGTTTACACACTTTCAGTGCTTCTCCCAACCTCCTAATCTTCCATTCCTTGTACAAATCAGAGCCATTTGGAACAGAGATTCAGCAGAGAGGGGTTCACTTGGGGTAGGGAAATGAACACACTTGTAGAATACTGACAGTTAGTTGTCTAAGGAAAAGTTAGTTACTGTGTTCTTTTCTCCCTTGGAAGATTACAAAGTCTTGACCATTTCTTTTCATGATGCAGTAATGATGCAATAATTGCCTTCTCATCATGTAAGCATATTTCAGCAAATTTCTGTTTCAGCAAGAACTTCAGCTAGTTCTTCGGGTTCACTAGCCATGCATATCTGCATTAGTCTCCCTTCATAGCTGAACAAACCCCTCCATTCAGCAATATGTGGATGGGTGGTCATTAGATGAAATATCTATCTGTCATAGATTACTGTATCTCCTCCATAAGACTGGAAAACAACTTCTGTTTTTCATTCTGATACTTTGAAAACCTCTTTGTTCTCCAAATGTTGGCCAGCCTTAAAGGAAGAACCTGTGAACTGGCAATATAGCCCTGAAAGAAATTACCCCATCTCCTCTGACCCCAGTGAGACCATATGAACATTTTAAATTGTTAAAAACACTACTATAGCTTTTTTAATCTCTTCTCTTTTTTCATGGGCTGCAAAAGTTTTATAAGACCCAAGAAAAATGAAGCTGTTACATTCCTGAAATGCTGAAGTATCTAAATGGTGGACTTCTATTATTATGTTATGTGGGAGGATTTTTCAGCTTTTTTCAAAGACCAACATTATAATGCTATCCATCTCTTTTTATTGGCAGACTTTTATCTTCCGAGATGGAAACCATGTCACTAAGATGGCAGGAACAACACTCAGAGAGGGCAGGGGTAGACTTGACTTCCAAATTTGGAGGAAGCCTTTTTTGCCTTTTACTCTGCTGTTTAGCCATAGTGGCATTCTTTTGGTCCCCTTACTGTCTTTTCTGATTTCGGGTATGACTTTAGTCTGAGGCTTTATCACGGTGTTTTAAATAGTCCCCTTGCTGCTTTCAGAAATTTAACCTTTTTGACAGCTCCTTTTAATTTCCATCTAACAGCCATCCTCATTCTTGTGTATTTCCCCTTTTTAAAGTTAAATGCTACTGTGGTGGGTTTTTTTGCTGATTTTTCCCCCTAAAAGAATGTGAAATTTACTTACATTCTTGTTGCTATTACCGAATGGTTCAGCAACAGTTATTCTTGGTGTCACGCGGGCTGCATTAGGAGGGGGGGGCATTGGTGTTGTTTGACCTTAATATGTCAAAATCATAATAATTCATGTAAGACATGCCATGTCAGGTACTGTTAGAAAGGTTATGATATGCTGAATAAGATGGTAATATTTGTGTTCATGTGTAATATGTGTAAGGAAAGTTATGGAGATCTTTGATATCCCTGTATTTCAAACTGTGCTGTGGAAGACACACCCCAGACAGAGAGGCGGCAGGACAATAGCTTGCTTAATAGCCCATTCAAGGCCTTATCAGAAGCCAGAGGCCCGGGAAGAAACTAAAGGCATACCTGAAGAGTTACCAGGATTGGCCCATGTGACTATGGACTTCATTTTGGTTCCAGTAAAGTTCCACAAGCCACATGGCCAGAAACAGAGGTTATATAAGATCAAATCACAGAAACCATTTTGTCTTTGATCCTGTCCAGCTGCGGACACACCTCTGGATTAACACACTTTGCAACTGAACTGAAGGACTTAGACCCATCCAGGTACTGGATGTATACCAAAGGAACTATACAAGCCTGCAACTCCACAATTGTTCTAGAAACCTGATGTATATGGACTTTTAAATCATCTGTATGTATCTGATTGCTTTAAGCCTTTAACACTTCTCTTATTGTTTGTTTTCTTTTATTAATAAACCTTTAGTTTTAGTTACTAAAGGATTGGCTGGCAGCGTGGTATTTTGGATAAGATCCAAACTTATAGTGAACTGGTACTGTGGCTGATCCTTTGGGATCAGAGGGAATCTTTTAGTAAAGAGCATAGAGTTAAAGCAACTGGTCTCTTTACTGGACCTAGTGTCGGTTTTGGGAGCCAGAGACTGAAATGCAGTAAAGGGGGCTGTGTGTATTTGCACAGTGGCTTCTTGATAACCAGTGTGGGGGAATCAGAAGCACTGTTTGTGGCTGGTTGGGAAGTCTGACTGTGGTGTCACCCACCAGTGCTGGGAGAATTTGCTCTCCTTTTGCAGCCTGCCCTGACTCTGGCATTATCAGTGGGCTACCCTGGGCACGGACGGGTTACACTTGGTTCCAATCCTGTGCTCAATTTAGGACTAAATCAAGATTTGCCTTTCCCCTTATGGATTCTAGGACTAGCTACTCCAAGAAGCCCTGATTTATTTTATCTCTGCATCATGCCCTGAGGTGACGTTTGCCCACTCAATATGAGGATAGTTGAAACCACCCATTATTATTGTGATTTCTTGTTTCGTAGCCTCTCTAAACTCCTTTAACATTACTCAATCACTGTTACCATGCTGGTCAGTATATAGTCTTTTTATTCAAGCATGGAATTTCTATCCACAGAGATTCTATGGTACAGTTTGATTCATGGAAGATTTTACCTTATTTAACTCTATGCTTTGTTTAACATATAATGCCACTTCCTCAAAACTTACTCTGTCATTCCTATATAAGTTATATCCTGGTAATACTGTATCCAACTGATTATCTTCATTCCACCAAAGTTCTGTGATATCTTTAATATCAATCTGCTCATTAATGCCAGTCACTGTGGTTCATCCATTTTAGTATTTTAGACTTGGACCATTTATATAAAAGCACTTGTGCATTTTGCCAATATTCAATTTCTTACCTCCATGTGTTGTTTAAATGGGACTATTTCACTTGACTGTTCCTCACTAGCTCCTACCTGTTCTTTACCAACTTCACTCCTATCTTCTTTACTAAGATATAGAGTTTCTCCTTTTCTATTTCATACCTAAGAGAAGTCTCTGACCACACTGTGTGCCCTTTTCACACCTGCCGGCTTTCCCTGACCCCTTAGTTTAAAATTTTATGTGCCAGAATTCTGGTTCCATTTTGGTGTAGGTGAAGCCCATCCATCCTGTACAGGCTACTCCTTTCCCCAAAGGTTTTCCAGTTCCTAATAAACATTAATCTCTGCTTTCTGCACCATCTCATCCATGCTTTGAGACTTTGCAATTCTGCCAGTCTTAATGGCTTTGCCCGTGGAACTGGAAGCATTTCAGAGAATGATACCATGGAGACCCAGGACTTTAATCTCTTATCTAAGAGCCTAAATTTGGGCCCTAGGACCTCTGTCCTACCTTTCCCTGTGTCATTTGTTTCTATATGTACCATGACCCACCAATTCCTCCCCAGCACTGCCCATAAGATTGTCTGAATAACTTGTGAGATCAGCAACCTTTTCATCTGGCAGGCAATTCATCATCTGGTTCTCCTGGTAATCACAAACCCAGCTATCTATATTTCTAATAAATGAATCTCTGATTACTATTACCTATCTCTTCCTATTAACTGGGTTTCCTTCTACAGTGTGAACGGATATCATCGCATCAGCTGGAAGGTGGGTTCCAACTATGGGGTCTTTTCCCTCTGCTCCAGCTTGATTCTTTCCTGTTCCAAGACTTCCATCTTCCTTAACAGGATAGGAGCTGACAGACAGATGGGACTGCTCTATTGTGTCCCAAAAGTCTCATCTATGTATCTCTGTCTTTCTTTGCACCTCCAGTTCAGCCACCTCAAGAGATCATACTTTGTCTGAGGATCATGCTTGCATCAAATTCACACATATGCCACCTGCCCAAGAGACAGGCCATTATACATGTTGCTGTCAATGCAATAAACTGGTTAGCTCCCCCACGATACTGCTGGTCTTCTGATCTCCCTTTTACTCTTTTTTTTTAATAGCCTTTGTTTAGGGTATTGTGTTAGGTATTTTTCAACCCATTTTTTCAACCCAATTTTGCAGGGAATAAAAGCGAGAGGAGATATGATCCATAACTGCCATCAGCAAATGTGTCAAGATGGGGAACAATACCAACAATACATAACAAAGTCATTCCTAAGGTGTCTCCCTGTGATGCACAAACTCCTAGAATGCCGCTAATATTGCATAACAAAAGTGGCAGGGTGGATGTGGCCATACATGTGTACACAGTGTCGTACCTGTGTCCATGATAGTATATGTGGACCATAGAGCACGAGTATGGGGAATGTATTTGAGAATCAATATGATTCAGTACTTGGATTTGTGTGCCACTGTAGATAGACCTTAAGAGGAAAACCATTTTCACTGACTAATAGGGTGAAATTCTGGCCCCAGTGAAATCAATTGCAAATCTCACCTATAGATGTTAAGACCAGACAGGGTCATGATCTTATCTCCTATATGATATAGTCCACAGAGTTCATCCATTTTTTCCTGCATCCAGTGCAACAGCTTGTGATTGAACAAGAGCACATTTTTAGAAAGATATATAAAAACTTCTCTTAAAAACTCCAAATGTTGGAGAATTTACCAGTTAATTTGGTTAACTGTTCCAATGGTTAATTCTTTCACCACTAAAAAAATTTCTATTTGAATTTCAGTTTGAACTTTGCTGACTTCTACTTCTTGATATTGGATCTTATTACACCTTTGTCTCCTAGATTAAAGACATCTCTAGTATCTGAAGTCTTCTTTCTGGATAGTAATCATAGACTATGATTAAGTTGCCCGATACCCTGGTCTATGATAATTAAATAGATTTGACTGCTTTATTTTCTCATGGTAAAGCATATTTTTCAGATCACAAATCATTCACCTACATCTTCTCTGAGTCATTTGCAATTTTTCAACATTCTTTTTGAAGTGTGGACACCGAACTGCACACAGTATTCGTGTAGAAGTCTCATCAATCCAGAAGTAATATCACCTCTCCACTGCACCATTAAGTCCTCTTTACAGCCATGCTTTCCAGTGGCATGCCACTTTACCCTATGAAAAAGCCTATATTGAGTGTTGCTAATGTTTGACCTTCCCTTCTGTATTAATGCTTAATTAACTGTATCCAGCTTATCAAGCATTCTAGAGCACTCCATGACCTGTTCTAATTTTTATTTACTAAAGCTGGTCAGAAAAAAAAAGGCTTTTTCCCCCATGCAAGATTTCAGTGGCATCAATACATAGAAGCACTTTGCCAGGAGTATAGATATAGCATCAAAGTGCTCCTAGAGTAAACCTGGCCTTAATGTCCCTGTTCATTTTAGTGCTAGATCATGTTTCTACAAATGGGGTAAAATGTGATTTACAGAGTTTACAGAATTAAGTGCAGAATTTACTTAAGCTTAAAAAGTCCAAGTTATAAAGGCCTCCCTAGGGGCTTTGTGCCAGAATAACTATGTCAGTCATATTTTTCATAGACTTATAGACTTTAAGGTCAGAAGGGACCATCATGATTATCTAGTCTGATCTCCTGCACATTGCAGGCCACAGAATCCACCCACCCACTCCTGTAAAAGACTCATAGCCTCTGGCTGAGTTCAATAATGTTCAAATAATGATTTAAAGACTTCAAGTTACAGAGAATCCACCATTTAGTCTAATTTAAAACTGTAAGTGACCCATGCTGTAAAGGAAGGCAAAAAAAGGAAACAAAAAAACAAACAAACCACAGTCTCTCAGCCAATCTGACCTAGGGAAAAATTACTAACTAACCGTAAATATGGCAATCAGTTAGACTTTGAGCATGTGAGCAAGACCCACCAGCCAGAGAGCTGGGAAAGAATTCTCTGTAGTAACTCAGAGACCGCTCCGTCTAGTGTCCCATCACTGAACACTGGTAATATTTACTGCTAGCAGTCATAGATTGGTTACATGTCATTGCAGGCAGCTTCATCATACCATCCCTCCATAAATTTATCAATCCCAATCTTGAAGCCAGTTAGGTTTTTTGCACCCACTGCTCCCATTGGAAAGCTGTTCCATAATTTCACTACTCTGATTGTTAGAAACCTTTGACTGATTTCAAGTCTAAACTTGTTGAGGGCCATTTTATATCCATTTGTTCTTTTGTTCATATTGGCGCTTAATTTAAATACCTCTTCTCCCTCCCTGGTATTTATCTCTCTGATGTATTTCTAAAGAGAAAAACAAGTCAAGTGCTTTGAGTCTTCTTTCATGAGGTAGGTTTTCCATTCCTCTTATCATCCCAGTAGCCCTTTTGTTCTCCTGTTATAGTTCAAATTCATCTTTCTTAAACATGGAAGACTAGAGCTGCATACAATATTTCAGATGAGGTCTCACCAGTGCCTTGAATATGGTACTAACATTTCCATATTTCTACTGAAAATGCCTTGTCTGATGTATCCTAGAACTGCATTAGCGGCTCATAGTCAACCATTTCTCCTCTTCTGTCACTCCCATCGTATAGGAAAAAATCTTGTTGTTAGTCCCTAATAACTTACACTATTACATTTCTTCTCATTTCTGTTACTCCAGTTTTCAAGGTTGTCCAGACCTTCTTGTGTGACATTCCATTCCTTCTCCATATTGGCAATACCTCCCAACTTTGTGTCATCCACAAATTTTATTAGCACACCCACTTTGTGTGCCAAGGTCATGAATGGAAATGTTAAATAAGATTGGTCCCGAGACCAATGCCCAAGGAACTCCACTAGTAACCTCACTCCAACCTGATAGTTCACCTTTCAGTATAAACTTTTGTAGTCTCCCCTTTAACTAATTCCTTATCCACCTTTCAATTCTCTTAGTAATCTCTAGATTCTCCAATTAAACTAATAATTTTCCATGTGGAATTGTCTCAAATACCTTAATGAAATCAAGGTAAATTAGATTCACTGCATATCCCTTTGTTATTTTCTCAAAAAAGGAATTCAGGTTGGTCTGGCATAATCTGCCTTTTGCAAAGCCATTTTGTATTTTGTCCCGATTACCATTAATCTCAATATCCTTAACTACTTTCTCTTTCAGAAATATTTTCCAAGATCTTGCATATGATTGAGGTCAAACTAACAGGCCTGTAGTTTCCTGGAGAACTTTCTTCCCCTTTCTTAAAAATATGTACTACACTAGCAATTCTCCAATCAGAGGGTATTAACCCCAATTTACATATTAATTGCTATTGGGCTTGCAATTTTATGTGCCAGTTCCTTTAATATTGGTCACACCGCATCATACCCCCAACCAACAGAGCGATGCTGGAAAAGGTTTGTAGTCTAGACCTATCCTAAGCAATCAATTATATCATCTGAGAACATATTAACAACACACTCACATTTAACAATTCCTCAAAACTCCACCAGAATTACATATTTTTGCTTGAATATCACAACAAATCATTGGTGAACAACTTTTCCTTGATTTATCACTTATGTCCCAATTAAATGTTGCTGTTCTTTCTTTCTTTCTTTCTTTCTTTCTTTCTTTCTTTCTTTCTTTCTTTCTTTCTTTCTTTCTTTCTTTCTTTCTTTCTTTCTTTCTTTCTAAATGGAAATTATAGGATATGAACCATTTATTTACCCTTTTTATAATATTATAATATAATAATATAATAATATATAATAATATAATTATTATAATATTAATTTATTCAATTAAAAATATCATTTTCATTAATCAATAACAAATTCAGTTTCTTCTTGCATTATTTATTTCCCTAATCATTTGCCATCCAATATCTAATCACTCTCCATTCTTTTGATTTCTTCCTTATCTCCTGATAGTCTCTTTTAGTCCAAGGTGTAAAAATGGACAAGAAATCCTAAATTGTGATACCTACAGATAAACTGCATCTCTCTTGGGTTTTACAAGACTAGTTCAATGTACAGCTACCAAAATGCAGTAAAATAAGCACATGAACAGGTTTTCAGAGGGAATATAGAGAAGGAAAAATAAAATCTAAAAGATTACAACAAGATAATAGAAAAAGACCACAAGAATGATCCACTTTCCATTCATCCAGCATCCTTCTTTAACTTGATGATAAGAATACTGTGGGAGACTATCAAAAGTTTTGCTAAGGTCAAGGTATATCACGTCCACCGCTTTCCCCACACCCACAGAGCCAGCCACCTCTTCATAGAAGGCAATCATGTTGGTCAGGCATGACTTGCCCTTGGTGAATCCATTTTGACTGTTCTTTATCACCTTCCTCTCTTCCAAGTTCCTTAAAATAGATTCCTTGAGGACCTGCTCCATGATTTTTCCATGGATTGAGGTGAGACTGACTGGTCAGTAGTTCCCTGGATCCTCTTTCTTCCCTTTCTTGAAGATGGGCACTATATTTACCTTTTTCCAATCATCAGGGACCTCCCCCACTTGCCATGAGCTTTCAAAGATAATAGCCAATGCCTCTGAAATCACATCAGCCAACTCCCTCAGCACCCTCGGATGCATTGCATTTGGCCCTATGGACGTGTGTATGTCCAATCTTTCTAAATAGTTCTGAACCTGTTACTTCAGCACTGAGGAATGTTCACCTTCTCCCCATTTTGTGTTGCCCAGTGCACTAGACTGGGAGCTGACCTTGTCTGTGAAGACAGAGGCAAAAAAGGCATTCTTCACATCCTCTGTCACTAAGTTGCCTCCTCCTTTCTGTAAGGGGCCCAGTTTCCCTACTTCCTGGTTTTGGTAACATACCTGAAGAAACCTTTCTCATTCCCTTTCAAGTCCCTTGCTAGCTGCAACTCCAATTCTTATCCTTCTCTCATCCCACAGCTTCTCTTACATCATCTAAACTAGTTTGTGACTCTGTGTGTATCTAGGGCTGCCAGCTCTTAAACTGAACCAAACATAGATTTATATTTGCCATTGGAATATAACAATCAGATTACACTAGGCCATGTTCATTTGTCTTTCCATTAAAAATTCTTTTTAATAATATCCTATTTTAATGGGTAAAGAACCATATTATTATTTATTTTTTATTTCTTTAGTTCTCACAGTGTGCTAAATGCTGTAAAAAACAATTAATAAACAGTCTTGCCCTGAAGCCTAAAAGATTCAGACTAAAAGACAGACACGTAGAAACAGCTTACTGAAAAACTCACATTTGATGATAACGACTAGGTTTATTATCATTCACTTATTCCTTTATTGTCTCATTTCTTGTAGTGATAGATTGAGAGTAAATGAGACTCAGAATGTTTTTTTTTCTTTTCTTCTAAGTGTTAGCTCAGTCCTGCAAGCCTTTTGCGGCAGAACTTCCATTTAAGTCAATCTAATTTGTCTTTAGTTATATAACTAGTTTGTATAACCCTCTCCCTTGGGATTTAGAAATGATGGATTTGGTAACATTATGAACTTTTTTTATATAGGGTGTGATCCTGATTGGTTCTGAGCAACTGCATCTTCAATCACATCTGAGGGAGTTCCACACTTCTCAAAAAACACATCTTAGTGCATGAGCCAAAGTCTATTGAAGTAAATAGGAGTCTTCCCATCAACTTCAATGAATTCTGTATAAAGGGATTAAAGAAAACCATGATGGATCCTAATTTTTACTCAAAATCCTGAAATCTGTGTCAGGCATGTAAGGTACAATATATAATTTGCGTTACAGGATAGTTTGTTGTACTCTGATATGTATGGACAGATAATGCTGTATGTTGAGAATCCACATAGCTAATTTCTAGAGATGCACTCATTGTCAGATGAAACAATATCCACCCACTATATTTGATACAGAGAGACTGTAGGCAGAGGAAAATTTCCCCTGAAAACAAAATCATTCTCATCTCACTTGATATGGAAAATTAGCTGTGGCACTTTTTTTTAAGTAACAGATTGCTTACAAGTGAAAACTTATACCTAAAGAGTGACAGTTCATAAAGAAGCCTATGGGGCCATTGTTATAATATCCAGACTAAAAACACAGTAGCCTGCACTTCAGCAAGTTTCTGAAATAAAAATGTAATGACAAATGAATAATAAATTTATGACACATCTCCATAATATAATCTCTAGTTCTGTGGGTATGAACATACATGTCAACCATTTCTTCTGTTAAAGACTAGTGAAATACTCTTCTAGATTAAAAGTAATCTGTGTTTGCTCTGATTCCTAGAAGCTGCACAGTTCTCTCTGGTAAAAAAGCAGTTCAAGGTTCTCAAGGTGCAGAGCCTTCTCGTTTACTTAAGTAAGAAAAAAGCAAAAAAAAAAAAGCTTGCATCAGCAGCAAAAGAACGTATATTTTTAATCCAGTGTTATTTTGTTTTCCTTAAACTGATGATACACCAATCCTTTTCTTAGTTCTCAGCTCATTAAGCTCTGACTGCTGCATTACAAATATAACATAGACATATACAGTTTTAGGGAAGTGGGAAGCAGGATCTTGTAAAGATTGAAATTTGGATGCTGATGATCTTTGTGAGACAAGTACTGCAGCAACAGAAAATGTGAAAGGACAGATGACTGGACCAAGATCAGATGAAATTATCAGGTGCCAAATTTTGAAGTGAATCTCTTTTATTGCTTTGTATTAAATGTCATATTATGTGACAAGTATTTTTTATTCTCCGTTCTCAATATGTAAAGTTGTTTTGTACAGTACTTTAATTATGACTCACTCTTGAGAAGTCTTATCAGACAACATGATTTCTTTTAAGCTAGTAAAGCAACTTCAGAGATATGCAGCCACTGATGTGTCTTTTATATAACATAATGCAAGCAATTTAAATCACACAACATAATCCATATTGTGCATGTATATCCACATATATATCTATAACAATATACATTTGTGGTTCTGCTGTCTTGCATTTCCGATATAGGACCTACGGATTCACTGTCAGTGAATTGTCTATACGCAGGGACAGGGTTCCAGCGATATTTAGACAATTGTAGGGCTGAGAAAGTATTCATTGCTATTTATATTGCACTTGATTCTTTCACTATTTCACTGTGCACACACTTGATGTGCAATCACTCATTTTGCCTCACCAATGACTTTCCAATATCTTCTCCAATTTTGAGAAATTTTCTTCTTTCCCAATTTAAAGTTACCGCTGACCTGCAACTAATATCAGATAAGAGAATAAATTCTTTATTTCTCAGAATGAGTCTATTTCCATTAGGAAGCTCAAAAAGGTTTATTAACAGATCATTTAGTGATAAAGGTCTAAATGTGGAATACTGGGACATGAACTGCATCCTAATACTCATTGATAACATTGGACAACAAAGATTTTGCTTCTCAAATACTTTTGGATGTGTCTTATGGATTTTGGGCTGCTGCTTACGAAAATCACCATGAAATTTCCCTATCACGTACCATTTTTTTTAAATCACCTCTATTTGTTATTTCAATTCATACTTTAAGTCTATTAAAATGTTGCCCACAATGTAAGCTGAAAAGTTTTCTATCTTGTGTCCAAGCATGCCTGGGCATTCAGTGACACTGCACCTAGTGCAGGCCACACAGTGGGAATGCTAAGGCTTAGGCAGGGCAGATGCTGGCAGGACAGGTTTTAGAAAGGCTATAAAAACATTTCACACACACCGTTCTATGCATTGCATTTATATCAGTTTGCATTCATGTTGATGCGCATGTTCTATGCACATAGCATATTATGTGTACTCACAACAATTAAGCAATTGTATTTTCAGGAGGATTCGTGATAGCAAAACATCTCGCCAATGTCGCAACAGCCATGATACATTTCTTGGCAACTACAGAGTGACAAACTACATGCAGGTGGTTGACAACGTGCTTCAAGCATACAAAACCATGAAGTGCAACTTGTCATTAAGGATTCACTTTCTGCATTCACATTTAGACTTCTTCCCTGCAAATCTTGGTGCAGTCAGTGATGAGCATGGTGAAAGGTTTCACCAGGACATTGCGATCATGGAAAAACAGTATCAGGGCAACAGGAATCCATCAGTGCTGGCTGATTATTGTTGGACACTTAAATGAGAAGCCTCAGACACTGAGTACAAATGAAAACCATCAACAAAACATTTTTAGCTCAGTTGAACTATTGCAAAGAGTCAGCACTGTTATGCAATTAAACGCATTACATTCAATAACAGTCAATTTCTCGTTTCTCCAAATTCCTGTGTGATACAAGTAGTCTGAAATTATATTTGTGTTCAGTTTCAAGTGGTCTAGCATAATTTAAAAAAAATTCTGAGGCAGCAACACTTTTGAAAAGTGTAATCGGATGTCAACGAGATATGTATAAAATCACCTTTTTCCTTATAATTATTCCAACATCTATCTCTATCCATATAATTTAAAAAGCTGATGGTATGAAATAACCTTTAAATAGCAATCTTAAAGAAATTTCTCTTATCATACTACAAATTAAGTCTATTTGTCATCTTTTTTTAAAGCAAATCCTTTTCCTCCAGTATAATTAGTCTACCTAGATCCTTTCCGCATTGTATCCTCAGTGGCAATTTTATAGGCACGGTAAATTGTTGTTTTGTTTTTACCATTGTGATAATGTGTTGGCAAGGACAAGGTTAACTCTATCTCATCAGAGGGAATCTACTGCAGCTGTTTACCCTAATTATGGACTAATTTTGCTTTAGTAGCTAGCTAGCTCTTCCAATGGGCAGCCCTGTTTTATTTTGTTAATATGAACCTTTGTGAATCTGGGTGACAGCCTCTTTCCAAGTCTTTTTTCTCCTGTATTCCCTCTTGTAGATGTTTAGTTTTGTCTACAAATATGCTTATGTATTTTTGGCTTATTTCTTTTTTCAGAATTTCAAAATAAGTATTATTTATTTTGACAAATCATAATAGTCCCTCAACCCCATTTCCCAAGAAGGAGCCCTGTCATTGTCCATAAACAATGTTAGGGGAAACAGCTTTCAGGAAATTTAATAATCAACATGAGCAGACAATAGTAAGGCACCATGCTATGTAAACTATATGTTCCTGTTCAGTGAGCACTAACATAAGCTAATTCCTTGCTGCTGGATAAAATGTAGTGTAAACAAATAAAGGGAAGACACCTCAATGCATTTAAAGAGGATATTCCCATTTCAGTATTTTTGTTTCTTTAAAGCCTATTCCCTGCACTAGACACTTTTAATTTGAATTCGTATTTCTGGTGGTCATGAACCAATTATGATGTTCCTTTGTCATCTTTGTAATTATTACCTATAATTGCTGGATAATCAAGCATTTCCTTTTTCTTAACACACCTTTCCCTTCTACTTGATTTTGCAGAGTGCTGAAAGGCCTACATCCTGCTCTCAGTTACACAGCTGCAACTCTCACACATCCTTGGGAGTTTCATCAGTGTAAATAAAGGCAGAATTTAGGCCACAGTCTGAATTCAGTCATATTCATATAGTTTTGATTGTAACAGTGTTAAACTTGTAAACCCAAGACTGTGGACCCTACTCTCCTTGAAACAGGCTATTCTCAGGACGGGAAACTCCACAAATTACAGAATTTCTTCATCATTTTTTCATTGGATAGCGAGGAAGTTTGCCTTGCTCCAAAAAGAAATAATAGGTTCATTTTCCAAACCCAAAGAATCCTGTGAAATTCACATAGTCTTGCATGCTGGGTGGCTCCTGCAGGAGCCATGCAGTTAAGGAATTGCCCTCTAACTATGAGACTGCTGCCTCCAAAATCCCCCTCATAAGGACGGTCCACTCTGGAGGAGTCTGTGGCAAAGGAGTCTCATTCGTTTGGGAAGGGAAGGGTTGATATAACAGAGATAAAGGACAAGCTATCTCTCCAAACTTTTGCTTGCCCAACTCTCACATAGAAGCCAAAAAAAGTTATATATCTCATTACTTTGCTAACAGATCCCTCACTTTCTTTGATGTTCACACTCTTCAGATATTTGTAGACTGTTTGATGATATCCTTTATTAGTTGTCACTTATCCAAGATGCACATAATTTAATCTTTACTAATAGGGCATTTTATCAGCCTCCTAATAAATCATTTTTTCCCCTTCTAATCTTCTATTCTTTTAAAATTTTCACTCAAAGCTGAAATGTTATGTACCTGGAAGAGTAGTGTCCAGAACTGGACACAATATTGCAAGTGTGGCTACACCAAAGCTATACAAGATATGTCTATACTGCACTCAGAGGTGTGATCTACAGCATGGTCTGGCATGCCCATGCTAGCTTCACTCTTGCTATGAAGAGTAAAAATAGCAGCAAAGACATGGTGACATGGGCTGTGCAAGCATACTGGGGACCCTGGGTATATACTCACATTGCTAACCCAAGTTGAAGCCCTTTTTACTGCATCTTCACTGTCATGCTGCTGGCCAAGATCCATAAGAACAGCAATCTGCCTTGGTACACAGACTTCTTCAGCATCCCCAGCTCGCCTGTTTTCTAGATGCCCTTTATAGTCACTTATGCCATCACAGTACATGACAGTGGAATCCACTTGTCATAACGAGTGGTCAGTGATGATAGTTGTTAACTACTATCTCATCACTGACCCAACCATCTGTCCACCAGGTTTTGATCTGTCAAGGCACCTGTGGTGGTCTCTGAACCGCTCTTGAACAGGACAGGGCAACTGTGTGGCCAACCTTTTGTAAATGGGGTTTTTCTAATGACCTTTGATGCAGCTGTGATCAACTTCAGACTTTGTCACATATCCTTGATGAAAGCCCACTGATTTATTTTGACAGTGGGCTACCGGCTCTCCATCTGCTTGTTGATGACACCATCAAATGGTGATCACACGCATGCACGCACATACACACACACACAGAGGAGTTATCATTCAACTTTCAGTGTAAATCTACCTTTGCATTTCAAAAAGATGGCTTGATATCTTTTTTAAGCTTTCAGAGTGATTACCACAAACTGTCTGGGATAAGGCTATATTTCAACTTAATGTGTGGGGATTTATATGAATAATTAGTATCTGCATTAATGAAAGTTATATGTATAGTATTCCTCCTGCTTCTCCTAAGAGAAGTATGGTAAAGCATTACACATTCCGATTACCTTTATCTATAATTTCCATCTACTATCCAGCAAGCATTTTTAATTTATTTTTACTTTTGAATAAATCAGAACAGCATACCTGGTGTAGTTAATATACATCAGATTGTCATCTTGAATCCTTAAATGTTACCCCTCTCCTTACCGAGCTGCTATCTGTACAGAATTTCATGCACCATAGCCATATTTAAAATAGCTGCATCGTCATTCCCCTGAAACAGATGGAAAAACCTTTTCGATTAACTGATTTCACTATGTTGGAGTCTTGCAAGTTTATAGACCTTGGCTCCTATTACTTTAACATAGGACAAGAAAGAATTTACATATGAGAGTTGTACAGCAGCTGTCAGACAGGTTTGGACAAGATGATTTTCTGATTCTGACAGCTGCTTGGCAACTCTCAAATCTAAATTCTCCCTTATGCTTTATCAGAATGATAGGAACCAAAGTCTATAACTTTGTAAGTTTCCAAGATACTAAATTCTGTTAATCAAAAAGGTTTTTCCATCTGTTCCAAGTAAAAGATGAAGCAGTTATTTTAAATATGTCTATAGTGTATCTGACAGTAGGCAGGATGGGAAGTTGTTCGTTTATACAGTTTGTGAACATATTCACACAGCCTGGATGAAACTTTGACATACAGTGTTAACTACTTCATGTTCTCAATGTCCTTCTATAAAACACAATATCTTTTGTTGGCAGATGATATAAGGAAATTATATGGTTATTGGATCTGTGACAGGCTCTCTAAGCCCAAGTCTTTTGAAAGTGCAATTCTTTTGATCCATTTTGTGAAAGTCCCTGAATCTTTTGTTGGCTGACGTCAGATGGACTCCAGGGGACACAGAAATCCTAAGTCTAGCACCCCAAAATTAATCTTTAGTGGCCTTATAAGTGGTTAGGAAAGAAGATATTTTAAGTGGTGAATCAGCAATTGCAGCAATAATTGAATGTGAATGCTTTTAAATATAGGTTACATATCAGCCAAAAACTTCGTAACAGTTGTGTGCACTGTGAAAAAACTATGGAGATTTCAAGGTAGGTAAAGGGAGGAACCTGTTACACTTAAGAAATAAGGAGCAGGATCTTATTTAGGGGATAAGGCAGTATGCCGCATTTATTAGGAATACTGAAAACATTTTAAAGAGCAATTGCCTAAAACACACTCTCTTACGTACACACACACAAACACGCACACAAAGTTCTAGAGGAGCAATATGACTACCAGTCTTTGTGTTGCCCTAGCTGAATCACTGGCCAGGTGAGTCTGACTCGAGGGAGGAGCCAGGCCCTGTTATTCGCGACACGATGCTCCTTGAGTCCAAAGTCCAGGTTTCTTCTTCTTCTTTTTATATTTATGTATTTTTATTCGGGTCTATGGAATTTTTAACGTCAAATAGTCTTTTTGTTTGATGTAACTATTAATTACATTTGATATCGCAAGTATGACAGCTTTTTCATCATTCTTTTATATTTGTTTTACACGTTAGGTTTTTTTGTAACTCCCATTTTCCGAGGTTATCTTGATCTTTGGCCATTTGAGTTGTAAAAGTTCTTTAAACAAAAGCATCATTTCTTTCTTCCATCCTTAGAGGCTGTTTTATCTTTTACAAACTCACACTGCATTCACTCCTCATTTATACTTACTAAAAATCATTACATTCTTATTTAATTACATTAATAGCCAATATTATACTTACTTATTAACATAATAAAATACTTATACTTATACCAATTCTATTAATATTAATTTTTTAAAAAAATATAAAAGAAATCTTATTTACCCTCTTATTGCCCCATAATTTACACATCAACCACATTCCTGATACACATATGACACTTTCCTTTACTTGTAAATTATAACAGTTGAATTCCAGAATGTTCCCAAATATTCATACTTAGATGTTCACAAGCAGGGCCCCAATACGTCATAAATGCTAAATCCCAGAATGTTTGTGCAGGGTGTTCTCACTCGTATATTATAGTAATCAATTATCATAGTAAAGCCTGGGGTGGCATAAACACTTAGTGTGTCCCAAACATCCTTATCTATAATGCCTAATTTCATTCTTGTCAGTGTAATAATTAACCCTTAACTTCAAATAATATCCATGGTTCAGGCCTGCATCACAGTGCTTGGGCCTACAAACCTAGAGCTATATCCAGACTGATGTTGTGGAATCCTTAGTTGCTGTAAATTTGGTGGGGCCATTCCACTTCTTCCTGACCCTCAGCTTGCACTCAGTTAAGAGTGTATTGGGGGGAGAAAGGAGAGGCTTGCTCATGCTGAACTCTGTTTATCTCCAACCAGCTAAATGGATCCTTAACATAGTTTAGATCAGGCCTGAGGCTGCTCCGAATTAGGCTGATGACAAAACAAGGCATTGTCTGCAACACGTACTTCTCTAACACATCCTACAGCCAAATTCAAAGCAAACTAGTTTCTTTAAAAAGTCCAGTACGTGTTGTGGAGCATGGTTAGGATTTAACATTAATTGCCGCTCCCATTGGAATCAATCTGAGAAGGACTATGCCCTAAACACATGAGCAAGGATTTGGCTCTTTGAGACTAAAGAAATAGAAGCAGATCCTTAGCTGGAATAAATGGGCATAGCTGTATTGACTTAATTGGAGCTATGACAATTTATACCAGCTGAGTTGTCTTTAAATTTGGCAGATTGAGTGATAAGGCTGTTTCTGCCTTATTTGTGCTAACTATAAGCACGTTCAGGTTTATATTTGCACATTGTATTTCCTTGGCTCAAAAGAGTTAAGTATAATGTTTCAGTTTATGTCTTTAGTTTGTTCAAATTTTAAATTTTATTTTAATATACTTTTCTGTGGTGTAATAATTCAGAAGCAGCACAGACAGTTGATACTACCCAACAGTTTTCAACCTATTCTACAGAGAGATTTTTCATGGATTCCAGCAGTTATTGCAAGTGAGGCAACATAGGGAAAAATAAGAGATAATAGCCGTTAGCAGTGCATGCAGCAATAGTATCAATCTTGTTTTGTTTATAGAGAGACATTATAGTTCATGGCTACAAATTCTATAAATGAAACTTGTCACACTCCACATTTCACTGGTGCTATACTATGCTTTGCTGATTGACTAACCCTTTGGTAGTGTGTCCTTTAGTTATTGTCCTAACTTTAATCTCTCAAACAGATCTCACTGTTTGTATGAAATGATTTGAAAAGTCTCAGTTCAATACATCAAAGATGTTAGTCAGGTGACACAATTACAGTGCATTTGCACTGAACAAATTATGACTCAGGCTTCTGGCCTGACTAACATCCTGTGGAACTCAATTCTATTTGGGTCAAACATCATGTAAATCAGTACAGAATTGGTCCATTGCAGGTAAAGAAATTCTCATGAAAAAACCTGGAAAAAAAAAAGGTCAATGTTTAAGGTCCCAATTCTATAATGACCTCCAACAAGACCTTGGGGGTTCACACTAGTTAAGCTCATTGAAGGTCAAAGGCATTAGCATCCAGACAAATTTATTTTGAACAATGAGACTTCATAAATATTGATTATTGAGCATTTCCTGGACAACCTCCACAAAAATAGTATACAAAAGGTAACAATGTTGCACCCACTTTTAAATGCAACATTTCTAAGTTAGACAACAGCAAAAGAGAAAAGAACTAAAATTTTCAAGATCCTATAAGTGACGTAGAACTTTAAGTCCCATTTTCCATAGTGACTTAGGCTAGATCCACAAAGATATTTAGGTGCCCAACTGCCTCATTTAGCCATTCAAGTCCACTATTTAGGTACCACTGATATTTTCAAAATCACCATTCATTGCTGCTGAATCCCATAGGGGCCTAATTCCCTGAGGCACATATGTTTCTATCTGTAGGCTTGTGCAAAGCTGCCTAATCACTGCCACTGACCGAGAAATCATGAGCTACTTGGATCCCTTGCTGAAGCTGAAACACTAAAGACTTTAAAGCAGGATTTTCAAATTGGGCATACTCCACCTATCTTGCCAGCTGAGCCTGATCCCACTGGTATTCTAAAAGCACATCTATGGGCTTCCTGATCTACTTGTCCCCAACACAAAAGATAGATTTTTTCAGTGTACATGTGGTCCTAGCCATGTTCAAATCCCTGCTCTGCCTGATTCAGATCAAGGACTGAACCCAGGTCTCCCAAATCCTAGGTTAGCACTCTGACCATCAGGCTTGTGCATATAATAAGGTGATTTTCTCTCTGTTTCTTTTGCATTGAAAAGGTCTGGCTTTCACCTGCTTGGACACAGGCTAACCTGCCTTAGGCACCTAACTCCGGGAGAAGGTTCAAAGTTGAGAAGCTAAAGCGTATACTGATGGCTCCCTCCAGCCTGTCAATCAGTGCTTAAAGGCCCAGATCAATGGGGGTAGGTACCTAAATATCTCTGGAGCATCCCTTTCCTCTCTATTTCACTCCTGGCTAGCTTAGGCTCCTCTATGCTTAGCTCCTTAGCTTCTGAGGATTCCTTGCATTGTATGGGAAACTTGGGCACCTAACTGGATGGCAGAGTGTGTAGGGGTTAAGCATCATAACTACTACATCTACTTTTGTAGATATAGCCCTTCATTGTTTACTAGCGTAATAAGACTTTTCAAAAAATGACTTTCACTTCAGGACATAAAAGTCTCATTGAGTTCCCAAGTGACTAAAGGTCAGATTTTTATGGTATTTAGGCACCTAAAGATGTAGCTAGGCACTTTTTCAGAGAATGGATCATGCATATTCATGCCTAGTGGTTAGAGCAGTGGTTATAAATGTCATGGGAAATGAATTTCAGGCTACAACCTGAGGTTTTTTAAATTAAGACACACATTAATTCAGTCCCTGAGCCTGTAATTAGCTCTGTTCATGCAGTCCTCTGCTCCTACACAATGCCAATTGCTAGATTGGGGACTTACAAAGAAAACAAAATTTATTTGGAGTGGAAGTGGAAATAGTTTGAGGTTAGAAATAGCTGGAGGTTTAAATCCTTCAACTAGAGAACAAAAACAATATATGACCAGGTAAGCAGTCTCGGAACTTGAATAGCAAATTCTAAAGTTCAAATAATCAAATGAATTATTACTTCAAAAAGCTATACATTTTAGAGATCTAATATCTATATTTATATATGTACTCTTTGCAAAATCTATTGCTCACATGGGTTTATAGAGCTAATCCTTGGATAATTTTGAATATGGAACTAATTTGTGAAAATCACCATTTATGGATCAATTGCATAAATTATATATTTGTTGAGTGTATTATTTGCATCTTATTTGCATATTTGATAGTATGATCAGCTCTTATGGTCATCACTGCTGTTGGTACATTGTATGTAGTCTTTCTGCTATTAAAATTTGGTAGGGGAAAAGGCCAAATTAGACAGGTAGCAAGAAACCCAGGTTCTTTTACGAGGATTCTGAGACCGATGGGAAAGAACACCCCAGTTTGAATCAATTAATAGCTTTATTGATGATAACACAAACAAACAAGACAATTAAAAATACTTCTTACAATCAAACAATTTGACAATTAACACTTACACGGATCAGTATTGTTTATGGGGGCTTCTCTATTGATTATCCTTATCCTCGACAGATGGTCCCTGGGACAAATCCTTTATCTTATACACAACTTATGCTTGAATCTTAAACATAAACAAACCTAACTATTTCCTTTAATTTCCTATTAACCTTTATTCCTTATAAGCACTCTAACAATTGCCTAGGGAAGAAGTGATCCGCAGATTTTAATTAACTCCCCGGATTCTCTGAGTCCACAGATTCCTGAACTATCCGGATGCTATACGCATGGCCAGACTCTGCTTCAGCCTCTGGTCTAGATCCTTGTTTCAAAACCGTCTTTGACAGGTGCACACTGGGATCTGGAGCACGCAAGCTTCTTAGGGCTGGTGTCCTCTTGATAGACTCAAAAGTAGACACCCCCCTCTTGAGCTGGGCTGCAGTCCACTGAACTCCTGTCTGCTCTGAGTATCTGCTCCAAGCACTCTGTGGTCAAACAATTTTACCTGGTTTAGCTATCCTGCGGAAGCCTACCTAAGCACATCCAGTGTTCTGTGGTTGCTCACCAGTTGACCTGCGGTTGAGCTTATCTCTACTGTTGAGCATATTTCTGTTCTATTCTTGCTCAATCGTTTTTGCTCAGTCATTGCTCTATTTGAGTTCCCTATGCAAATTGGTCAATTCTTTATATTTTGCTAGGCCTTGCATAGTTTTTAGGCCTACTCCTTATAGCCAATTCCCCTATTATCACAGTAGTAACAGACACCAGGGCAACCAGAACAGAACTGTATGTATTTATAGCATGAGGGCTTTCATAGCCAGAAAGGCTGGAAACTTTTATTTTGACAAAATCAACGCTTAGCTTCTGCAGAACAACATGAAATCCTTGGAATGTCATACCCTAGATTTCTGCATCACCCTGAGCAGCATAGATAAATGAAAGGTTCAGCAAGAAATTGAAAATCAGTAATGGAACATTATACCATTTGTTCACACTACGAGCTGTCAACAATCATGCATAATTTAACATTGCAACTGATAATATTTAACCTTGTTTTCCTTTGTATGAGGAGCTGCGGTTGTTGAAGTGTCTCTAATGAGATTACAGCTGGACCTAGCAGAATCTTGTAACTGTTCCATTTTTTCCCCTGCACACAGTGAAAATTTAAAGAGCCTGCAAAAGACTTGTTTAAATTATGAACAGTGATCTGCACCATTGTCATATGGCGCAAAATACTTACTCCTGAAAATGTTCTTAAAAATATGTATATGTCAACAAATTCCTTTCAGCATGCGGCTGCATGATAAACCAATTTATATATCAGCTGACAAGAATACTAATTCAAAGTATTGTATAAAACTCTTTTAAGACATAGGAGTCCATATACACCTGTGCTTTGGCCAATATTTGACTTTTTAGAGAAGCCCACCCCCCCTTTCATAATACTTGCACTCAATTGTAAATTCCCTGGGTGGAATTCTTCCTGAAGGCAAGCAATGAAAGCATTAAATGTATGTGAGTGAAATATATGAGTGCATTTTTCAAATATCAGAGTCTTATTTTATAATTCACAAATAAAATCAAACAAACTCCACTGAGAAAAGAAACATTGGAGTTCTGTTATGCTGAATTCTGCGGACATTTTATTATTAAGTAGACAATGGCTTTGGAAGGTTTCTTTGTGTGTGTGTGTGCGATCTCAATTTTCGAATAATAATTACATTCATAACATTTTTAATATTTCGAAGTTCAACCTGATTGTCACCAAAATGGACAGGTTTCTGTATTCTTTGTAATCGTTTCTTCATGAGAAAGTATTTGTGCACTAATGTGCTCTCCATTTGTAAACTTTGGAGTGTGGAATTTGTATTACATTATTCAAAATATTAGGAGATTAAAAGACTTCAACATTCTGTGAAATCTGCTCTTGTGACTCTAAGGCAGATTCACAGAATTAGGTGACAATATTTAGAATGTCAAATGGAACAGAAATGATAAAATAATATCCGTTAAGTCAGAAAATCACTATGAACCAAAGCTCACAAAAGCATCAAAATTAATTCCGAAACTTCATTTTTGATTGGCCTTGTGCAATCAATGGCAGTCCAGATTCCTAAATGTTAAGGTCCATTCATCACTTATTTTTTTAAAAAGCAGACTACTTTTCTAACGATCTTTGAAGCTTTTGTTGTCTTCCCTTTGGCAAGACACTATGGTATATTGAAGCAAATGTAAATTTGAATGTGATAGCCACCACTGTGTTCTGCTGGGACAGAGACATTGTTTTAAACTCTGCTTGCCTCTTTCTGTGGGTGAATTTTGGAATAGTCTCATAATGCCATATCAGAAGGAGCAGGGTTAATGAAGGAAGAGTCTATGTAAACGTTGACTTCATTAAGTACCCATGTAGGATTGATTTCGATTTTTGTAATCATTGTTTAGCCAGAAGAGAGTTCCTATTTCCTCTGGAGACTAGAAGGAGCTTGATTCAGCATTACAAAACTTTTTGCTGAAGAGCACAGTGCACATAATCAGTAGAACCGAACTACAGGAAATTAATACGACAAATGGAGATTGAACAAGTTTGTGTAAATCAGTCCAAAAAGTTAAGAGACATCATCAAAAGAAATTATGGACCACCATTTCTACAATTAGTATAATTTAGCTGCTGGAAACCAAGGAGACGAGCCAGACTATATGATTAATTAGTTCTCTGCAGATGACCAGCTAGTGCTCAAATGGTGATGCATGAGTCACTGTCCTAGACTGACTGCCCTTCTACATGTAGTCCTCTTTTCATCAGCAGAATGGTAAAAAAGTAGAATCTGGACTCCAAACAGAAATTCCAAAGTACTTTGATATCAGTCAGAAATAAAAGAGAATTTCAAAATTCAGGAATCACTCTTCACTCAGCTTTTTAGCAAGCTATGCTAACCTAGCTACTTAACCATCTTTTCTGATTGAACCAAACTACAATTAAGATAACAAGAAGTGATTAGTCTACAATTAGCTGATTTTAAGATCTCATAATCAGCATGACAAATATGATTCTGTTCCAGAAAGTTTCTCACTTCCTCCTTAATATGCCTGGTCAAAAAAATTTAGGTGTGACAGTTTATTAAAATAAATAAATAAACATAAGCGTTTGAGGTTTTCACATGCTTCCATGAAAAACACAACACATTCTCTAAAAATTCCATAAGAAAGTCAAATGCCACAATATCATGACAAATAATCTGTCAAAAAATCACATTCATATTTAAACATTTTCCACCAATTCTGTCCAACCTTCAACAGAGGATTTACTACTGAATTAATTTATCTACTTAAATAGTTGCCATTAATTTTATTCTTTCTGTATATAGTTTGATGGCAAAGACGGGATTACCTACTGGGATCTTATAACAGTAAACAGTTTATTTTTTATCTGAAAATTCTCATGCTTTTTGTTCTGCTTTCACAGATGATTGGATCTGAAGCCACTTTGGTATTTAGTCATTTTAACATCCTTTACTTCTCTTTTTTTCTTATTCCATATTTCAAAGGTACAATCTGGTTTTTTCCAGCACACCCTGGAAATAACCATATTGAATCATAAAACTGTACAAAAATGAAACAAGTATACTGAAATTTTGAAATCAACACAACTAGGAATGTGGTTAATGTATATAGATGTTTATTGCTTATTTTGGCAGGCCTTTCCAAAATTTCCTGAATTCTAGCGAAATATTTTCTTTTTCTTTTTCAAAAATAATTTCATAAAGCATCTTTTAATTACTGTAAATGAACAGCAAATGTAAACATCTGTTCTCACTGCCAGTTCTAGATAATGCAACACAGTTTAAAAAAAAAACATTAAAAAATCTCCTTCTAGCCAGGTTACCAGATTTAATTGTCATTTGTATTTGCCATATTATGATATGATTGGTGGTTCCTTTTTTGAACTAGTGTGGTTTCGTAGGGAAATATGCATAGCAGGCTTTACCTTTTTTTTCTTAAATTTTTAGAAAAATAAATAAAGAACGTCATTCTGAAGACTTATATTTGCAATGACATGCAACTTCCTTACACAGATACCAAGCCAGGTAAGAATTGTTGCCTTACAGATATGTAAAATGACAGGTTTTAATAATTGTTTTATGAAGACATGTCCATTCAGTGACTGGGAAAGATTTTTTTTATGGTGCCAAAGTATTTTCATATATATATATGAAAAATTGTTATAGTCAACATGCATTATTTATTCAATCATAAAATGTAGAAAAACCTTAAAACTTCACACCTTAAACTCTTTTCATTTGTATCTTATTCATTTAAAGAAGCACAACACAGCAAACTATAAAGTATAATAAATGAGGGGCGATGTTCCAGTGAATATTTTACAAATTGTAATTCAAGCCAGTAAGGCACTATATGAGTCATTTCCTAGTACAGTATTATGTGCTGAAGGAGCCTGAGTTGAACAATGTAGAAGTGAATGTATAACTGAAACAGAAAATACACAGCTGCTATAAATCCAGCCTATAGCTGGAGGTCTCAACATAGCAACTTTGGTCAGGAGAGAGTAAAAACTGGACTTTTGCTTTCTTCTTTCCTGTACCCCACAAATAAGTTTGCTCTCTTCAGTTTAGAACAAAACCATCTCCAGACAGCTTGCTAAAGAATTTTGGGAGATTTAAATTCAAGTCAAGTAAGTCAGGGATGCCCAAAGTACAGGCCACAGTCCAAATGAAGGCCACAGACTTAAGTAATAAATGTACAGCTCCCCTTCTCTTTAGTACAGATATATAGCCAGTAAATAAAATGAGATCTCAGTGTACAGTGTTCCATTTTGATTGAAGATGCCAGGTAGGACCATAGTCTCTATGAGCTATACTCCATACTAAAAGCAAGAGGCAGATAAGTTTGGCTTATCTTAAAAGGATAGGCAGGCCCTAGTCCTGTAATCATATGTGCATCTATAGACTTCTGCATTTGAACATATCCTTATTGAAATCAAGGGAGCTGTGCAATGGGCAATCCACTCACGCATTATCAGTTGCAGGATTGATGCCTTAGTATTTAGAAGGTTGGGATAATTCTGAGAAGTAATCTAATTTCCTTTCTTTGACAGGGTTTCTGGCCTAACAGATAGGGCAAAGTAGTAGACTTGATATATCTTGATTTTAATAAATCTTTTGTCACTGTCCCACATGATACTCTCATAAGCAAAGTTTGGAAATGCAGTCTATATGAAATTACTATGAGGTGAATTGATTGGAAAAATGTACCCAAAGAGTAGTTATTAATGTTCACTGTCAAACTGGGAGAACTTATCAAGTGGGGTACCACATGGGTCTGTCTTGGATCTGGGACTATTCAATGTCCATTAATAACTTGGATAATGGAGTTGAGAATATGTTTATAAAATTTGTAGATGATACTAAAGCCTGGTCTACTCTAGAGACTGTTGTTGTCGAAGGCCATCTTTTTGTGCCGAAACAGTGATGCTGTACACACTGCAATCACCCCCTCCTCCCTGCAGAACCGTTTCCCACCTCGACAAGAGACATAGAGCTTTTTGCACCAAACCTTTAGTGACAAAGATCAATGTAGATACCATGCTTGGTTATGTCACAGTAAATGGCCTCCAGGAAGTGTCCCACAATGCCCATCCTGACCAATCAGGCCATCAGTTTGAACTCCACTGCCCAAAGCCATCAGTCCTTCCCTCTTTAAAGTCCTGGGAGTTTGAAATTTCTTTCCTGCTTGGTCAGCATGGAGAGCTCACATCTCATCTTCCCATCTGACCATGGTGATTCCATGCACCAAATGCTTTTCCACTTGGAACACACCGGAGACTCTAGATCTGATTGGCATTTGGGGAGAGGAGACTGTGCAGTCCCTGTTCTGCTCCAGCTGAAGATAATGTGACACCTACAGTCACATTTATTGTTTAATGATGGATAAGGGCTATAATGAGACATGCTGCAGTGCCTTGTGAAAATCAAGGAGTTGCAACAGAGGCATCAAAAAGCTAGGGAGTCAAACCATCACTCTGGTGCACAGCCAAAGACCTCCCACTTCTTGAAGGAGCTGGAAGCCATCCTCAGTGGTGACCCTAGCTCCACCACCAAGAGACCCGTGGATATCCCCACAGGCCCAGAGACAGCAGAAACCAGAGTCAACCCCAACAAAGGAGTAGTGGACAAGGAGGTCAAGTTGGAGGACAATATGGAGAAAGGGACCGGGTTATTTGCTGAGATAGGGAGCCAGGACCTCTTCTCTCACCAGGAGGGTTTGAGCCAGTCCCAGTCTTTCAGCTTTGGTGTGCAGAATGCAGGACAGGCAAGCTCAGGTAAGTGATTTTTTTGAGCTGATGTTGCTCAGTTACCTGAGGTACAGCTGTTCTTTGCTTTGTTGCATTATATAGCTGGTTGAAGGGACAGAAATGCACAAAAGTAGATGTGCTTCCCATTCCCCTGTTTAGCTAGGAAGTGCAGCAGAAAAGTGTGTTATGCACACCAATATTACATGGAAATCTTCAGAGAGATCTCTAGGAAACTTTACTGGAGGTACTTGCCAATGCTTTGCCAGAGATTCCTCAGCAGAGCTGCTTTGTGTCCTCTCCCATTTTTTGAAACTTGCCTGCACTAATTAGCAATTACTTGTGTAGGGATCAAAGTGGCACACAGCTGAGCAGCGTACGGATCTGGTTTGAAGCTGCGCACAAGGGGAGATGCACCCGAGCATCCCTGCTTACTGTCAGGAGTGAGATATCAGTTTCTATGCCCCCACCTTTGGAAAATGGTGGCATAATTTGAAATTATGTCCCTGTTTACCTACATTAATACCCCCAAACAACCATCCAGAACATTTTCTCCAACTTGAGTACCCCTTCTCCCCAGCCCAACTCACCGTGCTTGATCATCAAGCTGTGCGCTTGCCAGGGGACAGTGAAAAACAGGTGTATTTTATAGTAATGCATCAATGCTGTTATCGCACTCACAATAACTTTTTAAAAATTTATTACTGTGCTTCTACAGATGTGTTTTTGAAGGAAAACCCCTCCATACCTGCCAAGCATACATGGCTGATAAGAAAAAAAACATGGAGAAGGAGAAGAAAGATGTTCTAAGAACTCCTCCTGTCCTCTGAGGTAGAAAAAAAAGAAGAAAAGGCATGGAGACACACTATGTTCAAAAATCAGAAAACTGATCTGCAGGAGTAGAGGGAAAACCAGAAGGGAGTGATATCAGGTTATGAGTGCATGATAAAAGCCATAATGGGGCAAACAGAGCAGCTAAATCACTAGTAACATTGCAAATTTAATTCATGTGTGTTTGCCCTTCTTTGCAGTCAATACAGAACTGCTTTCCATGCCCTCCCCAAAGTCCACCCACACATTCCTACCAAATTCCTAGCCCATCTTGGTACCCTGTTCACTCCACCCCTTCAGAAAGCTTCCATAATAATAGCTGAACTTACATTCAACAATCATAACTCACACTACCCCTCCATCCCAGCTTTTAGTCGGTGCAGCGCAGTGTGGACGGCGCCTAGAACAGACGCAGTGAAGTTGACGAGAGATACGCAAGTGATTTACATCACTTTCGAATCTCCCGTCGACTTCCGCCGAATCCAGAAGGTAAGTGAAGACCAGGCCTATCTTTTTCTCTTGCACACAATGGTTGCACCTCACATTGATACACAGTGCAGTCTGGATAGCACTCATAACAAGATCCAGTGCTATTTACAAAGACACCTCATTAATGCTCATTCTCAAAATAGTTCCTGAAGGCCTCCTTATGCAAATGGCCCCCTGTTTTATCCCTATAATAGCCCTGAAGTCTGGTTCTTCATATTCAGCCACAAAGTGATCAGCCTCTGTGCTCCACCCAGGAGGAAACTTTTTACCCTTCGTTTCACAAATATTATGGAATACACAGCAGGCAGCTATAACCATGGGAATATTTTCCTCATTTAGGTCTAACACGACATAAAGGCATTGCAAATGAGCTTTTAATCTGCCAGATGCACATTCAGTGATCATTTTGTTGTAGGCACAGTACAATTTGAGTTGCCTGACCACTGTCCTGCAGGCCTAGCATAGCTTCAGTTACTTGCTTGGCTATTCTGACCCCTTCAGTGTGACATCTTCCAGCTGGCAGAGATGAATAGGAATACTGAGTAACCTTATAGATGTCTCAGTTTCTGCACATCACAGCACTTAATAAGACAAAATATAGATACTGTATGCTCACAGCTGCACATAGATAACGGTGATGGGAACAACAAGTTATCCTTGAACGTCTGAGGGTGCTTTGATTCATTGTCAAGGGACATACTTTTCCTCTGCCTCTCCTATCACCAGACGTTATTTTGACGATCCCAATTATCATGGTAAGAATGGAATGTAGTTAAGGGTGAAAACCCAATGTAGGCAATTATCATATATGATAATGAGAGAAAGCTAATTAGGTGAAGGCTGTTTGTATAAGGGTATAAGAAGTCACCACTTAGACAAAGGGGCATGCTCCATCAACACCTGACTCCATGGGATGTGCAGCTGGTCGGACCAGAAGACCCACTGAGTCCCCAGCAAGGCCCCTGAAGAAAGTTGTTCCTGTATACAGGCTTCTGAGTAACTGCTTAGCTCTCTAGGATTAGTGAGTATGATATATTGTAGTTAATTTTAGGCTTTGTATTTAATTAGTATGTTTATAGAAAACCTTGCACATTAAACCTTATTGATCTGTAAATCAAGTGTACCATGTCTCACTGTTATCCACGCTGATCACAAAGTGTCCAGTGGCAACAATTTGGCACCTGCTCAGCCTGTTATTGACATGCTCCTTACTGTTATCCATGTGGCCCATATAAAGTTTTCTGAGCCATGGCAGTACAGCATAGACTGGGTCTCCCAGGATCACTATTGGCATTTCAACATCCCTCATTGGAATCTTTTGGTCTGGAAAGAAAGTCCCTGCTTGCAGCTTTCTGTACAGTGTTCAGTGTTCTTGAAGATGTGTGCATCATGAATCTACCCTTACCAACCCCTTGCTGATATCTGTGAAATGCTTTTGCTGATCCACAAGTGCCTGTAGTAACATAGAGAAGTATCCCTTTCTATTGATATATTCTGTCACAATATGTCAGGGGCCAAAATTGGGATATGCATGCCATCTATTGCCCTGCCACAGTTAGGGAATCCCATCGCTGCAAAGCCTTCTACTGTTTTATGAACATTTCCAAGATTCGTAGCCCTTCATAGCAGAATGTGATTAATGCACCTGCACATTTCCAATAGCACAGCTCCAACAGTGGACTTCCTGACTCCAAACTGATTAGTGACTGTCCTGTAACAGTCTGAAGTTGCTAGCTTCCACAAAGCGATCACCACACGGTTCTCCACTGAGAAGGCAGCTCTCATTCTGGTGTTCTTGCACCGCAAAGCAGGAATGAGCTCGGTACAGAGTTCCATGAAAGTGGCTTTGTGCATTCAGAAGTTCTGCAGCCACTGCTCATCATCCCAGACAAGCATAATGATGCGATCCCACCACTCAATGCTTGTTTCACACACCGAAAAGTGGTGATGCACCATGTGCAGAAGCTCCATGCATGCAAAAAGTAGTCAGATGTTGCTTGTTTGCATGGCAAATAGCAGGTCAGGCACCTCAGATTCCAGTTCCAATTGGGAGCTCCTGATATACTGCATGACCAACAACAGTGGAGAGTAGTTCAGGATCCATCTTTTCAGATAGAGATGACGGGTGCTCAGGAAACTGGGGCTGTTGAAACATGCTACAAAACACAGTCGGAAACCCATAAAATGATGGAACAGAAATCATTGCATCATGGGACATTGAGCCCTCATTCATGATGCACTGTGATCCTCTCCTCCTTCCCACAAGTTCTAGTGGCACAAGGTGGGAAGTTGCACAGTGGAATAGCTTCCCACAGTGCTCTGATCTCATTGTCAGGGCTAGAGCACCAACTGTGGACACTTCAGCGACACAATGAGTGCTGTGTGCATAGGTACAAGCATTTTAATTACAGTGTGATCATTGCTGTAACTTACATCAATAAAACTTTCTAGTGTAGACAAGGCCTAAGTGAGGATGGGTTGCAAGCTCTTTGGAGAACAGGATTCAATTAAAAATGATATCAATAAATTGACAAATTGGACTGGAATCAAAAAGAGGAGAAAAGAACAAAGTGTAACACATGGGAAGAAAAAATCAAATGCACAAGTACAAAATGGGGAATAACTGGTTAGGCACTAGTACTGCAGAAAAAAATATGGGGGTTATAGTGGATCACAAATTAAATCTGAAACATTGTGATGCTCTTGCAAAAAAGGCAAATTTTACAGGAAAGGGACATGGGATGTAATTGTTCCACTTTACTCAGCACTGGTGAATCCTTTGCTGGAGTACTATGTCCAGTTTTTAATGCTACATTTTAAGAAATTGGACAAATTGGAGATAGTCCAGAGGAAAGCAACAAAAATGATAAAAGGTTTGGAAAACATGACATATGAAGAAAGATTGAAAGAACTGGGCATGCATAGTGTAGAAAAGAGAAGGATGAGGGATAACAGTCTTCAAATATGTAAAACGTTGTTGTAAAGAAGACAGTGATCAAGTGTTGACCCTATCATCCAAGTATAGGAAGAAAAGTCATTGACTTTGCTTGCATTGTGGGAGATTTAAGGTAGATATTAGGAAATACTTTATAATTATAAAGATAAGTTAAGCAATGGAACACATTACCTAGGGAGGCTGTGAAATCCCCATTACTGGAGGGTTTTAAGAACAGGTTAAATAAACACTCATTAGGGATGTCTAGGCATGTTTTATCCTGCGTGAGCACAGGGGAATAGACTTGATGACCTCTCAAGGTCCCTTCCAGCTCTAATTTCTATGATTCTGAGTAAGAATGATATTTAGTAACTGTTACTAGATGCAGATAATAGGCACTTTATTGCCCAAGTACCTCTCTAATATTTAAAATTAAAATCAGTGGCTGCTCTAATTAAATAGAGCATGAATTCCCTCTGGTAAAACAATAAACATACTTTTTGAATGACAAGAATAAACATGGAAAAAGCTTCAAATAAAAATAACAGAACACAAAGTGCACAGTTCTTACCACTCAGATTTTCACATTTTATGTTCAGTGCCAAAGGGAAGTCAAGACAACATTTGTTAGGTTTTCTGAGTAATTTAAAATCAAACCTTTGGAAGTTTATGTCACCAATATACAGGGGGGCAAACACTGCAAAAATCATTCACAAATGTTTGTTCAAATAAATTCTTCTGTGAATTCTCTTAAAGAGGTTTTTTTAAGAAATCTTTTAATTAGCTTTCCATGAACATTAATTGAACTGAAATTTTTCTCAGAAGAATGTTCATAGAAAGGGCAACAATCACAAATGAATAAGCGTTTGTGTGCCGATAATCCTTCAAATATACATTTTTGAGGGGGAATCACTCACGAAAGTTTGCTCAATGATCTCAAAAATTTTTTGCCATTGTGAGAGTAAGTCAGTAAGAGAACATTATCAGTAATATATGACGCAAGAGACAAATCCCGTAGCATAAATAGTAAATTACAAATAGTAAATTACAGTAGTAATTTATCAAAACAATAAATCATTTGCTGAATAGATTTGAATGCATTCTAACAGCTCTAAATCTGTTAATTGATAATACTGTGATGCTCTCTATCTCAAAGTAGCACTCAGGAACCACCATATTCACCAGTCTGATAATTATGATGTGTTTTATACAAAGTATGCCTTGTGAGGTATCATTTTAAAAGTCTTGATCTGTTGAACATCAATACCCTATTGGATTGTATGTGCTATAATTATATGTGAAGTTATGAAGTCTTGTTATGTGTTACTGAAATATATTGTGAGGTTGGAAACATCCACAACCAGCCTTTCACTTACAACAGTGGAGTAGCCCTCAATAGCCAATGGGTGATTAAAGGCTCATCAACATACAATCCGCTATCCCAGAGGCTCCATAGTGAAGACACATATGCAATGGAAACTGCTTCAACAATGGAGACTGCCTGACCCTCATGTCATTGCAAGGATCTTTCTAGAAGCTAGGAGAAGGTATAAAAGAAAAGAGAGTGATGGTACTTTCCTAGGTGTAGGGCTGGAGTGGGAGGGAATTAGCTGGAGACTCTCTATTAATGTTTCAAGAATGGTTGGGAGATAATTCATGTAACACAGTTGTGCGTGTCCCTGCCTGTGGATGTCTGTATAAGTGCAGTGCCTGTTAGAAGGTTGTAGCCTGACATCAGCATCACAGTGTGAGAGGCAACCAAGGTTTTGAGGGCTCAGTGGTCCCACAATCACACAATGTGGACTCAGTTGTCCCACAATCCAGGTTGCACCCCAAGACTGTATTGATTTACACTGATCAAGGCCCTCTTGAACAGTGAATGTTCATCAAGTAGTTTGCCACCCCCTCAGTGTGGAGTGGACACACACTAGCTTTTGTAAACTGAGCTGAGATTTCTCAAGCATTTCAAACAAAAACACTGTAAAATGTAAAACAGATTTATTAACTACAGAAAGATAGATTTTAAGTGATTGTAAGTGGTAGGCACAAAGGTCAGAGATAGTTACCTTAAGAAAATTAAAAGTAAAAGCATTCTAAATCCAAAACTTCAAGTCTAAGCAATGGTTGAATCAAACACCCATCACAAATACATGAACAGAAAAAGGAGCTACATTTATCAAATAAATTGGTCACTGCAAGTACATTATTCTAATTTAAATTCTATTGATCTACTATTTACTTTCTTGAGGACCTCAGCCAACAAAATATAGCCTCTACAGTTATTAGTCATGGGAGCCTTGCAGTGATAGGAAGCTATGGGGTAGTTACTTAGATTTTTAAAGATATTTAGGCATTGAGGTATTCAGCACTACAAGGTCTAAATGACTTAGCAGCTAGATTTTTAAATGTATTTAGACACCTAAAGTTGCACATAGATGCCTAGAGGGATTTTTAAAAGCATATAGGTGCCTAACTCCCATTTAAATCAATATCATATCTCCGATAAAAGCAGAGATATGGCAGTTCTGTAATTGCTAGTTGTGCTGCTCAATGTACAGCTACAGTCAAAAGGATAAACACAATGTTAGGATACAAAAGGAATGAGATGGAGGATAATAGAGAAAATATTATTTATATACTGTGTGCAGTACTGGTCAATGCGTCTCAGAAAGGATATTGTGAAAAGAGAAGTGCAACCTGACTAATTAGGGACATGGAAAAACTCTTATGCGAAGAGACTGGTTGGGATTTTTTATCTCAGAAAGATGAAATGGAGAGAACATGATACAGTTATACAGAAATGAATGCAAGACAAAAGATACATTGGGAGCTTCTGTTCTCCCTGCCTTGTAACCCCAGAACAAGTGGAATTAATTTTATAGGGAATTCTATGCATAAAATGACTCCCTACACGGGTTAAAACATTAACATTTCAAAATATTTCAATTTAATTTCAATGAAATTAAAAGATGACATATTCAAATCTGATAAAAGGAAATACTGCTTTATACAGTGTATAGTTAGAAAGTGGAACTCATTGCCACAGGATATCATAGAAGCCAAGAATATACTAAAAATAATTGGACATTTATATAGATAAAAAGAAATTCCAGAAATATTATAGTTAATGCTAACAATATTTTTGGGAGGGGTATTCAACTTCATAATTCAGGGTTAATGCCAATTTCTAACTATTACAGATTAGAATGAGACCTAATGCAGGGGTTACCTCTGCCTACTTGAGTTTTTTTTCAGTGGTATAGTGGTGATGGAATGCCATTCTGGTACTATCCTCTGCATCCCCCATCCTTCGACTTCTGCCCAGCCCTCCATAGCAACCCTCCTGCCAAACCAACTCAACCCTCCTCACCCGATAGCCCCCAGGTTATGGCCACAACCAGCTGCATGTGTGTGGGAGCAGGATTAGAGGGAAGCAAGGGCGTGAGATGATGAGATTAGAGATATTCATGGGGGCAGAATTAGAAAGCCAGCCCTATAGGGACTTCTGTTCAAATCTAGTAAAATGACTTTCATGCGGACTGGATTGGGGGGGCATTTGTGTTATTTGATATTAATATGTCAAAATCATAGCAATTCATGTAAGACACGCCATATCAGGTACTGTTAGAAAGGTTATGATATGCTGAATAAGATGATAATATTTGTGTTCATGTGTGAGATGTGTGAGGAAAGTTATGGAGATCTTTGATATCCTGTATTTCAAACTGTGCTGTAGAAGACACACCCCAGACAGAGAGGCCGCAGGACAATAGCCCGCTTAATGGCCCATCAAGACCTTTACAGAAGCCAAAGGCCTAGGAAGAAACTAAAGGCATATCTGAAGAGTTACCAGGATTGGCCCATGTGACTATGGACTCCATTTTGGTTCCTGTAAAGTTCCACAAGCCACATGGCCAGTAACAGAGGGTATATAAGATCAAACTACAGACACCATTTTGTCTTTGTCTTGTCTTTGTTCCTGTCCAGCTGCGGACACACCTCTGGATCAACACACTTTGCAACTGAACTGAAGGACTTAGACCCATCCAGGTACTGGATGTATACCAGAGGAACTATACAACTCCACAATTGTTCTAGAAACCTGATGTATATGGACTTTCAAATCATTTGTATATATCTGATTGCTTTAAGCCTTTAACACTTCTCCTATTGTTTGTTTTTCTTTTATTAATAAACCTTTAGTTTTAGTTACTAAAGGATTGGCTGGCAGCGTGGTATTTTGGGTAAGATCCAAACTTATAGTGAACTGGTACTGTGGCTGATCCTATGGGATCAGAGGGAATCTTTGGAGTAAAGAGCATAGAGTTTAAATGACTGGTCTCTTTACTGGACCTAGTGTCAGTTTGGGAGCCAGAGACTGAAATGCAGTAAAGGGGGCTGTGTGTATTTGCACAGTGGCTTCTTGATAACCAGTGTGGAATCAGTGTGGAATCAGAAGCACTGTGTGTGGCTGGTTGGGAAGTCTGACTGCAGTGTCATCCACCAGTGCTGGGAGAATTCGCTCTCCTTTTACAGCCTGCCCTGACCCTGGCATTATCAGTGAGATACCCTGGGCACGGACGGGTCACAATGATTGCATAGAATAATTTTTTTTTCAGTTTGTGTGAGTTCAAGAGTAAATAAGAGGCTGATGTCTGTTTCCTGAGGGGAGGGAGAAAATCCCAAAACACCACGTGTCTGAATTTCCACTGTGCAGTTGAAAAGAAATAAAAGTGAAATATTTTGATGAGTACTTTTTCATGAAAGAAAATTATAGCATATGGGAGAACATAGTTCTGCATGGCAGGACAAGGTTTGGGAGAAGACAAGGAAAAGCTAGACAGATCTTGGAAACAAATATATTTGAAAAAAATATTGGAAAAGAAAAGCCATTCTTTTGACCGCAGATAATACAGCATCCAATTTTGCAGCAGTTCTGGAAGCAGAATTAATTTTAATGAGAATTCTATGCATAAAATTACTCCATACTCTGGTTAAAACATTAATATGCAAAAATATTTCAATATAAAAAGCTTATGAAGAAACTTGTATGTTTGTTGAAGAGCATCTGACATCACAAGGCACTTTTAATTGGTAAAAAAACTGAAATAATGAGAGGAAATTAGAAAAAAAAGGAAAGCACTGTAGAAATGGTAACAAAATACACATTTGATGATGAAACATCCCCAAATAAATTAAATAAGAAGAAAGAAGAGAAGAACAATTGAATAGCACAGATAAAAGGGGAAATAATAGGAAAGAAAAAGAATGAAGGTCTGACGATGGAACACTCAAATAAAGTGAACATAATAATAAATAAATAAATAAAGTGACTGAAAACTGCACATCAAGATGTGGACAAAAACTGAAAAACAAACAAACAGAAATATTTCTTTTCTCATAAGAGTCGCTGTTGAAAAATTTCAAATAATGAAAATTTTCAGAAGACCTTTGTCAGGATTGTTACAAAACAAAAAAACAAACAAAGCAATTTTTTCAAACAAAATATTTTGTTCAGGATTTTTTACTTCTACTTTTCAGGTCAAAACTAACAATTTAAGCTCCATCTGGAGCCAGTCAATCGATGCCAGTAATGCAATATTAGTGAAGGTGCTCATGGGCCATCACTATACTTAGTTTCTAAATTGATTTTAAAGGACAAATTTGTGAGGTTTAAAGTCATACCAAACACAAAAAAATCCACTAAAAATGAAAAAGAGTGTGGTCAGACATATCTGTCAGCCAGAAAACTTCAGAGGAAATGGCAAATTAGCTAAATATATGTGAAAACCTTCATTCACACAATCAGACCAAAACAATTAGAGTTATTTACTCTGATAAACAAAACCACTTGACTGATATATACTGTTCTAAAAAATACAAACTATCACAAATATTAGGAGGATGGATATGTGAAATATGTAGAAAAAAATAGCATGGAAAATAAATATATAGTGAATAGATTATTTTAAAAAAATAATAAACAGGTAGCATCTATGGGTCAGAACTTCAAACATTAAATAATAGGCTCCTATTGTAATAAGAAATCAGTGCCTCTAGTTGAGTAGATATTCATAAATAATTTTTATTATTCAACCAACACGTCCAGCAGTTAATAATAGATGAAAAATCTGGAAATTGTCACTATAAACACACATTTAAGTTTATATAGCTACAAGAAATTAGCATATGGTGTATTATGGTGCTTCTCTGGGGCTTCTCTAGTTTACATTCTACTTTCTATGTCCACCTTTGTCCATTCCCTCAACATTCACTTTACTTGCTTTCTAAACCAAGGGCTGAGGCAGGGCTGGCATAGAGCCTTAATGTATGCTCTGTGCCTGCCAAGAAAGCTAACTGCACAGATGGCCATTTCCATTCACCTAACGGCCTCTTTATGCTATCAGTACACCATTAAATGACCTTAGCATAGCTCCATATAACTGCTAACCCCACAGAAGTTAATGTAGTTAGTCACATGAGTGAGGTTTACAGGTTTGGTCTCTAATACAGACCACTGTTGAGGGATTGATGAACTTCTGTGTAAAAACTGGACTGGATAGCTGAAGAATTGGTTTCTAATACTGTCTTTTCATGGATTTTCTGTAGGATTTTCCATCAGTCACTTACCCATGGTCCCAGCCTTAAGTTTCCTGATCTGTAAAATAGAGATGATAACATACTTAACTATTTCAGACGGATATTGTGGTATTCAGTTTATAAAAGTTTATGGAGTGCTTTTCAGTTCTACAAAAAAAAGCACTGTGTGCAGCATTTGCAAAGTATTATTTTGGAGGCTTGTGGGTTACCTAAAGAACGGGCAACTTGAGTTTATATCTCAAAATAGTAACTTTTTACAGGTTAATAGTGTTCAACATCTTTTATCTGCCCCCTACCATCCAACTTCCAATGAGGAAGCCGAATATTGTGTAAAACTTTGAAAAATGGTATGAAAACTGCCAAAGGAGATGAAACATCTTTAAATCAGAAAATAGGTTTTTTCTTGCTATCTTATCAAACATCATCACACAGTGCTACAAAACATATGCCTGCAGCTGCTCAACTAATGAGAAGGCATTTATGTTCCAGACTGGAAGCTATGGCAATTGAGTTGGGTAACTATTTTTAAATTGTTCTGAGAAGATAGCAAGGTATATAGAAGTTAGAGACCTAGTATGAGTTTGTGACAAAAGGAATGGAAAAGAAACTTTAATTTAAGTTATAATCCCAGAAAACTGAGTGACCAGTGACATTCCAAAGCCAGTTATAAGTTATCTGAATAAGTCCCGTTATCCAGTCAAAAATGTATCATGTCTGCATAGGTATAATCAAAACATAACAGAGAAAGAAAGATGTGCAGAACTAAAATTCCTTAATGAATCAGTTTTCTTCTGACCACTGTGACTACTTTGACAGTGACTCCTAAGTCACAGGATAGCTGGATCCCAGTCAGGGGATCTTTAGCTCTCTCCTAAACTATAGGTGAAGACTAGGAGCCTATAGCAACAGAAACAAGTCAGGAGACCAGGAACGTGAGCTAGGCAGCCAGGATTGGCAGAACAGGAGCAGATCAGCAGCTGCATTCAGTCTGTTGGGCTTCACAGCCTGAGTTCAAACATCTGCACTGCAATTTTTAGCCAATCTCTCTCTTGTCAGCCTAACCCTTCTTTCTATGTGGGGATAGTGTCTACTACTGCTTGTTTGCCCCGTCACTAAACAAACAATCTGGGGGTCTCTACAGCTAGAAGCTTTCAAGCCAGTTGTCTCAGTTGCTGATGAAACAGAAGAGTGTAGCCTGTATTCAAAATGTTTCAGAGACTGGCATCAGCATATAAAAATATCTATTTATTGGATCTTTTCAAGGCTTTAACACAATAGGGCACCTTCTTCTCCACATAAAATGCAGCTAAGCCAGACAAGAATTCACAAACCCTCAACTCCTCGAGTGAGGCCACATTTGCTCTCTTTAACTGACACAGGACCCCATTTTAGAGGAGTTAGATTACAGCTAAATGTAAATTCCACAGGCTCTGGAACCTCTACGGGTAACAAATGATTCCCTCAAAGCAATCCTTCTGGCTCCATAGAACACATCATCATGGACTAAACATAGTCCTAATGGAGGGCTTCCCTAGTAAGTAAAGCTGGAATGGCACTCACCTGTATCCAAAGTGGTACAGGATTGGGACCCACCCCTAACAGCAGACATGCATCATGATCCTGTGTCAATCAGCTGCTGAGTCCAAAAGACTGTCTTTAATTCAGTGCTCTGATTGGCTCAGCTTTCAGAGGGTGACTTGGATGTGACCTGCCTTGTGGGTTGGCTCAATTAAAAAGTCATATACTGCTTCTGAATAGTTACTGAGCATCTCAGGTTAACTGCCAAACTGGCCATTTATGGGCTTTTCTAGCTGAGTTGCCCCTCCCTACAAGCTGCACATGTGCAGAGACACATATCTATCTAAGGCTACATCTACACGTGCTTGTGGCGTAGTTCCCTTGCACGTGTACACGTACTTGCACTAGAGCTCATCAAACTAGCGTGAAGGTAAACAGAAGTGTAGCTACAGTAGCTATGGTGACCTGCCTTAACTTTAGCACCTTAAAATTGTAAGTTTTAGTATAGATACACAACTCCTTAAATATTATCTGTACATACATTTTGCAGTAATTATGACCACTAGTGGGTTCTGGATTCTGGGTAGAGATGTTACATACCACTGTTTGGTGAACTATTATGCTCGTCTCACCCAAGGGATCCCGGTAAAATCCCCTACACCTCCTGTGCCCTCTGCCAGTTGGCACCAAGACATTGCAGATTCACACCTGATTTGCCATTTCTGTCTTTGTCCTGCTAGGGGAACTTCTGCTCTCCAAACTCCAGTGTCCTTAGAGACAAGCTGGAAGAAGTAGCTTATCCTAACTCTAGTCAACCTCATTAGCATATGTATTGACCAATCTAATCACAATCATTGTTTTTAGTGGTATACTCCTACCAGCAAGAGTGGCTAGATAGAGATGTAAGGGAATTCCATGATACAGAAATTTAATAATAACAGCTTCATAATATTAAACCAGAATTCATAACTTTTACCGAAAGATTTCCCCAATTGTCACAGTGTCTCACTTCAACTACACTAATCTCCTAGCCAGTATCTATTATGAATAGTACTGAGTTCTTTGGAGAGGTCTGTCAGGTTTTGTGGTTGGAAAGACTATTGTACTCTATGTTGTATATGTGAATCCATGACAATCATATTCCTAAATAAAGAACCAACCTAATACTTATAGCTATCAATCACAAAATTTACATTAACTTCAACAGAAGCCAGGTAAAGCTCCAAAAGCATGTGTCTCTTTATGGGACACATGCTCTTCATTCAACTCATGCTTAGCTCGCTTGTAAAAGTTCCCAAAATTCAGCAGATTTTCCAGAAAATACATTGTCTGAAAACAGAAGAAAGATCCTTAACAATGTTTGTGCTGTGCTCTTTACTTGCTGTTACTGTCAGTCTTGCATCACTCCTTATCAGTTTCACATTCTAGAGTACAGTAGCAGAGGCAGGTAACATGTGGCTTAGGAGCAGCCTCAGACAACTAAGTGCCGAAGGGTAAAATAGCAACTGAAAAACTAGGCTTGTAGAAACTAGCAGTCTTCTAGATACCCTGAAAACTACCCCATAGCCAGAACCTGTCTATAAAATATAGATGAAGACACCAATCCTGTGAGCAGCTTTTGCACCCACATGGAGAAATTTCCTGGATTGGGGCCTAAATCACTGATGGAGAGATTTTCACAAGAGCTCTCAGATCAATGAGAGGTGGTGTGTGTGCCGTGCTTTTGAAAATATGGCAATTTCACTATGATGCCTAAAATAGGAGTTACCCTGTCTTAAAAAGCAGCACTAATGGCCTGAGATTCTTAGTGACATACAGTGCTTAATTTGTATCATGGCTTTCCAGGGCTGAGTCCTGGCACCTCTTGGCTTTATGGTTCATCGCTCCGGCACCTTTGGGCTTGACACATCAATTATGAAAGTAAAAAGAATTGCTTGAGCCCTGGCATCTACTTGCTTGAGCCCCGACACCTCTTTCATTACAAATTGAGCTTTGGTGGCAGAGTAAAGAATATATTATAATTAGCCACAAAAAATGATCCAGAGCTGAAGCTGGAATCGAAGTGCTTTATTCTATACATCTTTCCTATCTCAGTCTAAATGAATTCCTTTGGTCTGTGTTGAGGGGCATGAAGAAGCTGTTGTCATCGGTGTTTTATCTGTATATTTTGGAACACCTGAAGAATGTTACAGAAAACACACACACATCCAATGTGTATAAATCCTTCAGAATTCCTTCATAATTTACAAATAATATGATTGATATTTTATGTTTACTGTAATAAATAAAAATACCAATAATAAAAAAAGTAAAAAAAGAAAAATCAACCAACACATTGCATGATTTTTTGAACCAGATATTGCAAATTAAGCCAATCCAAAAAAATTAAACAGGTGTTCACTCACTTGTTATATTGATATACATTTGCATTTAAATTTTTCCTCTTCTAAATATCTCTGAGAAGTTTTAGATATTTAAACTTATTGCAGATACGGTTCTCTGCCCATATATAATGTGCCTGTGATATTCATTGGCATCGGTAAAATAATTGCAACAGAATGTTTGGAACATTTCTCTTCATAATGCTACATCTAGAAGTGACCACATGTAAGTTTTAGATTTATGTTCATAGCTAACTTCAGTACCCTGGACACTGTGTTATTCTCATAGCCCAGATACTAGTTATCAATAACTTTTGTTTTTTATGGATTAAAGGAGAACTTAAATGGCCAGGACACATTCAGGAAGGGAAACAATAAAAAGAGTACCAAATGTAGGAGAGAAAAGTCCTAGATTCCATGGTACAAAGGCATGAGAATACATAGGAGGAAAATGTACAGTAAATAACATCTAATGCCCTTCTCCTTTTTTTCCTTACATATCTAATAGAAACATGTGGAAAACCCAAGTTTTGGTTTTTGGGGGGAAAAATGGGTATTTTGGAATCCAGTTGTATTTTGTATTTGGAATCCAGGGGTATTAACTAAATGGTTCTAGTTTGGATTCATATCGCACTAAAGCAGAGGTTAACGAGTATGAGAGTGATTTTGATTGTATGAAAGCTTAGTATATCAAGTTTTTCTTTTATAAAACAGGGATGATTTAGATCTCAATATCATTTAACCAACCCCACCAAAGTTCATGTGGACTGGGGAAAGGGCTGGCTCTTCAGTAGTCAATGTTAGTGTTCTTGTAGGCTGCAATATTTTGACCCTGTTGAGGGAGTGTTATGATATAGTTTAAAGAGCATGCTAGGTAACAAGTAACATTTGTTATTATGAAGGGTGAACTGAGCAATATTTCTGCATGTTATACATGATCCTGCAGGGACTTGTTCATCAGGTTCAAACTGTGGGTTACCAGCTTTGTTGAGCCACATTGTACAAATACACAAACATGGTTTATTGAGTTTTACTCTGAGAAATCATTCATGCAGGTTTTGTCTCAGAAAGAGAATTGCTTTAATTACATCACAAAACAACATGCATATTAGCTGAACTCTTATTGATAGCTGATCTGGAATAACCAATGGATATAAATTCTTAAACAAGTTCCATGACAAAGTCCATAAAAATGAAATGAGCTGCCTCTCTTATTTCATTAATCTCAAGCATGTCAATTTGCTTAAATTATGAAACTCATATACAAGAAACAGAGCAGTACTCTTTAAACGGATATCACTGTACATGAAGGCCACATAGTCATTATTTCATTCAGTACAATAAAGCGCTCCAATTACTAATTGGAAGAACAGGGCAGGTTTTAAGGGCTTGCAAAGTCTTCAGCAAACCCTCAGTTTATGAGGGTTCAGTTTATGAGGGTTCAGTTGATTCCTAGCTCACAGAACCTCCTGATCGAAAAGCCTGTTCTCGTAGAACAAGCTCCCTGTGACCACTGTAGTTCCTTACCCCTCCTGAGGAGAGATGAGAAAGAAAAATATACTCAAAAATATACCCTTTGCCTCTGATCCCTGCAAACTGCTTAGTGCTCACAAAAGCCCATCCTTGACGTTTCCAGGTCCTGAATTACAGCCCTCCCCATCACCGCTCCTCCTGCACACATACAGTGAGTCCATCCCCAAGAACACATAGCTAGAGAGGTGGACAATAGAACCAAACCCGAAAAACACCATATTCCCTCATGTTCTGTCCATAAAGTGGTAGAAGGAAAGAGCAACAACAACATCGCAAGGGTCTAGAGAGACCGAGGGGAAGAAGGAAGAGCAGTAGAAAGAGCTAAGGAGATCCAGGGGAGGAAAACAGATTTTATGGGTGGGTCAGAATAGAAATATGTGGAGACAGTGATGAGACTAGAGGAAAAGAAGTGATCTGAAGCTGTCTGGGCAATATTTGTTAGACTGCAATGAACTGAGGGAGAGAATGAGGAAAAAGGAAAAGGACATGGTATTTAGAGAGAAAAAGTAGTAGACAGAAAGGAGAAAAATAGGATGGAAATAAGAGAAAAATTAAGACAAAAGGCAAACAATAAAGAGAAAGAAAAACAAAGACTCAGTGTGAACACTAGTACACTTTATTTTTATTAGATTTATTCAGTTTGCCTTTCTCCGTAATCAGTGAACATGACCATATCATAGTGATAAAGTTGAATTACACCCAGAGTGATGATTTCCACTCTGAAGTTACAAAATATTTTATTTATTTAGACATCCTGGTACTCTGTGGGACAGGAGAGTGTTGCTATATGCACTGCTTTATGACTTTGGAGATTATTAGATACACTTCCGTAGTTAGAGATGCTACAAGTGCTATTAGACAGTGGTGGTGCCTCTAGTCTTTATTGCTAATAGCATTAGTATATCTAATAATAGTATATCTGTCACTGGCAGCACTTCCAGTATAAGAGGCTGCATGGCTTTGAGCATTAGATGCTAGAATTACTACTAGCATCTAAAGCTAGAAAGGAATGTGGGTCAGAGAATATTGCAATCTGCCTCTAATGCACAGAGCACTCGTAACCACTTGCTTAATTTCAAATACAAGAATAGTCCCACTGAATGCAATAGTTATGGCTTGCCAGTCCTAACAGCGGCAAACTTGGACATCTGGTTTTGTTCCTAAATCCAACTTCTGGGCACCCAAATGGGCACCAAAAACTAGGAGTCATCTTAACCCCACAGTAACAGACTTTTAAAGAGAAGTGAGCTAGGTCTTGGTTTGAGCAACCGTGTGACTTAAATAAATCCTCCTTTGGAAGGGATGCTTGCTTTTATATGTAATTCTATCTTCCTCTGGCATTATCACCTCTTCCCAGCCAAATCTTCAAAGAGCAAAGTAATACTGTCTAAAACTGACTTCAATGGTCTGGTTGAACCCTGCTAGCATAAATGGCTTACCATTTTCTCCTGCTTTGATTCTCAGGTGTACATAAACCCAGGAAACTTGTTTCACCTAATAGTTTACTTATTAGGCTACAAAAACTCTGTGAATGATCTATGAATATTTATACTATCTCTTACCAATATTTATACTGATATACCTGTCTGACTATCATGTTTTCTCTGCTAAGAGTGGTTCATAAGACACAAGAGAAAAATAATTCCTTTGTTAAAAACTACTATTACATATATTAGTGAAATGCCAAATAAAATTACATTTCTATACATTTTTAATAGTAAGTTCAGTATTTTATAGAATAAAAGGCTACATAAATACTAAATTGAAGTTTTATATCAGGTATGTATCAATAAATGTACTCTGTAAATTTTGTATTGTATGTTAATCAAAGAAGAATATTGGGTTCTAAGGTTTTATTGTTTTGACAAGCTTTTAAAAAAAATTAATAATGAAATAAAGCAAATTCCTAATAAGGACCTGCTTAACCAAGCTGTACTTTGTACCATAGCACATTTTGCATCCTCTGAAATTTATGATTGCCTTATGCCTAAACCAGTTCAGTGTCTCCAGTGTTCTCCTTGTTTCAAATTCTGCTGCCACATTCTTATCCCATCACATATACTTGCAAATCAAAGAACAAAGTAAATTACTTGTCTTCGCAATTACCAAAACCTGGGGAACTAGTTGAAAGTGAAATGGAACATTTTTAACTGACTCCTATTGGTTTTACTAGTTACACTGGATAACTGAGTTTTGGAACAGAATAATGGGTCAGTTTGGTTTGCTGTTTCTTAGAGCTATTGGTCCTCCAGCAAAAACCTACAAAGGGAAGTCAAAGGATTCAAGTGTGGTCAGTGGGAATTACCACTAGGGACTTTCTTCTCCATAGTCTTGCATTACGGGGGAAAGAATACCTCAAACCATTATGACAGTGACCTGTGGTGACATTATGAAAAAAATACAAATGTAATAAATCTTTACAAGGCAATTTAACCTAACTAGGGACCATGAGCGTTATTACAAACACATCATAATTGTATGGTATCCTGCTAGAGTGTAGTAAAGAATATTTGGGTTCTTTAACTGTCTATTTCTTAACTTAATATGTTTAGACTATTTTAAACTTAAACTTAACATTACAAGTATGTTGTAATTATTCATTAAAAATCCAGGAAATTCAACATTTTTATCTTTAAATTAGTAACATACTTTTAACACAGAGAACTGATATTCAGGGAATTAAAAGAGAGGGTTACAACATGACACACAAACAAAAAATAAGTCCAATTCTGCTTTCATTGAAATCAAGAGGAGTTATATTTTATCACCATGGAAATCAATGCGAATTTTGTCATTGACTTTAAAGGGGTCATAATTTCACCCTGGAAGTTTCCTATTGATTTCAGTGGAGTCAGGATGGATTCCATAAGTAATCACTGTAATAACTTCTCTCAGAACAGTATGATGTAAAAAAAAAACCAATATTGACTGGTACTTGTTGATATGGAGCTACCAATCAAAAATGAATTAAACAAACAGGATTAATAGATTAGTACTTTGTATGGAATTTTGTGTTCAATTTGGCATTGTAATCTGAAGTTTGCAGATAAATCCTAAGGAACAGCTATTAACTTTCACACTAAAGACTACTGACAAGCTTCTTTTGTCAACAGAAGTGAAAAAAGAGGATTATACACCAGGATATAAAAGGCCTCACATTGACAGATTGTGGAAATTGTAAAGGCAAACCACTAGCATTAAATCATTATTTTTTCTGGCATGTTGCATTATCTCTGCTGGTAACTAGATGATTGAGAGCTACAAAACATACAACTAAGTTTCCCTCCACCACCTCCGGCATACTTTGGAATATTTATTAGAGCTGGCACCAAAGAGGCTCTGATCAATTCTGAGTGGTGACCAGACCTCTGCCTCTCCCTTTCTTTAATATAATATTCATAGGGAAACTTAAGAGCACAATAGCCTCATGCTGAAGTCTTTACTCAAGTGAAACCCAATGAAGCCAGTGGGAATCTGGGACTCTAGTGGGCTTTGGTTCATGCCCTATAAGAATATGAAAGTTGTTTCTTCAAAATTTTATGATATCTGTGAAAATGCCAATAAACCTTTAGTTTGGAAAGCTTTTTGCCACAGCATTATCATTGGCTCGTATTATATACTTCTACATCCTCCCAAATAACTTCTGCCTGTGGAAATGTATCACTATGGCTTTTGTGTATGCTCAGTGGTGTTATTTTCCTTTCCATTTCAAACATTTTAAGTGGATGCAATGATTATGCAGTATGCTGAATAGGTAACTCTGGAGAATGAAGGGTTTGGTTTTTTAGCCATAGTGCAAGTACAAACTAGGTTGAGGTAATACAAGCTTCCCCACCACTTTCCTGTGAAATGAACCTTACCCAACACTTGAAGGAACCATCTATGCCAGTAAGAGGTAAGTTTTGTTTCTAAGCCAATCAGTTTTTGGTCATTCTGCCAACACTGCCAACATGAATTTCCAATGAATTTCAAAGTGGGATGGTGATAAATAAAGATAACAAGAATCAATGCACAGAAGTGGACTGGAAAGAAAGGATCTGAAGCTAGAAGATTATCTTAGGTCCCATCTCAACATGACATTTAATCTTATGTTTACGTGCTTTGCTGAGTGGGGATAGATTTAAGTATGTGCTTAAAGTTAAGCATGTGATTAAGTTCTTTGCCGAATCAGGGCCATATTGATTAGAACTGAGACCCTGACATTAAAAATAAAAACAAACCAATAAAAAACAATAAAAGCAAATCTTATGGTGAGTTGCGATAATAGGATCTCTGATAAGGTAAAACAGATAAGACTCAGGGATGTATTTTCAATTTGGAGAATCACATTTTAAAACATGACAGGCAGCAGGGGTGAGTTAGGTGAAGAAGAATTTCTTGTGATTCTAGAACAGAGATGGAATTTATCTAACAACAAACAACAGTATACACATCAGATTTTTGTGTGCACATGCTTTTTTTGTTTCTCTCTTTTGTGCATTAAGATATAGTATCCTCACCACTCCTTTCCTATTATTTGGCATAATAATCCTTCTCTGGAATGAATAGCATAACTATTAAGGGCTGCTGAGAAGCAGAAGTGTTTTTTAAAAAGAATGATACTTTTCTATATGGACAAAGCTGAACTATTATGTCATACAAGGTATATTCAAATCTGAGTTGTTGTATATTTGTGCTAACAAAGACAAAATAAATTTCTTTCCTTCGTCCACCTCTCCTCTTCATTGTTTTGTGTTAAATTCTGATGATATTTTGTAGTATATTTGTTATATGTCTATCAATGGGATTTTGACATATATAAAATTGTAGAACTACCAGCAGTGATATGTAACCTATCACTTAAATCACCTTCTGTATCAGATGAGTGGAGGACAGCTAATGTGACACCAATTTTTAAAACAGGCTTCAAAGGAGATTCTGGCAATTACAGGCAGGCAAGCCTAACTGGAGTATCAGGCAATTTGGTTGAAATTATAGTAAAGAACAGAATTATCAGACACAGATCAATATGAATTTACAAAAGTCAAATGGGAAATCATGCCTCACCAATCTATTAGAATCCTTTGAAGGAATCAACAAACAAATGGACAAGGGTGATCAAGTTGATGTAGTGTACTTGGACTTTCAGAAAGACTTTGACAAGATCCCTCACCAAAAGCTCATAAGCAAAATAAATAGTCATGGGATAAGAGGGAAGAGGAGCAGGTTAAAAGATAAGAAACAAAACATAGGAATAAATTATCAGTTTTCAGAATGGAAAGAGGTAAATAGTGGTATCCCCCCAGGCTGGGATTTGTGCCATACTGGGACTTGTGCCATTCAACATATTCCTAAATGATATGGAACAGTAAAGTGGCAAACTTTGCAGATGATACAAAATTACTCAAACTAGTGATGTCCAAAGCAGATTGCGAAGAGTTACTAAGAGATCTAAGTAAACTGGGTGACTGGGCAACAAAATGACAGGTGAAATTCAATGTTGATGAATGAAACGTAATCCACAGTGGAAAACATAATCCCAAGTATACATACAAACTGATGAGTTTAAAATTAGCTGTTATGACTCAAGAAAGATCTTAGAGTCATTGTGGCTAGTGCTCTGAAAACATCTGCTCAATGTACAGTGGCAGTCAAAATAGCTAACAGAATGCTAAGAACCATTAGGAAAGGGATAGATAATAAGTCAGAAAATATCAGAATGCCTCTATATAAATCCTTAGTATGCCCACATCTTGAATAGTTTGTACAGATCTGGTTGCCCCATCTCAAAAAAGATACATTGGAATTGGAAAAATTACAGAGAAGGGCAACACAAACAATTAGGGTATGGAAGAGCTTTCATATGAGGATACCTTAAAAAGAATAGGACTTTTCAGTTTGGAAAAGAGACAACAAGGTGGTATATGATAGAGATCTATGAAATCTTAACTGGTGTGGAGAATGTAAATAAGGAAATGTTGTTTACTCCTTCTCATAACACAAGAAGTAGGGATCACCCAATGAAATTAATAGGCAACTGGTTTCAAACAAACAAAAGAGAGCATTTCTTGACACAATACACAGTCAACGTGTGAAGTCTTTTCCAGGGGATGTTGGCTAAACTATAAGAGGGTTAAAAAAAGAACTACATATGTTCCTGGAGGATAGGTCCATCAACTACTATGAGCCAGGATGGGAATAGATGCATCACCGTGTTCTCAGTGTCTTTAGCCTCTATTTGCCAGAAGCTCGGAGTGGACAACAGGGGATAAATCACTTGATGATTGCCTGTTCTATTCATTCCCTCTGAAGCACCTGACATTGGCCACTGTCAGAAGACAGGATACTGGCCTAGATAGACCATTGGTCTGAGCCAGTATGACCGTTCTTATGATCAGGTCCCCAAAGAATCAATTTTTTAAAAATGTATAATATTTAAGTGGAGTGTAATTCTGCAAATTTAGTGTCACACTGTGGGTTGTTTTGCATATAACTACAAGGAAATATGGAGATGCAATGTGAATCCTTATTCCATTGTTCCCGCTATCTGTATAAAGGGTAGTAAGGATTAGCAAGCACCCCAGAGCTCCTATGTCCTGTAAATGGGCAGCAGGGGGAAGCAAGGGGTGGGGAGTGAGTGGAACACAACCCAGTACTTCCCTGGAGTATGAGATATACTGTGACTTAGAGAGTCACAATCTCCTTCTTGGGGATCCCTATATGATGGGCAGATCATAAATTCATTATCTTGTCTTTAAGTGGTTTTTACTTTGCCAAAATGAAACTACTAACCAATTGAAATACAACAATCAACATGCATACATATTTGTACCTCTATTCACAGTGTCAACAGTATATTTATGAAAAGTTCCTCAGCACTGAGAGAAGCTCTGTGTTGAAAAAGCTTGGTGGTATAAGCTATCGGTTATATTTGCAAACACAAAAATATCCGCTCTAGCTCTGGGTTCAGATTACATTTTGGGAGGGGAAAAACACCCTGTTGTTTAATTCAGGTTACATAGCCTATCTCTGTTATTGTTGCCAGCAGCTCTGGAGATACAGCAGGCTTACTTGGAAAGCCATACATATTTAAAGTAGTCAATGCTACCAGTTTCAGCTAGCACAACACTGATTAATCGCTGCATATTTTCCTTCTCCCAGAGTTCTCATGAAGCCTTCCTTTGGTCTTTTTTCAATACTGAGTCTCTTAGAGATACTGAATACAAACTAAGTAAAAATAGCAAAATAAAAGTTGAATACCTGCTGAATAAATAGCAGAAAACCTGGTTAATCATTGAACAGTTTCAACTCCCAGTATGAAAAAGTAGAAAATACATAAAGCTCCACTTCTGACATTTATCTTTTATAATCCTTCAAACGTTAGGGGGTAAATGTTCCGTGCTGTGAAAGGGGAATTTGATGCCTTATTCCTATCTTAGTTAAGAAGAGTTGAATGACATTCCCAAAATGTTGTTGAACCAAACTCTAGCTTTGGAGGCCAGTGAGGGGCTCTCATTGGCATCCATAAATCTATGCCCAAGAGTAGATTTGGCCCTACGTTTGTTGTTTCTTTCCTCCTCACAATATTTTTTGCATTTGTTTCCAGACTTTTCCCTCCACTTCAGATTCTCTCATTTTATAAGCTCTCTTTCGCTGCTCTGATTTCTGTCTTCCTCACTGAAGAAACCCTTAAACAGTGAAGGTGACCATCTTCATCCTCAGTAAAGAGCAGCGCCATACTTTTAATACATACGTTACTTGTCTGTAAACAGGTCTCATTATAGCAGTCATAGTAGAACTAGCTTACAGACAGGCAGTGGAAACCAATTGGATATAAATGGGGAGCACTCACTGCCTCCCAAGGAGGTGTCCAGCACGTCTTTTGATTACACTCTAAAACTTAAACCAAGCTACTTTGTAGCCATAAACACATCATCAAAGTTGTGAGCTGTGAAGTTATTCTAAAACTAAAGTTGTTTATGAAGTTACTTTTTAAGTAATGCTTTCTGTTTCACCCAGAAGAAAGATGTAACTAAATGAATTGAAAGGGAGCTCTAAAACTGTGAAAACAACAAAACTGAGAAAGCCATTTGTATGTTCTCCTTGTGAACTTTCTGATGTTCCTTAATGGGCACTGAGAAGGAGGGTTGTTATAGCTGTTATTGTATTTATCCTTTTGCCTCTGAGGACCAATCTGCAAAACTCAACTTTTCTGTTGCAGGCATGTCAAAGTGATATGAACACATTACTTTACTAAAATACTTACTATAACTCTACCACTCATTTGGCAACTTCCATCTGTTGTATATTTAAAGCAATCTTGAAATTATCTATATTGCGTTGGGGAGTGAATGAAATGCAAATCAGAAAGGATGACAAAAAATTTGATAATATAGCCAACCATTCTTTTGCTTTCACTCTCTTAGACAGAATTGTATTACTTTTTTTAAATAGGCCTGTACATTTATTTTTATGTGTGAAGTAATGGATACTTTGTGAACTCATGAAGCCCCAATTCAGAAACTATAGATGAGTGTTAGTGCAGAGTTCTAGAAGATCTGGGCTAGGCTAAATTTTCACAATTAATTATATGCTCCTTTCCCCACTCCTAGGCTCCTTTAATATAAAAGATGACTGGTGATCACTTTTTGAGATACCCAGGATAAACTAATTTCCTCCAAGACACACCCATTCTCCCTAAATTTTCTAAAATTCTAAATTCTAAAATTACCTAAAATTCATCCAGGTAATATAAAAATTGCTAGATCGTAATTTCTAATGGTTGGCCCCAAACACATTTACCATTCATGTGATCATAAAACATTATTGCCATACAGGTTGGATGATTTCTTTTTTGCAGATAATATCCAATGAAGGCAGTGAAATTTTGGGGCAATGTTAACTAAACATGATTTGTCCAATTATCAAAAAAAATTAAAGTGTATAACTCTATTAAACTAAATTAACCAGAGTCAACACATACTGCCTGCCTCTGAACTTTCAGAGCATTTGAGCACAGTATACTTCTTATAATGTTAAAATTTCATAGTTCCTGTTTCCCTAGACATGATTAAAGTTTTGGTCTAATTTTGCAATTGAATTTCACTTTATGCTCTCATTTAAATTGGTGAGATTACAGGGCATGAAATGATGACAAAATTAGAGATGGACATTTTTTGTTTGTTTGTTTGTTTTATTTTGTGTGTTTGTAAGTATGAGTGTTAAATTTGTCAAAAATGCATTTTGGGGAGCAACAAAACTATTTGCTAATTTAGTTTAAATCTGGCACATAATTGCAGCTGAAAAAACCCCTAGAAATATTTTTGAAAATGTTGAAATGTTGCAAATTGACATTTCATTGTAAAAATGTTGTTTTAGAAATTATGTTCAAAATGTTTCTTTTGATCTGAACCTTTTTTTTTTCATTTTCATGAGAAAACTGAAAAATTCAATTTTGGTTTCAAACTAACCAAAATACTTTTTCAGAGTTTTTGATAAGGTGGTTGTGGTTGGGAGGGGGGAGGAATCAGTTATTCACTCATCTCTGGCCACAATATGAGAATACCTATTAAATGTGGTCATCACATTCCCAAATGATTCTTTAACATTCTATTCTGGATAAGAATGGATGACAAAACAAATAGCAGCATTAACCCTAAAATCAATTTAAGCTTTAATTATAGAGTAGTCTTTGATAAAATAAATTATTCAAGATAAATCTCAGATATTATGGTGTTAAGAGCCATTTGGGAGCTTGGATAAACAGAATATAGGTACGTGCAACATATAGTATTAGCACTTCAGTTTGAGTGATAAAAGAACTTCATATTTCCCTTTAGAACTATAACTCAGATAATCTGAAGAAATCTACAGTGGTTTACAACATTGGGGCCCATTTTTTAATAAGGACAAACTAAATCTTAATGATTTGCTTAATTTGGAATGCACTTGTTTGCATCTTTATTTCCTTTCAAGAAGGTAAAAAAAGAGTTTCCCCACAATTTTACTTATCAAAACCATTCAAGAATTTTGCTTCCTTAATGGAGTTAAGATTAGCACCCAATTTTCTAAATATTGGTAGTGGTGTAATCTACAGGAATATTCTAGGATGAATCTAATAAATCTCATTTTCCCCCAATGAGAATTGACATGTGGAATATTTTTAATGGAGTGAACTAATGTTCTCTCTATATTATTCCCACAAGAATTAATGGCAAGATTTTGCTACTTTTATTCAAGATGGGTATCACTCAGGATATTGGTACAGATTAGTGACATTTCCCGCCCCCCGCAATCCAGACTGGTGTGTAGCTGTGTCACGCCAATTCTTCACTTTTGGGCCCCAATTTATCCCGCTTTGCTGTTTGAACCACCCACTTTTGGGTCGGCCCACGCCTCTTCAATGCTATGCCTCTTGAACAAGTCTGTCTAAACTTGTCAGGGAAAGATTGGATTACAAGATTAAGACTCCAGCAGCAGCCTGGAAGCACTCTGCTAATTCTCATGGGAGAATATGAACAAACTCTGCAGATGGACCATTTAGTCTTCATTTCTCTGAACTGGATTTCTAACAAAGAAGCACTAAACAAGGACTGATGACCTCCAATTTGTTTGGGTAATTTCAGAGACTTTGCAATTTAAGAACTTTGCAATTCAGTTATCATCTCTACTTTGAAAATGGCCTATGAGCTTTATTTTCATCTGTGCACGTATACTGACTTTTTAACCATTACTTTCTTTCCTTTTTTAAAAGAAATATTAGTTTAGTTAATAAGCATTGACTTTAAGCATGTAATTGGGTAAAATCTGAACTATTCATTGACCTGTTTGAAATGTGTCTGATCTGATTCGTAGAACTTTTTTACATATGAGGGATAAAGATTTTCAGTAATCCCCAAGATATTTTACTTGGCTGTCTGAGTGCTAGTTAAAGGGTTAAATACTTTTAAAGAAACTGTATTTTGTCTACTGAATGACCAGCAAGGTCATCAGAACCTGTTTGTTGCTGGCTTGGTATCTTATGGAAGAAAAACCATCAGGATTTAGGGCTTTGCCTGCCCCATTCTCTGTAGTTTGCCCTGTTTAAGCTATCTCAGATGGATCCCCTGGAGGCCACCAGCCTGTGTGGTAAACCGTATACAGACTGACACATTAATTTTAAATTAAGATGTGAGTTATCTTTTAGTTAATTGTGATTAACTCCTTGATTTATTAATAATCTGATTTAGATTCACTTAATATTGCTATAGGCAATAAACGTATTTGTTTGCTTTATCTAAAACAGTGCATGTAGATTGAGTGTGTGCAGAGACCTCGCTTAGAGTGCCAGAGTTGGTGCATATCAATTTCTTTGATAAATTGTAGAGGGGTAGCCGTGTTAGTCTGTATACAACGAGAGTCCTGTAGCACCTTAAAGACTAACACATTTCTGTGGGCATAAGCTTTCGTGGGCTGCAACCCACTTCATCAGATGCATAATGTCTTATGCCCGCAGAATTTGTTAGTCTTTAAGGTGCTAAAGGACTCTCGTTTTTGATAAATTGACAGACAAATGTAAATGAGCTTGCAGGGTGCAATGTGTGACACTGAACCCTGAAAGATGGCAGTTCCTGGGGTTGCATCTGGCACTGGGGGTGTTTGTTGGGGATCTATCACATGAGTGGATGGCTACAGCACTCCTTCACTAGGTGAAGGACTGATTACATTCAGGAGGCTAGGCACTACTTCCTGCATTTACTTGGTATTTTATTGTTTCTGCAGTGTAGCTCTTACTGGCAGAATTTTTTTTAACTGTCTCACATTTTTGCCATTAAAACATTTACAAAAGTGGTTGTGTTAAATTGGAAAATAAGGCTCAGTTTAAAAATTACTGCAATATTGAATCATTTTAATTAGCATTAAACACATCATTGCAATTAATGAAGAGTGCTCGGTATTGTTAGTTCTTTTTTGCTATTATCACTTCTATATTACTAAATTATTTAACAGATCCCAAAGGAGCTAGACATCCGGCTTCATTTGTAAGGGATTTGGGTGCCTGACTTCCTTTGAATATCCCAGTCTTCACCTTAGATGTCAAAGACAATCATCTAACAACACTGAGTTAGCAACAGAATGTCTGACAGCGCTAGTAAAAAATAAACAAACACATACAAAAACACCTTCATTTAGTGCCTGCACCTGTAATCCTAAAGCAGACAAAATCCCATTTAAATCAATGCAATACTGTAACATCAGTGTCTATATTACAGAATCACAGAACAGGATTTGTGAAATACAGGTTAACTGTCACTAGCCTTTTTATTAGGTGAAATTAAAACAGAGTTATGGTATTTATGTTAATTTAAATTAATATTTGATTGTGCTGACTTGTATAATGATGAATCACATTTAAATCTATTAGTGTTTAAAAATATATGTTGATCAAAGCAAGTATAAATTTATCAAGTTACTGATCATATATAACATACTTACCATCACAGTGTTTGGTTATCAGACACTAATCCCTAAAAATTGTCAGTTCAGTGGTCCTCTGTGTGAAAAACTGTAATTTATTTTAATGGGAGTTTTCTCTGAGTAGGGACTACTGGATTATAGACCCTGTATCTGTATGATTTTATAGACCATCATGCAATTGTAATCAAGACAAAAAAAGACACCCTAGTAGTGAATGTCTGCCCTGATTATTTAACACTTCACCAGCAGATTAAAGTGGACATTACTGACTACACCTTTAATTTAAGAATTTATTCACTCTAAACTACTCTATCTTCATTTCTCCTACATAAACTAGGGGACATGACATATTGATTTTCCTAGTCTGTAAGGCTTTAATCATTTGGAGGAGTTCTGCCACACCAATCAATGCAAAATCCCCTTTGAAAATACAGGTGTTCAATGAATGTGAGAACTTGAAATATAGTAAGCTTCCATAGCAAGATTTTCTGAGGAACAGTTAATGAGCAATTGTTCTTTTTTATTGCTAGAATTTATTTTATGAGTCAAAGTAAATCACTTCATACACCAATGAAGGGAAATAACCAGTTTTGCTATAACAGACAGACAGACTGAGATACAATTACTCATACTGAGTAATACTTTACTCCACAGGGAAGTCCATTGACTTCAATGGGACAATTCATGGTGTAAGGTGATATTCAGCAGAAGTAAGGCAATCGTGATCTGTCTGGCACCAGATTTCTCAAATGTAAGCCCTGCAGAGTTGCCAAGTTTACCTTCTGTGCTGCCACACCGCCGGGCCAGATGAGGGAACTTCAGCTATTTCCCTTGTGACCCAGGAATCTCCCATTATTAGTGGGTTTTCTATCTTTGTAGCTTTTTAAATATCCTTGAGTATTTCACAAACACCATCACTGTCCTGGTCACGTGATTGGGTAATATATTCCTGCTGTAATTCTCTTATTATTCAAACATGGAATTTCTTTCCATAGAGATTCTATGGTACAGTTTTTTACTGTGTTTGACTCTTCTTTTTTTCACATATAGTGCCATTTCCCAATAGCATAACCTACTATGTCATTCCTCTATTTTGTGCACTGGTATTACTGTATCCTACTGATTATCATTGTTCCAAAGTTTCTGTGGTGCCTATATCAGAATGCTTGCATCAACTTTCTCATTCTCTCATGTTCACCCATCTCAGTATTTATCATTCTAACTGTATATACCAGCATTTATAAATTACTCAGTATTTAGTTGTCTGCATTCATGTGTTGTAATTCAATAATATTTTTTTGGTTTGACTATTTCTTTTCCGTTCCTACCTGTATTTTATCAACTTCTATCTTCCCCCCATTACTATGATACAGAGTATCCTCTTTAATCAAACCTCTCATAAGGGATGTCTCAGACTGAATTGTGTACTACTCCGCACTCTTTGGCTTTCCCTTATCCTTTAGATCAAAAACTTCTCTATGGCCTTTTTTATTTTACATGCCAGTAATCTGGCTCTGGTTTGATTCAGCAGAGCCCATCCTTGCTGTACAGGTTCCTCCTTTTCCAACAGGTTCCTGAGTTCCTAATAAACCAAAATCCTTCCTTCTCTTCTCCACAAGTTCAGCATTGAAAGTCTGTTCTCGTCTCAAGGCTGCTGCTAACTAGGTTGAGTTTCCCTTTTTTTGTCTTTTCTTCTGAGCCTGTCATGCCTTGTAGGTGTGGTGGAATAGGCTGCTTGCATACATAGCAGTTCATTAACCTTTGCCTGACCAGTGTGGGATTTGTGGGAAGTGCCTATGCATTAAATTGGGGAAGTTCCAGAGGACTGGAAGAAAGCTCATACTGTGCCAATATTTAAAAAGATTAAACGGGATGACCTAGCTAATTATACTCCTATCAGTCTGACATTGATCCTGGGCAAGATAATGGAGATGTTTACACAGGTTTCAATTAGTAAAGAATCAGAGGGTAAAATATTAATCTCAATAACATGTTTATGTAAAATAGATATGGTCAAATTAACATTATAGCTTTTTGATGAGATTACAAGCTTGGTGGATAAAAGTGTTGATGTAATATACTTAGAATTCTGTAAGGCACTTGACTTGTTACCACATACCATTTTGCTTAAATTTAGAGTAGATGGATTTTAAATAACATTGATAAAATTTACATGTCACAGATTAAATTAATTAGAAACTGGCTAGCTGATAAGTCTCAAAATGTAAGTGTAAATGGGGAATCATGGTCAAACAGGTGTTTTTCTAATAGAGTCCTGCAGGGACTGGGTTTTGGACCTACACTATTTAACATTTTTATGGCAGAAGATGTGGAAGAAAACAAAAAATCATCACTGATAATGATTGTCTACAAAAATAGATGAAGTGGTAAATAATGAAGACGAGAAATCTGTGCTACAGAGAAATTTGAATCACTTGGTAAACTGGCAAAAACAAACAATATAGGTAATACTACAGCTAAATGTAAATTTATACAACTAGGGACAAAAATGTTGGCCATTTGAGACAATACACTCCCATGTACACCCTTTTGGTGTGATTATATATCATTCATGTTCAACCTTATAGTGTAACTGTGTTGTTTAATGCAAAGTATGTAATGTAAGGTGTTTTTGGAATGGCCATGACATACTGAACATTATTGTTATAGTAGTTTGTTTCTTGCAATGTCATTTGTATGGTTATGAAGCTCTGCTATGTAATATTCCTAAATATGTGTCTCCCATGGCATGAGACAGATCTAGGCAAACAGTAAAAGCAGAGAGGTAGTTCACACTTCACTAAGGCATGCAGAAATCCAGCTCTTCCTTGAACAATGTACTAGCCTAAGCATCTGATAATGGGATGTTCATTGACTCAGGACATGGAGAAGACCACGCAGGAATACTGTAGGTCACCTGACCATGAAGTGGGGGAGTGAGGCCTCAGAAGGGGACACAGGGACATGTTGAAAAGGGGGGACATTTTGGCTGCTAGCAATCTCTCTTCCATCTCCATCCATAAGCAACTGAAGGACTGCCCACAGGTGGAGGGCCTGGCTCAGGGAGTCAGCCAGCTTGTGGTGAACATTACCTAAGACTGTGAAGTTACTGAAAGCATTAAGCTTAGTTTAGAATGTGATTTACTTTTATTTCATCCTGATCAAATCTGATTTATAGTCCTCTGGCTTATAATCACTTACAATCTTTCTGTACTTAATAAATGTGTTTGTTTCTTTTATCTTAAATAGTGCATCTGGTTTAGTGTGTGTAAGAGACTTCATTTAAAATGACAGAGCTGGTTCATATCAATTTCTTTGATAAATAGATGTACCAATGAGCTTGCAGAGTCCAGTGGGCACAACAGAACTCTGTAAAATGGCAGTTCCTAGGGTTGCATCTGGAACTGGGGACATTTGCTGGGTTCATTCTATTGCATAATCCCATGACTGTCTGGCCAGAATCACTCACTCACTAAATTAAGCTCCACTTGCTTGCAGGAGGCTGTGCATGAGCTGACCCAGTAATGGGGGTTCACATAGTGGAGCAAGTGCAAGATGGGCTCCAGGAGCGAGGGATTGGGGTGACACCCTTATACCTCAGTTCAGATTGCAGTGGGGAACATTACACCATGTTTACAGGATGAGGAACACTATCCAGGGAAACATTTCTCTGAAAAAGATTTGGGGGTCATGGTGGATAATCAGCTGAACATGAGCTCCCAGTATGACACTGTGGCCAAAGAGGTTAATGCAATTCTTGAATGCAGAAATAAGGAAATCTCATGTAGGAGTAGAGAGGTTATTTTACCTCTATATTTGACACTGACATGACTGCTGCTAGAATATTGTGTCCATTTCTGAAGTCCACAATTCAAGCAGGATGTTAAATTGGAGAGGGTTCAGAGAACAGCCACAAGAATGATGAAGGGATTACAAAACATGTCTTTAATGATAGACTCAAGAAGCTCAATCTATTTCGTTTAAGAAAGAGAATGTTAAGAGTGATTTGATTACAGTCTCTTTATACCTACATAGGGAAAAATATTTAATAATGGACTCTTCAATCTAGCAGTGAACAGTATAGTACAATCCAATGGCTTGAAGTTGAACTAGACAAATTCAGATTGGCAATACGGTGTAAATTTTAAACTGTAAGAATAATTGACTATTGGAACAACTTACCAAAGATGATAACAGATTCTCCATCACTGACAATTTTTAACTCAAGACTGGATATATTACTAAAAGATCTGCTCTAGGAATTATTTTGGGGAAGTTCTATGGCCTGTGTTATACAGGGGGCCAGACTACATGATCACAATGGTCCCCTCTGACCTTGGAATATGTCCCTGAAAGCAAGTATTAGTTTGTATTACACTTTGAATTTAGGAAAAAAAATACAGACAACCAAACTGTTAGTGCATTTATGGCATTTTCAATATTAAATTGGTAACAACAATAATGGTTATTAACCAAACTATTCACTTGTCATTTACAAGTGAAACATCCTATAACCCTTGAAATATCTTGGGGAATGAAACAAGATAAGTGGTTTTCGGGGAGAGAGAAAAGAAAACAAAACAATGTAGCATGAATGAAAAAGAGAATAATGTGACAGGCCCAGATCTACAGGAGAGTAGTGGAGGGTATATGTATATTAACCCCAGGATCAACAAATCCTTGTTCCCTAGGTGATACAGCTGGGGTTACTCCAGGGCAATTAGGCCAGTTGAGGCCAATTAAGAGCTTACCCCAACAGTTAAAAGCCTTCATGTCAGGCAGATGGGGGCAACTGAAAGGGAGTTAAGAGAGGGAGCAGAGCGGACCAGAGCAACGCAGTGTAGCTACAAAGCTTGACACAATTGCTGTTGCTACCACAACCCAAAAGGAACAGAATCAAGGGGAAGCCCATCCAGACACAGCCAAGGATCATAGGCACAGAGGCCTGAGGGAGGACCCTTGCCTCAGTTCCAGGAAGCAGACCACGAACAGTGGGGCCAAGGACAAGCGAGCCAGGGAAGGTAGTAGCTCACAGACTAAACAGTTTGAGGCTACTCTTCATAGGGTCCTTGGGTTAGGGCTCGCCCCTGATCCCACCCAGCCACCCAGCCTTACCACCAGCATAGCTGAAAAGGGTGCACAACCCACAGGAGGGCAGAACATGCCGCCCTCGCCACAACACCTATAGGGAAAATAAATACTTATGAAAGTCTACACCCATACATGGAATTAAATTCTTTTTCATGCACCACCAGTTAGGTGATGTATTAAGATCCAGGAGTCTTCAAGAAAAACAAAAGATTGGACCTTTTAAATGTTTTAAGCAATTAAAGAACTCTTTAATAAACTTCTCTTTTTCTAATTTTTCCTTCTCCAAGCAAAAGAAGTGTGGTTATAATTTTAAAAACCTTTATGGAAAATTGGATTCTTCTTGTTCAGCATTTCTGCTTTCTGTATTTCTTTGACTCATATCTATCGACTGCCTGTATATCTCAGTCATATGTTCTTATTTTACTGACCAAATCCAAGTCATTATTATTGTTAGCAGAACTACAAATACAGAAAAATGGACTGGATTCTGATCTGTGTTGTTGATTAATAAAATCTGTTAACTTCCAGAATCTTATTTTCCCATCCTAAACTGATGATGATGTAAGGCCGAATCAACAAAACTTGTTTCTAAACCCCAGATGACTTTACAGAAATGATTTATGGGGAACTTAAATTTGGAACCACCAATGTTATCATTTTTATAGTCACTTTATTAGGTATAACGAAACTTTAAAGTGTTCATCAGCTGTCCTTTCTTCAACAAGAATGAAGCAGATTTTGAATCACAAAATAAATGTAGTATCCCACCATACTGGTCCCTTTGTTTTGGCCAGTATAGAAAATCTACTTCTTCATTTTGGCAGCAAAATATGCTACAGCAAATTTATCTATTTTGTAAATCTTATTTGCCACAAGGTTGGCACTAATTACATAATAAAGCATAACGATAGATAAGTTAAGGTAAGATATTTCCTTATGAGTTGGATCTGGAAAAAAATAATTATCCTAAAATTTTAATTTAATATCAAGAATAATTCTCCAATATTTAAAGGTATTCTATGAAGTTTATCAAAGGGAGATTCTTCCTCCGAATCACATTTTCAGTAGTTTAGGAATAAGTATTCCCATAATTCAAAGGATCTATCACCCTATACCTCACAGTTATAATTTTATGAGTCTCACTTAACTTTCTACCATCTCCAATTTCTTCTTCTCAATGTGATTGTATAAATGTTTATTTGCACATATGTTGTGGGATTTTCAAAAGCGTCAAAATGACTTTGGCGCACAAGTCGCATTGAAAGCCAGGATCTTTTAAAAGTCCCACCCATAAAGTTTTCATGTCCTCTTTATATTCTATTCCTTCTTCCAGCACTATTTTCATGCTCACTGTTCCCACTCAAATTTCTAAAAATTTCTATTTAATTCCTAGCTGAATATGAGGAATCTTGTTGCCGATTTATATAGGGAAATTATATCATGTTCATTTGTTAATGCAATACAACCTGGGCAGTTCTGAGGAACTTCTAATTAGGCCCCTGGTGAGGCTGAAGGAGAGGCATGCATCATTTCTATGCAGATTGAGGCTAGTTTGGGGAGTGGATACTTGCCCAAATATCTGCCTTTGATTGTTTGGAGTTAAATTACTTTCTTAAGAGTTCTTAAAAAGTATTCTCAGTGCCTGAGATCACATATTTCCATCTCTTCACATAAAACAAAAACAAAACTTGATCAGAAAGCCAAAGTCTCTAAAGATATATCATCTTTGAATTAGCATTTTAGCTCCAGTTGATAAAAGCTTGACTTCTAATAGCATAATATTAAATTAAAAGAATGAGAGTTCTAACACAACAATTACATCCAGATTTCATAGATACTTAATAGTTTCCTTAATATGGTGGCAGCAGGTGTTTCTTTCTGCAAGATGGATTCAGTCTGTATATTGGCACAGAAACCTGATCAGTTTCTTAATCAAAAGATTAACACTTGACTGGCTTCTTGACAACTTTTCGCAGTTTTGAACAGACTGTGACTATTGCTCTATCCCTTGGCAAGGATTTGGAGGCCAGTCAAATTTGATTTGTGTCCAATCTCTGAAGGTTGGCACATTGACAAGCAACACTTTCTTATTTGGCAGAAACCATATTTTATTATTTTTATAGAGGGAAATACAAGGGATTGGTTATAATGGTTTGGATAAAATAAGAACAAGCATATTCATCTCATTATTATTTGTGTATAAATATTATATTAATGCACAGAAACCCCAGTTGGCATCAGAGATCTTATGTGCTAGGCATTGTACAAACTTATAGTAAGAAAGCGTGCTTGCCACAAATAGTTTATAAGCTATTTAAGACAATACACGATAAGTCAATGTAATATACAGGCAGTAGGAGCAAAAGACAGCAATAATAACAGCAATAGGGATACGTGGTTACATAGACTTGCTATGAGCACAGGCCCCAATTCACGAAAGCAGGGTATGTCTGGGTGCAGCTACAAAAGTAGTTAACATCTTACAACATAGCCCAATGATTTTGCATGTCTATTGTAGTTCCAATCTAAGGCATCCTGCCTGAATTTTTTGAGATTCCACATTCCCCTCTTTTGCACTTTTAGTACAACGTTGGGAGCTGACTTTTGTTGTGGCATGCTTTATTCTCACAAAGATTTTGGCCGGACAGGGGCATAGTTATCTTTTGCTCCTTACACAATTTACTATAAAGAAGGGAAACTTGGAAGTATCCATATTTCTAGCTAAAATTCTGCTAAATACAATCCCGGTTTGCCTGTGCCATGAATTCATTTCCTGTAGATTAGGTTCAAATACTTGTCCCGCTATACGTTGTACTTTCCCCCACTCCCATCCAAAGAGAGGTCCAGGCACCTATCCTTTCCACACACTGGCCAGTGGGGCACAGGTCCAGGAGGCCCTGGCTTCTTATTGGCCCAATGCCTTAATCCATGCTATGGGGAGGTGAGGAAGGTGGTTCACTGCTTGGACAATTATACCTAAAACTACAGGTATCATCTTCGAGGACATCAGGGTAGTGTATGGCTAAACATTTCTAAAAGACAAATAAAACTGTCAAACTTATTCAAATGAACAGGCAATATTAAGTCAAACACGATAAACAGCCAATTCTGGGGCTAGTTGGAATGCACTGGTTCCTTGAAGGTTTGGTCTTTCACAGCGAAATGGAAATGTCCATTATTTGCTGGATTTCTTTGTTGTTCTCCTCTTCGCTTTGTAGAATATAGTTCAGAATATAGCAGGTACATTTCTTTTCTGGTCTCAGAGTTGAATCTCATTTTAGGGGTTCGGGTGAACTGTTTCAAATATAACTTTAAACAACATCGTAAAAGTACTACAAAAACATATATAACAACCATGATTATTAGGATCGAAAGGATTCCATAAATAATTTTCTTTCCTAAAGTTCCTATGTCTGGCAGCCAGGAGCTCAACCAGGACCACATATCTTCAAAGCCCCAATTAGTGTTTTCTAAGGCTACCTGGTGCAATCTCCTGAGCTAAGATTGAATTTTGTGAATATGTGTCTCAATTCTTCTATCCTGGTTCATATATATATGGCAACTTAAATTCATTAAGGCACATACTCCGCCCTGGGAGGCTAAAAGAAAATCTAGGGCCATTCAATTTGGTGTAGTAACTTGAGAGAGCTGGGAAACTTCTTCTTGCAAGGTTTGGATAGCATCCATTCTAGCATTGCCCATTCCTTCAATGGTGGCAGAAAGATTGACTGCTGCCTTTTCTAACTCAGTTACACCTAACGAAGGAAAAAGGGCCTGCACAAATTGATGAAAGCCAGTGTGGTGAGTTGCCAGGGGATTCTCTGATCTTTTACTGCAGCGGGCTAGATTTCGAACCTGTAGACTATACTCATAGACTCATAGACTCATAGGTCAGAAGGGACCAATATGATCATCTAGTCTGACCTCCCGCACAAGGCAGGCCACAAAACCCTACCCATACACATTTATAACAACCCCGAACCCATGACTGAGTTATGAGTTATTGAAATCCTCAAAAGTGAGATTTGAAGACCTCAAACTGCAGGGAATCCATCAGCAAGCGACCCATGCCCCACGCTGCGGAGGAAGGCGAAAAACCTCCGGGGCCTCTGCCAATCCGCCCCGGAGGAAAATTCCTTTCCGACCCCAAATATGGCGATCAGCTAAACCCCGAGCATGCGGGCAAGACTCACCAGCCAGCCCCCAAAAAGGAATTCTCTGCAGTAACTCAGTTCCCATCCCATCAACATTCCCACAGACCATTGAGCAGACTTATCTGCCGATAATCCAAAATCAATTGCTCAAATTAAACTATCCCATCATAACATCCCCTCCATATACTTATCAAGCTTAGTCTTAAAGCCAGATAAGTCATTTGCCCCCACTACTTCCCTCGGAAGGCTGTTCCAGAACTTCACTCCCCTAATGGTTAGAAACCTTCGTCTAATTTCAAGTCTAAATTTCCTAATATCCAATTTGTACCCATTCGTCCTCGTACCTATATTAGTACTAAACTTAAACAATTCCTCTCCCTCCCTAACGTTAATCCCCCTGATATATTTATATAGAGCAAGCATATCCCCCCGGAGTCTTCTTTTGGCCAGGCTAAACAAGCCAAGTTCTTTGAGTCTCCTTTCATAAAGCAGATTTTCCATTCCTTGAATCATCCTAGTAGCCCGTCTCTTAACCTGTTCCAGTTTGAATTCATCCTTCTTAAACATGGGACACCAGAACTGCACACAATATTCCAAGTGGGGTCTCACCAGCGCCGTATATAACAGCACTAACACCTCCTTCTCCCTACTGGAAATACCTCGTCTGATGCAACCTAAAACCGCATTTGCTTTTTTAACAGCCGTATCACATTGGCGGCTCATAGTCATCCTGCTATCAACCAATACCCCAAGGTCCTTCTCCTCCTCTGACGTTTCCAACTGATGCGTCCCCAACGTATATTTAAAATTCTTATTATTAATCCCTAAGTGCATGACCTTGCACTTTTCACTATTATATTTCATCCTATTACTATTACTCCAGCGTACAAGGTGGTCCAGATCTTCCTGAATAGTATCCCTGTGATAGTATCACTGTGAATCTCAAACCCTGGGATAACTCACCCAATGGTACAGGTTCCCACCCACTTCCAAGGTAAAATTTTATATGCCCATTTCCCACACAGCCAGTACATTCCTGGGGCATCTATGGCAGGATAGGCAAAATGGGTTCCATTCTTACACTTCGTTTGATAGGAAGATGATTGGTAATCTGGGACTCAACATCTTTTGGATAAATATATGGTGTATGATGGAATGGTTTGAAAGACCTTGGAGGCATTTTCACATTGGAAGCTATTGGGATGGAGGAAAATTCCTGAATCCCACAGGGTATAGTTAGAGTTGCCCTGGACAATGGAGTAGCTTGTTTAGTTGGGACCATTACAATGGTTGGGAATTGCATCCCTAATAAAATTCCGTAATCAGCTTCGGGCTTATAATCTAAGATATACTGGCAAAATGGGTAGTGACTGATGAGGGTACTGTTGCCATGGGTATCATTATGGCCATAATGAAGGGTAGCTTCAACCTGTGGGGCTGTCTTCCATCTAAGAATATGGATGGGGACTCGTCCTAATTCTGACAGGTTCTTGGGCTGCAATATAAGGTAGGTGCTGTTGTCATCTGAGGCCCATTTGTCTAGTGATGCAGGTATAGCCACTAATGGAATACCTTGCTTTGGGTGTGCTGGTCCCTGAGTAGAGATCCAGCAATTACTGTGATTATTCTGGTCGACAATAGATTGCGACAGTTTCACAAGGAGGTTAGAATCCCACTCAGCAAAAACAAATGAAAGGGTTAGGGATAAGATAACAGTTAAGGTTTTCATTTATTGGTGGATCCAACCTCCAGGTTGGAGGGAGTAGCATGGTTCCAATGCAGCTGCTGGAAGGGCTTCTTGAACCTGTGAGTGGATAGACTTGATACACTTCATTAATAATTTACAATAGTCCAGTAGCATATCATCAGTTAAATGTAGATCAAATTCCTGTGGGTTTGGTGGTCAGGTGTGTGACAACCTCATAAATCTGGCAATAAGGATCTTATGTGGAGATAGTCCATTTTTGCTGTTGACAGTGTTTCTAATATACATTCTAATATACATGAGAGCTATGGGTAAGGCATCTGGCCACTTCAAGCTGGTTTCTGCATATATTTTGGCTAATCTAGTTTTCAAGGCAGAATTCTTTCTTTCTACAGCTTTGCTAGACTGGGAGTGATATACACAGTGCAGGTGTTGTTGGATTCCTAAGGCTTTACATACATTTTGAATGACCTGTCCTGTGAAGTGGGTTCCTCTATCGCTGTCCAGAATTAAGGGCAATCCAAACCTAGGTATAAATTCTCTCAATAGTTTCTTGGCAACTGTTAATGTATCTGCCTGCTTACAAGGATATGCTTCTACCCATCCTGAAATCATATAAATAATGAGTAACACATATTCAAAGTTACAACATTTAGGCATTTGAATGAAATCCATTTGTAAGTTCACAAAGGGACCCCACAGAATGGGGTGTACTGAAGGTTTGATCTTTTCTTTCTGGCTTACGTTATGGGCTAGACAGATCGGGCAGGTACTGCAGTACTGTTCTGCTATAAAAGAAAAATTTGCGGCAAACCAATCATGCTGTACTGTTGCAATCATCCCCCCTATGCTCGTGTGAGCCACAGAGTGACTCACACGGGCAAAGAAGAGCCTTGGGTGCTACCAGACAGCCATACGGGGAGCGCCACAAGGTATCCGGGTGTAACTGGCACCCATGTTGCTGCCAGTCATCCTTTTTCTGCTCTTGGGTCTGATCTTGCAGTTTGGTCAGAGCAGTGAGGCTGGCTAGAGGTGACTGATCTGTGGAAAGGAAAATATTAATGAAATCTTGAGCTGGGGGACAGGAAAGAGCCACTTCCCCACCTGCATGATCTGTCAATGCATTTCCATGTGTAACATCATCATAAGGGGTAAGGTGGGCTCGACATTTAACGATAGCTAGGGTGGAGGGTGATTGCAGGGCTTGTACTAATGCATCAAGATATTGGCCATTTCGAATGGGACTTCCAGTAGAAGTGAGGAATCCTTGCTGCTTCCAGACTTGTCCAAAATTATGGACGACCCCAAAGGCATAACGGGAATCGGTATAAATGGTCACAGATTGTCTATTAGCTAATAGTGAGGGCTACTAACTCAGCAACCTGGCAGACAAAACATGTTGTAAATGGTATGCCTCTAATACTTGGTGCTGGGTACGTACGTCATACCCAGCGACAAGGTTACCCAAGCTGTCTCTGAGGCAAGAACCATCAACAAACAATACTAATTTGGGATTTAACAAAAGGACATCTTGAAGTGAGGCAGGTTTTAGCACAGAGCAGCGGGTCGGGGTGATGTTGGAAGCTGAAAGGAGGAGTTTTGCATATTTAGTTAGCCTGGAGTTGGGTAGATTCTGGGTTTTGCCTTTTAAAAGTAAGGCAGGAACAGCATGTGAAATGGCTACAATCGAGGGGCATCCTAAAACTAGAGTTTCAGCTTTTTTAAATAAAAGGGCTGCTGCCGTAACTGAGCGGAGACAGGGAGGGAGTCCAGCTGCTCCTGGGTCTTGCATATTATAGCACTACATTAGAGGATGATTCTTATCTCTGGATAGTTGAGTTAGGACCCCCTGGGCAAACCCATCTTTCTCATGGCAAAAAAGAGTAAAGGGTTTCTGATATTCTGGTAACCCTAGGGCAGGTGCTTGAGATAAGACTTGCTTGAGAGATGCAAAGGACTGTTCAGCCTCAGGGGACCAGACAAGAGGCTCAGTGACCGAGTCTAAGGTCAGGTTCTGCAGGGGTTTGATGAGGGAAGCATATCCCAGGATCCATTGTCTGCAATATCCTGCCATTCCTAAAAGGCTTTTCATTTGTGTGTGAGTGGTAGGCTTAGGTATTTGTAAGATGGCATTGATCCTGGAGGAAGATAAGTGTCTTTTACCTGCTCAAATATCATGACCTAGGTAATGTACTCAAGAGAGACAAAGCTGCAATTTGGATTTAGAAGCCTTGTGACCCTTAAAGGCAAGGGCGGTTAACAGGGTAAGTGAATCTTGTTTACAGGCTTCCAAGGAGGGGGAAGCCAGCATTAAATCATCTACATACTGGATTGAGGTGGAATCTCCACCAACGGTTATGGGGTCTTTCTCTTTCTTTAAAATCTGTGAAAAAACAGTTGGAGCTTCAGTAAATCCCATTGGAAGCCAGGTTCATGTATACTGAAGCCCTTGATAAGTAAAGGCAAACAAAAATTTGCTATCTGGGTGGATTGGGATAGAAAAGAAAACAGAACAGAGGTCCACAATGGTAAAGTAGGTGGCAGTTGCAGGGATTCCTGACAAAATAGTTGCAGGATTGGGGACAATGGGAAAAGAGGGTAAGACCACAGCATTAACTGCTTGGAGGTCTTGTACAAATCAGTGGGTGTCTTTCCCAGGCCTTTTTTAACTGGGAGGATAGGAGTGTTACATTGGCTGTGGGTAGGAAGAATAATCCTGTTCCAAGAGTGAGGTTATAACTGGTTGCAAACCCTCTTCAGTTTCCTTGGAAACAGGGTACTGAGGAACGCAAGGGAGAGGCTTTGTATCATTTAAAGTGACCCGTACGGGTTCAGCACTTAACATGTAGCTTACTTCATTCAAATGGGCTTACCACAACTGCGGAGGCACTTGTCCTAACAGTTCCTGTTGCGACAAGGAAGTGTCAGGTTCAGAGTTTCTCTGGTCAGAATCTTGTAATGATGTTAACATTGTCTCTCCTCTGGGTTCTGGCATATCAAGATAAATACCATATGAGGTACAATAGATAACACAGCCTAATTTACACAAAAAACCTTTTCCCAGTAAGTTAACCGGTACAGAAGGACTGAGTGAGAAAGCACACTGTTCAGAGATAGGTCCAATAGTGACAGAGAGGTTGAGACATTGGGTGGGGAATAGTCTGTCTGCTGATGCCTATGGCATTTATCGTTTCACAGGGACATGGGGAAATTCTGAAGCCTTAGTGTGGAGCGAGAAGTGCCGGTATCGACGAGGCAAGATACAATTTGCCCATTTACAAGGCAGTTCAGGCTAGGGACAGACTGATCTAGGGGAATTAAGGGAGAAATGATGTTATGACCCCTTGTGTTGTTCTATGCAGGGTTACTATAGTTCCTTAAATTTTGCTTTTGGATGGGGAGAGCAGGAGGGAAAACAGCGGGGGTTTTGGTCCAATCTGGTCAGTTGAGACATTGGGATTTCCAGTGGCCAGGTTGTATTGCGCAATAATGGCACTGGTTTCCATAGAATATTTGCCAATGTCCCATATTCTGGTCCCCTTTTGTTCCAACCTCTCTTCCTGCCTCTATCCTTTTGGTTTTCTGTCTGATTTTGTAATTGGTGAATATAAAGAGCCATACGCTTAATTTCATTATCTTCCTTTGACTTATTTACTTTTTTTTTTGGAAATGTTGTGCGGCAGCTAAGACTTCTGCTAAGGGTTTTCCTTCCCAGACAATAGTAATACATTGAATTTCACTAGAAACCTTAGGTAAAAGTCCTTGAACAAAGGCAGCAGCCATGGCTTGTGGTGCATCTTGCTCAGGATTTTTCATGCCTGAGTGGCGTTCAAACACTTGTTTCAGTCCCTGGAGCTAATCGGCTGGTTCTTCCCCCTTGTTCTATTTGCATATATTAATTTTATTCCAATCATTTTTTAGGCAGTTTGTAACAACGCGTTTACTAGTGGATCACAAGTGGTGACTAAAGCTTGGTCAGTACCGGGGTCTCAGTCTGGCGAGTGGGCTTTGGCATGAAGCCTTAGAAGGGTTTCTCAAGGCAGAATGGCTTGCAAGAGTTGATTTGAATCTGCCCAGGTTGGGTTATAACAGTTTATAGTTCTTCCTGAAATTTCACTGGATCCTCCCTGATTTTTGGAAATGCTTGAGCTAGATTAAACAAATCAGACAGGGACCACGGGGCATGTACGGTTACTATATCTGTCCCTTGTCCTGGAAGCTGCCAGAGTGGGTACAGTTCCGTTGATTTTGTATTGGTTTGACTCCGGGATTTGATTGGTTTGCTGGATTTGGAGAGAGCTCAGGGTTGATCAATAATCAGGACAGGTTTGGGAACATCCTTCTCGGCTGACTGACTTGGCTCAGGGCTGGTGGTAGAATCTGCCTGAGCCACCTTTCTCATATAAGATGGAGGTTGGTGTTGAGGTAGGATAGGTTAGCTGGCTGAACCAGGGGTGCAGAAGGGGCGGGGACCAAAAGTCTAACAGGTAGTTTCTTGAGAATAGGGTACTTTTTCTAATGCTGGATACAGACGACTAGGGCCTGAATTTGGGGGAGGCCAATTTCTCTCATACTTCCTTCAATTGAAGTTTTAATTTTTCCTCAGAATCTTTTAGACTCCAAGTTTGTGACTCATAGCATCTTTTTGACGCTTCATCATACCAATCAAAAAATGCATCCCATTGTGACTGGGATACTTTGGATTCACGAACTCTAGAGCTTTTCTCAAGTGCATTATTTTATCCAGATCAAACATTCCCATCTAGGGGAACTGCCTGGCTGGGTCACCCTAGATATAAGAGTGCCATTTCACTAGAAACCAGCAAGTCCTGGGAGAGTAATCCATAGTCAGATAATACCCTGGGGTTCACTTCGGGGGATCTGACACTTGCCTTGATGGTCCTATCCCCATCATCATTCATGCACACACAGGAATGGCTAATTGGGGGATCTGCACCGCTTTAATGCAGCCCGCAATACTGCCGAGGTGAATGAACCCGATAACAGAAAACTTATTTAATGGGAGGGGGAAGGGAAGGAGACAAGACACAAAAGGGGTCCTCCAAAGTCACAGGAGTCCTAACCCTAGCCCTGTCTAGTGTTCGAGGCTAAGGTGTCTTCGAACAATGGATCTAAGGAGGCTCATGAATCAGAGAGGGGAAAGGGAAACCAGGTTTAGTTCACGAATGGCTCAGGGTGGCTGCACATGGATTATGACTTATCTGAGATTCCCAGACTCATTCATTTAGGGGCATTTACTCCTCCCAACTCCCAAGAGTGGTGCTGGATACAATGCTTCTGCAAAACTGCCGAGGTGAGGACCTGATAGCGTCCTCAGCCCACAATACAAATCCCCAGAGTCTCCCTGCATGCTTTTCAGAGACAAACAAACAGACGGTTTTAAAGCTCATCTCTACCCTTAAAGTTTGGATCTCGCTTGGCTGTTCTTGAATAGGAAGCCTACAGGCAACCCTCCTCTGAAACCCCAAATAGAGATTTAAAATATCTCTTACCTTTTGAGTGCCACCTGGGGTTCAGCAGGGAGCAATCCGCAGTCCCTCCTGGATGATACCAGCGTTTGGAGATCTGAGTCATGGCACCAAATTGTCATGGAAAAAAATCACTCAGCTACTCAATTTTGGTTGGATCGAGCAGAACTTTAATCTTGACAGACACACCAAAGGCTATAGTTATAGGGAAGCCCAGGCAGCACATCCCCATGCTGATCTCTGGAACGTCACTGGGTACAAGATACAGAGGGTTTATATAGGTTTGTTTAAGATTACTTTTTTTACATACAGATCGCATAGTGGAGTTTCCAGTGTTTAACAGGTCATTTACCACACATTGGCCATTTATAACACACAATGGAATTCTCCTGGTGCCCGCATGCCCCGGTGATTCTCCTGGTGCCAGCAAGTCCCGAATCACATACAGTCTTTGTTTATCTATCACAGGAATCTCTGACAGGGTATGGCTGGGTGTGGCTGCAAATGTAGTTAGCGTCTTACAACATAGCTCAACGATTTTGTATTTCCATTGCAGTTCCAGTCTAAGGCATCCTGCCCGAATTTTTTGAGATTCCACACCTCTATGTAGACTATTTTTGTGTCTCAGGAAAGTTTTTGGTTAACTTTTTCCTTTTGTTTGGCACCTCCTGTTTTCACCTGGGAGCAGCTGCAGAAAGACCAAAATCACTTCTGAATTACTAAAATCATAAAGCAATAGAAATTAAAAAGTCAATTTTTGATTGTGTGAATTTATTTTTGGTCACTGTCAACTTAGGCTGGATTCAGACAAATGACAAGCTTCACGTTATATTGCCAATCTTCTGAGCCATAGTACCACGTTTAAAAAGTTGGAAGCAGATTAATACATGAACTAATTGGCCATTATCCCATTCCCTACCACTTCAAGAATTTTCCCTGTAGTCTGTTTTCTAGTATTATTGTCTAATGTAATTTTAACCATCTCTGTTAAGTCCCCTGAATTTATATTTTTGAAACCAATAACACAAATGCTGTGCAATTTGGGTTGTACATAGGAGCTGTCACTTGGAGTATATATGTATTATTTCTATTCCTTTGAGATCTTATTAAGGATTTTTTATTAAAGTTTTAAACTGCAAATAAAAATCCCTTTACCAAGTAATATCTCAGAGAACAAAACTAAAACTGGTATTCAATTCAAACATTTTTACTTAAAGTCAGAGTTTAAGCCTAGAAAGGACCACCAGATCATCAAGTCTGACCCCCTATTTATGAGGCCACCAACAGTACCTGTTATTGCACGCTGAACCCAAGAACTGAAATTAGACCAAAGAATTACAGCACACAGAAAACTAGACTATTTTTTTGCCACAGGCAGAGAATAACAGAGTCTGAGAGGCACCAGTATTTGAGACCTCTGTGATGGCAGGGAAGTGCTTAAATAAAATAAGCCTGGATCATCCTGGCAAGCGACCTGCACCCCACATAGCAGAAGAAGGCAAAAAATCCACAACATCACTGCCAATCTCAGTGATTTCCTTACCAGTCCCACATACAGAAATCAATTAGACCCTGAGCATGTGAGAGACAACCAGCTAGTCAAGAACCTGAGAAAGAAAAAACTCAGTTACTCCAGAGTCCTGGCTGTTCCCCTCTAATGTCTTATCTCTAGCCATGGCCATCTCTGAAGCTTCCCAAAGAGTTTAGGACTATTCTTCATTTTTATTAAGGTCAAAGGGTACAGAGTCATGTATTTTGATAAGTGTGCTAGCATTACTGGTAACTTATCAGCAAAGATTCCATTTAGCATATGTCAAACATTAGCCACTTCTTAAAAGAACATTAACTTTAGTACCAGGGCCCCATTGTGCCATGCAAGAAAATATTTCCTATCAGAGCATTAGAGATGGAAGAAAATACGGTAATATTTCTTATAGTAAAACATTGTATTATAACATCTTATAACATATACCATAGACATACTAACACCCTCAGACATACAGACCCTCCACTGAGTTGCACAATATGGAGGGATACTGCATAGAATGGTTCATAAATGGTGACTTAACATGAAAGCGTACAGATGAGGACAAGCCAGATGTCTGCTTTTTCCTCAGGTCCTACCTTGTTTGGGGCACAGTTTGCCCTGTGGGGAATATTAAGGAAATAGTCCCTGCTTTCTCCTGAGTGCACAGATTGGCATTAAAACAAACTTACCTCCCAATGCTTGAGAAAACTTCATGAACATTCCCATATTTACATAGAGGCCTGTCACAATATGGCTCTGCAGGATTAAGAAACATCCATGCAGAGATTACACAAATCGATATACTGCGATTGGCTGACACCATTGTTAACCAAAACAAAGTATAGGAATATTCATTCTGCATATTTACTGAGAATAAGCAAACAGCAAATTTGCAAATCAGACACACACAATCAGAGTACAAGGTTTGCATAAGTGAGGGAAGGTGGAGTCTAATCGTGCATCTATAACCATGCAGCATTCATTAATATTCTGACTGGATGAAAATGAATTATCTTAGTATAATCAACAGGAATATTTAGCACTTATAAAGATTTTTCACCCATAGTTTGCAAAACATGTTAGAAAAGTGTCTAGGTATTATTATCTTCATTTTACAGATAATCAAACTAAGGCACATAGGTCTGAAGTGATTTGCCCAAGATCACACAGAAAGCCAATGTTAGCTCCATCCTTTAGATTCTGCCATTGTCTTATCCACCGGTCCACACTACCTCCTGAACTTTAATAAATAATTCAGGATCACAGTGTGGGTCAGATTGATATAAATTCAGAATTACAATGGAAATTATGTTCACAACTGTACTCCTACTTGGCACACATAAATTAGATATTTGCAAGTGTACAAGACTATATTTTCCTTTGTGCATGGTAATGCTTGCTTTGTGTACGCAATTGTGGTAGTTTGTGTAAATTAAGAGAGCAACTACACATATGTTTTTGACACACAGTTGTGAGAGTCAGTTTTAGTCCTGGCTAAGATAGCAAGTTTACTTTGAATTTCAGTATCAAGTAATTATTAGTTGCATAAGATGCAGTATAGATCATATATTTTATTTAAAAAATTATATTAAAAAAATAGAAGTAACATTTTTTAAAATTAGTTCCTATAAGTCTAACTGGAGACTGTATCCAGCACATTATTTCCAAGTAGAGTTTAATAAAAAACACAAACATTACAAAAAGGTAAAAGTTATAAAGCATTTGCGCCAACCTCTGCTTTTACTATTTACCAGTAGAGCTGGATAAGACTAGTCAAACCATTGCAAGAATAATTTTTTTCATATCGTGCTTCAGCATGACTTGGTAAACGGTTCTTAACATTGCCTTTAAATACTATTTATATAATTTAACTTGACAGAGTTAACTATCACAGCAAAATGTGTGGCCCTACTTTTCATTTCACTTTAAAATTGATCAGCTAAAAGTTGTGGTAGGAATGATAATCAATGTATGCAAGCTAGCAACCACCAAACCCATAATTTACTAAAATAGAGGTAGGAATAACTAGTGTTAATATGAGGCTGCAGTCATCCATATTGCAGTCAGTTTAATTTAAACAGAAGTTGAGCAGATCTTTTATCAAGATTGAATATGTTACTGTAATTCATTGCAGTGCTTGTAAGAAAACAGCAACAGTGTTGACATACAGCCATATCTCAGAATGATGTAACCCAGTTATCTGGCTTCTTCAGCACTACAGTACTCCTCTGTTGTCTTTTAATGTACCCTGGATTTCTTTCAGGAAGGGACTGAGCTTGATTGAACTATGCTATTGCAATATTAAAGTCATTATTAGCTAGGAATTATCAGAATTAATGGAATCTAGATTTATGTTTGTCTACTTCAGAAGTATAAAACAGAGTCACTTCCTTGCATATTTATTTATTTTTCCTGAGGCTTCTTATTCTAGTGTTAAAATGGAATTAAAATATTGCTGTGTTATGGAAATTATCAGCAACTGGCTCGTATCTTCTCAGTATATTAAGCCTTTTAGAGTCTCTAGCATTTGGTCAAGCAATACACAGTCACAGACACACATCCAGTACAACACAGAGGAAAGGATGAAAATACCATTTATACAAAGTCTTAACACTTAACTACAGTACAAGGAGGAGTTCAGAGTAAAGGGGAGCTTTGCCTCCTCTTCCAGGCATGTGTTAACAGCACTGCCCCACATTGACTCTTCTTCCCTGATTGGTGTGGTAAGAGCTCCTCATTGAGCTATAAAATGAGTCCTCCAAGATGTGCAGAGTTCACACTTCCTATATGCTGTAGATTCAATCTTTGATTTCCTATGAGATGCTTCCTTTCGGGGAGCAGAAAGAAAGAAACCCAGGGCAAAGCACTTGCAGGCTGCAGCTACAAAAAGTAGTGGAATGTTTATTATTTCACTGTTGTGCATATTCTATTCATAATAAAGGGCTCATCTTGACATTGGTCTGCTCATCAGTAGGATACTTCATGGTACCAACAGTGGAAAACACAGCATGCTGGGGGAACCAGTGAGAGGTCTTGCAATGGCTGCTACACAGCGTGTGTGACTGTGCAGAAAGCACCAAACAGCTCTGAGAATCAGGGGAAATGCTGAATATTTCCGGAAAAGGTTCAAATAGCAATTTGAGCTATATGTAAAATCCAGAAGGGCAAATAAACTGGAGGATGACCGAAAGATTGTTCTGCTCTTTATAGCGGCAGGCACAGAAGCCCTAGATATAAACAATGCATTCCATAAAGGTGGTGGTGAGGAAAGAGAGAAAAGCTTTGCAGAAATAATGAAAATGCTTGACAATCATTGTGTCCCTACAACCATTACTTAATAAGACACTCAGTGACTGAGTCCTCCCAAAATCATCACTTAGGCCCAACTTTTTAAATGGTATATATGTGTTACTCTACTCAGTGTTGCAAGACATATTTATCTTAGATGGCTAGGTCTTATTCTCAAAAGTGATGTGGGCACTTAAGCTTCACGGTGCCAAGTCACCTTTAAAAATGGAACTTAGCTGTCTAAGCCACTTAGGCCTGAATCCTGAAATCAATGGGAGTTCGGATCTAAAATACCTTTGAGCATCTGGACTTTAGAGGTTTTTAAGTGGAACAATACCTTTTAAATCCCTTTTAAAATGTAGACTACAGTGAAAATTTAGGCCAGAATCTCCAACCGAGACTGGGTCTACACTGACGGCGGTAAATTCATCGTCGTCACATCGATTGCTCTGGATCAACTGAGCGGTCTGTATAGACGTGTGACACAGGAAAACCACCCCCGTAAGTGGACTAGCACTGCGTCGAAGGGAGCGCTGTTCCCTTCGATGAAGTGCAGTATGGACGCCGCGCGGAAGAGACGCTGCAAAGTCAATGGGAGATACGCAAGTGATTTATCTCCTGTTGACTGCCACCAAATCACCAAGGTAAGTGTAGACCGGCCTGAGGCAACATTTTGAAAGGTACTCATCAGCTCTGGTGAAAACTGTGGGTAATGGAAACTTCTGAAAGTCTAGCTTTAACAGTTTGCAGCTCTATTTGTAATCTAATGACATCTGGCTGGTAAAGGTTGAGTGCCAGTGGTACAACATATATACTACTGGGCTTCATGCTTTCATGCATACTGAAGTGCTTCGAAATCTGTTATGAATACTGAAAGGGGTCTATTTTATAATACTTTTAACATCACAAAGTATGAAAAGATAAGCATGAACTGTACAATTACTGGACAAGGCTGACCTATTTTATCATGTTTAATGAATGGTCTTCTCTCAAAATGGTGTGAATTCCACTTTGAACCATCTTTTTATTCTCCATTTTGTTTTTAACTCTTTTGAGACTAACTTTTAAAGATTTGACCAACTCAGTTGTTTCTCCCTGGAAACTGGAGTTTATTATTTAGCTGAGTAGAGAACCTTAATACGCATATTCAATTATCTCTGGCCCAAACATAAAACTGCTCTATCTACTCTGGAGTTAACAGCAGAGAGGCATTTCAAGGAAGAGACAATCAACATAAATTGATCACAATATTTAAAACCGTGTTTTTATCATAATATTGACAGAACAAAATGTGAAAGTAGGTAATAGGCACTTTTCCATTTCTTCAAAACATCCAAGAAAGACAAAATCTAAATAAAATGAAAGGGATAATTCTTGGCTTTATTTGAAGATCATGATTTGTTTTGAGATAATGGAAAACAAAAAAAGGAGGTAGAAATGGAAGATTAGAACAACTAAAATTGAAAGACAAATTCAAATGATTTGGCAATGTCTGAATTTACTAAAATATTTTCTGTAGATTTTCTGTCACTGGTTTACAATATACTAATCAAGCTCAATGTTAGAGGCCTCTGGTAGTTCTGGAGAAGTGTGAAACTCAAGTCCTGAGCACTCGTGGACATTTAAAAAAGTGTCACTGGATCTTTACAACGGTTAGGGTGATACTTCTAGTACTCTGATCAAATTCCATTTCAGGAACTTTTACTCTGGATTTCTAAATTAGATTAGCTATGTGCTATTAAACAGTTGCAGTGTTTTATCTCAGAGCGGATTAATTTTCAGTGTTTATATGTGCTGTTTATATCTGTTGGATGAAAATTCTGCTCAGCATGATCGCATGCATAATTCCGGTTTGTGTAGTGAGTTAGGATAATTTTCTATGGTAAACAAACACATTTTTCTGCATGTCTTATAGAGGCCCCATTTCTTCATCTTTCTAAACTTTTGTTTATTTTAAACAGTTTAAAATATGAATCATGGATGATTTTATATCACCAGTGAAGTGAATCAGTCCAAGACGGTAAAAAAAATAAGTATTGGATTAAAAATGACCCAGCACTGCATCTCATCAACAAATGCATCGACCTTGCATGGATTAGTGGGTCAAATTCAATGTTTTAGGAAAAGATTTTCAAAGGCACAAATGCCAGTTTGGTATCTAACTCATTCAATGGCTTCCAATTGGTGTTCATGTTTTTGAGAGTCTCCACCTCAGCCTTCATTTTCCTTCTCTATAATGCTTATATTCTCATATTGGAGTCATGCTTACATAGCTTCATTCACGTAATATGGGAGAAATATAGTGGGAATCCTTAAAATGCTCCGCCAGTTTGAAAAAAATCTAATAGAATTCCCCATGTTACACTTTTAAACGAATGGAACCTACGTATCCTAACTCTCTCTCTCTATGTATGCAATACCTTTCATACTGAGAGATTACAAGGTAGCTTGCAAGCTTCTTACATGGGAGTTGTTTCATCCATGATTGAAGTGCTACTGTATTTGGGGGAGCAGTAGCAATTTACAACAAGGAATGAAAGATGTGATATTTCACTGTTCCTATTTAAATCAGTTTTAGTGTTAAATTATCCACTCAGGAATCTGTCTGAGATATCAGACATAACAAGCCCACTTATATGAAAAGTGTGACAGCCTCTTTAAAGATCACAAGAAGCAAGAACTTCGGTTTAAAGTATGCACCAAAAATATCACCTCCAGTAACACAGTGATTCCATTAATCTCAGAGTAGGGCACTTCCTGTAGACCCCTAAGTTTTCCCAGGGAAGGGTCTCATTCAAATATGGAGCAGACGAGAGAGAAAATTTTTGAGATCTACACTTTTCTAGTCTTTATAAGTACTTATACCATACTCATCACCATGATATTATATGATTACAGATATTGAATATTATAAATGACTAATCAACCATAAGTTGTAACTTTTTAAAATATATTCATTTTAATACTAACTCTGAGCCTGACTGACCCGTCCCATGGAAATATTTACAAAAAGGGGTTTTTGGGGTAGGATATAGAAGCCAAAATGAGAATCATAAAAGAGAAATGCCAAATGGTTCTCACAAAAAGGAAAAAAAATATGATCTGACTTGTCATTTGGCTATCACTTATCTAGTAAAGAGAACAGGAACAAATTTCTGAGATCAGAAATTCTACTGGTATCAGAAAATAATAGCAAATATTCTGTCACTAAAGTTTATTGTACGGTGTTAGTTCTTTTCTCTATCTGCCTATTGCCACTTTTTAAAAAATATTTATGCACATCACTGGGCCATAGTATATATTTGAAGTAAATGTACAAGGCGTTATTGGCACATTCAATGTGTACTAAAAGAAAGACTTGAGAGCCAGGTGCAAGCTTCCCTTGGCTTTACAGAAACACAGGCTTGTACCCTGGCATGGAACATCTGAAGAAAGTGAATACCTGTTGGTCTTGCAGTACGAGTATATTGTTACTTTATGTATTTGTCTAATATACATTCATCACACATTGATTATACTTAACCACAACAATAAATGCTTTAAGTGATTAAATAAAATAATTGGCTTCAAGTAACAAAAAGAATCTTGGTTTAAATAACCCAAAGGCCTGTCCACAGTTGTGCTGGTGGTTCATCGTGCTGTGGAGAGAATGGTTGGTAGCTGAAAAGTCTGACTGATATGCCTCGGCTGTTTTGTTCATATCTTTTCCCAGGTAAACTAATGCAGTTATAGTCAGCATTAACTTGTGAGGACTTCTTATTCTGTTTTCAGTAGTTGCCAACAGCATTCTTCCATGTGACATTAAGGGTTGACCAATTCACCCACTTTTCCTCTAGTCAAACCTCCTTCTTATAGTCAACCCTTTTAAACGTTTTTGTTCTCACCATAGCATATGCACCGGATGCTACTCTGTAGCCTTACTACATCTTTCAAGGGCTTTCTGCCTTTCAGTGATAACTTAGTTGGTTTCTGAGATATGACTGTCAGTTTAATATATGTTTCACTGCAATTAACACAGCAGCTGATTCTGTATATTAGCTACCAGGAGCAATTCAGCCTATTTAGTGGCTGCTTTTTAGCTGCTTTAGTGGCTAAACTTCCTTTGTTTATATTGATATACTCTTATTCAGGCATCCCACACCAGTTTAGTCTTTCATCAAGTATAAAAGGGAACACTGAATATATTATATACCTTGGTGAGCTCCTCTCTTTAATCCTTCCACCCACCCCCAGACCATGAACTATGTTTCTCTAACCTTTTTAAATAATTGAGAACTTCAGTCTGTGCATCATTCAGATTGCTTTCTGCTGCACTTTTTCTGTTTCTATAGCTTCTTTTATAGAAAAAGAGCAGAATTGTACAGAAGCTATTCAATAAATGAAGATATCTAAAGATCATCTTCTAAAATCATAGTAGCTGCTAAAAATAGTAAATCAAATATATACTGAGTGCAGAGCTAAAACTTACTGCTGTAAAAAGTAACTGTGAATTGCAGAGTGTCTGACCATTAATTTGAGTTAATTATTGGGATAGTCCTTGTGAATTGCTTATTTTGAAAACTAGGAAGCAAATGATACAGGGTTTAACCATGTGTTTTGATTCATAGTGCAGACATAAATGCCAGCTGAAATTTCTGATCCAAGCAATGGAGTTTTAATAATGACACCTCACTGTGTTCTTCTCTTAAATGAGAATGGGAAAAGATTACCAAATTACAGATGGAAATTATGGTGCATAAAGATTAACAAAATGAACATTACTGAGTTTGTACTCTATGCTTTGCTAGAATAAAACTTTGTCATTCTGCAAAAATAACTCATTAAATATATTCCGAGGAAATATGAAAAGCACTGTGATATGGAAAAAACATACAAAGATTAAAAAGAGATACGTAAAATGCTCTGTCTTAGATAAAATAATAAAAATGCAATTAGCAAAGGTTCTCTGTGGCTCTTTTTCTTTCTTCTGTTTAGTTGTTAGAGGTATATTCTTCTGTGTGGGGGAAGTCCACAATCCTTTTACATATGAATAGATTGTGGAATTGGAAAATGTATCTTAATTTACCCTAACATTTCTTTTTTTCTAATGAAAATTCTGCATGTCAGTTACAATGCTTCTTACCCCTGTTTGCATATAGGTGCTCTCCAAAAGTTTCCCAGTTTCTCGAGCCCACCAGACCCAGAGCCAAGAGGTACTTGGAGTGTGTCAGAATCAAAGGTTTGGCAGAGACAACTGATGATAGCTTTCAGATCTGGGAAGATCATTCAGAGAACTATTTCATCCAAGATTAAAGGAAGAACAGATCTCCAACACAATATCAATTGGATCAAGGTCACAGCTATAAGTCCTGTACTAGTCAGCCAAGACATACTAATGGTGTCTTACAACACTTTCACAGTGGCTTTTATCAACAAGAAAAGAGGTAACAGAGTCTCAGCCCTGCTATGAGCATCCCATTTTCCCTGTTTCTGGGCAAAAGGTAGAAGAAGAAAGGAGAGAGAAAGAGAGGTGGAAAAAAAATCCATAATGCTAGATAGTTCCAGCCCAGTACAGACAGCAAGTAGGCACAGGATCTTCCTCTCATTCAGATATAAGATTTCTTTAGTCCTGCCTCACTTCTCATCAATAAGAACTCTATTGGGGAATCTAAATCTTGTATTAAATACCCTGACTAAATCTCCTTTTATTCCACTGGCTAAGTGTGCTTAGATAGGCTATCTTTAAATGTTATCCTGGTTGCAATTATTTTGAAAGGAACATTTTAGAGGTTCTGGTCTTAAGAAAAGTGCAGTACTTCCCAATGAAAGTGAAGTTATGCTAAAAGTTCAAACCACCTTTGTTCCTAAAATAGACCCATTTACACGACATTGTTCTTTCTTCCAACCTTTTTGCCCATATGCAAAACAACCATAAATGAATTAATTAATTAAACACACACAAATTCCTTCTTTCAGACAGCTCCACTGTGCTAGAGAAGCAGAATTGTTATTCACAATCATTATCCCAAATACCCTTAGGTTCTTTATGTGTTCTTTTATGTATTTTTAGCACTCAACATTGAGTTCTTGAAAATATAACAATACTGGTCCGGACTCACTCCAAGATCTGCCCTACATCTTTGTTGGCATAGACCAAGAAAAAAGGGATCCTGATAGCAAATGTCCACTTGGGTTGGGCAATGCTCTCTTCTGTCAGGTGTTGTGCAGCCTACAGACAGAACCCAGTGTAGTCTGATTTTAGTAATTTGAATGGGTCAATCTCTCTGACCAGAAGATAATGAGGTTATTGTCCCAGAATCAGGCTCCAGAGGAGTTTTATAGGGACCCCAGGGTGCACGGTAGGAAGGTTCACAGTGATAGACAAATTTGTATAATTTTATAAGCTTTTACTAAGATAACATAAAATGACAGACCAATGACTGATTAAAAGAGAATGAATATACAAATGCTTAATGGAGTCTTGTTTTAGATACTCATGTGATATATGTATGGTTTCACCGTATGATTTGGATTAATATACTCACACCATTCTATGATGACCTGGTTGAGAGAGATGTCTGGTTCCTCAAATCTTGAGTAGAGGGGTGGCAATGCTTGAGGGCTAAGAACTGTAAGACTAAGACTAACACTATAAATAATACTAAGTATAAATGAAGAACAAAATCTTAACACTAAAGAAGCTTCAAGAAGGAGTATCTGATAATCGATCGCCCCAATTAATACAATTTGCCCTTCTTATACCCTGACCAATGTGTGTTCTCCTTCTAAGTCCAAATTTGTACTCTTCACCCCCAAATTATTAGGGTACACATTCTATAGTTTGTGTGTATCAAGGACATATTTACTTCATTTCCAGTTGGTTCCAGACAGTTCGATTATCTCACCTTTGTTATTTCTGGGCCTTTTTGTGGGTTCTGCGGTGTATCTGTGAAGTTTACCCAGAGCATAACCTGTGACAGCCCCCCGTTTTGATGCCTCCTGACTTATCTAGGATAAGGGTTATAACCATATGTCTTATCCTTTAACTCATCATTACTTATCTGGGCCAAAAGGTCCTGAACATATGTATGCTAAATGCCTTAGCTTTCATACAGGATATAGCCTGCAAGGTACCTTGCATTACAGCTATAATACTTTAATATAAATCTATGACTTTATTATAATCAAACAACCATACTTGAATCTATAAAGAAAGATCTCTCTCTATATATATACACATATATGCAAGCAAGGAGGTTAGTCCTATAGGCTACAGCAGGAGCTATTAGTTTGAGTGGCAATAAGGGCACGCTTAGGAATGCATTGATATCATATAGGCAGCTCCCACCTGCATGACTCGTCTACTTGGCAGAAGCTTTGAATCTTTTCTCGTTGGCAGAAGTCTTGAAGGTAGCTGGTCAGTAGTACTGCTATCTGATTTCTCTTTGATTATCATCATATGGAGCTCAGCAGGCCAGGCTGATGCACTGAAATATAATTGGCATGCCCTGACCCATAAAGAGTCACTCTGGCACAGCTTGGTACAGCTGAAATGCCAAAAGCGGAATGAAACTCCATGGACTTCCCAATTTTCCCTCATGCCAAGAACGCATGTGTTTATACTCGACACTTCTGAATTCATGGTTAATTTGCTATATTCAATTTTATTTCCTCTACATAAATTCAAAGCAAAAGTAATGTTTATATTGTAATTTTGAAAGTGACAGTGTTTGGGAATCTTTTGTAGCTGGTGTAGGTGAATTTGTACAACAACGGTTGGTAGCAAAGAGAGATATCAGACCAGAAATAGGAGATATAGTTAAGGCAGAGAATTATGTAAGAAGCAGAAGATTTGGCTTTGAACATATACATATTAAGGATGAATGATGCTGCATGTTTTAAAAAGTGTCATGGTTTGTATACTGAAAAGTCGTGGGTGATGATCAAAACATTACATACTCTGATGGCAACATTAGCAAAATCAATGCAATATAATTAATACTTCCCCTTATTGAACATTGCCAAATCACGTAGGGTAGAACTGCCAATATGATGATGAAAGAAAATATCTGAATTAAAAACAAAAAACAAAAAACCAGACTCAGTTTATGCAGAAATTATATGTGTAACCATTTTGCCAGTCAGAGCTGGCAGCAGCAAAGGGCCAGGTTCTATATCTAGAGGTTCCTGTCAATGATACAAAACCAAACCAACTCGAGCCCCCACCCAGTCACTTGGGAAATCACACACTATACCTTGGGTGCCCCCAAAAGGCAATACTTCCCCTCTTGCAAACACAGAGTCTAAGAGTAGAAAATAAATATTTTAATAGAAGGAAGGGAATAACACAGCACTGGCTTGGGAAAACAATGGAAACAGAAATTATGAACACAAAGAGCAGAACCCACCCCACCCCAGAATACATGGAGTGTGTCCTCCTCATCTTCCTCTGTTTGCCCCTACCCCACTGACCGTCATATTTGCAGAGTCCATCTCTCAGTCCCCTTCTGTAGGCTCCTGCCAGACACAGGCTTGACAAGGCCCTCTCCCGTGCTGCCTCCTGCCACCTCCCAGGCCTCACCGAGTCCCTGCTGCTGGAATCCACTGTCTGCTGGCACCAACTGCTGGCTCCCGTTGTCTTCAGGAGCTGACCACCGTTGGATCCTGCCATCCACTGAAGGCTTCTACTATCTGCTGGCACCAACCGCTACTGCTGGTTGTCAGTCAAGATTTCCCTGATCCTTTAGTGATTTCAGCTCTTAGTGAATTTCAGCTTTCTGCTCATGGGGAAACCTTCTGCTGAAACAGGAGCTATGTCCCTGCTTTTAACAAGACAAAAGACTCCAAAAGGAATAATTAATTCTACCTTTTAACAGTGGGAGGAGATAGTCAATCCATGCCTGAGGGTAGCCCTTTGCCAAGACTAGTGCAATCTCAGCAGGAGACTTCTCAACCCCTCCCTGCTCCCCTTACCATGCTCAAGAATCCATCTGCCACCCTTGTTGAGCTCCATTTAGGTGAATAAATTTTTCATCAGAACAGGCTAAACACAGATCTGCTGCCATTTGTTCATACAAGCAAGGGACAACATTTCATTACCCCTGCAGTTAACAGAAAAGTGATTTGTAACCTAATACCAGCCATACAATCATTTCCCATCATGCTCAGTGCCTAGTTGTGCTTATTCAGATACAGTGAAATCATGCTAAGTACTTAATTGTACTCATGCAAATACAAAGCCCATGCAAATAAAGTGCCCCCCCTTCAGCTGACTGAGCATGGGGAGTGCCACTCAGACCTTGCTCATGTATGAATAGTCTAGCATTGAAGATTTGTTAATATATGCAGAGTAAGAATCGTTGCAGGTTCCTTCTAGATCATGTATATCCTTAGCTAAACTAAGCTGTTGGTCCCCGTTTAAATATCATTTGTGCCTCCTTACATTAATATACATGGAGATGTAGACTTGGTTAAACCCCATCCTATCTAAACATACTCCTTTGGGAGGGGTGAAGGATGTCCAACGTCACAGTCAGGAAGTGAAGGCAGCTGTATGAGGGAGGTTGGGAGAGGAAAGGGTTCCATGTACCCTCTCTTTCTTACCTCACGCCCCCAGAGAGAGTAAGCACTATCATGGCCCTTAGAATCATCCTTTCAGTGAAGAAAAATAATTTATTTTAAAAGACGTGGATATTGCAACAATCTTCTGGGAGAAAGCAGTGTCTAAACTAATCAGCAGTGATTCTGATTTTAGGCAACATAAGGGAAGTTTTAGCAGTTACATTAATTTTGTGACACTTTGCCCAAAAATTGATATGTAGATGAACAATGGGCTATTGTGCACCCTAAGTGTAGTAGTATTTGATTTACAAAACCATGAAGATTACTGTTGATTCTAGTAGATCTAATAGATGTCTATACAACTTTAGAAAGAAAAAAGCGTGGGGAACTTAACTTAGATGATGGGTAAGGAATTAACTGTTCTGAAACATTTTGTTCACTTAAGTCCCAATTGAATTTTTTTTTTTTTTTTGCAGGTAAATAACAGGTTTTTGTTTCTTTCAATCAGCTCCAGGCTTAAGCAGCTCTGGGGAAGTAGGTGCTTTACATAGTGAAGCCTTTGTGCCATTCTGGAAGTAACTCTTCTCTAGTATTTCAAGTTTGACTCTCCTTGCACACAGAAAAGCTTCAAGCAACAGTGAAGGCAATATGGATTTCTATATTTATCCCACTCAACTATATTTATGTGAGCAACATAGCTACAAACATACACTGTGTCTCAAAGCTAACACCCAATTGCCTTACTCACATGAGTATCATCATCCTTCCCCATTTTTACTTGGATGGTGGGGCTAGAGAGATGATAATGAGTTTCAATTTGGTCTTGTTAAATTGAGGTCAGAGACAGGTTTGATTGAGGGATTAGATGGAAGAAAAAAGTCAGGAGAGGAAAAGAATTGTGAGCTATTGACATAAGCATAGTTGTAGCCATGTGGGTTGATGTAATCGCCCAGAAATAGCACGCAACAGGAGAAAAGGAATGGGCCATGGATGAAGAGACCCTCACTAGGACTGGTAGAGGGAAAGAAGAAGAAAAGTATCACTGAAAGAGAAGCTGTATGAGCAAACAGAATGGTACAAGCACAGCAGAATACGATAAAGTCTAAAAAAGACAGGTACAAAGCAATTTTGTGAAGAAGGTCTCAAACCACTGAGAGGATGGAATAGAGGCTCAGAGATTTGGCCAAAACGTTTTCAAGAAACTGGGGCAATTGGTAGCTAGATTAAAGCAGATGCGGAAAGGATTGGAGGTGCAGAACTGGAGGCAATAGCATACTCGATAACTGTACAAGTGAGGAGGAGGAGGAGAGAAAAAGGGCATAGTGTCACAGGGAAATGTGGTCAAGGGTTTCACAAGGACAAGGACAGCCAGAGCAGGCTTATATTTAGAGGGGAATAAGACAAAAAAGAGATGTTCAGGACAGAGCAGGAAGGGGTGAAAAAGGCTCATTGATTAGTAGCCAGCATACTACTTCACTCCTCTCATGAAATATGTTGTCTGTAGTTCTGTAACTATTTGCTTTTCTTGTTTTTTTGAAGTCAAACTGACTGGCAAACAAGGTCCCAGATTTTGCCAAGTCTTTAGGTCTCAGCTGATCACTGACATTCATTTCTGGAAACCAGTCCAGCTTGCCTGTGTGTTAGTATAGTACAATGGGTATTGGATTATAACATTGTGTTTAGAGTTTAGAACTTATGACATGCTTCTGAGTTGCTACATATATTAATCCTACTTAAAATGTCTGTATCCTACGCTATAAGTATACCCATAAGGTAATACGTAAGTGTTTTATATCTGTAAAATCTTTGTTCTGAGCTATGGAACTCACCAAACAAGAAAACAAACATTTTACCTAGTGCAAAATGCTAAATCACTATAGATAGTACTACCTCTTGCCCACTGGGGAGGACTATAACTGAAGTTTGAAGTGGTAAGAATATATGATGTGTTCTGTCCAGTTCTCATGTAAGTGCCCTAAAAAATGCATAACTTGAACAAAGCACTCAAGAATACAGTGTGTTACACAAAAATGTATGTTGTTCTGTATAAATCCCTGAGCCCTGCCACACACAATTTATATATCCAGTATGCTTATGACAGAGTCCCAGCACCATAGCTCAGTTCTCTCACTGGTCCACTCTTTTCCTCTGCTGGGAGGCTGATTTGGGTTCTTCAGCCAAATAAAGCCTCCACTTCCATGCCAAACAAAAGTTCAATAAACCTGAACCGCTTGCTAAAGGGTCTCCCTCTTTGGGTTCAGCCTTACCATCTCCACCAACTGAAGCCACCTGCAGCCTGTCTCCAGGACTTCCCCTTGGCCCTTTCAGGATTCTTTCTCCAGCCTCAAGCTCTTTGCCCAGCTTCTTCTCAGCCATGAGTCATACAGCTGGAATCTAAGTTCCCCAGAGACAACTGACAACCACAAGCAAATCCCCATAGGTTTCTCTGACACTTTGACTTTTAGGCAGGCACTTTCCTTTTGCAATGCCAGATCATCAGTCCTTAGGCCTCTTCACACAAACCCCTCCATACCACATTTCCTTCCCAGCTCACTTAGTGGTGACACACACACATCAACTTTTGCCTTTGGTGTTGTTAACCCAAGCATTCAATACCTATCCATTAGCCCCCCCGAAAAAATCATACTATTGGCTTAAAAAAATCACAATAATCAATGCGAGGTCCTTCATATTTGCCTTCTGTTTTCTAAGTTTTTAGGGGGCATCACATTTTCACAATTTTTCTCCACAACCCTGAGAGTTTGTTGTGTGTGTGTCTGTTTTTTTTTTCCTTTAAGTGAAAAATGAAAATTTTCCCTTAATTGAGGCTTCAAGAAAAACATTAAATACTGGGCCTCATTTCTGGTCTTGTCTATCAGCTTCTGGAATCTGTCCAAAATTTCCAGAATCTGTTCAAAATTTCTTCTCAGGGTTTCCCCATCATTCTAAACCATTTTAAGGCAACTTGGTCCCAGCCAGTAGTCACATGGCCACGACAGCTACATTTCCCAGACCTGTCTTTACAGGAGCAGAACTTGGAGCAGGGATGTTTTCAATCTGGTCTACTCTTTAAGGTGTGCTGGAAAACAGAATCCTTGTGTTCTGAGCCTTTAATGGCTCTCTGACAACATGCCTTTCCATTTATATGCGTGGGCTGTCCATCATTGGGCCTTAATACCAAGTCAGGCGGTGAACTATCAATAGACATATTTGACAACCATTAATTTCAATGTAATATTTTGTTCAGTTTATTCCTCTGCTCATATTTTTGCACTAAAATGGTGAGTCAGTCCCCAGCTGTCTTGTAAACCTCTTGCTGTGGGCTCCTAACAGAAAGCATCTGACCATTACAGGCAACACCCAGCCATTATTTTTGACATGCTTTATTTTATTTCATTGAATAAAATGAACAAAAATTGAATAAGAACAGTTTGCTGGTTCAGCTTGAATGACAGTGGTAATGGAGGGTATAAGTTAGCTATTTGTACATAAGTGAAAAGCATTTCACTTTAAACATGAAATCTGTTAAAGTTAACACTTGTTGAAACTTTTATCCAAAGTCCCATAGTTGTCTAAATCATTAAGGCCAACATTTTGAAAAGATTGAGCAGGGGCAAATGGCCATTTGAGCAGCCACCTAGGGGAACATCCCTGCAGGGAATAGTCATTCTGGAAAAATTCAAAGGCAGTGGCTTAGCATGGGTTTGGGCATTTCCCCTCTCACAAGCCCCACATATCTATGAACAAGGGAATATTTATTGGGTAAAGGAAGCACAATCAAACTTTTGAAAACACAGAAAAATAATTTATATGCGAATGAGCAAAATACCCCACCACAGCTCCAGTAGAAGACTCCCTTCCCAGATGTCAGCAAGAATATCTCAGATGACAGTCCTTTAATCACACCACCTCATCCATCCACCAAACCCCATTCACAGTTTGGATCAGTGGGTAGCACCAGTCCAGTGTTGCTTTGTAGGTCTGTCTCCAGTCCCAAGGAAGCTGCTTGCCTGTCCCCACCTGGAGGCTCTTCTAGCCCAGTGATTCATTTTAAAGTGCTGGGTAAAGCAAAGCCACACTGGGGTCAATTCAGCTGTCCACTACACTCTGTCTCAAATTAAAGTTCCCAAGAAAGGGGAGCAAAGAACACTTAGCATCCATAAACAGCATTCTGCATAACTGGAAAACATCTCTTTCCCTTCTGTGGGAGCTCCTATTGCCCAAAATTCAAGTTTATATATAGTTATGGTGACCTCCCAAGTATCACTAGAGAAAATCTGGGTATGCAAATGAAACTCTATGGCAGTTCTTTTCACCAATAGAGGAAATAGAGTTTGTTCCCTTCTGGAGATAGTGTTCTCAGCTGCATGGTCAAAAAATGTTCAGAACCTTTAAATGCAAACAAGAGATAATCCACATGCCACCAAATTAGTAAATCCAGAGGCATGAGTAAACAAGATGCTGCAAAATTATGTAATTAGTTTTGCCACAGACTGTACATGCTTAAAACAAAGAATCTGGCATTATAGAAATTTAAGGCTGGAAAGGACCTTGAAAAGTCATCAAGTTCATACACCAGCACTGAAGAAGAGCCAAGTTAACCTAGACCATCTTTGACAGATGTTAGTCCAACCTGTTCTTAAAAAGCTCCAGTGATGGGGATTCTACAACCTCCTTGGGAAGACAATTCCACAGTTTAACTACCCTTTTAGTAAGAAAGTTTTTCCTTATATCTGATCTAGATCCCCCTTGCTGCAGATTTGGCTCATTATTTTTCGTGCTACCATCAGTGGACCTGGAGAACAATTGATCACCACTCTCTTTACAACAGCACTTAGCATATATAAAGACTTAGCACGGCCTCTTTCAGTCTTCTTTTGTCAAGACTAAACATTAAATTTTTCCTCACAGGTCAGATTTTCTAAACCTTTTGTCATTTTTGTTCTCTCCAAATTTTTCCACATCTTTCTTAAAGTGTTGCGCTCGGAATTGGACACAGTACTCCAACTGAGGCTTCACCCATTGCTGACTAAAGTGCAACTAGTATCTCCAGATTCTTACATACAACACTTTTGTTAATACACTTCAGAATGATATTAGCCTTTTTTGCAAACAGAATCACTGGTTAACTCATATTCAATTTGTGATACACTAACTCCCAGATCCCTTTCTGTAGTACTGCCACCTAGTCTGTTATTTCCATTCTGTAGCTGTGCATTTGCCATTTCCTTCCTAAGTGAAGTACTTCTCACTTGTCTTTACTGAATTTCGTCTTACTGATGACAGATCAATTTACTAATTTTAAGATAATTTTGAATTTGACTCCTGCCCTCCAAAGTACTTGCAGCCCCTCCCGTCTGCAAGTTTTGTAAGCATACTCTCCACTCCATTGATGGGAATTATGTCATTAATGAAAATATTAATTAGGAGCAGACTCAGGACTAATCCTTGTGAGACCTTACTTGATATGCCCTCTCACTTTAACAAACTGTTGATAAATACTCTGAGTGCTGTCTTTCAAGCAGTTATCCACCCTTCTTATAGTAATTTAGTATAGACTACCTTTTCCTAGTTTATGAGAATGTAATGTGAAACTGTCAAAAGCCTTACTTAAAAATCAAGCTACATCACATCTACTGCTTCTCCCACTATACATTAGACTAGTAACTCCACAAAGGAAAAAAATTGGCTGGCTTGACATGATCTGTGCCTGAGAAATCTATGCTGGCCATTCCTTTTAACTCTATTAACTGCTAGGTACTTACAAATTATTTCTTTTCAGATACTAGTGTTATGGTGACTGTTCTATAATACTGTGTCCTCTTTGTTCCCTTTTTTAAAGGTAGGTATTATGTTTTCCCTTCTCAAGTCCTCTGGGACCTGACCTGTCTTCCACGACTTCTCAGAACTGTTAGCAATTACCTTCAAGATTGCTTCACTTATATACTTAAGCTGCCTTACATGAATTTCTTCTGCCCCTGCCAACTTGAACACACCAAACTTATCTAAATATTTTAACCTGTTCTTTCCTTACTTTGGCTTATGTTCCTTCCCCCTTCTTAATATTAATTGTGTTGAGTATCTGTTCACCATTAAACTTTTTAATACACTCACATATATGAGCAGCCGAATGAGACAGAACAGACAAATGAGGAGCTTCTCTGAGAATAGTTAGGAAAAGTATAAAGAAAAAAGGTAGAGAGGAAGAAGTAGTGTTGGTATGGGGACTGGTGGGGTGGAAGATGCAAAAAGAGCATATATACCAAAATATATATTAACAAGTGGTATGACAGTTTGAACCTCTATTTAGCTATAGCACTTGCTGAGGGGCATGATGCACAAAGCAGATCATATAAGTTTCTTATGGACGGAAAGACAAAGCTGCATATAACAGGCTTTTTATGCTATGCTAACAGCCCATTGGTCCTGGGCATTAAAGATGGCACAAATACATTTTGAGGAGCCACAGATTAGATAATAGTGCATTCTACACTAAACAACTGTTAGTGAAGTGAGCGGACAGTGTCTTGCAGATACATGAAACAGTAACTATTTAATGCTAAACTTGTTGAGAGCTATGCCAATGCACTGTGTGTAGGCTGTTGGGTGGTGTGAGAGGGCAAGATCCTGCTCTGTCTACACAGACTATTTGGAGACCTTTCATTGTTACACACTACGGTGTAGTTTACTTACACTGTTCCTCCTACCACTGAGCCATAGGCCACATTTCTTACAGCCCCTGTTGCACCTCTGCTATAGAGAAGACTGTGCCCAGTGCCAGCTTGTGCCAAAGTACCCATATCTCAAGCTAAACACCAACAAATACATAGCTGGAATCAGTCTGGCTTACCTGTGATAGCCTTGGTAAAATAGGTATTAAAGATACGAAAATGTGCTTAGTGTGCAGGCTTTATTGAATGCTTGTAAATTGCTGATTAATTAATTATTAATCTCCCTTAACACCTGTATCCCATATTGTAAGGTAATATTTGAGCATTTGCATTGTCAATTTTTGTAATTGTGCAAGTCAGTACACAGGAAAGAAGCATTAACTAGTGTGAAATACTAGTCTCCCAAAGGAGGCTTTATCTGCCTGACAAAGAAGGTCCTTCAACACCAGATGAACAATTGTGGGATATTATACAGGACAAAAAGACAATGGTTATTCTTCCCACCATAAAGATGAGTCATGCAAGTGGATTACTGCTGTCAGATGAATTTGCAGCTGAGTGCCAACGGAGGAGAATAAAAACCCTTAAAGAACTGGCTCTTTCTGGACTGTGGACTCTTGGGGACAAGATTTACCATCCATAAACAAGCGATCCCCACTGCTTAGCCACTGCTAGCACTCAGGATATATAAAACTTGATTATAGACCCTTCTATTACCCTTTGAAATTTAAGATTGCAACTCATGTGTATCTATGTTCACCTTTTTTAACCTGGAAATTAATTCTTATTTCTTTTTCCTATTTAATAAATTGGTATACAATTTTGTATAGGATTGGCTATATTTAATATAATTTATCAAAGTATTATCTTTGGTGTGAGAGCGATCATGCAACTGACCCGAAGTGATTCGTGTTTTGGAAGTAAGGATAACTTGAATATTGCTGTGATTTGTGATGTAAAGGACCATGTATCAAAAAGGTACGCTCCCACACGTGTCAAGGTAGATCAGAAAGTGTACTCTGTGTCTAGGTTCATTTGGTACCTGAGGAGTTTACACTTGATAATTCTATACTTGGATATCATCCACCCATCGATTTGGTGCTTGTACCCTGTTCCTTCACAGACTGCCCTGAGGCTGGTACTGATGCTCTTCAGTCAGGGCAGGCAGCTTTACAGTGAAGTCTTTCTCTACCCAGAAAGCTTTCTTGGTTCTGTCTCTGCTAGCTTGCCTCCCCTCTTCCCTTCCCCCTCCCCCCCAGGCTGGCTTCCTTCCTGTGTCATCTTCTGCTCTCTGCTTTAAAGGGCTAATTAGCTTTCTAGAAAGGGCTGGAGAAAAATGACTATGCTTAATTAGATCAGTTAAGTAAATAGCACTGGCTCAGCTGTTGCTTCCAAGCACTATCATAGGTGGGTAATAGTTTGAGTAAAATGAAAGCATGGATCTCCTTGAGGGTAGGAATCAGTTCTTTACCTCTGAAAAGTTTCTTTCCCTTAATCTTTGAACATACAAAGCAGGCCTGAATCCAGAGCACCAAATTCCAAGATGAAATGAGCCATCCTCTCCTCTGGGATGCTGACGAGGTATCACATATGTACAGAATACATTTGATACACTTGTGCCCAAGGCAGATGCTCTTATTAGACTTTCAATCGCATGTTATGCTTAGAACAAGAGAATGGTGCCTAATGCCTAAGGTTAAGATTTGCCCTGGTAATTTTTAATAAAAGAAGTTATGGACAGGTATTGGGTAATACTCAAAATATTTATGGACTTTTACTGAAAATCCAGGACAGGGAGCTGACTGGGCATTACTGAAATGGGGGGCAGGAAATAGAGAATGAGTAACCCAGCCCCACTACAGGAGGGGGAGGGTCCAACAATCTCTGGCAGCTCTGTAGCTCCAGACTTCTCCTTGCCGCCCATCCCAGCAGAGAGCAGCAGGGGTCGCTGTCACCGATGGCAGCTTGCAGAGGTCGCTGCTGTGACGGACAATGAGGCCCCTGACAGCAGTGGCTCAGAGCTTCAGGCCTCCCACAGCAGCTGAGAGATGCCCTCCCTCCTGCTGAGAGCTCTGGAACCCTTGCCGCCCGTGGCAGCTGGGAGCTCCAGGATACCTGCAGCCTCCCCCAAGCTGACAGCTTTGGCCCCATTACCCCAGGGCTCAAGACAGAAACTAAAGAGGTCTCTGGAAGTCACAGAAACTAATCCCTACTAATCTACTATCCCTACTAATGCCATACTAACCCCAGCAGTGGTCATCTCACCCTGGAAAGAAAGCAAGTAACCTTCTTATCTTACTTCAGGCAGTTGTTTGTCCTGGTGGGAGAGGACGGAGCTGCCTTCAGAGGTCTGGATGGCAAATTTTTTGCATGAATTGGTAAAAGTATTTATTAGAAATGTTACAATTTCAGATCATACTAGAAAAACCCACCTTATGAGCTGTATATTCCATTTTTGCAATGTTGCAACAGGTGATGGAAAAAGCTGCATTAGGATGCCTGGCAAAGAGAGGACACTGCATCATTCACGTCTCCCTTATAAAAGATTTATTCTCAAAAAGGAGGCTCTACAAATAGGAGATTAATATAAATACACTCACAATCAGTGTTTAATGGTTAATCAATGAGTGAAATGGAGTAATGCCCTCAGAGGTCCTGATCCAAAGCCCACTGAAGTCATTGGAAATGCTCCCACTGCGTTCAGTGAGCTTTGGATCAGATCTAGAGAACGTGTGGAAATCAGAGAAAAAAAGTTGTCGTCAAGAACTTAGAGCAGAGATATGGAAAAGAGATAGTGAAAGAATGGGGCTGAAGGGAGGGGAAAAAAGTCAATAGAAAAAGAGTGATTGGCAGATCAGAGATAACTCTGCAACTCGTTGCCAGAAGGAAGCGAAAGGGAGATCTGAAAGGAGAGAAAGTGCAAGAAGCTGCCTACAAGAACAGAGGTTGGCAGAGAGAAAGGATTAGACCTCAGTAGCAGAGAGAACGCTGAAGAGCATTTCTTCAGTTCTGGTGATATGACCTGGCCATGCCATACTCCCACTTCTCATTACAAAAGATAAAAAACCGAAAAAATAGTTTGTGTGGAAGTGGAAGTCTATTACAAGTTATTTAATAAATGGAGCCCTGGTGGAGAGAAAAACCAGAAAAAAATAAAAATCTGTGATTGGCCCAAAGTTTCTGCAAGGTAAATTTGTGAAGTTATTTTACTAAATTCGGAGTACTATATCTGAAGCCACTACAGTTTGTCCCCAAATTTCAGAGATGATTTTTATACCTCCCAATTACAGCACTTGGTTTTTTTTGCATCTGGTGTGCATTTATGGAGATCCCCACTTCAGTTCCCAGTGGGAGCCATGATAGCAGCTGTCACAGTTTCAGGACAGTCTGCTCAAGGTGTGTCCTCTGAGGCCTCTCACTGTCACCTCTCCCTGGGCAGGAACCCACAGCTGTTCACAGGCCAGATCAGGGAATTACATTGCAAGTGCACTGTGATTATCTCAAGCAGGCATAACAAACATCCAGTTCCTGTACTTTGTTTTCTCTCCAAGAGCCCTGAGCAAGGAATGTCAGCAGTTACAAGTGACCACACAGCTCTTCCAAAACAGAATACATTTAAGGACAAAAGCATATAGAAAAAACATGAGACCAGTATAAATACACACTAAACATATAAAATGTCACCTTTCTATTCTATGGGCATCTTTACACATTCATATCCTTCAAACCCTTCTGCAGGCTGTCACTGCTCCTTAGACAAGGTCATAGTCACTCGTTTGTTTGAAATGAAGGGCCATCTAGCAAGTTAACTCAGCCTTTTACACCAAGAGGATCATTAGCTTCTTGACTTCAGTCTGAATAGGATATGCAAACCACTCTAACAGCATGAATAGCACCCTCTCTCTCCCACAAACAGACATCTCCAAGCACTTCTTGCTTATAAACAGTCCTGTGTAGTTTATTTACAGTGTTTAAATCCCTCCGCCTATACACAGCAGTATCTCCACATATTTACTGACTGAATCTCATCTTTCTAATACCACCTCCAAGAGACCTCAGAGATCATCACTCAAAAACCTCACCTAATCAAACTCAACTCCTCCTGAACATACCTTCCTGTGCCCTTTTATACAGCTTCTCTGTTGATGGGCTAATTCACTCACTAACTCCAATCTGGCCTGGTAATCAGGTACCTATCCAAGCTGGTAATGTCCAGTTAGGCCTTCTCCAGGGGAATGTAAGTACTGCTAACAGTGACCAGAATGCTAGCTGAAGTGCAAGCAGCACTCCGTCACAGGGTGGTACTTCCCAAGTGCTGTTTACAGTTCCAGGGACAGCATAATTACTCCCATGGCTTTTATTTCCTAGGAGAGCTTTGGTAATCCTCCTACATGGACTAGAATACAATCCCTAGCCCACAATGATACCTATAACAATAATAAATTTAAGCCAATAGTCCACAAAGATACCGCATCTGGTTGCAATATCTGTTATTGTGGCCATCATATAAGTGGGTGCTTCTCTGGGATACAAAGCCTTCTGGGCTTCAGATGCTCAAGATAAGCTTCCTCTGTATGTGAGTATGTGACCTACTGCTCAGTTTGTTAAGTGCTCCCCTCCTCCCCCATGCTCAAGTCACATATAATGCAAGTCCAGTTGAGCTTCAAGCTGGATCTTCTGGCTGAGGTTGTAAAGACTCATGTTTTCAGCTCTAGAGGACCCCAGTTCTATCTCCAGTTTCATTTAGGACAGCAGCTGTCACTCATCTTTAATTAGTACTTCTTTCAAACTAATAATAAAGTGTATTCTATAATTAGATGTTTTTATTGCCCACAAAAGAGTCACCTTCTAAGAACAGCTTTGTGTGGTTTTTTTCTTCTTCTTCTTCTTTACTTTTTGAAAATCAACTCTAGGTTCTGGACTTGCTAAAATTTCACCCTTTCATCACTTCAAGTACAAATATTGATAAAGGATGCATCCATGTCTATTTACTGGATAATACCCAGCACAAAGGGTTCAAGAAACATCATATTTGAATTTATATATTTTAACTACACAGGCTAAAATTGTGTTAAAACAGAGAAACTGCAAAGCTAATTTCTTTTACTAAACTGGAGTCCACTTGGTGCTTTAATTTGCTATTTTAGCTAATAAAATTTAGCCCCATTTGTTTTTCTTTGGTTTATGGCAAGATATGTATTTTTAAATGTTCATGTTTCCCATGAGGCATTATTAATCATTTCTGTCAAAAGCAACACTTTAAACTTGTTCTGGTAGTAGCTTACCCATTTCATAAGTCACTGAGACACTCTTCAGTATTCTGCAGGGCAGAAGCTTTTGATTTGTTAAAAAATATTTTTTCTTTTTTCCTCACAGTTCAGCACACTTTACTGAAAGCCAATTACAAAAAAATCTGTCAAACAAAAGCTGATTATTAACTGGTAGATAGTACCAGCAGTGATTTTCGGGGCTATATTTGAGAATTTACAGAATAAATTAATACCAGAATTAGTAGGAATGAAAGTTTATTTCCACTAATGAGCATCTCTGAAGTGTACATTACTCTTTTTATTAATCTCTTCATTTTGTTAGAATAAATCCGTTTGTAGTTCATTATTGTGGCTTAAAGGATCTATGTAGAAATACACAGCAGAAGTGCAGCAGAGACTTTCTCTATTTTTTTAATTTTGTTTATTTTTGGCTACTATGCTTTCACATTAAGAACAACAACAAGGTTAATTGACTACAAATATGTTTTTCGGTTCCTATTTATAGGGAGGGAGAGGAATAAAAACATAAAAAGTTCACGTAACATATCTCAAAGTAAGTAATGAAAATAATATTTGCATTGTGTTTTTCATCAAACACACCACACAACAATAACAAACAAACATACCCACAACATGCTCCTGAGTAGTTTTTCAAATAGTATTTGCACTTATTTGGCCAGATCCTTAGCTGTTGAAAATTGTTATAGCTCAGCTGAATTACAGTGTTTTACACAAGTTAAGAATCTGGCCCATTATCTTTGCCTCACTACTATGTATTTTCTGGACTAGTACTATTAACATGTAGTCTTTATGTAGTCTAGTCAGCTTAGTCCTCATTCTTCATGACATATTCTTCAGTTTACTTTCTCCTTTACTCAGGCTTCTTGAAAAAGTCTATTTTCAGATTCTATTCTGAGTAAATGTAATACAAGAAAAACCTTTTGTATTAATAAATACTGTATGCCAATTGAAACAGGGGAAAAATGGAGGCACCTCTAAGGGCACAGGTGGAAGCTTCCCCCCTTACTCAAAGAAATGAGGGGCTTCCCTGTCTAGGAATCATCATTTCCTCCCACATCTCCCAACCTAGCATCAGACCTAAGCATCCCCATCCTAGAACAGTGGCCTGAATTGCTCTAGCAACTCTGAGCTACAAACTAAACTGCCCTGGCAGCCACAGAGGGAGTTCAGCAGCTAAATACTGGGCCAGGGCAGCCATGAGAGAGGCCTATACACAATGTCTGCAGCATGGCGCTGATCAGATGGTAAAAGGGAGTGGGGCTACAGGGGGTTGTTCTCTACAGCTGCTTTTGGGCTATAGCACAATGGGATTCAAGGGCCAGGCAGAACTTTTGTGGTCTTTTTCCCCGAGTGCTGTGGACCCTGGTTCAGAATCAGGGAGCAAGCAGTCTGGACCTGCTTAATGTACTTTTAGACCATGGTAACTATCTCCCTGGCCCCTCCCACTAGAGAGACTGAGACCATGACTTTCTAGAGGCATCTATGGCTCTAGCTGTGGTTACCTCTACAATTGTGTTCAGCTGAGTGTGGAGCTGGAGGTCAGATGTATACACTGAAGAAAGAGACAGCTGGTAGGTACATGTTGTCCCCTCCCAACCGCAACATTCTCACTTTGTTGCTTCCCTATATTGAAGTCAGTGGCTATTTTGCCTGAATAAAGACAGCAGGATGAGGCTTTATATGTTTATTTCATGCAACTCTTTCCGTAAGCACATTCAGATGTTCCTAGTTAAGAGTCTTGTTTTCAGGTAGCTTAAGTGCTGGCTCTTCATTTAACCCTCATATTAAGGTCCAAAAGGCCCTGTATCTTGCCTCTGAGGGTGCATAGTACCTGAGCCTTCAAATGAAGATGTAAAACCCTCATAATATGCTTGTGAGAGAAGCTGCTTCCTCCACAGACAGGCAGCGGTGAGATTCATTTCATGTAGGCAGAAGAAAGAAAATGTAGGTGGCAGGCACTGGAGACTACAGACCCAAAGTGGGTTCCCAGTAGAACAAAAAAACAACCAACCATCAAACTTTAATTTAACTGCCGTGAAGAGGCCAAGTTATCTGGTCTACTACAGATCCTTTGTGCTCCTCTGGTAATATAAAGGAGGCATAAAACTGACTTAACCTGCCTCCTGAGGATTCCTCTGGCACGGGGGAACTACTAGGTCGTATAGAGTTTGCAGGTCCCTGCATAGGTGGCCTGCAGGAGGTATGGATGGGCCAAACTGAGGCACAGTAAAAGTACCACTGCTCCTGGAGTGCTGGCTTGGGGAAAGGCCCTTTGGGGTACCTGCAGCAAGACACTGTTTAGGGCAGCCCTGAGGCTGTTCTGAGTTTGGTGCAGCTAGGCTGGCTCCCAGGACACCTAATGGTCAGAGGGATGCAAAGGTGGCATAAAGCCAACTTTGACCTCCCCGTTACTCACACAGGCCCAGATGTTGACCCTCTTACTCATAAATAAGGTTAAGATTTTGTGATAGTTATTTTTAGTAAATATACTAAAAATATACGTGGCCAGGTCTGTCTGTGACTTTTACTAAAAATAACCAGTCTACAGCTGTTAAGCGGGGAGGAAGGGGCACAGCAGCTGGGAAGTGCAGGGCCTGCCACCCACTCCAGGCCACAAGGTCGCGTTGTGGTGGCGTGGGGTTGTGGGGTCCCCTGCCGCCCAACACAGCTGGGGGCACCAGGGTTTCCTCAGCGTGGCTCGGAGTTGCAGTTGAGAACTCCAGGGCCCTCTGCAGTCAGCTGCCAAAAGTGATGGGGATCCTAAAGCTCAGAGTCACCGTGAGCTGCGGAGGGACCCCAGGGCTCTGATGTACCACTGCTGCCTGTGGCAAGGAGCTGTGAGGCCCATCACCTGCACCGGCTCAGGGCTCCAGGCTTCAGGGTCCCCTCGTGATGACCCTCGTCATCAGCCACCATTGGTGGTGGGACCCCAGAGTTCAGGGCTACCATGAACAGTGGAGTGATCACAGAACTCTGAGGTCTTGCTGCAGACAGCGAGGTCTCTGCCGCCACTGGTGGCTCAAAGTTGGGCGTCCCGCCACCTTGGCAGTGGAGAGCAGGAGGGATCCCTGACATCTGCAGCAGCTCTCTGCTGCCGCCACTGCTGGGGATCCCTGCCACTTGCTCTGGCAGACAGCAGTAGGACCCCTGCGGCCCATGGTGGCTCAGAGCTGGGAGTCCCATCTGCGGCTGAGAACCAATGCCCCTCTCTACCCTCCCCCCATCTTCAGGATCCTCACCACCTGTGGCAGCTGAGAGCTCCGGTCTTCATAGCCCCCCAGAAGCTGGCAGCTTCTGCCTTGCTGGGCTGAAAAGGATAATTTCCCACATCAGTTCCGTGACCAAATCTTTTCCTTACTCATAATGGTGAGCAGTTAACCACACAAGTACTCCCAACAACATATAGGGCAGTGGAACTACTTGTGTGAGAAACTGCTAACAGGTGTAATCTGGCCAATTATAAAGGCTGCAAAGTGAGCCTATGTATTTATTCAAACCGCCTTTTGTTACTTTGGAAAATTATGCCTTTTACATGCACAGATGCAAAGATGAGTTTAGGGATGAATGACATTCTTAGGAATGCATATGTATGAAACTAATATTCTGTGGTTCACATTCTGAATGATGCATTGGTTCTCTGTAACATACAATGTGTTTTCCGATATGAGATGCCTATAGCTGTGGACTTCTCAAACATCCTGAAACGTTATTGATCCAAAAATAAACTTGACAGTACATTCTCAGAATAGAAGCTGGGAAACTGGCCAGGATCCTCTAGTGTCAAAGTTAAGCTTGTGTGGGGAACCTCAATTGATTTCTGTGATTTTCAATTTTATTTTATTTTATGTAGTTTATATTATATACTCAAAGGCTCAAAGGCTCCATGGTTTCAGATGTTTGTTTCTTTGTTTAATACTTTGGTCTTTTCTTGCGATTGGTGTCCTTATTAAGTTATCGACATATTGTTATTGCAGTGTAATCAAGCTTTTTTCTACATGGAAACATCCTTAGGTTTTTGATCAAGTTGTGAAGAAAAATCTATTGGTATCCCTGATATATGGAATTACTTATTCTCCAAAAAGTATGCAAATTAAATTAAATTCTAGATGAAAGCTGTGTTAATTATCATATATTGGTCTTGTGCTTGCGAGAATTACACCAACAATCCTTCAAAACAATGTCTTCAGTTTTCTTAAACACTTTCAATGTAGCTATTTCTGATTAGAAGTTCTGCAGGAGTACTTGATAGGCCAAGGAATTGAAGTCTTTAAAACACCTGCATCAGAATTTTTTGAGATACAAAATTCTATATAAACTAACTCCAAATTTAGGAATTTGAAACATATTCTAAAGTTGCTACTCCTCATAGATGAGAGATAAATAAAACATAGTCCACGAGTTTGCAGTCTCCAAGTAAGATGGCCATCAGACATTTAAGGCTCTGCAGGTCAAAAGCAATACTGAGATTCCACCTAGAAACCTACATTCCACCTACATTGCATGCAGAAGCAGTCCATGTAGTCATTGGCAACATTGGCATCCGCACCCCCAGAAGCTTCCACCAGTTGAGACGATGGCTCACAGCTGACAATTTGATCTTACTTCCCCAAATTTGAGATTGTGTTAACTACTTTGTAAACTAAAATTGTTTTTTCTATTCCAGAGCATGAAAGTGGCTTCCCCCAAGATAAACTTGCAACTTTGTATGTCAGTTTTGTTGAGGGAAAAGAAGATGGATGCTCTCTTTTCCAGGGGAACCAGTCTGACTAAATGGCTGACAAAGCATGAGCTGGAAAGTGCCTTTCTAGAAGATGTTTAATTTATTATGTGTAGCAATAATAAGATAGTTTTGAGGCCTAAGGCACCAGTAAGTACAGAATGAGGAGAAAGACTTTGCAACTTAGATAGGGGGAGCTGAAATTGGGAGACTAAGGAATTCCTTAGATAAGGAGTTTTTAGTAAGTATTGTAATGGAAACTGTGACATAAAAGACTTGTTTGTGTAAGACTATACATTTAAGAAATGTATGCTTAGGGTCGCCCTGACCATTGAGCCACCTTCTTTACATAAAGAATAAACTTTGACTTTGCTAACCTGCTGTCTGGCTAATTTGGACCATCCGCTGGGCAACGGACGTGTAAGTAAGGACCCCTGAGTTTGGGTTCCTCGACAGTTTACACCTCTGATAGTGGATAATAATCCATTAGTTTCCAGACTGGGTGGGATCTGTGGACCTAATTACTCAAAGAAAGAAAATTTTCAAGTCAGTTGAGAAGTGTTCCTATTTTTTCATTGTGTTAAATGTCCACAGAGCTGTTACAAGAGGATTTTCACAGTAGTACATTTCCAGGTGTGAAGCAGGATCATCCTTTAACTATGGTTAAAACAAGGTTAACTATATAAACTTTATCTTCCTTTTACTGGGATGCTACAGCCTGGAAAAGACTTTTGCTGATAAATGGCATTGGATAAAGATGGGATGCAATTTCTAGAATTTGGTGAATGCATATACTGAAAACCATTTGACTTACCACAGCATTTCTCAAAGGAAACATGATTTCTCTTTCATTAGATTTTTAATGGGTTCTCTTATGGAATGGAATCTGATCTTTCACAGAGGAGTAAAGCCTCAATAATGCTGTGTCTGATCCATTTACCAATAGGCAGGCAGTGCAAACATAGCATCTCCGTGACAGGACATATAAACTGCAGGAGTGTGGGGACAGTGGGTTAAGCAGTTGCTTTGGGCAGGAGTGACCCCATTCCCATGCACCTGCAAATCATTCCAGGACTGTTCTGGGCTAATAAAATAAGAACTGAGAGCTAATAAAATAAGAACTGTATATTGGGTCAGACCAATGGTCCATCTAGCCAATTAGCCTGTCTTCTAACAGTAGTCAAAGCCAGGTGCTTCAGAGGGAATGAACAGAACATGTAATCATCAAGTGATTCATCCCCTGTTGCCCATTCTCAGCTTCTGGCAAATAGAGGCTAGGGATACTTTAGAGCATGGTTTTGCATCCCTGTCCATCCTGCCTAATAGCCATTGATGAACTATCATGGAGGATAGCCTCCATGAATCTAGTTTTCTAGTTATCTAGTTTTTTGGAGGTTTTTTTTTTAACTCTGCTACAGTTTTGGGCTTCACAACATTATCTGGCAAAGAGTTGACTGTGCATTGTGTGAAGAAATATTTCCTCTTGTTTGTTTTAAAGCTGCTTCCTCTTAATTTAATTTGGTGCCCTTAGTTCTAGTGTTATGAGAAGGCATATATAACACTTCCTTATTTATTTTCTCCATCTCAGTCATGATTTTATAGCCCTCTATCATATCCCCACTGAGTCGTCTCTTTTCCAAGGTGAAAAGTCCCAGTCTAATTAATCTCTTGTCATATGGAAGCTGTCCCATATTTTTGTTTTCCTTTTTTGTTTTCCTTTTTTGTGTGTTTCCAATTCCAGTATATATTTATAGATGAGGTGCCCAAATCTGCATGCAGTATTCAAATGTGGGCTTATCATGGATTTATAAAAAGGCAATATGATATTTTCTGTCTTATCTACCCGTTTCCTAATGATTCCTAACATTCTGTTCGCTTTTTTGACTGCTGCTGCACATTGAGTGGATGTTTTCATAGAACTATCCAGAATGACACCAAGATCTCTTTCTGAGTGCTAACAGCTTATTTAGATCCCATCATTTAATCTGTTGAAACGTTAAATATGGAACCACACAGTCACCTATCTGGGCTACACTGTGGGAGGGGGATGTCTGTGGCCACTAGTCAACAAGGTCTAGCAGAGGTTTGTACCAATATTTGTCATGATTGCAGCCTCCCCTCACAGACCTGAGAAAAATTATACCCTGTCCTAGAGAAGGACGTGCTAACAGTAAAATGTGCCATGGACTCACCACAGTATTACTTTTTGGGAAACCCATTTTATTTGGTCATGGACCACACTCTGCTCAGGTGGCTGCATAGTGTGAAAGACACTAACTAGTGGATAATGCTCTGGTACCCATCATGGCACCTTGCAGTTTCCTGGTATTTCACCAGGCTGGCAAGAAACAAAACACCAGAATGCTGATTTCTTTTTACTAGAAAATGGGGTTTACAGCCCCAATGACAATATCCTTACCACAGTCCTGAGGAGTGAAAGGTATGTGATGGGATACATGAACCCCACACTAGCATGGAAGCTAGAGTGCTTTGGGCTAGAGTGACCCAGACCCACCTCACCTTCAAATCATTCCAGGATTAGAGGAGGAGTTTAAAAAAAGGAAATGCCTTTCAGCTTCTCAATCCCGCAGCAAGGCAAAGCTATCACTGGTTTTAGCCTCTGGGCAACACCATATGAAATACTGTCACACGGGATGCTGCTGGCTTTGGACCCAAAAGCAATTGGATTTACACCTAAAGGGAAATTCTACAACAGACCAATTAGGGACATTCTTTCTGTGCACTGGGGACCTAAGTTCTGTTGGACCTCACCTACAGGAACACGGAGTGCCAGGCTATGGTCACTTGGTCCACAACTAAATGGTACCGTCTTCCAATGGAGAAGAATGCAGCCACTAGACAGTAGTACTGGCCACAAGATGGCTCTGCACCCTTGATGGTGAAGGTGAAAGCCTTGCCCACAAGCCTGTGGGGAGCAGCCTTGCACAAAGCCCTTTTATTCAGGCTTTATACAAGAAACGAAGATTTGCCATTTATCTGTCTGCAGATGGAATTTACCTTTTGGCATTTTTAGAGCAAAATACACCAGTGAAAACTGTTCTTGGTTCACAGTAAAATAAAGGAAACAGAGCCAGCGAAAAGTGATTTATTGTTATGTCTTTGTAAACATTGTGTACAGGCTAGATTTGCCAGTTTTGCTTTGTGTTTAAAAGTTTCAAACAGCTGTATCCAAGATGAATCCTACTGTTGCTGCAGGGACTGCATAAATGGAAATAAATAGAAAAAGGGGTCACCTTGTGGTTCTGTTAGTTCTCTTAGTCTGTGAAAATCTTTGTGAGAATAGTTTTCTTTCTTTTTGTCCTTATTATTAACATTTAGACTCTCCTTTGTTTCTCTTCATCTGAGGATTTGAAAAATCTTTTTGTGTATCTTTTGTGCTGTGAGCTGACTGTTCTATCAGTAGACAGCTGACATTAATACCAACATCATATCAATCTGGACATCACAGTTCTGAAGATAAAAGATTAAAAGGACTTACTACAGGCCTTTTACATCTGTGCACTTCATATACAGTATTTTGATTAAAAACAAACAGTTTCTGAGCAGTGTTATAGAATGTAACTTTTTAGACAGGGAAGGGGTGATAAATTTCTCTGTGTCTGCATTGTATTTTATTATAATTAACAATATTTAGTATGATTACATACAAAGCACAGTACAAACATTATCTAATTTTTTTTATTATGTGTATATTTGTTTTATTATTTGTCCAGGCATAGTATAGTAAGTCTTCTAGGAACATGAATAGGGTCAAATCCTCAGTTTGGCACCCACTTGGCTGACCTGAATACTAGGTAGTATTTGTCAGAGTTCAGGGAAATTAATCCCCTGGAGAATATAGTTGCTGAATAGCAGGTAATCAGTTTAGTTAAAGAAGAGGAGGCGACACCAATTATTACAGATAAAGGCAAATGTGTAGTTGTGCAGTTGCATTTTGCAATTTACAAATATCTGTAATGCCGGTGAACTTCAAATTAAGTTACTTTTTCCTCTGGCCTATGTGTTATATTCTCCAGCCCATATGTGAGATTAGCTCTTTAACTCAAGGTTTAAACAAAAAGAAAATATAGTTAGAGGTAGCCACAAAACATTGAGTCACCACTGGCAGTGGTGTGTGCTGATTTGGCTAATACCGACAGTGAGGTAGTGTAGCTGCCTGTAATCATCACTCCGAGATCATCCATCACAAAGAGCAGATCTACAATGACAGTTCTGCAGTGGCACTTCAACAGCAGTGCAGCAGCGCCACTGTCATGCTTCATTGAATATGCTACAATGTCAGTGGGAGAGCCTTCATGAGAGGCAGTAGCTATGTTGATGTGAGAAGCCCTCCCATTGACATAGCATGGTCTACACCGGGGTTAGGTTGGCATGATCATATGCCCTGGGTGGACCACACTGAGACTGGTCAATATGTATCTTAGATCTTACCCAAATATCACGCTGTCAGCCAATCCTCAGTAAACTAACTAAAGATTTATTAATAAAAAAAAAAGAATGGAGTTATAAATGGTTATGAGATCATATACGTACAAATGATTGCAAAGTCCTTAGGTTAGGTTTGTAGTAGTGATGGAATAGTCTTTCGCCTTGCAAAAGTTGCTCTGGTTACTTCCAAAAGCTTGGAAGGTCCTCAGTCCATAGTTCAAAATGTTCCTTTTAGTTGTAAGTCCACAGTCCGGAGAAGTTGGAACAGGAAAGAGGCAAAGCAATGATGTCAGAACTTGCAATTTATAGCCCAGTCCAGGTGCATGAAAAGTTACTGGTAAAAGATGGAGACTTAAGTCACATGTACTACTCAGGTGTTCTTGTATAGTTTGCTGAATCAGGGGGTGGCCATTGGCTCCTGGCTCTCTGAGGCATCCAGAGGAAAGTCCTACTAGGTGGGATTAGTTTCTTCAATGCCTATTGTGAGAGAACGGCTCAGTGTTCTTAATGGGCCATCAACACAGCTGTCTAGTCCTGATGTAAATCTATCTGGGGATTGTCACCCAGGTATACAACATATCTGAGACACTGATACATAGCCAATATTAATAACTTCTTGTTTATATATATGCATGTATCATCTTTTTATTGGATCATCATACTTCATAATTTATCACTTTTCTATTGATACATTGCATGACATATTTGTACAAGATTTATGGAAATTGTGTAACAGTTGTAACAGTGATATAAATGGTCACCTTTCTTATATATAGCATCGCAGTTATATAACTGTTGCTCAGGGTGTGGATTTTTCAGTCCTCCGAATGGCTTAGTTATACCGATATAAGTTGCTAATGTAGACCTGGCCAAAGATGGATCTCACTCCCGATGCCACACTGGGGTCTGAAATCCATTTGGAAGGTACTAAAAGTTCACTCTATCCATATTTTTCTGGAGTAGTTTGGCAACCATCCTCTTGATCACTTTCTTCATAAAGGAAAAGTTCAAAACCAGTTGATAATTAAATAAAACATTGTGGGATTTTTTGGGTTTTTTTTAAATTATGCATATTGTGATGCATCCGTGCCAAGGATAGCACCTGATAATGCCAAGGTCAGGGCAGGCTGTAAACGGAGAGCAGATTCTCCCAGCACTGGTGGGTGACACTCAAACCTCTCAACCAGCCACAAACAGTGCTTCTGATTCCCCCCACTGGTTATCAGAAAGCCAGTATACAAATACACACAGACCCCTCTACTGCATTTCAGTCTCTGACTCCCAATCAGCCACTAGGTCCGGTAAAGAGACCAGTTATTTAAACTCTATGCTCTTTACCAAAAAGGTTCCCCTGACCCCAAAGGGTCAGCCACAGTACCAGATCAATATAAGTTTGGATCTTACCCAAAATACCATGCTGCCAGCCAATTCTTTAGTAACTAAAACTAAAGGTTTTAAAAATGTTAAAGGATTAAAGCAATCAAATACATACAAATGATTTGAAAGTCCATATACATCAGTTTTCTAGAAGAATTGTGGAGTTTACAGGCTTGTATAATCTCTCTGGTATACATCCAGTACCTGGATGTGTCTCAGTCCTTTGTTTTACAGCTTCAGTTCAGTTGTAGATGAATTGATCCAGAGGTAGATAGGTGGCTGAAAGCTGAACCCGGCTGAAGACAAAATGCATTCCAGGTCTCTGCCTTTTATGTCCTCTGGCTCTTGCCATGCTTCTTGTGGAATTTCACAGGAACCAAAATGGAGTCCAGAGTCACATGAGCAAGTCCTAGTGACTCATCGAGTATATCCCTGGCTTCTCCCCCTGGGCCCCTTGCACCTGCACATTAAGCTGGCTCTTGTTCTGCAGCCATTCTGTCTGAGGTGTTATCCAGACATTACAATTTGAAATACAGATATATCAACCATATGCATAACTTCCATTGCACATATAACACATGAACATAAACATTAGCGTCAACTTACTTAGCACATTGTAGCCTTTCTAGCAGTACCTGACATGGCATGTCTCATATGAATTATTATGAGTTTGACATCAGTATGTCAAACAATACCCCCACCCCAATCCAGCCAGTATGACACATTTAATCTGAATCCATATTCTTCTTCCCCCAGATGAGACATCAAAACCAACTCTCATCGTGATTTATGGCTGGCTGTAGATGGCATGAATCTATTCCCAGGTCATCAACGTTAGCACCTTGCCCTGTACTTCAAGGACCTCCATTAAGAGGCAATATAGGTCTTGACTTTTCTGCTACAAAAAGGGTATTTTTGACTTGGGATAAGTAACACATATGAATTAACCCAAGGTAAAAAGCACAAGGAGGTGAAGACCTGGCACTTTGGTAAACTCACTGAGGTCAGTTCCTGGAGAGGTATAGTGCTGCTTATCTCCGTAAAGCACTATAGGAGAATTAAGTATTTTGATTATTAATAATCTGTCAAACTGATGAGCCTGGTCTTCACAGTGTTTTTATCTTGTGAAAGCTCTGCTCATTCATATGATGCATTTGTGCTCTTTGATGCTACCCTCCTGGAGGAAGAAAAACTAGCTATGTCATGATAAATTCTCATCTAAGAAGAAAAATTGCTTATTAAACTTAACTCAAATTCCTGTCCTGAACTAGCTGGTTTTGCCCTATATAAAACCAATGTTCTCTCATTTTCTAAGATCGATGAAGATAAAATGTTGCCAAGCTCAAAGACGTGTTCCTTGGCATAGAATCATAGAATATTAGAGTTGGAAGGGACCTCATCTAGTCCAACTCCCTGCTCAAAGCAGGACTATCTTCAGCTAACTCATCCCAGTGAGGGTTTTGTCAAGCAGCAGATTAAAAACCTCTAAAGATGGAGATGCCACCACCTCCCTAGGTAACCCATTCCAATGCTTCACCACCCTCTTAGTGAAAAACTTTTTCCTAATGTCCAACCTAGACCTTCCCCACTGCAACTTGAGAGCATTGCTCCTTGTTCTGTCATCTGCCACCACTGAAAACAACCTAGCTCCATCCTCCCTGGAACCCCCTTTCAGGTAGCTAAAGGCTGCTATCAAATCCCCCCTCATTCTTCTCTTCTGCAGACTAAACAGGCCTAGTTCTTTCAGCCTCTCCTCATAAGTCTTCTGTTCCAGCCCCCTTATAATTTTTGTTGCCCTCCGTTGGACTCTTCCACTTGTCCACATCCTTTTTGTAGTGGGGGCCCAAAACTGGACACAATACTCCAAATGTGGCCTCACCAATGCCGAATAGAGGGGAATAATCACTTCCTGTGATCTGCTGGCAATGCTCTTACTAATGCAGCCCAATATGCCATTAGCCTTCTTGGCAACCAGGTCACACTGCTGACTCATATCCAGCTTCTTATCCACTGTAACCCCCAGATCCTTTTCTGCAGAACTGCTGCCTCGCTTGTCAGTCCCCAGTCTGTAGCTGTATATGGGATTCTTCTGTCCTAAGTGCAGGACTCTGCACTTGTCCTTGTTGAATCTCATCAGATTTATTTTGGCCCGATCCTCACATTTCTTTAGATCCTTCTGTATCCTATCCTTTCCTTCCAGGGTATCTACCACTCCCCCTAGCTTAGCGTCATCTGCAAACTTGCTGAGGGTGCAATTTACCCCATCCTCCAGTTCATTAATCAAGATGTTGAACAAAAGTGGCCCCAGGACCGACTCCTGGGGCACTCCACTTGGCACTCCACTTGTGACCAGCTGCCAGCTAGACATGGTGCCATTGATTACTACTCGTTGAGCCCTTTGCTCTAGCCAGTTCTCTATTCATTTTATAGTCCATTCATCCAACCCATACATGTTTAACTTGCTGATAAGAATACTGTGGGAGAGCGTATCAAAAGCTTTCCTAAAATCAAGGTATAAAACATCCACAGCTTTCCCCACATCCACGGAACCCGTCACCTTTTCATAGAAAGCAATCAGGTTGGTCAGGCATGACTTGCCCTTGGAAAATCCATGTTGACTGCTCCTGATCACCTTCCTCTCTTTTAAGAGGCCAGTATAATCAAATACTTTTTAAATAAGGACATTCAGAATAGTAAACGGCCATATGTTCACAGGATCTATAGTCCCAAACACCTACAGCAGTCCAGTTCTAAGGTAAGCTAAGGTAAACTCTCCTCCACCATTATCTGGGCTGATGAAATATTGCTACCTGAGCAGGACTCCTTTGGCCAATACAATGCTGGTTGTGCCATTCACATAAATGAACAGTCACTCCAAAATCAAAAACTAATAATTTGCAGCCTACTCACAGAAGAACTGCAAACCTGTCATTTATCTAGGGCACTTAAAAGTCCCTGTAAATAATTTATTTCTCTGAAAGAAGGGATAATCTCAAAAGTCCAAAGTCCTCCTTAAGAAAAATCATGGCAGGAAGAATCAAACCCTTCCTGCTACTTCCTGTGCTCATGGCAAATACTGTGGCATTATATGTGGAAATCCTGCTTACCATACTGATGCAGCAAGTCCTCTGAGGCCAACGGGAGCCATTGCATGAGTAAGGCAAGTAGGGTTTGGCCCATTCTCAGTAAGAATAAATAGTAGTACTCTTTGGGGCCGCAGGTGTGATAGTGGATTTAAACAATCAACATTCTAAAATCCTGTGGTCAGAGTCACACAAGGCCAAGTCTTTAATTCCTCCTTTAATGACATCAGCTGACTTCAATGGGACCAGAGTATAAACTAGATGACCTCCTGAGGTCCGTTTCAACCCTAATCTTCTTTGATTCTATGAATCACTACCACTACCCCTAGCTGGCTATGGAGGAAAGCACACATTGAAATCCCTCAAGGATGTAATAATGTTTGCATTCCCTCTGCAAATCAAGGAGTTTAGGGATGCATTGTCCTGGACCTGCAGCTCAAGTGATCGGACAATCCACTACCCTTAAGGCAGGCTTTAACCTTCTTTCACTGATATCAGTTTGTGTCATACCTCTGTGCAAGCAAGGTCAAGTCCCTTTGATTGTCCCCAATTAGCATCTTATCTCATTTTTAAATATTCATTTTTCATAGAGCCTTTAAAAAAAAACCCAACTCGCTAAAATGTTCTGTGCAAAACTTAGGCTTCTCGGTCCTTTTTGAGAAGCAAGAAACAACTAAAAAATCTCAGATTTTAGGCTTTCCTGTCTAATCTCTTTTGCTCTCTGTGTCTCTGGCTTGCTTTGAGGAGCAGAGATGTGGGAAGGAAGGAAAACAGTTGAATTATCTGGTGTTTATGGGCTTAGTTTGGTGTTTTCACTCTCCTTTCATACTTCAATAATCTGAGAGGCTTTGAGGAAAAAAGCCCTGAAGAATGATAGTTTGCAGTAGTAATTCATTCTTTGCTCTTCTCTCTGCTTCCACTTTCAGATGCAGGCCATTCATTTAGCCTTGAATTTATTTCATCCCTCTCCACAACACATTCAGTCAAGAATCCCCTCAGTGCCACTCTAATATTCCCATCCTTAACACTAGAGAGAGCCACTCTAGGGAGCGATCAAATAATTCACTCTCCATATCCATTCAATTTGTGATTCCTCTGCTGAGACTACTAACAGTGCTAATAAGTGCCACTTGTTTTTGCAATGCAGACTGCATGTGTATGATGTGGATATTTGTCCAGTTAGTGATTGAACGAACCCTGCCAAACAGGGTTGGTTAAAGTAAATCCAAGGATCCCTGAAAAGCCAACTGATTGTCTCAACTCCACAGAGAAGACCCAAAATTCATGAGTCCATATCCCTGCTCCTGTCAAGCCAGCTTGTTCAAGAGCTGGGTGGGAATAGTTCAATTTCAATGAAAGGCAAGAAAACAGCTAGAAGTTGTTTGCATAACCATTGTGTTTATGAAGGAAATGGGCCAAATAGTAGACTGTGTGGGGAGACCTGTAACAAAAGAGTGCGGTGGGGGGGAACTGTTTAGTGTTCTGTAATACACTGGGACCAAGACAGTCAGGTTTATTAATTCAAACCTTTCTTTGAACGAAAAGCATTTATTGTGGTTAACAGCTACTGTTAAAGCAGTAGTTAGTGACAAATTTGTTTGTGTAGACCGGGGTTCCATCTGGCCTGGCCATTGCAGCCCTTCCTTGGACCCAGGCTCTGAGGAAGGCCACTGCACCTTCTTACAAAGGGAAACATTAGCATCTCTGCATGAGCCTTAGTCCTGACTCTCTGGCAGGGCGGACTGCCAAGTAGTCTATTGCCTCAGTCCCTGGGGCAGGGCGAGACAAGCGAGCCAGCAGTCTAGGTGCCTCCAATCCCTCAGGCAGGGTGGGACTAGCAAGCAGTCTGTTGCCTGAGACCCTCATGGGGGGTGAGTCAGGGAAGCAGTCTATAGCCTCTGGCCCTTCAAGCGGGGTGCGACAGGCAGTGGTTCCACTATCCTTGGTGGAAAGGGAGAGAATGCTTCCTGGGATGGCCCACCCATCTCCCCTGCATCCCAGCCCAGGGCCCTAGCAGTGGCAAAGGCATTGCCACTGAGTCAATGGGGCTCCTGTCACAACACACCTACGGGACCTTGCCCCTGTCTCAGCCACTGGCTATGGATGTCCCTGGGCCTCTTCCTCCCTGTATCCCCAGGTACCTGCATCCACCTGGTCCTCGGGGGCACTGGGGTAGTCGACCTGCAGCAAGCTCACTAGTCCCTCCTCATTGATTGGTGGCAGATCAGGGAGCCTCTCTGTACTCTAGAGCCTCTCTCTACTCTAGGTCCCAGGGGTACTGGGGTTCCTCTGAAGAGAGCAACTCCTCCAGGTCATAGGGTTCCAGGGGTTCAGCATCTGGCAGCTCCTCCAGGTCAGGGCCGGCCTCCGAGGGTATCTCCCATCTCTGTGTCTCAGGGGGCTCAGTCCAGTCTCTGGGGCCCAGAGGCCCTACCCAGTCCTTGGGAACCAGAGGCCCTATCCAGTCTCTGGGGCCCTGGTAGGATGAGCCGTTCCTGGTGCCCCTGCTCCGGGAGGCGCTCACTCCAGTCGGTGGCCTGTCTGGGGTCAGGTCTATGCTGAAGCCAGCAGGACAACACATCTGCCTCCTTCAGTAGCCTGTCCCTCACTAAGTTGAGGAGCCTTCCTTTTACCCTTCCTGCCTCAGTGGACTCTCCACTCTTCTGCTGTCGGATTAGCTGGTCTATCGGGCCTATCACAGTCCAGCTCCCTGGTTGCTGGGCAGACTGGACGGCTGGCCCTTTCACTATCCGACATGGCCGTTGCGGCCCTTTTTCAGGCCCAAGCTCTGAGGAAGACCACTGCACCTTCCTACAGTTTGAATTTGCCGCTTGAGGTGAAATTATTCACATTCTATCATCAGCTGGCTAAGCCATCTAGTCTCATAGTAAGTGTACTTTTTCAACTTGGCTTGAGTCACTTGCAAGACTCAGCCATATAAATGGATGTTAATAAATATATGCTAAAAGAATTAAGAAAGGAGAAGAGAGAATAAAATAAAATGAAACAGTACATGATTATGAAAGCTTTGAAAAATGTTCAACCCATCTCATCTCAAAAATTATAAAATAGTGATATTTTAAGTTGTGTATTTTACTTGAGTAATAAAGTCAAACTAGGATAGATCAGTTGTTAGTATGCTGTTCTTGGTGGCAATTTGGAACTTTTAACTCCAGTGTTAATCCAAACTCTTATACTCCTGCTCCAAAAGCAAAAGCCCCTGTCACTTGAGCTAAAGGGATAATTTTGGCAATATATGGACTATGACACAGAGTTAAACAATAATGGTGTTATCCAGGAGAGGTTAGTGGCGCACAAAATACCAGGCAGTTAATTAACAATATAGAGTCCATTTTCCAAATAGTAGTGCCCTATAGCAGCAGACACCTCATCACATAGTTTAGTCAGATTTGTCTTCCTATGACTGAAAATCGGACCCATAGGGACATTGTACAAAATACAGAAGAATAATATTGTGTACAGTGACTCTCATACACTGTTCCCTTTTTTTCGGAAATAGGTTTTCTTTTCGTTAGAAAGTGTCCCTTTCTGGCAAGGTGAAAATCAATTTTCTATCTATCACTACACAGAACACTACATACAAAACTAGCAGAAAACCTGGCCCGTAAAAAAAAATCCCAGCCTGGTCCATAAAAACCCAGGAAAAAACCCAACAACAACAACACCGGAAATCCTGAATTGGGGGTTCTGTCAGGGAAGTGTGATGTGATTGGACAGATGACTAAGGAGAAGTATAAAAATATTGCTCAAGCATGAGGGGTGAAATCAGGAAGGTCAAAGCACAATTGGAATTGCAGCTAGAGCAAGGGACGTGAAGGGTATGTTAGCAACAAGAAGATGGTCAGGGAGAGTGTGGGTCTCTTACTGAATTGGGGAGACAACCTAAAGACAGATGATGTGGAAAAAAAGGAAATACTCAATGTTTTGTTTTGGTTTTTTGCCTCTGTTCTCAAGAACAAGGTCAGCTCCCAGACTACTGTACTGGGCAGTACATTATGGTGAGGAGATGAGCAGCCCTCAGTGGTTCAGGACTATTTAGAAAAGCTGGACATACACAAGTCCATGGGGCTGGATGCAATGCACCTCAGGATGCTGAGGGAATTGTCTAATGTGATTTCAGAGTCATTGGCCATTATCATTGAGAACTTGTGGCATTTGGGGGAGGTCCCTGATGACTGGAAAAAGGCAAATATAGTGCCCATTTTTAAACAAAGAAGGAGGATGATCCAAGGAATTATAGACCAGTCAGCCTCACCTCAGTCCCTGGAAAAATCATGGAGCAGGTTGTCCAGGAATCCATTCTGAAGCACTTGGAGGAGAGGAAGGTGATCAGGAACAGTCACCATGGATTCACAGGGGCAAGTTATGTCTGACCAACCTGATTGCCTTCTATGATGAGATTACTGTCTCTGTGGATGTGGGGAAAGTGGTGGATGTGATATACCTTGACTTTAGCAAGGCTTTTGTTACAGTCTCCAACTGTATACTTATCAGCAGGTTAACGAAGAATGGGTTGGATAAATGGACTATAAAGTGGATTGAAAGTTGGCTAGTCCGTTGGACTCAATGGGTAGTGATTAATGGTTCAATATCTAGTTGGCAGTCGGTAACAAATGGCATGCCTCAGGGGTCTGTCTTGTGGCCAGTTTTCTTAAACATCTTCATTAATGATGTAGACGATGGCATGGATTGCATCCTCACCAGTTTCGTGTATGTCAATAAACTGGGAGGAATGATAGATATGCTGGAGGGTAGGGATAGGATACAGAGTGACCTAGACAAATAGGAGGAATGGGTCAAAACAAATCTGATGAGGTTCAGTGAGGACAAATGCAATGTCCTACACTCAGGACAGAAGAATCCCATGCACTGCTACAGACTTGGAACCAACTGGCTAAGCAGCAGTTCTGTAGAAATGGATCTGGTGCTTACAGTGGACAAGAAGCTGGATATGAGTCAACAGTGTGCCGTAGTTGCCAAGAAGGCTAACAGCATATTGGGATGCATTAGTAGAAACCTTGGGAAGTGATTATTCTCCTGTATTCAGCACTGGTGAGGTCACATTTGAAGTACTGAGTACTGCTTTGGGCCCGTCACTACAGAAAGAATGGAGAGATTGGATAGACTCCATCGACGGCAATGAAAATGATTAGGGGGCTGGGGCACATGACTTACGAGAAGAGGCTGAGGGTACTGGTCTTATTTAGTCTGCAGAAGAGAAGAGTGAGGGGGTATTTTTTTAACAGTCTTCAACTACCTGATGGGGGGCTCCAGGGAGGATGGAGCTAGGCTGTTCTCAGTGGTGGCAGATGACAGAACTAGAAGAAATTGTCTGAAGTTGCAGTTGCAGTGGTTTAAGCAGTTTAAGAAAAACCTTTTCAACAGGAGAGTAGTGATTCTCAGGAATGGATTACCTAGAGAGGTGGTGGACCTCCTTAGAGGTTTTGAAGGCCCAGCTTGAGAAAGCCCTGGCTGGGATGGTTAATCTGGGGTTTGTTCTGCTTTGAGCAGAGGATTGGACTAGATAACCTCCTGTGGTCCCTTCCATCCCTAAACTTCTATGATTCTATGATAGCTCTAATCTCAATGTTTTCAATTTGATTTGATTTGCATTAGTCCTTCAGGCTCCTGGCATTTATGCATATGTAAAACACAGCTGCAACCAAATAGAAGCACAGAGTAGAACCTCTTCATTTACCAGAGATCATCATTAGTAAGATAAAAAGCTAAAGCATATTAGTGAGTCTGGCCAAGTATCCCCTGCTCACTTAACAATTTCACAAAAAACAACTTAAAAAATTATGAGGGCTAGATTCACAAGAGGGAGTTATCCACTAACACTTTACATGCCTAAGTCCAACATTCAGCTATCACTGGCATTCACAAACCCACCACTAAGCTACCACCTAACCTTGTATGTGCCTAAAGCCCTAGGTTACTGTGTTTCCACTGATGAAGTCTCCTGCTGTGCCTAAACTCCTGCTGCTTGGTACGCACACAGTTTTCTAAGTCCTGACACTACTGAGCAGCTCAATACCTAACTCACATCTCAGCCCCAGCAGGATTCACAAAGCAGTGAATTCCCCACCTATCTCACCTGCAGGGCCCATTCCAGTAGGTATGCTCCAAGGGTGTCTGTCCTCACACCCAATGTAGCAGTGTCCAATAGCTCAGTGTTTAGTGCAATCCCCTAGCATGTGACAGACCCGGATTCCACTCCCTGCTCTTCTGATGTAAAGAAGGGACTTGAAGCCAGGTCCCATAGCCCAGGGAGTGTTCTAACCAGTGGGCTATGGAATGGACTCCTCCAAGTCTCTCCTGTTGAAGTTGTTCTCCACTTTGTATGAAATTCTTAAGCATTCATTGAGCTAAAAAGAAAGTGACAATGACTCTACTCAGCAGCCACTCTCTTAAATACTCAATTATGAAAAGTGGAAGAGGACATAAAGAAAGAAACCTATCCTGCAGACCACAGGTTATGTTGCTCTCCATGAGAGATTCAAGCTCCTGCTCTAAATCAGGCATTTGAACCCATGTTTTCCATAACCAAGGTGAATGAGCTAATTGGTTCCAGTGCAGTGGCACCACCATTTGTTTCTGGTAGGCATTATTGTACCCCTAGGTTCCCCTTGTGACTCTAACACCAAAAAGCAAATCCTTAAGTCAGCTTTTTGTACGATCTTATACAGTGCTATAAAAAATATTAGGATGTGTGTGAGTCAGTCCAGGATCCTATGGGAAGTTGCTAAACTTTTAATGAATAAAATCTTTGACACTATGTTATGACTTATGGAGACAACATCTAGAGTATGTGGACAATTTGGTGTACAATTTTACAGGGAAGACATTGATAGAAAAGCTAGAGACTGTCAATATATTTAAAGAATCTACAGTTTACAGAGAAGTTTAGTAATAGATATTTATTCTTAAGGAAAAGAGGTTAAACAGGGAGGTATTAAAGGTAATACCTTAAGGGGTAAAAAATAGATATGTAACATGAAACTGATTGGGAGGACAGGAAAGCCAGGAAAAATAGGAAATTTCTGAGGTTAAGAAAGAGTTAATCCTTAAAGCAGTTTAGTAAAATGTATATATTGAGGATTGTTAATGTGTGACTAATAAACACATCAATAAGAAATCTACAGCTAAGATTATATTAAAAAAATAGTTACTCACACTTATAGGAAAGAAATATACATTGGAGGATGCAACCACTAGTTAGTTCACCAGACTGTAATGTGCTGCAGGGTCTTCAATACAAATTGCTATATAAATAGTTTACTCAAAGGTGTAATGAAACTGCCAACATTTATTGAGTAAAGATAATTGTGCCCTATAAACAATATTTTTACCAGTTAAGTAATTATTTTATATTTAGTTGGTTGGCTTTAATTAATATCTTAATTACCTTGTAAAATATATTGCTCTCCATGAAAATTACTGTATTTTGTAAAGATAAATATTAATACTCATAACACAGACACAATCTGCCTCCTTTCTTCTACAGAGACAGCAGAAATGTCACCATTAGAATTGCTGTCTATTTCATACATTTTGTAGGATCAAGAAAGGATCTGGCCATATGTAATAATTATACTTACCGTTCTCAAAATCTAAATTACAGCATTGCGATGTTAATGTATTTTAGGTTTAATATGCTAAAATACTTGTGCGTTTCATTAATTTTTAAAATAGTCTTTATTACAAGACATTGATATATTCAATTAGATTACATCCAGTTTTCTTTGCAGGATTTTGCTTAGTACAAATAAAGAACATTATCTAGATTTTTTTAGAGCAATTCTACTCTTGAATGTAGTGATATCTTGGACAAATTCCTCATTTTATGAGGGTTCAGTAAGAGAATGAGTAATTCAAACCCAAGTTTTCATTTCTGCTTGTGTGTTGAAGAACATGAGAGCATCATCAGGTGCATGGAAAAGCTAACTTATAAAAAGGTGGAAAGCACAAGTAAATAAGAGGAGGCCTGAGAAGTACAAAATAATTAATGGTTTTGAGATGATGTGTCAGGAATTTCTTTTCTCCTTTTTTGATAGTACAAGAACAAGAGGACACTCAGTGGAATTAAAAAGAAGAAAGTGAAAAGTGATAAAAAGGAAATACTTCTTTACAAGAAATGCATAATTAGACTGTGGAACTCATTGCCACAGAATGTCATTAAAGCCAAGAGCTTGGAAGATTCTCCTTGTAATCTAAAAGTTGTACTAGTTTTAACCATTGTAGATGGATATTTTTAAAATAAGGTTTTATTTGAGATGAAGTAAAAGCCTGGAATTGGGTTCAAAATGTAAATTAGTGATTCAGACTTTAAGAAAACCCAAACAAAAAGAAAAGTGAGAATTAGAAAAAGGTAATAAAATATTTGAAATAAATGTGACATCTTTAAACAGGTAAAGAAGTTATAAAATAAGCCAAATGAAAAGAACACAGGCACGGAGTCCGAGACAAAATGACCTTATACATAAGTCATCAGCTGTCCACACAATAAAATAGTGAGAATAGTTTTTTATCCAAAAAGTGAGAAACAGAAGCACTTAAGGCTTTGATTTAGCAAAACACATCACCACATGCTTATCTTTAAGCAAGTGAGTAGTCCCATTGAAATCAAAGGGTCTATTTACATGGTTAAAAATTAAGCATGTGTTTATGACTATACTTTGCTAGATTAGGATCAGTGTCAGGATTTCCTGGTTCCTTGTAGGTTTTCCTGTGAGTTGGGACAGATTTAAATTAACTAAGAAGCCCTCACTAACTATATATAAGTTTTAAGTAACCGTCAATAACTATATTTTAGCTGCACAATTTACCTCTATTTTAGAGATTGGGTTTTCAGCAACAGCAACCTAAGATAGTGAAAATAAGACAACTGGAAACATTCCTAGGCTGTCCGTATGGTTGCTAATTTTGGTTTTACATATTCCTGGAGGTCTCATCACATGATGTAATCTTTAATTAAAGGTTAATGTTTAATTATTGGAGACTACAGAATAATCCTGGATGGCTGGGAACCTTAGTTGTCAAAGGAGCAGCATCATAGTTCATCAGCCAAGATAAAACAATGTTCACTTTCTTTTAAAGTTAATAGGACTTCGTAGGGTGTAGAACTTAGGCATTGCAATGCTGATTGTTGCAAAACACATACCTTTTAAGCACTTTGAAAAATACTAGGAATCACAAAGCCTGACTTCTCTATGGCTCCCTATACAATTAATATGGAAAGAGGCACCTGAGAATAGGATCCACAAAAGGCAGCATGCTAGTCAGGAGCTGCCTAACCTTGCAAATGGAAGATGCCAATGAGAGTCATTTGTTCTAAGCCCCACCCATCTCACACAGTTCAGTGTCTAAGTCAAAGCTGAAAAGAGGTGGCTATTTGTTTGCAATCAACATCTGGAAACCTATCTCCTGGAGTCATTGGCATCTTTCTATCTTCTTGCAAAATAGGAGACAAGACTAGCAGCAGCCTCCCTTTAAGCCAGTCATTAGGGTAGTATGCTATGATGTGTGAGATAGTAGTTCAATTCCCCCCACTTTGCCTAGTAAGAAGGGAGATGAACAGATATTTCCCACCACTCATCTGGATGCTATAGCATAGCCTAATATAGGGCTTCCTCAGTCTCTCTTGTTAAAGCTATTTCACTTTGTATTTAATATTAATTGTGTCAAAGAAAGTAAGGGAAACTCCTCATCAAGCAGAAGGGGGAACTGAACTGGGGGTCTTCCACTTCACAAGTGAACTAAAAGTTATAAAAGAGACATTGTCCTCTCCATTCCAGCTGCTTGGTGTGGAGTTAAATGTGTTCATTTAACAGGGAATTAACAGGGAATGCCTGCTGGATCAGGCCCAGCTAGTGAGATAGGCAGGGCAATGCCTGCATGAGGATTATGCTTGTATTTAGGCATCAGTTAGGTGACTAGACAATTGTCTGAGTCAGCAGTACACATGTCCATAGCCAGAAACTTGGGCAAGTTTAGGCACCTACTGGGTTAGGTGGCATGGGCTTTGTAGATAGCAGTAGCACCTAGGTACCTTGGTGTATCTGGGTCTATGTTTGTAAGGCTGTCTGAAGGATGGGGCTCTTCTGGAACTGGAAATCTTATTTTAAAAAAATCCTAATTCAACAGACATTTGGCACTGACAGTTGAACAGTTCTGTAGGATCATTCAACCGGAATTTTGCCATACAGTCCATATCCCATGCATGACTTGTAGGATGAAATTATTTTCATCTTATTCAGAGGCAGTAGAAATCACTAAGATGAAGATAGTCAGTAGTAACCAAACCAAAGCCTGAAGTAGACAGCACATCTTGCTTCCATAAGAACTGTCTTTCTGGTAATATTTTGGCACAGCAGAACCTTCTGTGTTGTTTGGTTTAGGTTCAGCTTTATTAAAAATGCACAAAAGATCAGGGGTGGCAGTTCATAGGTTTTTTTCCCCCCTGAACTAGCTTTGAATTCCTACTAGAGCCAGACTTTATTTCATTTAACTGTTTAGATGAAGAGAAAAGCACAAATTGCCTTTAGGGAATAGTTTTAACAAGTGTCTGGATAGTCAGCATAATTTATGAACAGCAGTTGGAAGAGTCTCATCAGTATTTCCTGTGATCACAATAATTAGATGGAACTTTAAATATATAATTTATAAATATTTCAAACCTTCATTCATTTCTTGATAGATAACATTCTGTTAATCCAGCTAATTAAATGGGAAAACTTCTCTTCCAATTTCCCTCATCTTCTTAATATCTGTACTTTAAGTGCCATCCAGCCCACTGACAATTAAATACTCAGGTAATACACAGCAGCAGTGCAAGTTACAGAACATTAGCCAGGAAGAACTATTAAACTTGACCCACTGTATATACTCCTGGAAATAAGTCTAAGAATGGGCAGTTGAGTAGCCAGTGAGCTATAGCTGGGCAAGTCAATGTTCTCTCAAGCAGTTATTTCAGCACTAATTGGTTTCTGTAGTGTAAGGAATTTAGTTTCTTTCTGCCAGATACAGTATTCCTGTAGCACTAAATAGTATTGGCATTACAAGTTGTGTATCATTCTCATTCTCTTGTAATTCACCCCTACATCCAGTAGGCTTGTGTTGTACTTGTCCAGATCAATAATTAATCAAGACTGTGTCATTTTCAATAAAGTTCAGTTGCTTTTTCAATCACATACCAGTACAAAATGTATCAAAGTTTATTCTCTAGTATGTTTTTCCAAATGACACACAAATCTTCAACTTCTTTTGAGAAGAATGTTTTCCCTTTGTGTTTTTAACATTCTGTGGTCTTTATTTTCAACTAGATGAGAGTTAAGGTTTCCTCTAAAAAGCAGAGTGATCTGACATTTACAACACACTAATAAGTATCTATCTTATCAAATGACAAGTGACTCTAACAATGGTTTGTGAAAAAGTTAAATGATTGCAAAAGTATTTTGATAAAACCACTCAAATCATCACTCTACAAAACTGATGAAAATCGCATTACTACATTCAGAGCTTGTAAATCTGAATAAGCAAATAATTATTTATGTTACAGTTTCAGACTTTATCTGAGCAAAGAAAACTAGATCCAAGACATGTATATTCATGTTAGAATCAAAGTGTGAGCCAAACCCCCAGATTCCAAAACTTTTTGGAAGAATATCTGCTCTGAATCTAGGCCTGAGCTGCCTAGTTGATCCTGCTTTTGGTAATGGAAAGAACAAAAAAACCTGACCTAATCACTTTGAAAATTTCATAACATTTGGATCCAGACTTTACAGCTTAGGCCTCAGCTCTAGTTTTTAAAAGTTATTTTGCGCACCCTTATAGCTCTATTAAAACTTAAGGGTGTGTCTACTCTGCGGTTAAAAATCCACACCTTGCCATGTCAGCTGACCCAGGCTCTCAGGGCTTTGGCTGTGGGGCCATTTAATTTCAGTATAGGAGTCTAGGCTCTAGGACCCTGTGAGATGGGAGGGTCCCAGAGCTCAGACTGCAGCCCAAGCTGGAATGTCTGTATGACAATTAAACAATCCTGCAGCCTGAGCCCTGCAAGCCCAATTCAGCTGGCACGGGCCAGCCACATGTGTCTAATTTCAGTGTAGACATACTCTCAGTGTTTGAGGGGTGAAGGTTAAAAAGAAGTAAAGAATTAAGAAGGTTCTCTCTCCTTTCCACATTCTGCCATCCTGGCAAAAAAATTGGGACACTTCCTTCTAGATTTTGTTTCTTTCATTATCCATGTCTTTGTCATCTCAGGATTAGCTCTCTATAATGCACTCTAAATGGGGACCATTCAGGAATTGAAGCTAGCAGAGCATCTTGCAGAGAACATCTATTTGTGCTCTGAATGCTGCACTGGTTGCCAATAAGTTTCCGAGTGAATTTCAAGGTGTGCTTTTTAACCAATAAGCCTTTACAGGGTTGTGACCAGGTTACAGGAAAAAAATCTCTCCCGCCCCATGCCACACTGATGCTGCTGCATCAGAAAAGGTGTTTGAGAGCTCCCTTGCTGTAAGAGAGAACTGCCAGCACAGCCTTTTCTAGGAAGCTTCTCAAAGACAGAATTCCCTTCCCACACTGGTCCATCAGATTTACAGACAACCAGGGTAGGCTGCAAAAAATCCATCTTTTACAGCAAGTATTGGGAAAGGGGTGGAAGTCGGGTTGTTGGGAACTATAGGCTTTGATTTGTTGTTTGGTTGTGCAATCTGATAACTTGATATTTGATTAAAGCAATAACTGAAATATTAATGTTAGTGTTTGTGTGTTTGTTTTAAAATAAAGTGAGGTAGCTAGAGCATAGAATAGGCCTTAGTGAGATCTAAATAAACAAATAAAAACACAAGGTAAACTCCAGATTTGAGTTATTGTGTAGCACATAGATGGACTGGTCCGTCTACTATGTCAACCACACCCCTTTAACAAGATAGGACAGTGTTCAGAATAGTTATAATTCTGTCAGGCTTTGCATTACAAAACTGATTGTATTCGTATGGTCCCTCATTTAAATGCTCAGCCTGAAGAGGAGGCTAATGGCCATGCAGAATGATCAGGGGCAGTGGAAGTAAGCCCAGAAAAGGCTGGGTAACTTTTGGTAACTTGTCCCCAGCTACACAGAGCCCTGTCCACAGCAGAAGATCAAAAAACCTACTATTGTAGAACTAAGGGCCTCACTAGACCATGCTCGTGTCAGGTTACCATTAGCACCTTTATGGCAACTATGTTTGTTATCTTATCTATAGCCTGTTCTGTGGCTCTCATCAGCATACTATCTAAACATTTCATGGTTTGACCCTACAGTTGAAGTTAATGCAAAAGAGTTGATATTGGCTTGACCAACTCAGTAGCATTTTGGATGAAGGGATTGACAAGGGCATGTGAAATAGAAATGCTATTAGTTGTATTCTAACCTGGTTAGTGTTTGAGAGTCTCAGGCATTTGATGCCAGTGGCATAGCATCTGGGATCATACAGCCTTACTAATAAATGAGTCCATCCCTGTAGCTTGAATAGTTCAAAACCATCTAATGTTTTTCAGTCTTTGAACTTTCTTGAAAGCTAGTTTACACTGTCATTAACTTTCCCTGTCACAGTGTCATGTTGCATTAAAAATGAAACAGTGCATTTTCTCAGAAGTTTGGTATTTTTTGTCATGAAGTGGGAACAACCTACCCTTACTTAGCAAGAGCCTTATTCTGAATGTTTTCATATGTGAAAGTGTACAGAATATGTGGAATGACCTTTTCGAATTTTAAATTCAGCTCTCTTACTGCTGAGATCATAAACTTTGAGATCCAGAAGCATTCTGTAAATAATTAAAGAAAAAAGAAAAGCAAGCATTTTTCTACTGTTAATGAGCAGACATTAAGCAGAACAGCATTATATTTCCTGTTAGAACTAGAGATGAGCAAGGTTTGGGGGGGGTGTTCTGAAAAAAATGCAAATTTGGGTTGACAAAAACATTTAGCAAATTCATGTCAATTTCTGCAAATTGCTTGGCTGAAAAGAAGGAAAAGAAGTGTCAACATGTTTCAGAACAAACCATTTTAACTTTTCAGACTAGGTTCATAAGGGGATTTAGGCACCATTCACAAATCAGCTGGAATGCTTTAGATGGAGTTGGTGCGGCTTTGAGCAGGGGGTTGGATTAGATGACCTCCTGAGGTCCCTTCCAACTCTAATATTCTATGATGCTGGGAAACCCAGGTTTAAATCCCCACTCTGACATGAACCCAGGTTTCCACTCCTAACAGAAGAGTACCCTAACTACCAGGCTATTTGCTATTCTAAGATGTGGCTGTCTCTTTCTCTCCTGTATAATATTCATTGGAGCAGGGACTTGAAACTAGGTCTCCCTTTCCCCTCCTTTCACATACTTGAATAGTCACTGGGCCAGAGAGAAAACTACCCTACTCATGTGACTAGGTTAGGACACTCACCTGAATGTGGAATGCAATGGTTCCATTCCATGCTACAATGAATATTTTTAGTTATGCAAAATGGAACAGCTTCAACAGGAGAGAAAACGAGCAATCCACGCTAGAATACCCAGTAATGTGGGGGCTAGTATAAACGACTGGGAGGTGAAAACTTGAGTTAAAGTTTTAGCACTAGAGCAGGAATTTGAATCTGGGTCTCCCATATGCCCAGATGAGTGCCCTGTCACCTAGGATATTGGATTTGGGAGAGAGTAGCATCTCCTCTTCCTCCATTTTGTGAATCTAGCCATTCCTTTCCTTTGGCTTTTTTTGTCTAAAAATGTTTGAGCCACAGAAACAAAATATTTCAATTCAGGTAGAATAAAATATTTTCTTTGACGTGAAATAGTTTTGTGGAGTTTTTCAGTTATTGAAAACTGTAAAAAACTGTTCCAATTCAACCCAAACCAATTTTTTATCTTTATTTATTTGTTTAGAACCGCCTGAGAACTAAAATCAGTTATTTGCACAGCTCTAGTTAGAACTTCTAATTAGACGTGTACTGACAAGCCTTTCAGAAGCAAAAATAAATGACATTCAATATATATTTCTGTTGACCCAGAAACATACACTAGCCATTAGACCATTATCAATATTGCTGCTAGTTTATTAGTTATGTTGCTTACTGCCACATATTTTAACAATAACATAGTTAATAATATATGGGAAGACGAGGAATTAGGGGAACCAGAATCAGGAAAAAACAAAAACAACCAACCCTGCACATACAACATCCTTCCCCCTTTGAAAAGTAGATTATTTGTTTAATAACCCAGTGGCTGGTCATACTTACATTTTTCATAGCTGGTGATCCCCAAATGCTTCTACATTGAACTATCCATATCCCAAACAGCTGAAAGACTAAAGATACTACAACAAACTACAGAGTGATTTTATAGACTGTGCTCATTCCTCACAGCTTCAAGAAAATAAGACAATAACTTGTTACAGGAATTTTTTGAAGAAAAGAAGGCTAAAATAAAATATTCCAAATTAATATCACCTGCGTCAATAGGCCTACTAATTTGTTTATGAATATTGATGGAAGTGAATGTAAATCTTGTACATCTACCAGCCAGTCCTCAGTGTCTGGGGAACATTGTCTCCACTCTTTTGCCAGAAACAGGAGTAGCAATATCAATTTCCAACTGCTCTATAGTCCTTCTCCTCTTTCCAGCATCTTTCTATGTTTTACTGTTTTCTAGGATCTGTCTTGGAGAGCAGTGCTGGTAATCACACTAAATTCCATATTAAATAGAGCCAATGGTATGTGGATTCCAAGAGATGGTTGACTATTTCTCTCCCAGTTGCAACCATGAAATCTTTTCTTGTTTTCCTTTTGACCAGTAGAAAACCACCCATTCTGATTTTACATACTCCTTGGTTGGGCTCTCTTGCTCACTGCCTGAACATAAATCCCTTTAAACATTGAATTTGCATATTCTTAATATTCTATTTTAAAGAATTGTCAACTAAATTTAATAGCTATAAAAGGAAGTTAGTGATAATAATGGCTGAGAAACTATGCTGTAAAGACTCTTTGGGTAGCTCTGCCCTTCCGTAGCTTTAATAATGTACTTCATTCCTAACTTGCATTACCTTTGGCTATTTTCTTCTGGTCCTGTCCTTCTTTTGAACCTCCACTGTTAATGAAGGCATGTTGAATCATGCCTATTTGAACTGCAAATAAAGAACAGCTACTCACATGCTATAAGGACAGGACTCAGTCCAAAACCATAAGACTGATCCTGTACTAATTAGGAGAGCTGGTAAAACAAACCACGCGAGGACAAATACAGTGAAAAGGCTTCCGAGTTTCTGAGATTTGAAAAAATGTAAACAATTCACATCATAAGCAGCAACTGCCTGAGGTGTACAAGTGGAGCAGCCTAATTGAAGTCGAGAGGTGGCCAGCAGAGTTGATGCTGAGACCCCAGAACTCAGCCTTGATAATCTTGATAATATTCTCTGTGCTGCAAAAAAACATATTTTCTTTTGTGACTGTAAATCTACTACTGTTGTCACTTCTGCTCCAGGCCCTATTCATTTTGTAACAAATACAGCTAATGCTGGACTGAGTTCTTATTATTCTCTGTTCCCCTTAGAAACTAGCTTGTGACTAGTTATGTGAGGCCACATCATGATCTCAGGGGGAAAATCCAAACAATTCTAAGGCTCTGTAATAGATATTAATAGTATGTTGCTGGGGGTTTTTTCTAACTAGCTTTCCGCAATCAAGTCTAAGTAGCTTTCATAGACTTTCCTGAGCTCATGGGTGTCCACAACATGAACAATCCCAATAAATCCACTTTAAAACTTTAAAATGCGTTCCTAACAAAACTTGGGTTCTAGTCGTGTTCTTCCACTGACCCACTGTGTGACTTTGGACAAATAACTTCATCTTTCTGTGTTGCTTCCTATACCATGCTTTGTCTCTAGGGCTGGGGCTGTCTCCAGTATATGTTTCTGCAGTCCCTAGCACAACAGGGCCATCATCTTAGCTGGGATAGCCCAGTGCTATTGTAATAAAAGGCCAATTTTTACATTTTCCCTGATAGAACATTTTGATAAAGAAATACATTTTAATGGTAGGTCAATGAACTAAAAAAGAGGCACATTTTAAAATATTTCATACAGGTCTAACTAATAATGTTATTTGCTAATGCTATTTGAATATTTGAAGATCCCAAACAATGTTTATTCTTTATTTTAGTAGAAACCTGATGTCTTTCACTACATCTAATAAATGCAAAATTAAGTTGAAATGTGCATAATGCAATGGAAAAGCATTCTTATTAGAGCTGTTCCAATTATTTATTTCAAACTGTATGTTTTGAGATTGTATCTTTTATTGTTTTTGTGAATTGTTGCTAAAATTATGTTGATTTCACCAAATGCATTCATTATTCAACTTTCAAATTAAAGGTTTTTATGTGAAACAGAGGGGTTCTCTTTAATGATTTGTCAATTTTATATGTTGGCCTGATTCTGGCATGGTGGTTGCTGTATGAATATCTTTAAATAAAGACTTCCCTAGAAGATTGTCTGGCATGGATCAAGCAGGAAGGAAGAGATGGCTAAGTAGGTCCCATAGCAGCTTCCACTTAAGAGCGGTTAAGGCATAGTGCTAGAACTAATAGGTCAGTCGTCTCTGGCTCAGACCCTCAGGCAGCCTATGGGGGGCCCAAAGCCCTACAAGGTGGTTGGTTGAAAATCTCTTTCCTCTAATTCTTGGATCCAACTACTAAATTAAAATACTTTGTTTTAAGAAGGCTATTGATCATTACATATGTGGTCACAGGTTCCCAAACACAAGTCCCCAAATCCATTTGACCTGCAGGTCACAAATCAGTTGGTACACATCTGTGGGTGTACCTGGATACTGATCTAGGAGTGAAAGAATTGTGAGTTTCTATCCCAAGACAGGTAAGGACAAGAGGATGACCTAGCTAGATCTGATTCACAGTCCACTGCTTTGGCCATAAGTCTGTTCTTCCTCTCATAATATTGCATGTAACAAATTGGCAACTGTGGTTTCAATTGGATGAAAATTCTGCACATCATGCACCAGATAAATCTCAAGAAAATTATTTTCCAGGACTTGCATAGCTTCCCACTGTGAGAAAAATGGATGGAGTTTTTACTGAATTTTATTTTGTTAGTTCAAACACTGTAGATTGATTGAATCGACTCATATTTTAAATTCTGATAGATTCTCCTCTTGGCATACACATTATTAATTATGACTCTTTGTAATATGAATTACATGAAGCAAAACAAATCCTAATTATTACAGAGTGTTGATATATCAACAGCCAAGGATACCATCTTGGCAAAGTTCTTATTTGAATAGCCTGGCTTATTCCTTGACCTGGGCAGTGGTGGCTTACATTAAAGACACCAAAAAGGCAGAGTCTTTAAACAAATTAAACAAATAAATGTACCCAACAGAAAGCCCTGAGCCTAAACAGAGATTTCCTTAGACCTCCGTTCAGGGTGTATACCCCCCTGAATTTCCCCATCACCACCCTCCCCATGCTCAACTAGTTACATTCAGTGTTGTCAATTTAGTCATTGATTAGAAATTTGACTTGAAATGGAAACATTAATATACACTTTAAAATCATATATAGTATATGATAAAATACTTGTACCTGAAAAAGTATAATAAGTTTGAAAAATATGAACAAAGACTAGCTTCCTCACACAGCTATTGTTTTTTTATAACAATGTCAGCACATTGATTTCAGCAATGTTGGTCAACATAATAATTTCAAATTATGATTTGCAAGCAAGGTCTGAATGAATTGCACTTGCTAAGCAGAGGGTTTGGATGCCAGATGCCACTGAGAGAGAGACAGAGAAAGTGGGGACAGATGAGTTTTGCATGGTGGTGTGGGCTTTGTGTAATAGTCATAGGCACTATTTATCCTGTCTCTCTCCCCTGTGAAAAAATAGAGCTGATTAAGCTCCATAGGGAGTCTTTCATTTTTTTAAGTGACCACTAGAGCTGAAATCACTGAAAATCAGGTCTAAGTGCTTGGACCTGCTGTGGGTGACAGTGTTTTTGTAGGAGAAACTGCCCAGCCTAAAATAGCAGTGAGCTTCCTCCACTAAGAGTTGAAATCACTGGGAGTTGGGTGCCTCAAGAGACCAACTTGCAGATGACAGCAGAAGGTGATGGTGCAAGGCCATTGGCAATGGAGCAGTTGAGTAAACGGTGGCTCAACAAGCTACAGTAGCCAGAGTGAGCGGCCTACAGAGCAGTGAGCAGCTGGAGGAATGAGCAAGGTGTCTTCTTCCCTCCACCACTCAGGGTGGGTGGTAAACTCACATAAAAGCACCTCTGAACTCTGGGTCTCTACTGACCAAGGAAAACTGAATGAGCTGAAGTGGAGGGAGAAGGGATGGGCACATTAAAGGAACATTGTTGGACTATTTTTAGTGGCTTTGCTCCAGAAAGCTAGATTTGTGACCAGGAAATGTATATAAATGTAATATAATATGTACATAAATGTATATACATTTCCTAGTAGGCCAATATTTTTATCTCACATCATCACTGTATCAAGAGGTCATTATCTTAGGAAGTTATTGTACTAACCATTTATATTATATTACATAAGAACATAATATAAGAACGGCCATACTGGGTCAAACCATTGTCCATCTAACCCAGTATCCTGTCTTCTAACAATGGCCAATGCCAGGTTCTTCAGAGGGAATGAATAAAACAAGTAATAATCAAGTGATCCATTCCATCAGCTAGTCCTAGCCATGGCAAACAGAAGTCCCTGCCTCACCTGGCAAATAGCCATTGATGGACCTATCTTCCACGAATTGATGTAATCCTTTTTTGAACCTTGGCCTTCACAACATCCTCTTTCCACAGGTTGACTGTGCATTGTGTGAAGAAATACTTCCCTTTGTTCGTTTTAAACCTGCTGCCTATTAATTTCATTTGATGATTTCTACTTTTTGTGTTATGATAAGGAGTAAATGACACTTCCTTATTTATTTTCTCCACACTAGCCATTATTTTGACCACATCTATCATATGTTCCCTTAGTCGTCTCTTTTTCCAAACTGAAAAGCCCCAGTCCTATTAATCTACCCTCGTAAGAAAGCTTTTCAATAACCTTAATCATTTTAGTTGCCCTTTTCTTTATATTTCTGGATATTTTCAGAGAGCTATCCACAATAACTCCAAGATCTCTTTCTTGAGGTATTATAATTTTTTACATAAGAATGGACATATTAGGTCAGCCCAATGGTCCATCTAACCCAGTATACTGTCTTCTGATAGTGGCCAATGCCAGATACTTCAAAAGGAATAAACAGAACAGGCAATCACTGAGTAATCCAGTCCTGGCTTCTGGCAAACAGAGTCTAGGGACACTCGGAAGTGGGTGTACCATGCATTTATATAGTAAAAGTAGAGGAGTTTGGTTTGCCAGACCAATCAGCAAAATCAATGCTGACAACCTACATGAAAAGTTTGAAAAAACAGCATGCCTCTGGACTGCATGGACATGCAGAAATCCTTATAAGTGAGTCACTGTCAAAGCCAATTTTAGTATGTAATGAGACTGTTAAGAATGCTGGAGACACAACACAGTTTATACAAACAAACATGGCTGCCACATCATACTTTCTACTTAAACAAAAGATACTACACACTACTTTTTAATTATGAAGTTGGGCACTGGTTTTGAACAAGACTGGCAAATGTTCACTGCTTCTGGTTAGAATCATGCAGTGCAACAGTGAAAGACTCAGCAGCTGAAAAAGTGAAGAACTCTCCACATTAAAATAATGTGCTTACCTGGCTGATCAATGCACCAGTGCAAATGGGCATCAAGTATTATATCACTATGTACATTATCTTGATGTCAGTGGGAGGCCAATAGATGGATTTCAAGATGTTCAGGTTATAGAATACACATCAGCTGCATATGTGACAACCTATATCTTAGAAAAAGCTTGTAAATGGAACCCCAAAGAGATGGCTGCTTATGCATTTGATGGAGCTGTAGACTTCTTTGGAAGACATAATGGAGTACAGGCTTCGCTCAGAGAAAAGTGTAAGCCCAATCACACTGCAGAGTTCCAACTAGCATTAGTACGAGCTGCAGAATCTTCAAAAGACATTTAATAAATCATAAATGTAAAGTCTTTGCTATACTCTTTTTTTGGCAAGAATCCAAAAGGAATGAATGTCTTGAAAAACATAGCAGATACACTGGGGCTGAAGTGCAAATTAATCCAACCTGGGAAAACCCACTGGCTTTCTCATGAACAATCCTTTCTGTTGTCTTAAAATTACTGCAACTGTTATTACTGCCTTTGGAAAGTATCTACCAAGATGGGACAGATCTAATTAGTGAGGCCAGTGGACTCTTTTGCTAGTAATTTCAGAGAAAATTATCACCATTCTCTTTCTTATAAATCTACAGTTGAAACCACTTAGGTTATTACACAATGCCATCCAAGCATTTGCTACAACAGTAGTAGATCTTTGTCCAGCAATAGAAGCTACACTTGGACCAAGCCCAACTAAATCATCCCAGCCAGGGTGTTGTCAAGCCAGGCCTTAAAAACTTCTAAGGATGGAGATTCCATCCTTATAAGGATGGAGATTCCCCCACCTAGTGAAAAAGTTTTTCCTAATATCCAACTAGACCTTCCCCAGTTTAACTTGAGACCGTTGCTCCTCCTGTCATCTGCCACCACTGAGAAAAGCCTAGCTTCATCCTCCCTGGAACCCCCCTTCAGATAGTTGAAGGCTGCTATCAAATCCCCCTTTCCTCTTCTCTTCTGCAGACTAAATAAATCCAGTTCCCTCAACCTTTCCTCATAAGACATGTGCCCCAGCCCCTTAATCATTTTTGTTGTCCTCCTGTAGTGGAGGGCCCAAAACTGGATACAATGCTCCAAATGTGGCTTCACCAGTGACAAATAGAGGGGAATAATCATTTCCCTTGATCTAGCTCAGTCTCACAGGCAACACATAGGTGGAACGTGCGGGATCACATTTCCCCTCATATTTTCTGCTTGGCTTGAACTGAGCATGCTCAGTAAAACTGCTGAAGCTGGCTGCCCTCACTCTGCACTTCCACTCCCAGTATTGGCAGGCATCTCTGTTCAGTCCCCTGTGCTCAAGGCAAGACTGCATAATAATTAGACCATTCCTGGCAGGTGTTTGTCTAACCTGCTCTTAATATATACTCTCAGCTGGTCAGATACATTTATTGTGCCATTTTCAAATTGACTATTAAATGAAATGGCCATGAATGCCACCAAACTAATCATGGAAAAAGCTTTTCCTTCCAGCACATAATATATTATCTCTGCAATGCTCTATATTCAGGCATAACAAAGCCAAGTCCGCAGTCATACTGCCAAAATAGCCCCAGTGATTGAATGAAATAATTTAAATGTACAGGTTATAGTTAATACTATTACCTGATCTGAACAATTATCTGTTTCAGGGTTGTATGTATAACAAAAGTTGTAAAGAAAAATGAACAAAATGATCTAATTTTTTGATGGTAGCCATTCCAAATCAATGTTTGTTTGCCTGACTTTACATGACACTTAAAATTAATGTATTGGCTTTTTAGAGTTTGTAAACTTATACAAATATTTTGATCAACAAAATTGCCAATCCTAATTTTCTTGCCAAAATATCTGATGTTGCTTTTTCCTGAATCAATTTGAAATGCTTTCTCATTACCACATAACAGTATTAAAATAACATAAGCATCAAATTCTGTGACTATGAATCACAACTGTAGATTTGTAGAATGGAAGAAACAAATTTTAAAGCAGAGATAAACAACAATTCAAACACTTACTCAATAGTGCTGGAAAAAATTCTCAAAGATTTGTGAACAGGGTATAAGATCTAAAATGACGTCCTGTTTGTACAGGTATTCAAACTTTTGAACCTATTGAAGTTGTTTTTGTGACACTTGAGAAATCCCACAATATTACCTTTCTGATGATTGTCCCAGTATCTTCTATTTCCGACTAAATTAAAATGTTGAGAATAATCTTTATTTGTAATATGATATGGCCCATTTCATATGAATCCATGAACATAGGAATTAACATAGTGGATCATATTATGGTCCATACCATCTCCTGCAGTGAGCAGTACCAGATGCTTCAGAGTAATGTGCAAGAAATGTCAGAGAAGGAATATGTGGGATAATCTAGCCACCATGAAGGTTTCATCTTAATCCTTAATAGTTAAAGATTGGTTTAAAATCCAAACATAAGATTTTATCTCCATTCTAATATCATTTCTTAACTATTATAACTGAATATTTCTGTTATTCATGTAAACATTTAATCCCTTTTTGAATCTAGCTAAATTCATGGTCTCAACGCCCTTTTATGGTAAAGAGTCCCACAATCTAATGCTTTGTATGAAAAGGTATTTCTTTTTTATCAGTTTTGGATGTGTTGCCAAGCAGTTTCATTGGATGTCCATACCTTTGTTCTTGTAGTACGAGGAAGAAGAAGAAGCTCCTTCTTTATCCCATTCATTATTTTATGTGCTTTTATTGTCCCTTTTTATTTGTATCTTATTTAAGGATCAATCCCATCTTTTCAATCACTCTTCATATGATAATTTTCCATATCTCTACTTCTCTTCACCACTCTATAAACATCCTCTAACTTTTCAATATCCTTTTTGAAAAGCACAGAAGACTCAGAAAATTGAAAACTAACCAAAAGTTATCTACACCCTTCTGAACCTCAGCAAATATTAGAGATCAGTTTCAAATCTGTGCAAAAGCTTGAATGATTTCTTCTTTTATATGAACCTTTTTGTCCATACCCAGCTAGTTGACTGGTCATATGCTCCCCTCTTTTGACACAGTGCAGAGCAAAGCAGAAGTTCATAACTACATGGAAGAGGAGAATTAACTGAGTACTGATGCTATTTAACAGCATGTCCTCTCACATAAATACTTTAAGGGTATCCATAGCCACTGCCAAGATACTCAAACCCATGTGGATGAAGGGAAAATGGCAACAGTGAGGAGCTATGGCAATGTTTCAAGGACATTCCACTCAAGTTATATATATGTATATATATATATACACATACATACACACACACCGGTGTGTATATATATATATATATATATATATATATATATATATATAATCCCGGTGAGGCAATGAGAATACAGGAGACAACTAGAAATGATGTTGGCTGGTGGCAGCTGGCCTGCTATTGTACTCTGTGTCAGGCTGAAACAGCAGACTGCAGAAACAACATAAGTGCAAACAAAAACTACCATCCTTACACAGAGGCTTAAGAAAAAAGAAAAACACACTGAAAGAGAGTACTATTTATTTGGGAAGGGCCAGGTATTCTTGTTTTATGTCTTGTTTTTAAATTCTTGTTTTATGTTTCACTCTTCCTTCTACTGCTTCCAATGATTTTGTCTTATTGAAGCTGTCTTAGGAGGGTAAGCTGTTCAAAAGCAGGTGAAAAGATAGTGGCGGGCAGGGCGGTCTTAAGAACTCTTAGGGGAAAGGAATCCTGAACCTTTCCTCCAAATCTAACAGATAAAGCAGTATAATTAACAAAGGAAAACTCCAAATATCTAAAATTAGAGTGGAAATTCAATTTCTTTCTTCAGGTATGTTCTCAAATATTTATAGCACTTTATCACTGCCCTGTGAAATTTGCTGTTTTGCTCCATAGAAAGAGGAATTTTCTCCCATGAGACATACTATGGGCTATTCATCTTACTATGTCTGCTGCAGGGAGAGCTAATATAAGAACAAAATGTTTTCTTCAGGTCTTTTCAAAATTTCAAAATTACTTTGCAGATTTATTTACCAAAAATAATTGTCTCCTTTGCCAATTAAACATATCATTCTCTCTTTTCATTACTCTATTAATACTCTCTCCAAAACATAATACTATCACAATCCAGAACCACTTTCTGACCTTTAGTTAGCCATCTCTGTTGCTCCCCACTAAAAAAGTCTTCAGTAAATGGAAAGGAATCCCATAATATAACTTCTCAAGACAAAAATGAAAACAAAATGTAATTTGCATTTGTTTCTGTGAAAAAGTAAATAGTTACCCTATCCTTGTATGTGTGAGACCACACTTTCCTCTGATAGTTAACTGTGTAGTAATTGCTGCCAAATGGTGACTTTTCAAGGACTGCCATTATAAGTGATATGAACCAATTATTTTGACTATTTCTCTATAGCCATTTGTAACTGGAATTGCTAATCTTCTGCTGAAAGGAGAACCAGCTTTGATTTTACCTTTTCAATCAAATGACCACTTGTCACAGCTGTTTTAAAGTTAGCATGGCACTAAATGTAAGCCAATAGAAAATCCAAGAAGTCATGTATTTTTTGACAATATGATTAATGCTATAATTGGAAGAAAAGGGTAATACTGTTTGTCTTCATTACATTATGCTGAGGCTACTCAATATAATGACACAAGTGATGGCTGATAATTAGTTGAGCTATAATCTGTTTCCCAGATGAAGTGAAATGTCATTTTAGCACCTGAAAGTAAATGTTTGAAGACCATTTAACCAGTTAGCATATTGATGAAGTGTCATTATCAGATGGACTGAAATGCACTCTGTGGTCAAGGTGCAGAAATTTCCTCAAAAGCTTTTGTTCAAAAAGGCCAAATATTTAAGTTGTACATATTATTAGCAAAGGTAATGCACTGCTTTTGCTGCATATTGACCTCCAATAGTGAGTGGCTTTTTTTAGGCAACAATATAGACAAATGTGATGAAACATTTTTAAAAAGAAACAAAAGAGCAAAAGAGACAGGTTTTAAAATGTCACAAATTATATGCTCGTTTTCTAATTTAATGTAAGAATCATCCCATTTTAACAATTTAAACTGTTCTATTATATATATATTCAGTGATGATATCCAACCGGTTCGCAACGGTTCGCACGAACCGGTTCTTAAAATAGAAAAAATTCAGCGAACCGGTTCTTAGCGCTCCCCGCCGCCGAAATTGACGAGGGAGGGTCAATTTCACGGCGGGGAGTGATTCTCCCTGCCGCCGAAATTGACGAGGGAGGGTCAATTTCACTGCGGGGAGTGATTGTCCCTGCCACCAAAATTGACCAGGGAGGGTCAATTTCACGGTGGAGGGACTGTGAAGTTTGGGTGCTGGGTTGTTGGGGTACTGTGTGCATGATGTTTAAGAACCTATTCAGAATAGGTTCTTAAATATCACCTGCCTTTATAGAACTGGTTATTGGAAATTTGGGATATCATCACTGTATATTTCCATATAATTCTACAAATTCTTATCCGTGTCCATGTCAACCATTTATGTTGAGCAAGCGTAGTGTGGTTAATTAGATTTGTGCTTCCTCATGTTGCTCTCTATTGATTGGCCCACAGACACTTTGGATCTTATTGTGAACTAGGGGAGATCTCCTTTAGTTCAAGTGGAAGAGGTCTGTTTTGGAAGATAAAAACCCCAAAGATTCTAATCCCAATTTTTCAAGGATATTTGTATATTTTATGCAGTATTTATGTCTCAGTAAAATATCTGGACTTATTATAGTTGTATTTGGTCCAAAAGATGCAATAGGACAAGACAATCTCCTATCTACTAAATGAAAATTACAAATAGAGATATTGATTAATGCTGAGAAAAAAAGACTCTCTTAACCAGCTGAAAAAGTACTACACTGTGAAGGATAATTGGAGGTACAAAATGGAAAAATGGTAACTATTTTAAAATATTCACTAATCTGCAATACATGGAGCCAGCATGTAGTGCTTTAGAAGACAGATTAAACTGTCATGCAATTACTAAATTCCATTTGAAATAATGTTTTAGGGTCAAATAACAAACTCCAAAAAGTCACAAGAGTTCTGAATCACTAGACTGCAGACAAAAATAAATACGTAAAATGAGAAGGTAGTGACTTCACTCCTCATAAATTGTTGAAACTTCATTTGGCCCATTTCTAGTACAAAAGAAATAAAATATTGATTAAAGCAAATTAAAAAAAGTACTTGAAATTACAATGACAAGGCTACAGGTTACAGGATAGGACTCTAGTGCTGCAGTTATGCTCAAGGGGAAGAATTCTAGGGAAGCAGAGGGGGAAGGATCAGTGAAGAATAAAGGTCATACAACAGATTTGGAAATTGTTATGGCACTATTCTGCTATATCTTATGGAATTATGTTAAACCTTTCTGAACTAGGTTTAATAATTTTGGGTCCATTGTATTAAAAATGCAATTTTTATATATTATTGTAGGATTGTATGTAATTTTTCTAGGAATGTGACTAATGTAAATATTAGGAACTTCAAAGGATTTTTTTGGACAGTACATGTAAAATAGCTTTCCTAGGAAGTACCTGGGTTACGTTCTTTAATGTTACAATGTACCTGTATTACTTTTTCAGTTTGTGAAATCTGCATTACAGCTGCTAAAGATATTTACATAATTAATTAAAATAAAATATAAATAGACTGGCAGAGAACTTCCCAAGAAAGAACTCCACAACCCACTGTCCTCTAGCTATCCCTCAAGCAAACCATAGCTTAGTAAAATGATAGGACCTATAATAGTCTTAAAATCATCAAGAGATCTGGACTCTATCAGATCAATGAGGGAAATGAATTCCATAGTTGAGGGCCATCTACATAAATGCACAGCATACAGCCTTCAGACATTGAACACTACAGCCTGTCAGTGAGAGAACATCAAATGATCCCACCTGTCAGGATGGAGCACAGATTAATAACTATCTCCTAGGCATCCAGGAACTAAACTATATCTGGATCTATAGAATTTAATTAGAAGCAAATACAGTCCATGGAGCATGAATAATCAGTGGAGTACAAGTGTAACATGCATCATTTGAGAAACTCTGCTGAATAATAAAACAGCTACGTTCCATGATCATCTAGGTTTCCAAGTACTACTCAATGATAATACCATGAGGGACCACTTTATAACAGTCCAATCTGGAGGTGAAAATGACACAGATAACTGTGTCACAGCAAATGATCACAACTGCATAGTGAGTGATGATGATAAAACCCAGTAACAGCGAAGGATCTAACATAACCTGTAAACTGAGTAGCTTAATAATAAGAAATCAAAACATATCCTTTATTTGAGGGAATAAAAGTATCTCACCAAACATTATGGTTATTTCTTCCAGCCAGCCATAACCACCTCCATCTTATCTGGACCAGTCATTCAGACACACAGCACAGTTTGACTGGAATAGAGATGTAAAATCATGTGTCATGAGCACTGCAACCAAAATCAAATCACTGTTTTATCTACTGTCCTCCTCACCTAATATGTAAGTGGGGGAATGGTCTCGCTCTTGTGGGGAACTTTTCTCACTTGTACACTATCCCAGTGGAATTGGTCAGCAGAAGGATCTGAGTCCTTGCTTCCTCTCCCTTTGCCTGACCTCAAGGACTCCTCTTCCATTCTCCTGTGAGGCAGATTCCTTGAAACCCTGACAAGGCTGAGCCCAAAATTGCTGGGGAGTTTGACTGCCAATCTTGTCATGGTCACATAGAACATGTGCTAGGGCATCCCCCTCCGGGGTACTCTATCTGCAGCGGAAGCTTCCCTGACCCACTGAGCGTTGCATATAGTTCAAAGCAAATACAATTTATTAAACATATTCAATTAAAAAAATAAGGAAAAATAGGAAAGATTAAAGGAAAACACCTAATGCTGCCCCATGGGCGCAGGGACACACACAGCAACTCTAGGATGTAAGCATCGGGCTTTCTGTCAGGATTATGATCTCCCTCCAAGTCTAGCCTGTGTGGCAAACGGCCAGCTTCTCCCTAGTGGGTCTCGCACTTTTGCCTCTCGCAGTGGGCCAGGATGTCGCTGGTCACCCTGTCTTCCCAGGGAGGGGGGTAGGGACCTGGGCCTGCCCGCTCCTCCGGGTCCCAGCCCAGGGGCCCTTCAAGTAGCAGCTATGTGCTGCTGGCACCTTACTTGCAGCTGCAGGCTTTTCCCCTGGGCCACTCTCCCCCCTCTGTCTTCCTGGCTTCTTGAGCCCAGTACCTGCTTCAGGACTCCACCTTTCTCCCACACACTGCTGTACTCCGTTCTGTTCTCCTCCACACACCACTGTACTCTGTTCTGTTCTTCTCTACTTCACACACTCCTCTGCTCACCACACACCTACTCCTTCTACTCCACATTGTCTCTCAGGAGTAGAGAGTTTTTATAGGAACCTGGGTTGGGCCTTAATTGTTGTCAGCTGACACTAATTACCTTTTATGGAGTCTGGGTATATAGGGTACTCTATAGGGTATAAAGCTATATAGGGTATACTCTATAGGGTATAAAGCCCAGATCATTCTAGCACTTATATAGTGCCCTTCTAGAACTTTCCTACTGCCCTTTGTCCTTGCTATACCACACCTGCAAGACTTCTTGGCTGATGGCATCTTCCTGCACTAGGCCTTCTGCCCAGGGCCTCCCTCGCTGTCCCCAGCTGCTCCCTGCACTCATTTCCAGACAGCTCCAGCCCCAACTCCAGCTCCAGCTCCAGCTCCACACTGCCACACTACAGCTGCTGCTCTGCCTCCAGCTCAATTCCCTGGGCTGCTCCTCTGGCCACTGCTATTGTTCTGGCTCTGATCCCAGCACGGCTCTGCTCCCTGGGCATCTTCTTTGGCTCTGGCTTTCGTGGCTCTGGGTGCTGGTCTCTCCTTAGCTTGGCCTGCTCTGCCAAGGCAGCTCCATCTCACAGGGAGGACAGGACCCCCAGCTTCCTGACTCCTTCATTAGTTTGTCAATCAGGCTGACCTAGAGCATATGCTTCCCCTCATTGGCCCTGGGGAATGTCAGTCCTAGGGTCCTGATTTCTCATCAACCCTTCCCCATTCCTTTTGTACTGAGAGATGGCCAACCAAAAAATCCCACTAAGTTTCAGTAAGGGGTGAACTGTCCCCTTCTATAGGCACTAAGCTGGAGGGATGACATAATAGAATCTTGTAGTACCCCACCTGAGATATCCATTTGCACAAAGGAATAATTGCTTAAAACTATCTGGACTCTCCAATACGAAGAAATGGAGACTACAAGTGCAACTACTGAGAACTACATTTGGGTAATGATTTCCTAATGTGGAGATTGCATATAGCAATTCACTGCCAGTTTATAAATAGAATTAGTTACAATTAGTCCAGGAAGCATATAATAGTAATTGAATTGCCAAGGCTCTTAAAACACTCCTTTAAGAGGAATTGTTTAGTGACAACATCTTGTTATGTGAACTTCTTCACATTTATTTCAAGTCATATCAGTAATAACTTAGAGGTGGTTGAAATATACTTTGGGAATTTTTCTATAACAATTTAGGCCCAAATCTATAAAGGGACTCAGGCATTGCATACCCACAGAGTGGGTACCTGTGGGTGCCTACTCACCCAGTAAAATGCACAAAGTCTGAGATAAGTGCTCATGGTTTCTGTACAATGCATGGGGAGCAAAGGGCACATGAGAATGTAATCCACATTATGGTATAGTGACACACTGCACCCCCATGTACACCCTTATAGTGTGATTGTGTATCATTCATGTTCACCCTTATAGTGTAAAAGTATGTCATGTAAATGTTTTTGGAATGCTCATGACACACTGAACTTTCTTGTTATAGAGATATGTTCGTTGCAATGTCATATGTACAGTTATGAGGCTTTACTATGTAATGTTCCCAAAGGTGTGTTTTCTACCTTGAGGGAAATCTAAGTAAAACCCTCCAAGAGCAGAGAGGCAGTTTGCACCTCTCTAAGACATGCATAAAACAAACCAGTTCTTCCAGGCACAAGGGACTAGCCTAAGCATCAATAAGGAGATACTCACTGACTCAAGTATGGTGGGAGTCATACAAGGACATTGTTTTTCATCTGACCTGAAAGGAGAGGGTGAGGCCCCAGATGAAATGCATTTTGCTGTTCTCTCTCTTCTACCTTCATCTACAAACACCACCAAGCAACGGAAAGGCTGACGCAGGGGAAAGCCTTCTTGGAGGCAGCAAATTTAGAATTTGATTTGCCTTTTTTTATTTTTACTTTTGAACAAATCTGACCTGCCTTTCTCTGATTTATAATCACTTAAAATCTTTCTGAACTTAATAAATGTGTTTGTTTGTTTTACTTAAAGCAGTGCATGTGGTTTAAAGTGTGTTAGAGACTCCATTTGAAGTAAAAAGACAGGTGCATATCAATTTCTTTAGTAAACTGATGAACCAATGAGCTTGCAGTAGGCAGCACTAAACATTGTAAAATGGCAGTTCCTAGAATTGCATTCGGGATTGGGGGTGTTAGCTGGAGTCATACCATTTCATAATCCTACGAGTGTCTGGCTAGAGGAACTCACTCACTCAATTAGGAGCATATTGCTTGCTATAGGCTGTGCATGGGCTGACCCAGGAGTGAGGGTTCACTTAGCAGAGCAATTGTAAGACGTGCTCCAAGCAGGAGGATTGGGGTGACATAGCAATACAGCTGTCCAGATTGCAGAAGGGAAAGTCACAACCATCTAAACTATCTAACAACAGATGTTGAGAGGGGTGGACCTAAATTCTGGGATGAAGGGAGGCACCTATCCCTGATTGTGATCTATAGCCAGGATCCTTTTTCTGGAGGTACATAAGCATTTGTGCCTGTCCCTGTCCTGGCTGCCTAAGCCTTTTCTTGAAAAAACGGTGGTAGTCCATGCCTAATTCCGCACAAAATAGTCTGGCACAATCACCCACTCTGACTGATAAGGAAGGGAGAATTGCACAATTCACATTTTGGGTCAGTTCCCAAAGAGGCCACAGCTGCCTCCCCGGTCTCTGCCACTTTGTGTGGAGTTAGGCAAAAGAGTGATAAGGAATGCTTGTCTTCTTTTTGTTTGAGGATCCTGCTGAAGTTTAGGCATGTGATAGGCACCTGGGTACATAGACCAAAATCTTCTGGGAATGCTCAGAGGCCATAAATTAGGCACCTAGAAGACTTTTACAGCATAAATTTAGTCATGGAAGTTTTTAAGTGGCTGCTGGAGAGGGATTTTCAACATCTCAGAGGCACCTACGTTGAACTGGGAGTTAGGTTCCTAAATCTTTTGATAAACCTTGGTCTTAGTTAATATTCTCAGACCCTTTAGGGTTTGATATGGCCCCTATGCAGCTTTCAAGGAACAGCTGTCTTCTGATCACCCTGCAGAGAAGTGCATGATCTTAAACCCACCCAATTATTTCCAATGGTAGGAAATAAACCCCTATGGAAAAAGGGGGCACGTGCTATAAAGGAGCAAATCCGTATGAAATCAATACAATGTATTTACTAACTTTGAAAATTGTTTTTATGTGTTGTCAATGCCAGTTAACTGCATTCCAACACTGTACTTGGACATTTAAAAAGCCTTTGACAAAGCCTCACACCAAAGGCTCTTAATCAAAGTAACCAGTCAAAGGCTAAGCGGGAAGGTTTTAATATGAACAAAAAGAAGAATTTCTTCACACAATGCACAATCAACCTGTGGAACTCTTTGGCTGAGAGGGTTGTGAAGGCTGAGATTATAACAGGGCTCAAAAACAAACTAGATCAAATCCTGGAGGATAGGTCTATCACTGCCTATTAACCAGGATGGGCGAGGATGCAAAATCATGTTCCAAAGTGTCCCTAAGCCTCGGTTTGCCAGAAGCTGGGAATGAGGGAGACAGGGGATGGATCACTTAATACTTACCTGTTCTGCTCATTGCCTCTGAAACACCTGGCCTTGGCCACTGTCGGAAGATAGGATACTGGGCTAGATGGACCATTGGTTTGACCCAGTACGGATGTTCTTATGTTCTTAAGATCCTACTGGATCAGTAACTGGTTGAAAGATAGGGAAAAAAAGGATCAGAATAAATGGACAGTTTTCACAATGGAAAGATGTAAATAGAGGCATCTACAAAGAATCTGTAATTAGACCTGTGCTGTTCAACATATTCATATATATTTTAGAAAAGGTTTTAAACAGTGAGGTGGCAAAATTTGCAGATGATACAAAATTATTCAAACAGTTAAGTCCAAAGCAGACTGTGAAGAGTTACAATGGGATCTCACAAAACTTGGTGACCGGGCAACAAAATGTCAGATGAAATTCAGTGTTGACAAATGCAAAGTAATTCATATTGGAAAAACATAAACCCAGCTATATATGCAAAATGATGTGCTGTAAATGAGCTGTTCCTACTCAAGAAAGATATTTTGGAGTCATTGTGAAGTTCTCTGAAAACAGCTGCTCAATGTGCAATGGCTGTCAGAAAAGCTAACAGAATGTGAGGAGCGGGATAGATAATAAACCAGAAAATATTATAATGCCACTAAATAAATGCATAGTATGACCGTACCTTGAATACTACATGCAGTTCTGGTCATCCCATCTAAAAGTGATATATTAGAATTGGAAAAGGTACAAAGAAGGGCAACAGAAATGGTTAGGGGGATGGAACAGCTTCCATATGAGAAGAGATTAAAAAGACTGGGACTGTCCAGTTTATAAAAGAAATGACTAAGGGGGAATAAGACAGAGTCTGTAAAATCGTGAATAGTCTGCAGAAAATGTATAGGGAAGTGTTATTTACCCCTTCATATAACACAAGAACTAGGGGTCATCCAATGAAATTAATAGACAACAGGTTTAAAACAAACATAAGGAAATACTTCTTCACGCAAAGCACAGTCAGCCTCTAGAACTCATTGCTAGGGAGTATTATGAAGTCCAAAAGTACAACTGGGTTCTAAAAAGAATTAGATCAGTTCATGGAGTAGAGGTTCATCAGTGTCTATTAGCCAAGATGATCAGGGATGCAACCCCACGCTATGGGTGCACCTAAACCTCTGACTGCCAGAAAATGGGACTGGAAAACAGGGCATGGATCAGTCAATAACATGCTTTTCTGTTCATTCTTTCTGAAGCATCTTGTACTGGCCAGTGTCAGAAGACAAGATTCTGAGATAGAAGGACCATAGGTCTTACCCAGTATGGCCATTCTTAAGTAATATCTTTTATTGCCTCACATAAGAGTAATATGAATATCTTACAGAAATAACAGTTATACCCAAATATGACTGGATTAACACTCCAGTGAGAGTCCTCTGTCACCTTAAAGATTAATACATTTATTTGGGCATAAGCTTTTGTGGGCAGAAAACCACTTTGTCGGATGAAGGATTAAAACTATTTCTATTTATATGTTGAAGTATTTTGGAGAGGGGAACATTGTATAATGGGAGCCTTTCAACTTATTTCAATGGCTTTTGGATCAGACCTCTAAAAAACTGAGAATTAAAAATTCTTCTCTGACTTGAATTGGAATGTTTCCCTGCTTCACAAGCTGAACTATGAGTGTGCTGTATCACAGTTTTCAAATGTGGTATATATAGATAATAGGAATGGTGGACTTTGGTGCCAGGGTTCACCAAAACCAGGATGGTAACACTAGGTAATCGGTAGGGATGAGTGCTAAAAGCAGGCAATGTGGAATGTATGATGTTAAGAAAGGATTTGTTGCCTACCCTGCGTCTTAGGTGTCATTGGCTTCCCATGTGTCAGCAGCAGCAGCAGGATTGACTGCTGATCCCATAATGCTGAGAGTCCTATCCTACTGTGCAAAGCATATGTGATTAATGGATAGTGGTCAGGTTATGTACAGTTATAGAAACCTGGGCTGAGCAAATCCAATAAGTGTGTATAGTGAGGCCAGATACTGAATTGCAGTGTCAATATTTTGTCTAGAAATAAATGCAAGTTTATGAGCAGAGTAGGAGCTGAACTGAGGGTCTGAGCAATTCTATGTGCCGCAGGCACAATTTAATCAAACAATTAAATCCAACGTGTTAAGTAAGGATAATTAAATCACCCATTAATTCATCTACACAGAAAGTTCTATAGCAAGTTAACAAACTTTCTACATGAATTTGATAGTTGCTGATACAGAATGTTCTCTCATTCTTTGCCTTGTAATATAAAGACATTTTTACACAACAGTTTGCAAGTAAAATGTATTGTATTATCTAGTGCTTAAATGTGTGTGACCTTGATTATACCCAAGATGATGTAGCCTCCAGACAGTGGCAGAGGGTAAAACTTATTTCCCATACTTTGCCTCTAGAGATAATAATACCTTCAAACAGCCATGATGAAAGAAGCTCCTTGCCTTGAATATAAATATTTCTTTGACAGACAAATGAAATGACTAATTCTGCAATGGCTTCACTTCATTTTTTTTTTCAATACTTTGCTCTTGTACTGCCTTATTGCAGCAAGATACTGAACACCGACAACTTCCTCTAACTCTAACAGGAATTGAGGGTGCTCAATAAGGCCCATATAGTCATTTTTTCTGTATAGCACAAAACATTTTAAAAAGGGTAAACATTGTCTCCATTTTACAGATGAGAGTGAAGCACACAGAATAATTTGCCCAGGGTCACACAGCAGATTGGTAGGACAGCCACCAAGAGAACACAGGTCTGCTGGCTTCTACTCCAATGCCTCATCCACTACACTGCACTACACTACACTAGCTCCTGGGCTAAGCCTAAGTACTGTATCACAGCTCTGAGAGTCAGTGGAGCACGGAAGAAGATGATGGGCATCTGGAGAGGGGAAGGTATGGTAATATGGTTAAGGGAAGAATTATGCCTACAAAAGCTTCAAAGGGCAGTAAGGCCAATGTGGAACTTGCTACATGTGAAGCACAATGGTAGGGAAGTTAGTTTTTGTCTTCCCTGTGGCGTACCTGTTCTTTCAGTAGAAAATTTTAACCAGTGGGTTTCTTATTTTGGCCTTTTTCACTATATTCACTTTTTTTAAAAGTATTTTAAAATACATCGCAGAATATTATGGAATAAATTATGATAAAGTGCTTTAAACGATGGGGATCTCTCACAGCATTATTTAACCTCCAGTCATTGCTTTGGGCTTCTTTAGAACACACTTGCAACTATTTTTTCCAGCAGCCAATGAGTACATACATTTAATATCTGGATCAGAGGTTTTTAATGTTTACGAGGAGAAATATTTCTCCAAGTTTATTTAGTTTTTTTAGTAGGATTGGGGTTTTATAGTTTGCATCTTTAAGCATGGAAATTCTGGCCTGCTTTGATCCTAACTGTTGCTTTCATTTCTGATGCCTAACTACTGCTAGCCCCATATCTTCTGTCATTGGTGCCACTGTAATTGTTTGACAAAAGGATAAGTTGTGCATTTTGCTCCTTTTAAATAACAAGATCACAAAAATCAGTTTGTCACATCAGAATACAGATATTTTGATGAAGAAGATAACTAAGAAATAATTGTCCCTTAATGTCAGTGTCATAACCAAGATCTCATTTAAAAGACAAAAAAAGATGTCATTGTAGGACAATGGTACAATTGGTACATGGTACCAATACCTAGGTACATTAATAAAGATATCAAATTTAAATGGAGTTGTATCATAAAAGATGTTGTGGATTTGCCTCTAATCAAATGCCTAGTTAACGTTAAGCTTGTTATTATTCCTGTTAAAATGAATGGGACCACTCACATCCTTTATGTTTAAGTGCTGTCCTGAATCAGAACTTGAGTACTCATCTTAACTACCTTTAACATTACTATCTAACCTAAATTTATCTTCCCACAGATTAATGAAGTACTTCTTGTCCTATCTTCCACTGTCCACGTAATCACTGTCCTCTTTATAACAGCCATTATATCTCCATATACCTCCTATATAACTTCCTTTTTAAAAAGCTGAAAGTCAGTAACTTCATATCCCAAACACATGTGAGAATAGTGTAGTTTACTGAAGTTTCAGTAGCATTTTTCCATTCCAAGTATTTCAGGAGATACGTTTCTTTTATTGCTAGTGTTGTTTCATGGTACAGCATTGATCCACTGGTTTGCCATCAGAAATGGTACACGGGAAAACAAGCCAGGCAAGCAAGATCATATTTTGTTTTGTTTCAATAGTTCAAAAATTCCTGTTTTGAAGAATACTGAAGAGTATAAAGTTGGGAAATTGCCATATATCATATAGTGAACCAGATTCTGATCTCTCCTGGCAGGTGCTGAGTAATCTCGACTTTCATTTATTTCAATGGGATGCCTTGACCAGAGGATAAAACCAGAGACAAAGTTAATACTGCAAGAGCAACTTCTTTCTTTTTCTGTAATTTTCTGCAAATTCAAAGCTTTCTTTATAAAAGATAAAATTTCTCTATTTTCCATTGCCAAAATACAATTAGTCAATACAACATGAACAGATGTATTGCTACTGTATTATTCCAGCCTTTTAGGAAAGCTGCCTTCAGGCAAACAGTAGTATCAGCAAAGGTATTAACAACCCCCTCCCTAACCATATTCACTTTAACTGTGAACCTTAATGCCTAATAGATCTCATTAAAATGACAATATTAAAAACAAACCAGATGTTTTAAAAACATTCTTTAAAATAAAAGGCCAAAGCAAAAATATTGCTAAACAGATACAAATTCTGGTCAAGGCAGTGCCTGGCCTCAGAAGATGAACATGTGGAGGAAGAAAGAAACATCCCTTCCCTTTAAAGCCTTTAAGGGAAGAAGCACAATCAGAACTCAGAATTCTGTTTACACTGAGGATTTTGGAGAAATCTCCCACCATTGCTTTAAAACCAGTGGGGTTCTAGTGTCAACCTTACACTGCAATGTTTATCATTGTGGCACATAAATCTTCTCTAAACTTGGTTAGACAATAATGTGGTAAATATGGCAGTGGCTATGCTACATTAACATTCTTCCCATAAACATGGCTACATGGGTGATAGTAACATAAGGGTGATTTCCCTAAAATGCACAAGGACTCATTGAGACATAGAGGCAATAGCTTCACCAGAGGGAGCAGGGAGGAATGTTGGTTTACTGCCCCTCTTAACTGTGTGGCAGAGTAGGTCTCCATATAGCAAGATAACATATGACCTTCTCTTCCTGAACTCCAGGAAGTATCATTCCTGACTGAGGCACAATCCATATGTGAGCTCCTGCTGGGGTGATATTCTTCCTCAGCTGAAGTCTTTGGTTTAAAACCAAAATATAGTCAAGATATTAAGAGATTTTTTTACATACAGCCTTAGAGACTTGCTGAAAATTTTATTTAATCTATAAAGTTAGTAATAACTCATCTGGTGTCAATATTTCTTTTTCTGCTCTGTTAATGCTTGATCAAGCCTTAATACTGCACACATTTTATGCAGAGCTGTAACTACCTTTAATGCCATTGCTTTCTATAAAGCTTATCAGTATAGTAGGTGTTTTATAGACAGAATATATTTCCTGTTATTTAATTATTCCTTCCTCGTTACTATGTCAATATACTGTTTATGTCAAAATAATTCTTTCCCCATCAATCAGTCTTTGACCTTATATTTATAGTGATTTTTTAAAATATCTTTTAAAAATGTTATGTTTTGTTTTATCTAGAAAATGAACCAGGTTCAGAGTGATTTCAATTTGATAAGCATCTACTGAATTGTAGAAGAGTAGGCAGCCTCATGGTTAGTTTTACTATAGGCTTTTTAAATTATGCAGTGGTATTTTTCAGTTTTTTGAGAACCAGTTAGAATCCTTCTGTATATTTTAAGTGTTTATTGAGAAAAAATGTTGCTTTGCTTCCAACAACCTGATTTATTTTTAAATGATATCTTCAACTCTCCCAGAATTTGATGTGAAGTAAAATATCTCTCAGTACCACAAAAGGGAAGAGTTCCCCAGGAAAGTGTCCCTTAATTTAATGAATGGCACAGCTGACATGAGCAGCCAATCCTGATCATGAAAAAGGTAGCAAGTGCAAAACAAGAACATTTAAGGGAATAAAAATTACCAGACAACTGGAAATATTGACCCAGATCCTGCATTTTTTAGCATGTATCGTGATAAAATTTTCACTGAAGACTCTGAATTCAGGGACCATCTTCATTATTGGAATTTCCATGTGAAAGTAAAAGGTAGATGTGGCCCCATCTCCATGCTGTCTACACCCACATAAAGGCCAACGACAAACTTGGCTTTAGGCTTTTATTTGAATTGGGAATTTGCTGTGAGGCTTTTCCTTTGTTGTTTTTTCCTTTTTCTTGTTCTTTGTTAATATCCATAATGGCTTATGTTACCCCACTCAAAGATCTTTGAGTTACTGAGTAAACCGATAGGTTTCAATATGAATTCACATGATTACTTTTTCTATAACACAGTTTAAGTATGACCATTTCTGTGATACGTATGCTATATCACTTTGCCTTTTCTCACAACTCCAGCATTTGTCTTTTATATTGCCATTGGCTTTTCCTGTACTCATGATGGCCCAATAAAGTCTGAATTAGATTGAGAAGTAGGTGACTTACATTATGAACATAAAGAGATATGTTTTCTGTTGATGTAAATTGGTGCAACTGGTGGAGCTACACCAGTTTACACCAGTAGATAACTCAGCGTGGGTGCTTTTTTTGGTCCCAATATAGAAGGGGGAGATTTTTGCTAGCCCAGAACCTAGTAACATGCCTAGACCACTGTCCACAGCTGGAACACCAATTGCTATGCTCATTGCTGAAAACAATTAGAAAGGTCGTTTCTGAAGCATTAGCACAACTAATAGACCAGAAGGGGAGAAGGAAATGAGTGACCACAAGAGGTAAACAGAACTCTGTGCTCTTCTTTCAGCTTTTTGCTGAAGCATGCAGTTGCGCAAGATGGAAAGTCTAGCAATAGTTAACTATTTCTATGTGAAATACATCTGGTTAACTAATGGAAAATTCCCTCCTGACAGGTTAAGAAACTCTACACTTCTGCTCACCAGTTTTCTTTGATGAACAAGCTATGTAATACTGACAAATTGGGTATAATAAAAGCAAGAGATCTGATCTCAATGGATACTTGAACACTTGGGACACCTTGGACATTTCTTGGACACCTCCTCTGCAGATGGAAGGCTGGCCACTGGAAGTCTACAGATATTCACTTGAGACCTCTTCATGACCTTGGATAAATATTAATCTGGGGTTAATTTGGGGGTTTCTGATAACCTGTTGTGGACATGTGTAGTTGGTGTAGACTAAATAAAGTAGAAGCTTTGAATGAAGCACTTTTGTTTGCCTTCTTGCATCAACTATCTATCAGCCAGATATGTCACATTCCCGTTGATTTATTGCCTGCCACTGCAAACAGTAAAGAGTTTTACTCTTTATAAAGAGTAAAGTTATCAAGAGTTTGAGGTTCAGCAAATCCCCTATTTACAGTTACTGAGGTCAATGTTTACCGAAGAGATAAGAAATACTGATACAGAAATATTTAATCAATATATAAGAAATCAACCACTGTGAAGAAGGACTACATTAAGGGCCAGGCACAATTTAAGCATTTGTCTAAGCTTTTAACACAGATGTTAAGTAGTGTTAAGGCTTTGCTTATGCCTACTGCACAGGGGTTAGTTTTGCCCCTTTGAAATGTGTTCATATGAAATATCTGGAAATCATTTATTTAAGAATAAAATTATTTCCTTCAAACTCAGGCGTGATTCTGGAATCATCATTGAATGGAGTAATGCTTACTCATGTGAGTAATTTCAGTAATTTTAGTGTCACATGAACAAAGACTATGTGCGTGAATGATAGGTGGAAGATTGTACCCCTTACTTATTTCTAATGTGACTGTTCTAAGACATTATCAAAACAAGGATTTTTCTCTTGCATGAAACAATTTAATCTGGTAGATTACTTTTAACACACATTTTATTGCAAGTTTTATTGCCTATATTTAAATTGAAATCTTTATTCTACAAATTTATTAGCTTATCTACATTAAATTTCATCAAGGTGAAGAAATATTTGTAGATGACTAAAGCTGATCCTTTCCTTTTTTTATTTCACTGATATTTTTAGTGAAGTCAGGAAGGTTTCCAGGGAATATTGTTCCTTTTCAGATTTGTTATCTCCTCAAGCATAATGTATAAGTCTTCAAAACCATGGAAGTTTCTTCCAGAGGAACTTGGAACAAAGTCTGGTGACAGGTAGGTGCAGAAATCGATGACATAGTACCCCAGTATCAAGCTCCCTTCTTGTAGAAACACCTTCAATCAAAGCTGTGACCCAAATGCCATCTATGACTCCAATTTTCCAATAACAAATGTAGCACTAAGTCTTGGTCAGTGTCATGAGAGAGCTTGTCTTTTCCCCACATTATGAATTTCCAACTTCCATCATTTCTTAGTTTCAGTCTTCACAGGTGTCTACCTGATGGACATTTACTCTGTGTTGCTGGTCGCTGAACTATGTGACAGGTCATGGCAATGTGTACTTTTTTCTAGCACTTTCTGCAAATAAACTGGCATGCCCAGCAATCCTTCTCAGTGCGGGTAGTTTGTGCTCAGCAGCTACATAGAAAATCCTCTGCCACATCGCCTCATAACATGTACATTTCACCTCACACTAAATTCCAGATAATCCTTTTCTGCAGTTACCATTGCAACTGTTACTTGAATGTAAACTCTAACAGAGTCAATAACTGTTTTTTTCAAATTTGATCATTGAGTAATCCAGAGACTAACTGGTCACACAGGACGTCATTTGATGTTTGTCTAAGCCAACAATGTTCTGAAAACTTCCTTAGAGCAGCAACAAACTGTGCTACCAAATCTCTTATTCTCTGGTGTTGCTAATTGAAGCACTATTGTTCTTCAATCACTGATGTGGTAGGAGAAAAATAATTGATGCAGTTGGTGTATGTGGCAGTTCTAGGCAAAGTTGGAGACAACAGATGATATAGAAGTCCATATGCGTTTGAACCCATCATTGTCGTCAAGATTGAAACTCTCTGTCCATCTGGAATGGTGCTGTACGTTACAAACTGCTCAAAATGTGTGAGATACGCTACAACTGGCTCACAATTTTTGTTGATTTCACCAAAACTGCCCACAAAAGTTGCCATATTGCTGCTCTCCCATTGGACTTTATATGTTCTGGATGTCGTCTTTTCCAGAGGGAATTCTCCTCCCTGCTTTTTAAATTAATTTATTATTATTATTATTATTATTATTGTTATTATTTCAGTGCACTACCTGTGTCTGATTGCCCTCTCCTGGCTTTGTGCTTACACTGTAGACTGCAGAATTCTTCCTTTGGTTGTATTTCTGCTGGCTACAGCCCCTCAGGCTGTTTGTCTGCCTGCTTGCACATGGTCAATAGTATAGCTACTTGCTTCCCCTTCACTACTTTGTTTGAATATTTTTGGCAGTAATTGCAGAACCCTTAGCCTTTGTTCTAACTTTCTTTAACAATTCCCCCTCTCTAGCTGACTGGTTCACTGTGTCCCAAAAGCAAAATCAGCAGTCTGTCAGTCTGTGCATCTAGATGAATTTCTCCCCATTTCTATAGTATTATTTCCTTACTTTTTCTTCTTCTTCTTCAGCAAAGGCAGCACAGGACACTTATGGGATAGAAAATTTTCATCACCAAATGTTATATTAGGACCCAGCAGATGGGCACAGAGGGAACTCATAGAAATACAGATGTATGCTGTGTGGGTTTTATTGTTCAGAAAGCAAAACTGAAACCAAAACAAAAAATGAGGCTTTACACTGGGAGTGGAGTGCTCAAACATATGAAGAGACAGGACATCACAGAAATCGTGACTAGAAATAAGCAAGTGGATAAAACAATTTAAAGATTTTGTTCCTCTGGAACAAGTAACTGAACAACTTCCACAAGCAGGGACAGTGGTTGTTAACAGAGCTGGGCAACATTTTTTTGAAGTCAGACAGTGCACTCCCATCAAGGTGCAGAAGAAAACTAAAACCACACACCACACAGCCTTCTCACTCCCAAACACCGAAAACCCACAGCATAGCAAATATTCTGCACCAAGTTTAACTTTCAAAGGTCAGATTTTCAGAAGTGCTCTGCATTGGTTTTACTCTGCTCCCAGTGAAATTGAATAGAATTTTACTAATTACTTCAAGGAGAGCAGTTGAGCAAATGCTGAGTGATTCTGAAAGTGGATTTAAAGGTGTAGCCCCATGAAGAATATATTTAAGAAATCTAATAATGGTGACATGGGAATGGATCACAATAGGGAGGTCCCCATTCAAAATAAATGGCTAAAGGCTCTTGATCAGACACAGATGAAAACGATAGAAGCACTGGGCAGAACACTATGTGATAGTATAAGATAGCTGGAGATCAAACACATCTTTTGTTGCAAAATGGGTAACAAATGGCAAACAAAACCTTTCAGTCAGAGGGGTTGAAGTAATTCATGCCAAATCCTCCATTCATTTCCCTCAACATACCATTATGACTTCAGTCTCATCTGGACTGAGACTAGGGCCCGATCTACACTTACTTTGGTGATTCAGCGGCAGTCGACAGGAGATACGCAAGTGACGTAAATCACTTGCGTATCTCCTGTCGACTTTGCAGCGTTTCCTCCGCACGGCGTCCATACTGCGTCCATACTGTGTCCATACAGACCGCTCAGTTGATCCAGAGCAATCGATGTGACGGCAGCGAATTTGCCGCCATCAGTGTAGACCCAGTCTTAGTCACCCCATCATTCTCCATATCAGTCTCAATGAGACATTGAGTAATATTTTGGATTTCAGTAAGATCAGACAAGAGAGAGAGGTGTCAGCCTAGCAAAGGCTCCCAAACTTAAGTCTTCTCATTAAATTTCATAACAGTTTCATAAACACATTAAGTAAGAGAAGTGGCAAGATAGAAACTCACAAGAGATGGATTCCAGGGCAAATTCTTTAGTGGCAGAGTCACAAAATTCATGGAGCCCTGCCAGTTCCTTGAATCACACCTGCAGGAGAATAGGCAATCATGTAGTACACACAGCACAGGTGTTATACACTTACTACCCCATCTCAGCCAGGCAGGTCCCTGCATTCTACCTCAGCTGAAATTTGCAAAGGGTTACCAAAGATCACCACAATTAGAGCACATTACAGTAACAAAAAAAACACTGATGACAAAGCTAGCGGTGATAAATGCAAAGGTGACTGTTGGTGAGGTTAGCATGGGGGAGGAAAAAGCCACAGTATCTTCATATCCCCCAAGAACCGCAAAGCTGTGAAACATACTAGAAGAAGGACAACGCTACAGAATTGTGGGCTGCAACTCCTGGTTTAACAAAAGATTTATTTTATGTATCGTATTTCTATTCTTGTGCCAAAATACCATGAGAAAAAGAAACACTAAAAAGGAAAAAAGGATATTTTATTTTATTGTAAATGATTAATAACACATTATTACAGTTTAGATCTGAAGTTACACTCAGGTAAAAAAAACAACAAAAGATTCAGACAAGAGCTGATTCCATGTCCCCTATCATTCATAATAGAGCAGGTCAAAAATGTTCTGCCAGAACACTTTTTCAGAAAGAAATGCTGATGCAACTTAACAGAAATATTTTACAGAAAAGTATTGATTTAGTCTAAATTTTCCATGAAAATTGTCTAAGCACTTCTTTTGATAACTGACTTCTGCAGCATCACAAAGGAATTCTGTGGCAGAGCCAGAAATAGAATCCAGTTCTCTATCATGGCATTAAACTGCTTTCACCACATTTTTTTTCTTAAATAAAAAGCATGGGAAAGCCTCACACAAGAACATGAAAAGTAACTCACCTCCCCCCAAAAAACTGATGAGATGAGAAAGTAGCTTCAACGTGTTAACTTGACAATGAATGCATTTGGTCAACTGGAAGGAACAGTGAAAAGTTTAGAGGTTCAAACAGACAGTCCTGGAAAATTCTTTTCAATATAAATGTATAATTAAGGTCCAGGATGTCAGAGTACAGTATACCCCATCTGATTCAACAGCATCCAGGCCCCATTGGCAACTCACAGTTCTGCTCATCTCTGTGTTACCCATATTGCAGTCAGACTGTGAAGACATCTGGACATGAACTTTATTTTTCCCACAGTAGGGATTTTTCAAATGCACAAAATGATTCATAACATTGTTTAAATTGTGGAAGATTGTTGGGTTTTTGCCCATTTTTATTTTTGTTAATGTTTATAGTGAAGTGCATTGGCAGTGTATAAGTTAAAGTTGTTGAAAACATCCATTTGGTTATACTGCAAAAAAGAGACCTCTTTAAAATGAAGGCTGATATTAGCGGTCTCATTGGAAGAAGGAATTTCTTTTAGTTCACTAATTGAAAAGCCTAATTGCCAAGACAATAAGGACACAGAAAACAACATAATTTATATTCTAAACTCTTTGGGGGAGGAACAGTCTTTTGTTCTGTGTTTGTATAGCCCCTATCATAGTGAGGTCCTGGTCCATAGCTAGGACCCATAGGTAACACAAATAATACATTCTCAGACTTCAGGGAACAAGACCATAGACAAGACTCCTCCATTTTAGGGGAAAAGAGAGCTTCTCCTTCTGTTTTTTATTAGATAGAAATTTGTGAACTAAACAGAGTTGTGCTGATTTACAATAGCTGATACAGTCCTAAATCCTTATGCTGTTTTGTGACTCACCCCGTATTTGAACCAAGATACTCTTGAGTTACAATCCTGCATCATTTGATTTACACTTGGACGTTGGCCAAGTCCTCTAGGCCACTACTTTCAAACCTAGTTGTCTCAAATTATGCTTCATCTTTTGGCACCTGAAAAGAAGTGGCCTTATTTTTAAAGATGCTGACATCCTGTAACCCTCACTGAGTTTCACTGAGCTTCTACTGAGCTCAGCATCACTGAAAATAAAGCCAACTCATTTTGGAGCTGAAATATTTGTTATTGTTATTTGAAAATGTTGTCCTGAATCATTCTGTGTCTAAGCTCCACTATCTATTAATGGGGATAACACCACTCACTGACCTCAGAGGGGTGCAAGGAAGATTTATTAATTAATGTTTCTAACAGACTGAGATGATGAAAAGTGGTAGCATTAATTGGAAATTTAGCATTGCTTAGCAACATTTGTCTTCCTGTGCCTCTCTATGCCTACCTCTCCACTCCCTCCAGCTAGGGAAGGACATTCAGATAAAATGAATTAAATTTTCCTTTGGGGTAACTCCAAACATGTGAATGAGTTACATCAGGGATTAGTTTGGCCCAAGGTCATTTTTACCCTATTGAGAAAGGAGTCAAAAAGCAATTAAAACTAACCTGATAAGTGTGTTACTTAATTTTTATACTGTGGTCTCTCAAGGCAGTTTGAAATCATTCATGGCTTCATTTTCAGAGGTGTCATGTGCCTGAAGTTCCCATTGAATTCAACGGACTTTTGTGTTCTCAGCAACTCCCCAAACCAAACAAATTATTTCACGAAATATATTGGTGTATTAATTTAAAATCTAAATAAGTTAGAACTTCATATTTTTCTTTTCTCAAATGGGTAATGACACCATATCTACTTTGGATTGTACAGTCTCTAATTATCTGCTCTAAAAGCCAAGAGAAAGTGTGGTCTACTTGCCCAGGCTATTAAACTAGACTGAGAGTCAGGACACTTGGTTTGCAGTTCCTGGTTTTGCCATTGACTTGCTCTGTGACTTTGGGGAAGTCATTTCACTTCTGCATGTGTGAAGTCTTCTTTGTGAAACTTTGTCTAGCTTGTCTGTTTTGACTGTAAGGTCTTAGGGGCTGGGATTGTGACTTTTTGTCTGAGCAGTGCCTAGCAGAATAGGAGCCTTTTCCAGACTGGTAACTGAAGGTAATACTGTTATACAAAAAATAAAAAAAGTCACCAATCTCCATATGAAGACCCCAATCTAACTTCAGTGGGATATGTCTGGGCCCTTTCAAAGGTACAATGGGTTCATGTCTCCCTGTTAAGTATATAACTACAGATGGTCAAAAACATTTTGTCAAAGTGATTTTTTTCAACTAAAAACACCCTTTTCACTAAACTAGAACTTTCCACAAGAAAATTCCAATTTTGCCCCTTCCCAACACCAAAAAAATAATTAAATAAAGATATTCTGTCAGAAAAATAAAAGTGATGGTTCCCTGGCTGCCTACCTGGAACTTTCTGATAGTGAATTGACAAGAGGTTTCCCGGAGAACTAGCTTTGGAGAATGGAGAGAAAGAGTTAAAAGAAAACATCCTGCCTTCCAGCGCTGATTTTTATTGCTTATCTGTATATGTAATGCATTACTCTTCATTTGGAAGATGACCTTCTCAAAATGAAATTAAAGTTGTTGGTTATGATCCATCTGCTTGAAATTTTGAATCTGATGGAGTTGAATGAACAGTCATACCAAAAATTCTCTATATCTGACTGATTATGTACAACATCTACAATAAGTGCTCTATTCAGCAACAAGAAGGAGTAGAATACATTTAACTAACTGGAACAAATTGTGCTTTCAAATATAACGTCCAATACACTACATGAGACTCCCAGGAAGACATAGTTCTCTATTCTTTCCCAAGAAAATATGAACTTCATGCAACTTTTAGATGAGACTTGCCTACTGTTCAATAGTTTTGCCTCACACATAGACTCGTATATATTCTCAAGAATATTCTATATTCACATAGACTCATTGTATATATTCTCATGATATTTGTAAATGCCTAGGTGTAATGAGTGTCCGTGGACTCCGTCAGAGACTGCCAGGGAGAGACAGGCCCGGCCTGTGGGGGTGGAGCCAGAAACTGCCTGTCTTCCTGCCTGGAAGCGAGGGGGCAGGACAGGAAGTATAAAAGAGAAGCAAAGGAACTTAGTCAGGCCCCAGCTCCCAGAGAGGAAGGACGTGCCTCTCCAGGCTCCTTAGCTGCCTGCAGCCTGGTACCCAGGTGAGCAGGCCAGACCCCGTACCCAGGTAAACGGACCAAGGCCTGGGTCTGGACACCAGTGACCAACCAGTGGTTGACCTCGTACCCCTGGGTACCCCCTGAGCCAGACACCCCACCAGACTGGGAGTCCCAGAGGGGCCAGGACTTGGAGGAGCTGCCGGATTCTTATGAGGAGGAGGTGGCCATACCAGGGCCTGACCTGGAGGAGCTGCCTCTGGCCTTGCCAGAGGATGATGAGATGCAGGCCCTGACCAGGCCTGACCTGGAGGAACTGCCCTCTGCTGACCTCCCAGAGGAGCTGCTGGACCTGCCACCCCCGGGTGAGTTCTACAGCCTGCCTCTGGCCGATTACCCCGCTGAGCTGCTGGAACTGCCACCCCCTGACGAGGACGAGTGGATGGCGACAGAGCAGGTACCTGAGGGAAAGGGGGTAGGAAGTAGCCCAGGGGAGGTTTTGCCAGGTCTGAAGATTGAAGGACCAGACCGAGAGTCAGCGTGTTGAGGTTGGGACCGTTCTGACTCTGTGGCTTAACCCTCTGCTACAGATAGGGACCTGGACTGGGACGCAGTGGAGTCGGGTGGGCCTGCGTCCCTGTCCTCCTTCCCTGATCCCCCTGAGTGGCTGTGAGCTGCGCACTACCCATCGGGGGTTCCAAACTGTGAGTTGCCCCGCCAGGGGCCTTTGAGACTCTGAGTCGCCCCGGCAGGGGTCTTTTGAGACTGCGTACTGCCTTAGGGCTACCCTGCCTGAGCCCAGGGACTATTCCCCTAACCTGCGCTGGGGCAACCCCTTCTGGAGCAGCGTAAGGAGTGGGTGAGGCCTCCCTGAGACACTGACAGGGAGGGATGGCCCACCCCTCTACACTAGATAATATTTTTTAATCAGTGACATAAATGTATTCCAGTTTCTGACCCCAAATTATGGGGCCAGGACTGCTGGAGGTTGTGCTGATTTAATTCAAGCACACTTTCATCTACATCAGCAGGGGTCCTACACAGAGACACCAGAGGAATGTAAAGCTGCCCAACCCGTGATGAAAGAGATGGGCTGAAGAAGAGTAAAGAGTTTTATAATTAGTATCATTTTCTTCATATGGGTTGGTGTCTAAAATGAGGTGTTAATTACTAAAATGGAAAAGCAGCTTTGTTATATTTTATTATGCACATTTGAATATCCTGTTAGGGAAACTAGAATGTTGCATGGATATATATTGTTTTTTATATAAAAATGAATAGATACAAAACAAATATCCTCGAGTCAGAGTGGGGGCAAAAAATTGGGGAATCCTCCTTAGAGTACAGCAGGATTTGTTTGGGAAGTCAGATGTACTACTTTTATCCTTGCACCTGCTGAGGTTAATCTAGCCCAGTCTATTAATCCTTCTAACAGAGGCTTCCAGTTAGGTCACCCATTAGATTTGTATTAGATGATTCTCAAGTGAGCATGTTATATATTACACAATCAAACAGGTGTAAAAAAAAAAAATCAGTTTGCCATACAGTATAGGTGAGATAAACAAATGCTTTGTATTTGTGTCTGTCAGTTCCAAGATTCCACAGTGTTCTATTTATAAAGGTTATCCACATTATGAAGGACCCTTAGGATGAGAAAGGATTCATACTCATTCTTATGCTGGCTGGGGGCATTTATTGTATTATTAACATCAGTATGTCAAAATCATAGTAATCCATGTGAGATATGCCATGCCAGGTACTGTTAGAAAGGCTATAATGTGCTGAGCAAGATGATTATGTTTATGTTCATGTGTTATGTGTAATGGAAGTTATGGGTATGGTTGCTATGTCTATTTCAAATTGTGCTGTGCCTAGGTAACACCTCAGACAGGATGGCTATAAAGTAGCCTACTTAATGGCCCATTAAGACATGCATAGGTGCCAGAGGCCCAAGGGGAGAAGCCAGGGATATACTTGATGAGTCACCAGAACTTGGTCATGTGACTCTGGACTCCATTTTGGTTTCTGTGAAATTCCACAAGCAGTATGGAAGGGCCAGAGGACATAAAAGTCAGAGGCCCGGGATCCATTTTGTCTTCAGTCCTGTTAAGCTTTCAGCCATCTATCTACCTCCGGAACAACTCTTCTACAACTGAATCTGTGAAACAAAGGACTGAGACCCATCCAGGTACTGGATGAATACCAGAGGGACTATACAAGCCTGCAAATTCAACAATTCTAGAAACCTAATATATATGGACTTTCATATCATTTGTATGTATCTGATTGCTTTAATCCTTTAACATTTCTCTTATTGTTGGCTTATTATAAAGAAAGAAACATTGAGTTTTAGTTTCCAAAGGATTGGCTGGCAGCATGGTATTTTTGGGTAAGATCTAGACTTATATTGATCTGGTACTGTGGCTGACCCTTTGGGGTCAGGAGAGCTTTTTGATAAAGAGCATAGTGTTTGAATAACTGGTCTCTTTACTGGACCTAGTGGCCGACTGGGAGACAGAGACTGAAATGCAGTAAAGGGGGCTGTGAGTATTTGTATAGTGGCTTCATGATAACCAGTGTGGGAAATCAGAAGCACTGTTTGTGGGCTTGTTGGGAAGCCTGACTTCAGTGTCACCCACCAGTGCTGGGAGAATCTGCTCTCCTTTTACAGACCTTGGCATTTTCAGGTGGCTTCCCTACGCATGGACAGGTCACACTCATATATATACATGCTCCACCAGTCATTGATTGAGCAATACATCCTAACTAAACTTTTTAGATCATGCAAACCTTTCTTAGTATAAGGTTAGAGCAAAACTGAGTGACATTAAATGTTTCAAGTTTGTCCTTGAGACAAAAAAATCCTCCTAGAAAAGAATTATAGACAAATAGTTTTACAAATACACATCTGAGAAGTTCAACAATAAGACATCTTTGCCTGTTTAAATTAAAGGAATCTTATATGTATACAGAGATACTAATACTTAATGCTTAATACTACTGTTGAGTTACTAAACTAAGAAAAGGCCACAACCAACTAATAGGCTAAATGGAATACACAGGCAAAAAAGTGTACAATTACATGAGTCCCTAAACAAAATCTCTATGTAAAAGGGCATAGAGTTAGTTGAGTGTAACAACCCACTCATAAGTAATCAGTAAAAACCAAGACACTGCCAAGTTAATGGGGCACCTCTTAGCTGTACCATAATATCAATAGAGCAGCTTTCCACTAAAATGACATAATCTGTATCCTTACAAATAACTTCCTCATGCCTCCAACAGGAGGTGCATACTTCTGCCTCCGATGGGGTGCATACTCCACACAGACTCTGATGGGGTTAACGTGGGCATGAGGGGCCAATTAACATACCTGACAGCTCCTGTAAGAGAGAGAGATTCTCTTAATTTTCATTAATTCAACCTGAAACCCAGATGAGGAGGGGATAGGTAGTGATTATAAAGCCAGGAGGTTTGTAGCAGAAAAGAGCTCATATTCAATTGCAAATGGAACTCCCAGGGGAGTGTAATTAGACCAAATCTATTTAACATCCTGATAAATGACCTCCCTGTGAAGATGAGTTTTGGAATAGGTATCATAATATTTGCTAACATTTGTTCCATATGCAACAAAACCTTGCAAGTGCCAACAAAAGAATCACTGATGCACTTAAGAGAAGTGTAGAATGGGGGAACACACAGGGCTTCATAACCTCCATACACAACTAAGGCAATGCTCTTCATAACAAGGAAAATCCAATAAAATATATAGGTTTATATTTATATGACCAACAAATAATTGCAAATTCTTAGGTGTGATATTTGATAACAAGCTCACTTGGAGGCACCCTATTAAAAATTCTAAAGATAAGTACAAAGATAGAATTAACTTACTTAAAAGTATCTCTGGAATATCATGAGACAGGGATAAGAAAACAGTGATATTGTTATACAGAGTGCTAATTAGAGCAGTTATTGAGAATGGATGCCAGGCCTTTGGATCAACAGTGAACACAAATCCGAGAAAACTAGGCTATATCCAAGGATAGGCGTTGCATATCACATGTAGTGCCTTAATTACTAAGCCTTTGTGTGTACTACAAATAGCAATCAGTGAAATGCCTATCATTCTTTGAATGAAGCTCTTAGACTTAACATTTTTGGGACAAAGTATTTGATAATAGTGAAGATTACAACATAAGATAATATATGATTGTTTGAAACTAAGTGGAGGCTGGGTAAGAGAAAAAATGAAAATTCCCCATATAAGTAGGGTATAGAAGTGGATAAAGGATCTTAATGAAAACAATTATTGAAAGAGACCAAAATGTATGGGAAAAATGGGAAAATTCCCTATCACTGAAAAACCACGCCGCTGGAGATAGACATGGAATTATATAATTAAATAAATAAAATGAGAAGGCTAATAAATGTACAAGATATAGTGAATCAATATATTTGTGATAAGTGGAGACACTATTGCCAACCATAAATCAGAGTCTCCAAAAAGAAAGGAACAGGAGAATTGAGAACAGCTTTCTGCATACCCTCACTTGGACTCAAGATAGCCAAAAGGCTAACTAATTTTGTATCTGTCTTCACGAGTGAGTTACCAGTGGTACTGGGCTTTAAATGTGTCTAGATGCCATGGTCACCTTGTCTGACTCCTTAACAGGGCTGCATGTAATTTAGAGTGGTATGTGTAACAGCAGAAATTATATTCTTAATGAAATATTACTGATAACCACCAAACTGGTGCAATTGAATATAAACATATTAATTGCATGGACCCAAGCCCATGTATGGATAGCAGGCCATGAATTGGCAGACAAACAGGCAAAAAGTACTATTAAACATGAACAAGTTGAGCTAGTAATCCCTTTAAACAAACTGGAATTTAAATACCTAATTAAAAATGAGCTATGGAAGGAATGGCAAGAACTGTGGGCAAACAAAACAAAGGGGAAAAATTGGAAAAAGTAGACCCAACAGTTGACAGTCTTGATATAATCCAAGGCCCTGAGAGAAGAAGCAAAGTGGCTCTATTTAGAATTTTGACATAACATTGTGGATTAAATAGTAATTTATTTCTAATTAACATGCAAAAAGATGAAATATGCATAATATGTATGGTCCATGACATTATAGATCATATCCTTTGAGATTGTAAAGACTGTACCTATGAAACAAAGTGTTCATATAAAAACTCAGAGGCCTTAAAGTAATAACATTTTCCTTGAAACATCTATCAAAAATACAAAGAAAATGGGGCCCAATAAAAAAAACCCACCTCTTTTGAAATTCTTTAAGAATATTGGGAAAGATGCAAGACATTAAGACAAATTATACAAATTATAGGGCATGGGAGTCATAAACTCAGCAAGTGGGTCTGATACAGCAAGAAAGAAAAGAAAGACGAAAAAAGAGGAGAGTCTCTAGGGGAGAGTCTGCAGGGAAGTCTCTAGTCACTCTGTGGGGAATAGAAAAGGCAGTAACCAATCCAGGGGTGCAGCAAGACATATGAGGAAGTAGTTCTTAGCCATTAGCTACTGGGTCCCTGGGTGGAACTCAGAGCAGAGGGAAGACTTATGTTCTCCTACCAGCCACTGAGGAATATGGGGTAGAATCCACTCAGGTAGGGAGTGTAAGGACCCAGTGGCAGATGGAAAATCTACTGTAAGGTCATTGGACTAGGGTTTTATTGGACACTCTGGTAGGGTGGAGTAAAGTGTGAGGGCCAAAGAGAGAGCATCCTACCAGTAGAGTGACCATCAGAAGGGGGTATTATATATAGAGAAAGCGGCTGTGCCATGTCTGGCCACAAGCAGGAGCACCTACAGTGAGTAAATTCTTGAACAATGATCTTATGGTTCCTCCACAAAAACACATAAAGCTCATACAAAGCTGAGCTACTCATTGTCATTTTCACTCTGTCTTCACAGACAAGGTCAGCTCCCAGACTACTGCACTGGGCGGCACAGAATGGGGAGGAGGTGATAATCCCTCATTGCTGAAGGACTAGGTCCAGGACTATTTAGAAAGATTGCATATACACAAGTCCATGGGGCCAGATGCAATGCATCCTAGTTTGCTGAGGAAGTTACCTTATGTGATTTCAGAGCCATTGGCTATTATCTTTGAAAGCTTGTGGCAATTGGGGGAGGTCCCTGATGATTGGAAAAAAAACAAATATAGTGCCATCTTCAGGAAAGGGAAGAAAGAGGATCCAGGGAACTACAAACTGGTCAGCCTCACCTCAAACCATGGAAAAATCATGGAGCAGGTCCTCAAGGAATCCATTTTAAGGCACTTGGAAGAGAGGAAGGTGATCAGAAACAGAGAACATGGATTCACGAAGGGCAAATCATGCCTGACCACCCTGATTGCTTTCTCTGAGGAGGTAACTGGCTCTGTGGATGTGGGGAAAGTGGTGGACATGATATACCTTGACTTGAGAAAAGCTTTTGATATAGTCTCCCACAGTACTCTTATCATCAAGTTAAAGAAGTATGGGTTGGATGAATGGACTATAAAATGGATAGAGAACTGGCTAGATCATAGGGCTTAATAGGTAGTGATCCCATGTCTAGCTGGCAGCTGGTCAGAAGCGGAGTGCCCCAGGGGTCGGCCTGAGGCTGGTTTTGTTCAACATCTTCATTAATGATCTGGAGGATGGGGTAGATTGAACTCTCAGAAGTTTGCAGATGACACTAAGCTAGTATGAAAGAATCCCATGTATGGCTACAGACTGGGGACCGACGAGCTAGTCACCAGTTCTGCAGAAAAGTACCTGGGGGTTACAGTGGATAAGAAGCTGGTTATGAGTCAGCAATGTGCCCTGGTTGCTAAGAAGGCTAATACCATGTTGGGCTGCATTAGTAGGAACATTGCCAGCAGATCGAGGGAGTGATTATTTCCCTCTATTCGTTGCTGGTGAGGCCGCATTTAGAGTATTGTGTCCAGTTTTGGGCTCCCCACTACAAAAAGGATGTGGAGAAGTTGGATAGATTCCAGCGAAGGGCAACAAAAATGATTAAGGTGCTGGAGCACAAGACTTATGAGGAGAGGCTGAGGGACCTAAGCTTGTTTAGTCTGCAAAGGAGAAGAATGAGGGAGGATTTGATAGCAGCTTTTAACTAACTGAAAGGGGGTTCCAGGGAGAATGGAGCTAGACTGTTCTCAATGGTAGTAGATGATAGAAAAAGGAGCAATGGTCTCAAGTTGCAGTGGGGAAGGTCTAGGTTGGACATTAGGAAACAATTTTTCACTAGGAGGGTGGTGAAGCACTGGAATGGGTTACCTAGGGAGGTGATGGCATCTCCATCTTTAGAGGTTTTTAAGCTGTCACTTGACAAAACCCTCGCTGCAATGATTTAGCTGAAGTTAGTCCTTCTTTGAGCAGGGGATTGGACTAGGTGATCTCCCGAGGTCCCTTCTGTCATGCGGACTGCATTAGGAGGGGGTGCATTTGTGTTATTTGACATCATTATGTCAACACCATAGTAATTCATGTGAGATATACCATGTCAGGTGCTGTTAGAAAGGTTATAATGTGCTGAGTAAGAAGATAATATTTGTGTTCATGTGTGATATATGTGAGGAAAGTTATGGAGATCTTTGATATCCTGTATTTCAAACTGTGCTGTAAAAGACACACTCCAGACAGAGAGGCCACAGGACAATAGCCTGCTTAATGGCCCATCAAGACCTTAACAAAAGCCAAAGGCCTAGGAAGAAACTAAAGGCATACCTGAAGAGTTACCAGGATTGGCCCATGTGACTATGGACTCCATTTTGTTTCCTGTAAAGTTCCACAAGCCACATGGCCAGTAACAGAGGGTATATAAGATCAAACTGCAGAAACCATTTGGTCTTTGTTTGGTTCTTTGCTCCTGTCCAGCTGCGGACATGCCTCTGGATCAACACACTTTGCAACTGAACTGAAGGACTTAGACCCATCCAGGTACTGGATGTATACCAGAGGGACTATACAAGTGTGCAACTCCACAATTGTTCTAGAAACCTGATGTATATGGACTTTTAAATATATATATATATATATGATCGCTTTAAGCCTTTAACACTTCTCTTATTGTTTGTTTTTCTTTTATTAATAAACCTTTAGTTTTAGTTACTAAAGGATTGGCTGGCAGCGTGGTATTTCGGGTAAGATCCAAACTTATAGTGAACTGGTACTGTGGCTGATCCTTTGGGATCAGAGGGAATCTTTTAGTAAAGAGCATAGTTTAAACAACTGGTCTCTTTACTGGACCTAGTGTCAGTTTGGGGAGCGAGAGACTGAAATGCAGTAAAGGGGGCTGTGTGTATTTGCACAGTGGCTTCTCGATAACCAGTGTGGGGAAATCAGAAGCACTGTTTGTGGCTGGTTGGGAAGTCTGACTGCAGTGTCACCCACCAGTGCTGGGAGAATTCGCTCTCTTTTCACAGCCTGCCCTGACTCTGGCATTATCAGTGGGATACCCTGGGCACGGACGGGTCACAGTTGTGACCGCTCATCAAGAGACACAGAACCTTTTAAAGAAATTTCTAAACCAATCACTTTATTTATGAACAAACTAAATTTATATACAGACATATGGGATGGGAAGAGGGGGCAGGAAAGGTGTTTCGGTTTCCTTGCTCTTTCTGAGAGCCCTTTGGGTCTTGTCTGTGTCCTTCTGGAGAATCCAGAATTCTTCCTTACTCCTTTTTCTCCTGACCAGTCTTCTCTTCTTGATCTGGTCTCCACCTTTCTCACACAGAAGATCCCCTGCCAGTCTTGGTCACTAACCTTTGTCTAAGGCCTCATGACCCAAAAGAGCTGCATTCATATGCACAAGCCCCTTTATTTCAGAGTGGGGTGAAATCCATAAGAGTCATTTTCAAGTTAATAACCCTTGGCTGGGAATATCAATGGTCTTGCAAGGGCAAGATTATTAGATCCTTAATTTTCAGGGACAGACACCCAGGTGCCTGTCCCTCTCCCCTTCACAGGGAAAGGGTGATGCCAGGGTATAAGACAGATATCAGTACGGAGATAATAAAATCAAATTGAAATTCATAAATTTGCCTAGACAGATACCCACACCATAACAGATGGGAACCACAATTGTTAGTAACGTTTCTGAAATATTGTTGAGTGTGTTACTTTCATATAAGGGCATGCACAGGAACTTACATTTGTCCCCTTTTGGAGGGGCAAGGTCTGTGCCCCCCCACCCCAGGAGGAACTTGCTCTCCCAAGCCCCCACCCCTGCAGCCCTTGGGAGTCTGGGAGTACTGTGCCCCTGATGATTATTGAGTGGGCTCATGACCACTGCACACCCCTGCAGCCCTTGGGTCTGGGAGTACTGTGCCCCTGATGATTATTGAGTGGGCTCATGACCACTGCACACCCCTGCTTTGTTACAGTTACTAATATCATGAGAAAACTGATGAGACCTTTAAACTATTACCAGGAGATTATTAGTTTCTTAAACTGCTTCATTGAAGCAGCACGAGAGGAGCTAAGTAGTGTGAGGGGAAACTTGTCTTAAGAAAGGACATTTTCTGTGTTTTTAGCCCAAGCAAAGTCATATGTTGTATTTTCTTGAGTACCAGTATTCATACACTATATTTGTTTCCTGTAGTCAGTAGCAGCCAGTACTAGGAGGGGATGGATGACAAGTGAATAATATTGCAGAAGAGGGATGTCTAACACACTTGAAATATTTTAAAGCTCCACTGTAAAGCTGATTCATGCTGGTATTAAACCTAAAACTCTTGAATGACTGTGAGAAATCTGCACAGGCCTCTTAGATTGAGTTTAACTGAACATTTTGTTAATGAAAATAAAACTTCAAAAAGGAATTCCCTGCCTGAAATCACTTCTTTTGGGATCACAGATGCTAACTCTCCCTCCCCCCTAAAATGGCATATAGTAATGAATTCTTAATTTCAGTTACTAGTGTTCTAATTTATCTGTGAGGAACAAGCTCACAGTGTGTGATACAATAACATTCAAAATAATAAAGATAGTAGTGAACTTCAACAGAAATAACTGGTTGTTTAAGCTTTGTATGATAAGATTTTTGCTATTTACTTTTCATTGTGATGCTTTATCTATTAGGCATGGGGACTGAGCTCTGCAATCATCATTTGAAGAGAGACAATGTGTTTAAGACTGAGATAGGGACTTGTACCAGGAAATAACCCCCAAAAGTAGAGCTAGTCAGGAATTTGCCAACTAACTGTTTTTTTGTGGAAAATGAAGACTTGTCCCAGTTGAAACTTTATGTAGAAACATAAAAGTTATGCCAAAATTTCATTAAAATGTTTCTTGGGTCCAGGATTCAATTTCTGATCACAACAAGAAAGGGTCCTGTCCCCACACTGAAGCCCCACCAATAAATCCCTTTTCCTCTACCAACAGTCAGGTTATTAGGGCATTTACATAGGATAAGGGCAATCCAGGTTTAAAACTTTGCTATCTCATTTTTTACCAAAAAATATTTAAAAATATCAGTTTTGTCCTGATGAAAAACAAGAAGAAAATGTAATTTCAAGGTTTTTTGCGGAACAGAGAATTTGTCAGCAAATACGTACACTTAAAGAAATTTGTCGGAGCATAGGGTTAGAAAAATTAGTCTCTGGGAGACTTAGCTACCTCAAAATCATCTAGGTGTCCCATGAAAAGCTATTTAATTGGGTTCCCAACTAGGACACTCAAGATACAGTGTGCCATCTCCATACCATATTCCCCAAACTCTTATACCATACAAGGGGCCTTGTGTCCACAATGAGTATATGTTGGAGGAAGGATTAGAGAAATAGTGAATGCTTTCTGATAAACAGAAACATCAGGAAGGGAGAACACATACAAGACTGTAAGAGAACTCAGGAATGGCTCAGATCTGCAGGCTTAACAACATTATTTGAATTCACTTTGCTGAAGTCAAGATACTCAGAATATTTAACTATTCATTGCAGAATAACCAAAATTAAATCCTCTTTGACAAAGTCAATCATATCACTCATTTTCCACACAGGCTACATGCAATGCCTTTACTTTACAAGCTGCTCAAATACTAAAGTGCTGGGCAGCAGTAAAAAATCCTAAAAAAGATTTAAACTCCTACTCAACAATTAAGCCAAACCCCTAAGTGATGTCAATTAAAAGTCGATGAATCCACTCATAGAAAATGTTACAAATCTTTTCAAACCTTCTCTTTTATTTTTAATACTGTGTATGATTGAAAATTTGCTCTTGTCAGGTAAGAATACTGCTCATGTAACTGGAATATATGCAAAATAAACAGCTTTGGATAATTGTAAAATGTCTCAGCTTTGCTTTGGTGCTTAATTATCCTTCAAAATGCCCTTTATTGTCTCAACAATTTCTTTACCTTGAAAATTAGTTTTTCCATACATCATCCAAGTCAGGCATTAAAAGACAGAATTGGGTTCTGCAGGACCAATAGTTATTTATAAAATTAATCTTTGTGGCATTGGTCTGATTTTTGTTCTTGTGATTATATAAATCATCATTGTAGAGCAGATCCCCAGGAACAATTTCACAGATGTTCACTTGGCAGGGTATTGCATCCCTTTGCTATCATAAATATACTGGCATGAAAGGACACATGGGGCCCAGTTTTCACAGTGGGTGACTTAATAGGATGTCCAAACAGCACATTAGGATACTCAAATCAGCATTTAGTCAAGGAAAATTGGCACTTATTCTTTATATGATTCATATAGCACCTTATATGGACATGGCACCTAAAAGATATTCCTGGGGCAAATTCTCAGTGTAAATTGTTCCATCTCCATTGAAGTTAATGGATCTATGACCATTTAGAGCAGCTGAGGATCTGATTTGTGGTCTCTGCCCAAAGGGCTTTTATTTTAAATTAAGGTTAACTAGGTAGGAATGATTAATTAGGTAGGGATGATTAAATCTTGAGGCCAGGAAAATACAGTGGTAAGATCATGGAGTTACTTTGGTGCATGCCTCATGGAAATTACAATATTTTTTCTTTGATAGTTGGTGTATAATACTATTCCTATAAAGGACAGACTATCACTCCAATGCCATATGTGACTCCAAGCAAGACATTATATGTAGGTGTCTACCTTTGCTTAGTTTCATGGAAAGCATTTTGAAGTTTCTTTACAATACCAATATATTTGGAGATTATTCCCAATGATACTGGGCACAATGATACATTTCTCCAGACAGTACATATACGATAGTATTCTGCAAAACTTCCAATACTTTATCTCATCTCATATGATATATTTTCCTTCTCAGCACAGAATAAGACTTAAAACTTTAGAAGTGGACACAAGTTAACTGTAGGGGACTGTTGTTGAACCTATCCTGGGTTAAGATTTGTAGTTGCCAAACTAGTGAAAGAGATGTGATTTCAAATTAAATTCTTCTCTATGTAAGAAAGCACAAAGCAGCTGCTTCCTGAGTATTTGGACAGAAAAATGGCTTTCAGAAAGGCAACAGTCTCAGGATGCAGAGGTTATAATGATCCACAAAGTACTGATCAGGAGTAGGAGTCTAAAAAGTTGGATAAAACAGGCAAAGAGAGTTTACAGGATATCTGCAAACGGTTACCCACACATTGTTCCAGAGTTTTTTACAGTAACTCATGATTGTGAAAGGAAAAATTATGAATTTTAATAGGGTGTCTGGGAGTAACATTTGCAATATCATCTTCAACAATTTTCAGACGAGTTATATTCCTTAAACGTCTGTTCAGTAAATGAGAAATTTAAGTCAATAGTGTAATAGTGATACACTATTTATTAAAGGTAATATTCAGCTCTTGGATGATATTCATGCACAATCATGGATGAAATTTGGTATATATTTAATACTATACAACTACAATTTAATAACCAGTTTTAAAATATCAGCTATCCAAAAGGATTTAGATTTATAGGAGACCTACTGATGAAAAAAAATAGGTTTGTGCTTTTTTATTCCTTTAAGATTCATAAGAAAGACCTGAAAGTTTTGTTTACTTTGTTTTAAAGGAGGATTTTTTCTGTTCTGCTTATTATACTTTTAACATTAAAAAAATTATTCTTATATATCGTGAAACTCTATGGAAGAATGGAAAATTAGTGCAATCTTGCTATAATAAAAGTAAGAGACTGGAAAATGGCCAGTTGTGTGGAGAAAGTTTAAAATTATCTGACTAAAAATCCTATGTGTTTTCTTTTTTGTTTAACAGCTATGTTTTAACACTTCAATATCTAATAAATCCTTTGGAAAGTCTATTAAATGTTCTATGTCTGTCTCTTCAGTAAAGGTGTCAGAAATCTTAGTCCACATATGAGACTCCTTCAAAATCAAAACACACACTGAACTAATGAAACAATCAGCTTGACATTTCTAAGAGCTTTTGTTTGTTTGTTTTTGTTTAAAAGAGAGACTTTAAAAAGTCAGTCTGTTACATTGCATAGTTTCCCAAACTAGGAGGTCTTTACCTGTGGGCTCTACAAGCTGGCAAAGTCTGGCACTGCTTCTTTGCCATTAATCTCATATATTTTGACTGATCACTTAAAATTTGTATATAAAGTTGTCTTGTCTATCTGGCTTTGAGAGATCTTTGGGCTTGATTCTGCAACCTTTACTCCCAAGGAGTACACAGCTCTGCACACTTAGCCTCACAAGTCTACCATGAACCAGGTACTATCAATCACAGCTCATAGATGAGGAAAAAGAAACACAGAGGATTTTAATTCTCTAAGCTTCCCTCAATAATAAAAGTGAAAAAACAGAACACGTGTAGATGGTTAATCATCAAAATTGTACAGCAGATGCTTCCAGATATCTCACCATCCAGTAACACTTACCTTTTAAATGGAGATAATACTAAATATATTAATACTGAGAAAGTTACCTTGAATTTACCTTGACGCTTGTTTCTATTGAATATAACAAGTTTCAATCAAAACTAAAATATATATATATTTTATATATAATATAAAAAAGCCAAAGGTGTTGTCAAAAAGAGACAGATAATTATCACACAGCAAGGAAACGGACATTTTCTTGCCCTTCCTGTCAGAGTAGTTCTGCTGTGGTTTCAGGTTTTCAAAATACTTTGGTACAATATTTTTGTAATGTGAACAGTCATGGAAGATACTATGCGGAACATTAAGATTGTCTTGCAAGCTGTCTTTACATTGTGGTCAGATCTTGTTTTTTCCCTCTTTTTATTTCAGTGTCTTCTGAAGTTATTCGTATTTTGCAAGGTGTGTTTTGCATGTGTTGAAAGGAATTGTGGAATTTTCCAAACAATGCAGGGGAATTAGCCATATTTCTCCCATTAAAATTAATGAAAGGGAGTCCTATGGACCCTTCTAAAATACTAGCACTGACATAAAAATGGGATTTATATCCCATGGGAGATTCCAACATTACAATATTTGTTTTGTGGTTTTCTTGATTCAAGATGAAAAGGCAAATATCAAAACTTTTTGTAGCATGACCATTTTTTATCAAAATGAAATATTTCCTCATCCTGAAATCAAAATATTTGCTTTGAAATTCCTGAATCAAAATGTTTTGTTCATTTGTCTCCCTGGCTCCATGACAAATTTCATTTACAGGTTGTTCTTTGTGTATGCAGCTGATTTCAATACTCCATTTTCTGACTCTAAAGTGTTTCATTCAGATTTTTTTTACCAGCTCTGTAAAATGCAAATAAATAATGCATTGGGGTAACCAAAACAAGTAACTTACAGGCTATGTGAGAGAATGGAAATGCAACACAAAAGGCAAATAGGATAAATAAGCATTATTAATATACAGACATTACAGTTTCTTTTCCCAAAATACCCCTTTTTTTAGTATCTTGGTATGTAAGTTATACTCATTTTACACACCCACTAAATGTCCAGCATTGCAAACCACATTAATTTATCATGTACATCTTCTCCCACCCCTAATCAGTTAGCAGCCCATGTGTAAGTTGCCATTTATATTTCTGTTGTATTTGGCCCAGAAACTTTCAGAAGAGTTGCAGCTGCTTACATCAGGAGTGAATTCAGCCCATAAAGTCCCCAACCTTTCAATGCACTGAGCACTTCAATTCCCACTGTCTGAAATAGTATCTGTATTGAACTGGTTTGTGATTTAACTTAAGCTTGGAAGGAATTCTGAGGGTAATCAAGCCTTTGAAGCTGCTGAGAAGTTACCATTTCAAAGAGTCTATTACAGAAAGTTCAGCATGGAATAATTCTGGTAGAAGACAGGCAATCAAATCCCAGTTGGTATATCTAGAAACAACTCAGGTGGGGGTTTGAGACCTGAGTGACATCTCTTTATTAGTGCTGGAGTAACTGAATGTATGGGTGAGTTATCGGGCGACACATTGAAATAGACAGTGTGATCATGTGTGGCAGGTGATATAAAGAGACTGGAAGCAGGAACATACAATTTTCATAAAGTAGAATTTCACTAATGAGGGTTTGTGTCCATCCAGAAATAATATTATCATCCCAAAATACTACAGAGAGGTGACAAAAAGCATGTGCTAGACAGAAATCCAAAAGTAAATAAACATTCTCTAAGAAATAGCCTGCCTGAATTTTTACTTTAGTGTCAATCTGTTACCAATAATCAGAGTTTTAAAACAATATTTATAAGTTGACCTACTTTTTCGTCAGACATCTGCATTAAGATCCAAGCTTGATGGAAGTATTTGAATTTTAACATAAATTGTTCTAGTGTACATAGTAGCAGTAAGTTGTGAAACGAGACACATATATTTTTATAATTTAATTTTAAAATAGAAAACTCTGGTATAATATCTCTTCAGTTTCTGAAAACCTTGGTTTGTCCATTGAGTCAATATTAATAGAAACAAAACCACATTCTAATCTCATTCTCCCATGACCTTTAAAACTTAAGACAAACCAACCACTGGGGATCTTTCTTTTAAGTGCCCTGCATTTTGATCTACTCCTGACTCCACTGTGTTTTTTGAAATTGGTACAAATCTTAGCTAGCTGCCTATAACTTTGGTACAAGCTGGACTAGACCTCTAAACCTACTGAGATACATCAGCATGCTGGATTGACTATATCCACTTTATAATCGTGTAGTAATTACTGCATAATGGCATTGTCCTGCTATTCTAGAAGGACAAGAGACACTGGATATGGTTTAATTAGGCCACAACTTTATTCTTAAATGTCTGGGAGTACCCAGAAGGCACTAGCGTACAGTGCAGGTAATTTCATCATCATTTCAACATATTCCTGGGTGCTTCTGTCAGCCCTCTGTCTTACCCATCCTGGTCTCCAGACAACTCACTGCTGGGATCTCACCATTTCCCCCTTTGAATAAGGAGGGGGAGATTGGGTCCCTGCCATAAGAGGACCCATAAGAGTCCCAGCTCCTTTAAAGAACACCTCCTTTGAATCTTTTACCAACCCATCTTGTCTGATCATTGTTTCCCTTCCCAAGGCAGTGCCTGCACTCAACATCCGCCCCATATTTACATAACGAGTTGAAACATCATAACCTAACTGCTGTTTGATGTTTGCCCCAATAGTGCCCCCTCCAGACCCATAGTGTGGAAGGTAACAAAAAAACCTTCACCTAAACCACTCTGGCAGATTCCTTCCCAGTCACCTGAGAAAGGAGTGACTAGCCCAGCAATCACAGTAGATCCTGCAAAAGCCAGTATTTCACCATTTCTATGGGTGGAAGGTGGGTGCTGCTCTGCCTGGTTCAGGCAAAAGGGGCTTCTCCTGCACAAGTCCCTCCTCTCTTCTGGTCATCTGAGGGTGATGAGTCAGCATCCCCAGACTAACCTAATCTGTCGCTGTAGCAGAAAATCACTCCCTGGCATGTTAAAGGGGCACAAATCTTTAAAGGGGCACATACCTTTTCCAACAATCCAGACAATGACTGCCACTGCTCAATGTGTAGTGAGGTAATATGACTGGAAACCAGAGCTTTACAGCTTCTTATATATGGTCCGGTCTACACTTACCTTTGGGATTTGGCGGCAGTCGATAGAAGATACGCAAGTGACGTAAAATCTCCTCTGCGCACCATCCACACTGCGCTGCGCCACTTACCCGGGTGGTTTTCCTGCATTGATTGCTGGATCGACTGAGCGGGTCTACACAGACCGCTCAGTCGATCCAGAGCAATCGATTTGACAGCAGTGAATTTGCCACCATCAGTGAAGACCCAGCCTCCATGTGCTTGTTATTGTGTTTTAAGTTAGAATGGTATGCATTGCAAGATTCAATAAAGAAGACCAAAGATATCTAACTTGAACTGATGATACTATAAGGTTCAGCACATGGCTTTTTCTTTCCCTTTCATTTGTTTTTCACATGTACAGTTCTCTCTTATTAACAGTATGTACCACTTCTTTCAGTGCAATACACATAAAGCACTGCACAGGTATTTGGAGAAATGGAAGATGTGAAAATGAATATTAAGAAAGCCATGAAATAGTTACATCTTGATAGCAAGTTACAAAGACCTTTTTTTCACCAAGTAGTGTGAATGCTTGAGTCTTCCAAATATTTTCCAGAAACCGGTAATAATTAAGAAATATTTCCCAACAAATGTATATGTTTTTACATCTTGTCTTAACTGGATTGTTAACTATTTGGGGAAAGATCTGTCTCTTACCAGAGGTCCTGTTCAGGATTGGGGCATTACTATAAAATAATTTTTTGTAATTTAAAATTATAAACAATAATAAAATCCTCTGAAACTGTGAATAGCTGAATGAGATGTGAGAAAGCAATACTGGGAATAAAGCCACAAATACTTTATTCTAATAAATTTCCAGTACTTCAATTATTTTTCCCCATATAAGGAGTTCCATCTTAGTTTCCATATTACTTTGCAGAAAACAAAGACATTTTAATGGCTAGTAGAATTCACCGGCATTACAACAGTAAATAAGATTCTTATAAAAGAATAATGTGCTAATCTCAGTTAATTCAAAATGAGATATTTTATTATGGGTGTATTCTGGAAAATGAAGGTTAAAACAATGGGATATTCCTCCTTCAAGAATTCAAAAGGCTTTATTTCAAGCACATCTAAGGCTCTCCACAGAGACAAGGTGGCTGAAGCAATGTCTTTCATTGGACCAACTTCTGTTGGTGAAAGAGATAAGCTTTTGATCTAGACAGAGCTCTTCTTCAGTCATTCAATTAATTCCCTAGGTTTCAAGGGCTAGATTTCCATACACAATAGAAGGAAGTCAATTCCATGGTGGAAAGGCGAAAAGATACCTAATGCAAGTTTGGGAACATTTTTGAACTGGCCCCGCTTTTTTCTAGTGGAAGCTAAAGGCTAGCTATGTGATCTGTAGCATGCAAAAACAGTCAATTTAGGTATATATAGAAGTCATTTTTTTTACAACTGTTGTGTATTTTGTGTCCTGCCTAGCTTCCTAGATTGTCTTAGGTGTAGTTTAATAAACCATGTCTCTGTGTTTGCATCTCTCTCTGTTCCTGTACTGGTTTTTCTCTGAGTGCAAGTAACTTCCAAGTATTCAAATGTAACAAAGGGGCAATGAGGAAAGACAGACCTGTGCTATACTGCCACAAGTGAGAAGCAACAGTTAAAAATAAGGAAAACTTTTTGATGTTTTGCGGGCTGCACTGTTCATGCTCATGGTTGAAATCAAAACTAAAGGCAGACATCTTGGGAAGGGGGGAGGACGCAGAAGAAGAAAAGCAGTGCAAGTGAAAGGAAATTACTAACAATTGTGTGTCAATGACTCCCAATACACATGAATAAGAGACACTAAAAGTAAAGGAAAAAAACAGCAATGGCTACACTTACAGGGCCCCTGGAGCCTTCTGATGAAACTGTGGAGCAATGGAACTCATATAATGAGTGTTTTCTGCTTATAATTATTGCAAATGAAATTACAGATGCAAAGAAGGTGCCAACTTTCTTAAGTGCTGTGGGAGCTAGAACATAGTTTACTGCATAGCTTAGTGCACCCTAATCAGCCAGGAACAAAACCTTACAGTGACATTGTGAAAATCCTGGAGAAACATTTTTCTCCAAAACCACTGGTAATTGCAGAGAGAATTAGGGTTCACAAAAGGAATCAAGAAGAAGGGGAAACAATTGTGCAGTTTGTAGCAGCACTAAAGAAGCTTGCCGAACACTGTGAATTTAATGATGTGTTAGATGACACCCTGTGTGGAAGGTTAGTGTGTGGTCTGCGCAGTGAAGCAATACAGAAGCACCTGTTGACAGAGGCCCAGCTCATCTGGCAGAAGGCCATTGAAATTGCAGTTTGTATGGAACTGGCAGCAAAGGAAGCACAACAATTAATGCCTCAACCAGAGTGCATTAGGTGTCACAAGAACCTACCAACCAAACAGTGGGTAGCCTGGAATGTTACTGCTGTGGAAAGCTTGGTCACCATGCATTTGGATGCTGGTGTAAAGACTTAGTGTGTCGATAACGTGGCAAAAAAGAGACACATTGAGCCTAAGAAAGAAACAAGAGTCAAACGGAACAGGGAAGCAGGAGAAAAAGAAGCAGAACAAAAAGGAAAACCTGCATGTGGCAGAGAAGGCTCAGGATGATCAAAGGGAAACCCAGTCAGAAGAAGAAGTGCTACTCCATGTCTTATCCATGGCAGTTGGCTCACATGAATACTGGGTAACCCCACTGTTGGAAGATAAACCTGTACACATGGAACTGGACAAAGGTGCAGCAGTTTTGCTGGTCTCAGGCACAGTGTATAAGGAGAAGCAAAATTAAGCTGACAAAAATTGTTCTGAAGACATATGCTGGAGAAGCTGCATAGTGGCTGCTCATTACAGGTTGATGGTCAGTGAAAAGTGTGAACTTCCATTCAGACAGGTACTGATAAAATTTCCAAATTCCGAAAACAATTCCCAGTGCTTTGTTTGATTAGGGCATAGTTAGTTTCTGCCTTGGTTAAAGTGTGTAATGCAAAATCAATGCATCTCTCCTCTCCAGAAGGCATAATGTGTGACACAATTGCTCCCATGCCGTAAGGGAAGGTATTGTAGGCCAATTGTAGAGGTAAAGACAAACCAAAATATGTCAAAACCTCTGAACTTAGCAATGCAAGTTTAACTTTGTTAAATGCAACATCACAGGCTTCAGTCCACTTCCAGACCTTATTCTGTCATAGGACTTTATGTAGTGGTTTTAGTAGTGTTTCTAATTGTGGAGTAAACTTTCCATAATAGTTCAATAGCCCTAAAAAAGAGTGAAGTTGGCCTTTGTTTTGAGAAGATAGGGCTTCCACAATAACCTTGACTTTTGCAGGAGCCTTACGAAGGCCTTTACCATCTATGATATGTCCCAAATATTCAATAGAGGGCTGGAAGTATTCACTTTTTTTTTTTGTGGATTTGTAGGCCGTACTCTTCCAATCTTTGCAGGGCAGCCTCCAAGTTCTTAAGGTGATCCTTCTCATTCCTGACAGTGACCAGGACGTTCCAGATAGCATTGGACTCCTGGCAAGCCACTCAAGATCTTGTCGATAGTCCTCTGGAACAAAGCTGGAGCATACCTTATTCCGAAGGGCAATCAACAGTATTGGTATAGCCCTTTATGCATAACAATAATCAACAGCTCTTGGGACATCTCATCAATGTGAATCTGTAAATATGCCTGACTCAGATCATTCTTCCTGAACTTTTGTTCACCAGCCAAGTCAACGAAGAGGTCATCGATGCAGGGAAGAGGATATTGCTCTGCAGAAAATATCAGGTTAATAGTAACCTTAAAATCCCCACAAATCCGAATAAAGCCATCTCTCTTCAATACTGGAATGATTGGGGTTGTCTATTGGCTGTGGATAACTGGTACTAGGACTCCTTTTTTGACCAGGCACTCCAGGTCCATGCCAACTTTTGGCCTGATGGTATAAATCACCTTTTTGTCTTTCAGACATTTTGGTTGGCTGCCAGTCTTAACATTCAGTTTCACAATGATTCCTTTTATACTACCTAGGTCTTCTATAGAAACAGCAGCATATTTCTTTAATACAGCTGTCAGACCTGATTCTTCTTTAGCCATCCTGTGCACTTCTGCCTAATTCAGCTGGCTGTTCTTAAACCATAACCTTCCAATTAAGGATGGGTAATTTCCTTCCACCACAAACAGTGGCAATTGAGCAGTCGGTCCATTGAGCTCCATTTTAACATCAGTAGCTGTCTGAATGGAAGTTCACACTTTTCACCGACCATTAACCTCTAACATCAATTTTTGGACCACGTACAGATATTCCACTATTGGCTGCTAGTTTTAATCAATGATGGGCATTGTTGCTTTCTGCACGCACATATGAGATCACTATGGAATAGTGCACATGAAAGAAATTGCATAAAGCTACTCTTGGTGGCCTGGCCTGGACAGTGACATTGAAAAGAAAGCAAGAGCTTGTACTTCATTTCAGAGTATGAGGAACGCACCTCAGTTGGCACCTCTACACCCTTGGGACTGGCCTGAGAACCCATGGCAGTGTACTCATGTTGATTTTGCTGGCCCATTTGAAGGAAGCGTGTTCCTGCTTGTTGTAGATGCCCACTCTAAATGGCCAGAAGCCTCTGTAATGCCATCCATTACTGCTGAAAGTACTATCCAGAAACTGCATGAAATATTTAGTAATTTTGGTCTGTCAGAAAAACTTGTGAGTGACAACGGACCACAGTTCATCTCTCAGGAGTTGGAAAATATTATGAAAGCAAATGGGATACACCACATCACTTCAGCACCATGTCATCCATCCACCAATGGATTAGCTGAAAGGCTTGTGCAGACCATGAAACAAGCTTTAAGATCTGCAAGGGGACATTCATCCATTCAAAAGCATCTGGACACCTTACTATCCTACAGAAACATACCTCATGCTATGACGAAAACATCCTCGACCTTTCTAATGATGTGATGACAGATGCACAATTGCTTTGATCTGCTGAAACCCACCAAAGCACAACAAGTTGTGTAACTTCAACAGCAAAACCAAGCCATCTGATGTGCACACAGAGCAAAATACCAAACCTTTAGTCCTGGACACCCTGTCCTAGCTCAGAACTATGCTTTTGGAGCTAAATGGGTCCCTGCTACAGTCATCACCCAAACAGGACCTGTTTCTTACACTGTCCAGACTGTAGTTGATCTCATCTGGTGGTGGCATGTAGATCAGTTGTTGCCAGGTCATACATGTCCCACATCTCCAGTTGAACTGGCTGACCTTAGCATTACAGATGAGATATCATTGAGTCAAGAGTCACCTGTTGCTCCCCTTCTCCAGTCACCTCTGCAGCAGAGACAGCCCCCTCCCTTGGTTGAGCAGATACAACATCCTCACCTGTTCAAGCTACAGGTCCTGAGTCCATCATTAGACCAGTACCAAAAACACCTTCTAGTGCAAGAACAATAGAAGTCTGCCATAATCCACCTGGAGAGAGAAGGCCTCCTCAACGACGGGATCTTTACATAGCACAAACCCATGTTTACAGGGCAGAATAATCCCCAGGGTTTCCTTGGGAAATGAGGTAGTCTACCCTCATTCCCTAGTTTAGTGATTGTTCTGTTAAATGGGTGTTTTGATTAAGAGGGAAGAAATATGTTTTTTGTAGTTTGTGTCCTGCCTAGTTGCCTAGGTTGCCATAGCAACAGACCTAGCTTGTTGCCAGAGCAAGAGAGTTAAACAATTATGGGATAGGTCAGCCACTTCTGGCTAGTATTAATCATAGTTCAATAAACCCTGTCTGGATTTGTTTGCATTTCTCTGTGTTCCTGTTCTTGTTTTTCTCTGAGTGCAAGTAACTTCCAAGATCCAAACATAACAACAGCAGATCACAAGTAGACATATTTCACTGACTTGCTTGCATTTGCATCTGGCATTGGGGTCAGAGTTTTATCAGACTTGAATCACAGTTAAGGGAAGAATGCCATTAACATTATGAAAATAAATTAGTTGAATATGCTACCAGAGGGGCAGGATGAAGAGAAGGAAATATTAACCATTAAAAAAAACCCTAAATCACACCTATCCCAAATATTAACTACTCAATCAAGAGATGGCAAGAGCAGAATTCTCACTGAACTGCTTTGTGCAAGTTAATATTGAGATGATGGACATTGTTCAAATATTATAGGTAGGTGTTGATTAGAATCTCTAACTCTCTACAAATTAAAAGATTATATCGATATTTAAGTACACTAAAATCTCTTAAATACACTGGTGGAATAAACTTCACATTAAATATGGGATAAACTTGCTCAAATGCCTAAAATATAGAGAATACTTCCCTACCCACATGTAAGATAATTATTCCACTGACAATTTTCTACAGATATATGTAGAATCATCAGTAATCCAGACACCCCCCAAAAAAGTCAGATTGAAGGAGGTAGAAGGGATTTTTTTCCTAAACTCTGTTGCTGGTGTTTGAAGGACTGTACACCTGCCAGAGCCCTTGTTGGAACTAGGGTGATCCCTTGTAAGCTTATAAGCATGTGTGTAGGTTTCTATTATTTTCAATACTTTTTCTGCAATATTTGTATCGTAAGAATAAACATGCTTTCTTAGACACAGCAGTATGGCTCTATAACTGTGGCAATTAAAATGTTTTACAGGCTTACAGGAGTAAGCAAAGTGAAGATGTATGCCTATTGAGGGAGTCTGCCTTACTGGGGAAGGCAGTGTAGAGAGAGAAGTATTTAATCCGAGAATTCCATGGTCAGAAAGGGAAAGAAAAAGAGGTGATGGCTGGGGAACTGGAAACCTCAGAATGGATGTCTTTCCTGGATCACAAGGGGGAAATACAGATGCAGTCGCCTGGAACTGTGACACTGAGTACTCCTGATACCCCACTTCTAAGTTTGCAATGATCACAGTCACAATAAACTGTATGCCTAGCTAATGAAAAAAATCATCAGAGTAACTTCATGAACCACCTGAATCCAAATTTGAATCCTCATCCAGTGTGCTAATACATGGCACCACCTAAGAGACTCCAGTTTTCTTTTATATTGGCAACTTTTATGCCTTGACACAAGCACTCTGATGACTGTTGCAGTGTACCATATTCTATAACTTCTATTCTACATTAATTTGATATGCTATAAGAAAAAAATCTTCAAATGTCATCCCCCCTAAGGAATGATCTGCAGTTATGTTCTCTGGCACACTAGGGTGGTCACTTTTTTGGGGTCAATTCCCCTGCCATATTTTATCTTTTCGTTCATTTGCCATCAGACAAGTATATAAGCTGCTCATTAATCTCAAAATATGAAATGTGGGGTTTCATTCTAAAGTAAAGTCACTGACTTTCTAATATGTGCCTTAGATTAGCTCTTTTCCCAGAACTCCATTTATAAATGAGGTAATATTCAGCATATTTCTGTAAATAATTTTGCAGGCAGACAATTCAGCTATCACACTTACTTCAGTTCTATATCTATGTCTAACTGCTTTGAATCTTAAAATGCTGAAGGCCAATTAAAATGGACAATTACTGTAACTTTATTAATTCAGTTACAGCTATGTAAGCTGTGAAATATCTAAACCCTCCAAGAATTTACCCTGCCTTAGGGTAGGCTTAGCAACATCCATATACATTGACTTGTATCTCTCTGGCCAAAAATATAATTATAAAAGTTAGAAAACAATGTATAAGGTTACAACCACCCATGGGACCACCAAAAGTAGGTTGTTTAGTAGATTAAATAGTTAATGTCCGTTCAGCATCTTGAACATATAGGATGATATTTTCAAAAGCATCCAAGTGACTTAGGAACACAATGTGACTTGTGCTCCCAAATTACTTGGGCAATACTGAAAATCCCACCTACAACACACTATTTTGTATCATATTTTTCAAATGGTTTAGCACTATCTTGTCCAAAAGACTAGGAATATGTCCCTAAACACACAGAGCATTTTTTGAGCTGTCCTTATTTGCCATTTAGACTCATTTTCTACTTTATGCCCTTAATTTTTTGCATTTTGAGAAGTGCCAATATGAGCAGCAAACTGCTGAACTTTCTCAAGACCCAACTTTAAAGGGGTGGGCTGAGGCAGAAGGTGACAAGTTTGTCTCTATGCACTTGTGTCTATGTCTAACAACTATCTCACAGTTTGGAAACCTCAACAAATGTTGCAACAGTGGGATTCACAAAGACATTCTCACTAGATAAAATGTTGAAGCAAAACACACCTACTCAGATTTTTGCTCTTTATTTTTAAGTGAAATGTTTGAGAGCTTTAGCTGGAAAGGCAGACACACCATATAGCCACCATTTTCTTTTCTCCTTGACTCCCTGTGCAACTGGTTCTATTCCCTCTCTCGCTCTAACACCATAAGCTTCCTCTTTCTTCTCCACATGAACCTATGAATCTTGAAGCTTTCTCTCTTATAATTAAGTGAATTTTCTGAAATTTTAATCTCAAAAGTGAACTCCCAATTCATTCTACTTCAGAACTTGAGCTGGGTGACATTTTTTTTCAGTGAAAATTGCAGATTCAGGTTGACCAACATTTTGTACATTTGTGTTGATTTTGGCAAATTGTTTGAGTCAAGAAAAATAAACTAAAAAAATTCTGAAAAAAAATTTAAATGTTTCCATTTGAAATTACCTTTGTTTTGAAATGTTCTTCAATATTTGTTTTAAATAAAAATGTTAAAGCTCAAAATCAAGACTAACTTTGATATGCTTTGGAACAAGAACTGTAAAGTTATAATGCCATCTGCCAGGTGAGTGTTTTAACCCCACTTGGCTATAGAATATTTCTCATGTGCTATCAGGCCTAATTTATACACAATGGAACAGTTTCAACAGGAGGGACTGAGAGAACAGTGACCCACAATATCTCATAGCCCACTGGTTAGGATATTTTCTGGGGAATGGCATACACAAGTTCAAATCTCTTCTCCACATCAAACAGAACTGGGAACTGAACCTGGGGATCCTATATCCTAGGTCAGTGACCTAACCACTAGGTTAAAAGTTAGAAGATGGATATCACCACCTCTGCCTCCACCTATTTTGAATGGGTTTAGGCATGTTTAGAATACACCTATCAGATTGGGCCCCAAATACAAGAAAAGTGGGGAATACCTAGTTTGTCTATCCTGTGGGGCTTATCTGTAAGTTAGGTGCCAAGCAGCTGAATGGTGTCAGGACTAAGGTGACTATTTGTATATCCCACCACGAAATTCAGGCACCTCAGGAACTTTAATGACGAACAAACTTAGGCACCCGGGGTCTTTAGGTGCCTACAGGGCTAACTGGCAGCAGAGCAGCAGTTTTGTGACTGTCCATAATGCCTAAATGTTAGGCATCTAAAGTCCTTTGTGACTCTAGGCCCAATGCCTCAAAGGTATTTAGGCAGTTATCTCACATTAATTGCAATAGAAGTTAGGAACCGAGGTTCTTCTGAGGATCTAGACTCAAGTCCTTAGTTCTTTATAATAAGTGTCTTGATTTCAAGATTTGAGTGTGTAAAGTGCTACTTTAAAAAACAGTCTGTCTGTTTTGTTTTATTTGGGTTGGGTTTTTATCATGCAGAGGGACTGCAATCAGAATAAAAATTCTATGGTCACTGTCACAGTCCAGGGCAACTGTATTCCTCCTCTGAGGTCTGTCAATACTCCCATTTCCTTAGCCTTCTTGGTAGAGACCCACATTTCTCAGGCACTGTTCCCTCCCTACATTGTGAATTCCCCAGAAAAGCACACTGCCTACAAACAGCCATCCAAAGGCATAAATTATCACACAGCCCCTTCTAAACAAGTACATTTTGATTAAGGTCAAAGTATTACAAAGAAAACATGTTAAAAACAACATAAGAATCTGCATTCACGCTAATAATTTCAAAACAGATCATCTCCCAACTCCATCCAAGGCTCTGGCTGGAGTCAGTCCTTCAAACCACACAAAAGGTTTTTTCTGTGGTCACAAGTTCTTAAAGGTGTCAGCTTCAAAACTAGAAACTATGAATAGTTGTCTTTCCTTTATACTGCATAAGCCTTTGATCTTAGCCTCATGTAACAGGTGATAAGCAGACAAATGCTCAGTCCTCCTGGTGTAGCTTCAAAATGCTGGCTTTTTGCATAGCCAGGTGTGGGGAATCTGCATTCACCTCCCCTTAGATTTCCCAGGAAAACCACTTCACACATGCTGTCCCAAGAGACTATTCTTGTATGCCACAGTGTTCAAAATAGTCCTTCGGCCATCTATGCCCACAATAGTACATAACCTTTTATTCTAATACATTGGATTCTGAAGCTATTTAAATTGAATACAATAAGCTGTCCATTGATATTGCAGGAAATTGCCATATCTGTCAGAACCCCATATTATATAATGTTAAAATAGCATAATCAGCATATTTATAATTTATACATTGGTTACAATAAAATATTGTAAGTATTATTTGTTGTATTGCTTCTTAATTGCTTGTTTGTTTACTATATTTTATCTTAAAATAAAAATCAGTAAGCAAGAAGAAAATTAGATGGCTGGCAACTTCTGTTCTGCACATGTCTGTCAATCTTCACTTAAAGGTCATTTCCTTTCCTTCTTTTAAAATAGAAGACATTTCTTTACTTGATGTTGTCTTTTTATAACAAACCACCAGATTAATGTCCCTTGATTTCCTTGCATAGAAGTGTACTGCTGGGTCATGTAAAGTTTCTTTCCTGACCGGAGTCATTATGATGACTATAAAGAGTTGTTGAGGAACCCAAACTCAGGGGTCCTAACTTACATGTCCGTTGCCCAGCGGATGGTCCAAATTAGCCAGACAACAGGTTAGCAAAGTCAAAGTTTATTTATCCTTGCGCAAGGAGGTAGCTCGGTGGTGGGAGCGACCCTAAGCATACATTTCTTAAAGCTTATATAACCTTACACAAACAGGTCTTATACGTCACAGTTTCCATGGCAAAGACAAAGGCTAAGACAAAAAGTAAGGCAAAGGGCTCTTTATCTAAAAACACTTGGCCCAATACTTTTCACCCCCCTCTATCTGAACTACAAGGTCTTCCTTCACATTCCGTGCCTACTGGCACCCAGCTCTCATAACTATTTTGTTATGGCAATAGATTTTAAGTCTAAACATCTGCTAGCAAAGCACTTTCTATCTTAGACCTTGACTGCTATACTCACAGACTAAAAATCAGTAAGGAAAGAGAATCCATCTTTTCCCCCATCTAGGGCAGAGAGACTCCATTTTAATTTTCCTCCACAGAGTACAAATTTCAGTTTGGTTCTGGATTCAAACTTTCCCAAATTGAATCCCCCCTTTTAAAAAGTCTTTTTTGTGGGGAGGGAGGGGAACAGCACTGTAGTTCATTGGGAAAAAACATGAGTTTCACTGAGATTTTTCCTGAGATTTTTGGGAATTTTTTCATTTAAAAATTTGAAAAATATTATCAATCCATTGTTCAGTGGTTTAAAACATATCCAGGCTAAGGAGTTTTTATAATGACCATCTCAAACAGTAATATCCAGTTTATTGAAAGTGAGGAACTCTTCACCTAACTCGCTTTGTTTAGGGATTTTCAATGTTCGTATTAAGCATCTCTCTGTTCTGATCATGTACTTATGCACACTGACAATGTTGGTTGTGTAGTCAGAATCTCAGTGAATAGTCGATTAGTCTTTGTGTACCTAACAAAGAATTTATGGAAGTACACAGTTGACATTGCAGTAGATTGGTGACACTCTTCGTATAAGGTCCTTCCTAACAAATTTCAAGAAAGATCAAAGCCAGAGTCAGTGCCTACAACACAACAATAAGGTACACCATGTGGATGATTCACTTTCCTCCTTGCCCCTTCCTCTATCATATATAACTCCAAACTTCCCCAGGAGGAAACAAGAAAGGTTCTATTGAAAGAGATGTCTTGGCTTGATGTACTGAGAAATTTGTATGGTATTTTATCATGAGCTCTCTGACCTCAATGGAGTTATTCCAATATACATTATTTGAGGAAACTTTTGTTTGATTGTTCTGTTTTTACTTTTTAACTCAGACTTTTATATCTGTGTGGAATGGGACTTGATGAATAGATTTTTTCCTTAACACCAGTGTACTCCGCGGAGGGTTCTTGATTTACTATCTCGGTGGTGGAAAGCCGATAAAGTTATGCCATGTCTGAACGGTGGTGAGGGAAGGGGATTGGGATCCCCATAGTTGGAAGGGGGATATAAAGGGTCCTCTGACAGCTCAGAGTGGGAGGTGGAGGAGGAGGTCGGGAGCATCCAAATCGGGACGCCCCTCCCGCCCCACTGTGACCCAGAGGTGCAGGTTTCTCCTTGTTCCATTCTGATTACAAAGTGTGGAATTTAATTAAAATAAGGAAACCTTGGGCTGGACACACCATCTATTCATCCTGATGGGATGCGCTGTAAAACATAAGAGGCGTTGTAAAACATCACCTTATCTCCCTTGGCTGCAGCCTCCCCTGCCCAAGTGTCTGGGTCCTTATCGTGCAGCTGCAGCATCTCCCCCCAGCCCAGGGTCAGGAATTCTACAGGTCATCATAAAATGCATATGCCTCCGGACTTGCCAGCGCCAGGAGAGCCGCCCCTTATTTATGACCTGACACATTGTAAGCAATTAGGTACACCCTGAAGAGACCACTATACGATCCTGCCTGTAATATGTAACTCTGACTAACCTATATAAACCTCTTTGTAACTTGAAACCGGCGAAGTTCCAGTGACCAGCACAAGTGCTGCCTGGGCTCCCCCATGGCTATGGTCTGTCTGTATGTGTGTCTGTCAAATTAAAGTTCTACTCGATCTTCACCTAAATTGGAGTGGCTGCGTGATTCCTTCCACGACAAAAGAGAATAGTGAATAATATGCCTGTGCAGGGGCAGGCATCCCCACAGGCTGGTTTGATTGTAGACTCCGAGACTCTCCGTGGATCCGTCAAGGCCTTACCGGATGCCCCGGGCAGGTTGGTTCCCTGGTTGCGACTCACCTAGAGAGTGGTTGATGGGTCTCCCCACTCTATCGCTTTTGGTAGGTGCTTTCTTCCTATGCTTTGGGACGGCTGGAGAGGGTGGTTGTTAGGACTACTGCTTTTGGAACTATGCCCAGCTTCTGTTCAATGTAATAAAGCATTTTTGCTTAACTACTTCACATTGTCGGTCTGCCTCTTTCCACCACCGAGATAGCAAATCAAGAACCCTCTGCCTCGGCGGAGTACAACCAGTCAGGACCTCCAAAGCCAAACATGGCCAAGCCTTGGTGGGGGCACAGCCATTATGGAGAAGGAGCAGATCGCCTTAGAATAAATGATGGAATATAAAAGTTTTTTTCATGCACCAATTGTCTTCTACTGGAATCACGTTCCTCACTCTTTGTGAAGCAGACACAGGAAACATGGAAACACTCAAAGGCAATATCAGCACCTCCAGACAAGCAAAGGTTTACCCTGAAAACTAGGATTGATCAAAAAAATTGATAGAACCCAGGCAGGAAGGTAGATTGATTGGCCAGTCAGGCTGCCTGATTGACGACAATCCATGCCACATGATAGTGTACAAAATTGCTGGCTCTCAAGGTCCCTGGGATGTCCAGCTTCTGAGGCGGCCTATCTGCCAGGCTTCCCACAACTCCATAGGCAGCTGCCTATCTGGGAAAGGTCACAGAGTTCCTTAGTAGCACCAGAAAGTGAGCTACTTGCTCAGCCCAGCACCTAGATGTGCATGCAATTGGTACTGCTCATAAGGAGTCCACCTCATATGCTGGTGGGGCAGAACTTCAACCCAAAAATTGTCTATGCTTCCCCTATAGAAGAACATCTGTGCAATGAGGTGTGCTACCATTAGGGATGGAGGAGATAATCCTAGTTCTCCAAGGGGGAACATATTTCCAGGGCAGAAGCAGGGTCCAGCTGCAACTAGCCCTGCATGTGTCTGGAACCAGCAGGAACACAACATGGGAGTGGAAAGGGAACCTTCTGTCACTTTTCACCTTTGGTCTCTTTTTACTTTTCCAAAAAATTGATTTCAGTTTTCAAAAGGTAAAAGTCAGGCTGTGACTCCTCCCTCAGTCAGTCCCTCAACTCAGGATCCACCACTAGGAACGAAGCTGCTTAAGGGTCCTGCTCTTTTATAAGTAAAGATCCCTAAGCCCCACTCTATTCTTCCTGCTTTTACCACTACCTGATGGACTGGAGCCCCTTTTCAGCTCTAATTCAGACAAAACTAAATGATAAGTTCTGTCTTCCTCTGTCCTCTCCACATGCTTCCCAAGGCAGGTAAGAGCAGCAGGGGTGTCATGACAACACAAGCAGCTTATTTCAAGGAAATGGATGTGTGACCCCATTGACACATCCTCTTATTAGGCTCAGTCCTGCCTATGATTATCATTTATTATTATTTTCATTGTAATTCCAGTACAGCCACTACTACTCCAGGAACTGACTACTCCAGCTCCATCCATTCCCAAGACTCAACCAGGTCACAGCTCCAAAATATACCCAACAGATCTTTTCCACAGCATCTGGGAAACCTGATAACGTTCCTCCACTTGGAATATCTCTGGGCAGCATCTACTACCACAGTTCAAACTGGGAGGAACTGTCCAAGATAAAAGGAAAACAGAAATAAAAAAACAGATTCTGCACATGTAACACCTATACGTGGCAGAGGACTGCTGCCTGTCAAGTTCAGGATCCTGACAAAAGGAAGAAAGGAGAACAGCAGGATATGGACCACTTCAGAAAAGTAGACTTTGACTCCCTCAGGGAGCTGATGGGCAGGATTCCCCAGGAGGCTAATATGAGGGGGAAAGGAATTCAAGAGGGCTGGCTGTATTTTAAAGAAACCTTATTGATGGCACAGGAACAAACCCTCCCGATGCGCAGAAAGAATAGCAAGTATTGTAGGTGGCCAGCTTGGCTTAACAAAGAAGTCATTGGTGAACTTAAACACAAAAAAGACGCTTACCAGAGGTGGAAGTTTGGGCAGATGACTAGGGAGGATTATAAAAAATACTGCTCGAACATGCAGGAATGAAATCAGGAAGGTCAAAGCTCAATTGGAGTTGCAGCTAGCAAGTGATGTGAAGGGGAACAAGACGGATTTCTACAGGTATGTTAGCAACAAGAGGAAGATTAGAGAAAGTGTGGGCCCCTTACAGAATGGAGGAGGCAACCTAGTGACAGAAGATGTGGAGAAAGCTGAGGTACTCAATGCCTTTTTGTCTCTGTCTTCACAAACAAGGTCAGCTCCCAGAGTACTGCACTGGGTGGCACAGAATGTGGAGGAAGTGAACATCCCGCAGTGCTGAAGGAACAGGTCCAAGACTATTTAGAAATATTGGACATACACAAGTCCATGGGGCCAGATGCAATGCAGCCAAGGGTGCTGAGGGAATTAGCTGATGTGATTTCAGAGCCATTGGCTATTATCTTTGAAAGCTCATGGCAACTGGGGAAGGTCCCTAATGACTGGAAAAAAGCAAATATAGTGCTCATCTTCAAGAAAGGGAAGAAAGATGATCCAGGGAACTACAGATTGATCAGCCTCACCTCAATCCCTGGAAAAATCATGGAGCAGCTCCTCAAGGTATTCATTCTAAGACACTTGGGTTGGATGAATGGATTATAAAATGGATAGAGAACTGGCTAGAGAAAAGGTCTCAACGAGTAGTGATCAATAGCTCCATGTCTAGCAGGCATCTGGTCACAAGTGGAGTGCCCCAAGGGTCAGTCCTGGGGCCTCTTTTGTTCAACATCTTCATTAATGATCAGGAGGATGGGATAGATTGAACCCTCAGCAAGTTTGCAGATGACACTATGTTAGGGGGAATGGTAGATATCCTGGAAGGGAGGGATAGAATAGGGTTAGGGTCCTAAACAAATTGGAGGATTGGGCCAAAAGAAATCTGATGAGGTTCACGAAGGCCAAGTGCAGAGTCCTTAGGATGGAAGAAATCCACGCACAACTACAGACTGCGAACGGATGAGCTAGGCAGTAGTTCTGCAGAAAAGGATCTGGGGGTTACAGTGGATAAGAAGTTGGAAAAGAGTCAGCAGTGTGCCCTGGTTGCCAAGAAGGTTAATGGCATATTGGTCTGCATTCGTAAGAGTATTGCCAGCAGATCATGGGAAGTGATTATTCCCCTGTATTCGGCATTGGTGAGGCCACATTGGGAGTATTGTGTCCAGTTTTGGGCCCCCCACTACAAAAAGGATGTAGAGAAGTTCGAGAGAGTCCAGCGGAGGGCAACAAAAATGATAAGGGGGCTGGAGCACAAGACTTATGAGGAGAGGCTGAGGAAACTAGGCCTGTTTAGTCTGCAGAAGAGAAGAAGGAAGGGGGATTTGATAGCAGTCTTTGACTACCTGAAAGGGGGTTCCAGGGAGGATGGCAGATGGCAGAACAAGGAGCAACAGACTCAAGTTGTAGTGGGGAGATCTAGGTTGGACACCAGGAAAAAGTTTTTCACTAGGAGGGTGGTGAAGCATTGGAATGGGTTACCGAGGGAGGTGGTGGCATCTCCACTTTTAGAGGTTTTTAAGCTGAAGCTTGACAAAACCCTCGCCGGGATGATTTAGCTGAGGTTAGTCCTGCTTTGAGCAGAGGGTTGGACTAGATGACCTCCTGAGGTCCTTTCCAACTCTAATATTCTATGATTCTGTGATTCTAACTAGGCATGGGTTAGACTCAAACAGCACAAAGCATCACCAATGCTGATAAATGCAAGATTTGTCTCTAACAAAGAATACAACATCATCAAGGATGGAGCACCTGATACAACATGCATCACCAAGACCTGGTTGGATGACACTGAAAGACCTGTACTAGCCTATTGCTTCCTTCCAGGATACTTGTACACCGCAGACTTAAACGACCAAAATCAAAAAAAACAAAAAAAAAATACATGGTTTTTTTTGAGAGAGGTGCCTCAGATAAGACACATTCTTTCATCTGACAAAACCAAAGCCAACACAGATTTTTATGCTTACCTCGTAAATACAGATGATCACAGACCAGAGGTGTAACCCGTCTGTGCCCAGGGTAGCCCACTGATAATGCCAGGGTCAGGGCAGGCTGCAAAAGGAGAGCGAATTCTCCCAGCACTGGTGGGTGACACTGCAGTCAGACTTCCCAACCAGCCACAAACAGTGCTTCTGATTCCCCCACACTGGTTATCAAGAAGCCACTGTGCAAATACACACAGCCCCCTTTACTGCATTTCAGTCTCTGGCTCCCCAAACTGACACTAGGTCCAGTAAAGAGACCAGTTGTTTAAACTCTATGCTCTTTACTAAAAGATTCCCTCTGATCCCAAAGGACCAGCCACAGTACCAGTTCACTATGAGTTTGGATCTTACCCAAAATACCACGCTGCCAACCAATCCTTTAGTAACTAAAACTAAAGGTTTATTAATAAAAGAAAACAAACAATAAGAGAAGTGTTAAAGGCTTAAAGCAATCAGATCATACAAATGATTTAAAAGTCCATATACATCAGGTTTCTAGAACAATTGTGGAGTTGTATAGTTCCTCTGGTATACATCCAGTACCTGGATGGGTCTAAGTCCTTCAGTTCAGTTGCAAAGTGTGTTAATCCAGAGGTATGTCCGCAGCTGGACAGGAATGAACACAAGACAAAGACAAAGACGAAGACAAAGACAAAATGGTTTCTGTGGTTTGATCTTATATACACCCTGTTTCTGGCCATGTGGCTTGTGGAACTTTACAGGAACTAAAATGGAGTCCATAGTCACATGGGCCAAACCTGGTAACTCTTCAGGTTTGCCTTTAGTTTCTTCCTAGGCCTTTGGCTTCTGTAAAGGTCTTGATGGGCCATTAAGCGGGCTATTGTCCTGTGGCCTCTCTGTCTGGGGTGTGTCTTTTACAGCACAGTTTGAAATATAGGATATCAAAGATCTCCATAACTTTCCTCACATATATCGCACATGAACACAGATATTATCATCTTATTCAGCCTATCATAACCTTTCTAACAGTACCTGACATGGCATGTCTTACATGAATCATTATGATTTTGACATATTAATGTCACATAACACAAATGCCCCCCCCCCTCCTAATGCAGTCCGCATGACAAGAGGTTTCTTAAAGGAGTTCACTGACATCTTGTCAGCACTGGTGGTGAGATACTGCAGACTTGTCGTCTTGGAAGACTTCAATGCTCATATTGACAAGACTGAAGCTGCAAGTTGTAAAAACTCAAATCCTCACTTTCCTCAATATCACATATCATATCAAACATTATGTCTTATCCAGGCCACACAATGGTTATACCCCGGACCTGATTTTAGGCCTGGAAATCAAGATAGAGGACATTACAACCCAGCCACTATCTTGGACAGACCATCACATCATTAGGGCAGTTATCAGGGACCTTCTAGCACTCAGCCTACAAGAAAGACCAATGATTATGATTCTACCATGGACTTGAACAAATTCTAAAGCCTATTAAAGGACAACCATCACCCCATCCACAGGAAAAAGGATAGAGGATCTAGTGAATCATTACCATTCTATGCTCATCTCAGCCAGCACCATAAACCGCTCAGATCTGCTTGTTTTACTGAAACTCTGCACTGGATAATGAGAGAGGGGAGGAAACTCAAATACTAGTAACAGAAAAAAAAGACTGGTTCAGACAGAATCCTAGGCTGAGGCTGTGTTATGGGTCAAGAGAACCTTCCTATCAACCGCCAATGAATCTGCCAATTCCCACCATAAGGAGTTAAGAAGAGTAGTAAATCGCTTCATCAAGCCCGAGTGCCTGCAGTCATCATCAGAGTCAAGCACAAAGCACTGAGAAAAACCAACCATCCTATTTCACTGAAAAGATCACACACATTTGGGAAGCATTTTCAAACAATATGGATCTGCTCCATCTACTGCCACCATTTAGCAGTTCAACTGTATTTCCAGACTTCAGTACATTCATTCATCAAGAAATTCTGGACACTCAAAAGGTGTATGAACCAGGACTTGTGAATCCAACCTATACCCTTCCTGGCTTGTGAAAAGAGAATAATGAACATCTGATGCCACTCCTGATTGAAAAAGTCACACCTTATTCAGAGAAGGAAACTTCCCTTTTTCTTCAAATGCATCTGTCTAACCAACACTGAAAAACCCCATCCTGGATACTTCAGTCAGAGAATTATTGCTCAATGTCAAAACTGTCATTCTTGAGAAAGCTTGTAGAAAAGCTAGCCAAAGCCAACTACAAGCTTAACTATCTAAAGCCAACATTTTAGACCTGATATGATCTAGATTTAGGCCAGGACACAAACTAATTAACTGGCACTGCTGGATGATCTCTTCCTGTCAATGGTTAGAGGACAAACATCCATTCTTATATTCCTTGACCTCTATGCAGCATTTGACACTGTTGTCCATGAGATATTGTTGTCTCATCTAAGAGAGGTGGCAGGAGTCCAAGATAATGTGCTAAACTGGGTTAAGTCCTTCCTTGAGGGATGCACTGAAAGACCAATGATGAAGAAACTGCCATCCATCACTACATCCCTCACTTGTGAGTGGTTTCATAAGGATCAACTCATGTACACACACACTCTCTCTTTTTCTCTCTCATCCTTGTCAACCTCTATACACAATCACTAGATGAATAGGTCAAATAATATGGACTCAAGTGCCAGAAATATACAGATGACACACAGAGCTACTTATCCTTCACAACATACATACACCACCACAACCAACATGGCCCAGTGCTTGCATGAGATCTGCTCATTGATGAAGAACAGATGGCTGAAGCTGAATCCAAGGAAAACAGAGGTGATGCTAGTGGGCAGAGAAAGTATTTTAAGGAGTTTGCCCCACAGTGCAGTCTCTGTTGACTTAATGTTCACATCCACAATTGGTCAATTCGGTCCTTTGTCTAGGAGTACTCTTGGATTCCTTGTTGATGTAGAGCTCTCACACTGCAATTGTAGTAACTAATGCTTACCACTCGGCTAATACTTCTTCTTGGCTTGCAGATTTCATTCTATCCTGGTGGATGAAGACATTCCCTCAGTTATTCATGCCTTTGTCACCTCTCAGCTATTTTACAGCAATACCATAAACCTGTGATGAAAACTTCAGCCTGTAGGAAACACCAACTGGTGCAGAACACTGTCTTCTCATCAATACAAGCTACTATGAGCACATCAAAACTACCCTACGCTGGCTTCTTACCGACTTTATACTCAAGCATAAGATCTCAGTCCTTATCTTCAAAAGGCTTCTTTGTCAGGGTATAGGACAGTGATAAGACCTTTTAAAGTTCTGGGACAAAAACCATGATCAACAACTTCATTCCTCTAGCACAATGGAATTCTCAACGATGAATAAAGCTTGTCTGTGCACTACATAAAGCCTTTTCTGGGGCAGGATGAGAGTGTGCACTGAACTAAGGGATTTCTCAAACTTTACCAGTTTCTGCTCCAAGTGTAAGGCATATTTCTTTGACTTTGCCTTCTCTAATATAAATCCGTAGCAACAGGTGTATTTAACAAAAACAAAACAAACAAAAACCCTGTCACAACAATAAATTCTACTTCATATCCTCTGTGGAGAGGTTGAAAGAACAATTATGTGATGGATGTGTAGTCAGACTGCTTAATGCACTAAGAGAAGTCCCTTAGATACTTCAGAGAATGGTACAAAAATTATATAAAATAGAATAAAATGGGTTGTAAAGTTTTCCATAACAAAAAATATATTTATGGAAAACAATTGCAATGGATTTTTAGTGATTTGACTCCAACCCAGCTTTCATATATTTCATATGGATATAGTAAATTAAGGCTATGTCTACATTGCCGGCAGCACTGTCAACAGTGCAGGATTGATTCAGTGCAGGGTTCGATTGAGCGGCAGTGAGGACTCGCTCAATGGAATACAAAAGTCAACTGTGTAAATGCACCCCAGCAAGAAGTTTAACAGAGTGTCAATGGGAAGGCATTTACTGACAGTGCAGTGCAGTAGACTTCCACAGTAGACCTGTACTTACACACCCCTGTATGTAGCTTGCATATCTCCCATCAACTGCTGCTGAAATCTGCGGCCATCGTAGGCCAGGCCATAAATTCATACAGTGGAGAAAAATTCTTTTGAAATTTGACATGAAAAGATTTGAGATGAGAAGATATAAACTAACATGGATAGACTTTTTCAATTTCTCAGTCTAAATGAACACTTCTGAGAGTCAGAGAAGTTAATAAATTTGACTGTGTGAGATGATATATCACTGAATATTTCTGAAATCTGGTGATCACATAGTCCGTAATATGTGGTTTTAACATAAATGTTTTTCATTTCATTTTAGCTCAAAACTGTCTGTCAAATGAGGCTTCATGTTTTTTCCTGAAATAAATTAAGAATTTTGAGGAAGTTGGGGTCACTGGACAAATCCAGCCCTCTCAAAGGGCCATACATGCAGCAGAAATTACAAGAGGAAATAGATTTTAGTGGTTAAGACACTAGTCTGGGACACAGAAGACATCGGTTCAATTCTATGCTCTGCCATTGACTTCCTTTGTGATCCTGTGTAAATCACTTAGTTTCTCTGTACTCCTCAGTTTCCCACCTGTGAAATGGGGAATCTCCTCCTCACAGGAGGATTGTGGGGATAAATACATTAAAGAGTCCCCACTACCTCACTAATGGAGAGCCATATAAGTACCTTAGATAGAAGTGGTGTTCTGCTGAGCAATGAGGAACAAAACTTGGTTCTTACACCAGGTGCATGAACTGTAGAACCCACATCTACAGGGGCTGATTGAGCAGGACATGGCAGTTGTTGGGGAAGAGCAGTCTGAGACAGGTTGATGGCAGTGTATCTGCTATTATCTGCTTTATTTGCTATTATCTGGATCCATGAATCAGTCTGTTGAGTAACAGATGAGGATACAACAGTATTGTCAACTCCAAGAATTCAAAAACCATGAAATTGTTCTCCCTATACCCAGAACCACCTCTGTTCCTCCTGGGCTGGGAGAGCATCTCCAGCAAAGTCCTCTTCTCCTTTCCCAGGCTGGAGGTGCGTGCATCTACAGAGGTTCTTCATAATTCCCCCTTCCTCTTCCCAGGCCTAGTGTCCTCATGGATGGAGATGGGAGGAGGGAACACAGGGAGCACACTGACCCATTTTTTTCAGTGGAGGGAGTAGAGCCACCCTGAGCTGATGGGCTCTTTCTGTTTCTTCCTCCTCCCTCTCTCCTTTGAGAATAGTGTTCCCTGTCAACTACCACCACCCTCATGAAGTGTCACTTTTTGGGAACTTTATTAGTAAGATGCTCTCTGGCATTTGGCTCAGGATACTGCAGAATCCATTTAACTGTTGTCACTAACTTTATTTTTGCCCTCAGGCAGAGGAGAGGACCTATGTTATGTTTAAATTTAGCATCCCTGTACAGATGTTGGCATTTTCCCCTCTTTTGCCTGAACTGCTCTACAAAGTCCAGCAGGAGTGGAGAACATTTCACCTAATATATAATACAAAAAAAAAAAAGAGATAATTGACACCACTGATTAAACTTTTGAAGCTTCTCTGATTTATATTAGCACCTTCAGTGGGTGGAGTCCCTTATCTCTGCAAAATCATGCTAACCACATCACAATGATTTATATGCTTAGAATAAACAGGCTGAGTTGTACCATGGCTCAGGTGCAGAAGACTCTTTTTCATCATTTTGCAATGAATCAGGCTGTTCCCCCTGTTGATGTGGGAAATAATAATTACAGTTACTTCTAAATAAATATGGAATGCTGACAATTAGATAAGGGTAAAATTAGAGAGAGGAAGTGCACTCTTGAGTTGTACCCATAGACAATTAACCCTATTATTTTAGGGCTTGAACCAACATTCAGTGAAGTATTTCCATTTACTTCAGTGGGGGCTACTTTAGCCCCTAAAGTGGGGTACACTTAACTGTACTCCTTAGAAATGGAGAGAACCCAGTTATCTTGTTCCTAAATGCAAATACATGACCCTAGTCCAGGAAAGCACCACTGGGAATGGAATTGGTGATGGAATTTGTCATGGAGAAGGCATGCTAAAAACGTCTCACAGCTACAGTAACTTCCACTCTGATTGTACCAGTATTGCAAACTCTCATGATTTTTTGAGTATTTCAACAGTTTCTGGAGCTAGTTCTGTGATGACGTGAGAAGCTCCAGTCCCCCTTGTAAAGTTCAGCCCTGCTAGAAGTCATCAGCATCTCTCGTATCTACTCACCTTTGTCATAGGAGGGAGCAAAGGGCACAGCAGCACAGCACAGCTCTGATCCCCCCTCTCCTCATGAGAGAAACACAGATAGGATGGTGCCTCTGCTCCCCTCTGCAGTGCCTGGCCTGTGAAGGGGTGTGGATGGGGTGAAGATCCCTGAAGCTACCCCACATCCTGGGAAAGAGCAGAGAGGACCCTCCAGTAGCCCTTCTTTCAGGTCTGGAAGCAACTGAAGAGCCTTAGGAGGAGCAGAGATGAGGCTGGGTGGGACTTATCCAAAGAGGGGCTCATGGGAATGAGGGATGATCAAACTGGATGACAGGATTAAATGCTGGGGAGGGGACAGGCAAATGTGGAGGTAAGAGCTTCTGAAGCAGGGGCCAAAATCATGTTTACGTTTAGGATAGAGAGCAACACTGTGTCACACATACACTGAGGATGGGCATGGGAAGTTCAGCATGCAAACACAGACCAAAAACGCACAGTATAATTGTTTTTTTTTTTTTTTTTTTTTTAAATCTCATGATTTTGGAGAGTTTAGCTCATGATTTTTGATCTTTTGAGGTTGGCACTACTTCATATATCTTTGGATACCACCTTTTAGAATTGTTCCAGATGGATAGGTTCCAAGGCCTATCTGCATTCCAGGTATTTAATCAGGTATCCCTTTAGCTTTGAAATGCCATCAGGCTGTGAAGAGATTTACTGCCGTTCCTGCTGCTAGTGGAGGCTCAGAGCACCCTTGTCTTACCTCCTCCATCTTACCATGGTACCTACTCATTTTATTGTATTGATCCTCCTACTTTACTGCCAAAAGTCCCTTCCACCCAACAGTGATCCTTCAAGATGGATGCATGAGCCATTCTTGTGCGAAGGTTTATATACAGATATACAAGCAGAAGCATTTTGTGGCACTTCCTATTTCTATGAAAAATTACACAAGATTTTGTAAGTAGGAATAAATGTTTGGCAAGAGTACATTTTAAAAATGTCACATGTGGCATTTAGGCAAACAATAACATTTCTTAGCAATAATATTCACCTGTACTCTTTGCAGTATTTACTCAGTTTACAGTATACAATTTTTCAGGGCAAGTAACATGTCAGAATAATTGTGATCATTAAATGTTTTAGTCCTGGTGGAGCTAATCATTACTTACATATATCTTTACAAATGTACTCCCTTTTCTGGCTGTCAAATTACTCATGAATTGATTCTGAATGCATTCAGTATTCCAAAGTATCTGAATTATTATTTGGGCAGAATTTCCAGCAGATGGATTCTTCATGAAAATGTCTGGAATTATTTTGTTATCTCTTAGTGGTTGTATGATTGGTCACCTAGGTTACATGGTATTTCTATTCTCTGATCGAATACCTGACTGCACAGATGCTTTTGAGTATCACATTCCATGATGGCATCATAGAAAAGATTTGCTGGAATGCTAGTTTCTTCTTCACACAGTCTGCCACATCCAGTCCAACCAGGATGATTGCAGGGAGCATCCCAACACATGAAACAGAGCCAGATTGCCATTGTTATATGACGCCTTCCACAGCAGTGCTAGTTTCACATTCACAGTGTCTTCCTGTCTGCTGATGCTCATTATTATTACTAGTGTTATTTAATTGAACTCACACCCATGTCATAGCCCACAAAGAGGATTTAAAATGGCAGTGGGAAGACTTTCTTTATGTATGTTGTGAATATATAATTAAATGCCCCAAATTCTGTGAAAGTTTGAGATTCCTGAGCATGTGGACCTAGGGGTTTTCTGAATACTTAAACTGACAACTGAGCACTTCTACTCATGATAGCAAAATAAAATAATAATAATAATAATAATAATAATAAAAAGGACTATTTTGATCATTTTGTAATCTCAGGCCATCTTTTCCTCTGTGTTGTAACATTTTAAAATACACGCTTCCATCCCCCTCCCACCAATTACCTTTTTCAAGTAATACTGAAAAAATATTCTTAATATAACAGTGTTCATTTCTCCTCATCTCACAGAAATCCATAAAAATGCCATCCTTAAGGTTCAATTTTATTATTTTGTTCACAAGCATAAATATTAAATTTCATATTCTTATTTTCAGCTGGCCTGCTAATTTTCCAAATACACACTAGCACAGCATGATCTTTTCCTGTTATATATGAATCACATTTTCCCAAAATCATCTGTTGCCTGTAGCAGAGGTTACTTGAACCACAATTTGCAGCACTATATTTCAACCATAATTTTTCATCAATTCAAACACAGTAATTCTACTGTCTGAGAACCATGATATCCCCATGACCTTTCCATCTTCTGTTCTTTATTCCCTACTCATTGATGATTTCCATGCAATTTGCTGTAGTTTAGACTTCATTATTCTACTTGATAGCTTTACTTCATTACACATTTTTTTCTTATACTGAATGGGGATTATATGTGACTCAGGTTTTGGCTGCAATACATAGCTGTGTGCTATTAGCTAACTCTCAAAAACAAGAAGTGTGTAGGCAAGTGGGAGGCAGAGAGAGTGACATGTAACATTCTAGATGTGTATATTTTGGATCTCTAACCTGCAGAGTAAAAATATAGGCCTGACTGGAACTTCTCCCCCTTACTAACACAGATGTCCACTTACCCACCAGTGTGAGTAAGACTTGTACAAGAGGCTATACCATTAAATTGAACACTTTGTTTAAAATGTAATTAGTTTTAAAAGATCTGTGCTGACAATGGGGTCCTATTCAAATACATGAAAAAGAGGAGGTTTTTGCAACTGAGAGAACAAAATGCTTCTAATCACTGTGCTAATGTTTCATCCTCGTGCAATATGGTGAAGACATACTGAAAGGGGCTAGTGCACCTAACAAATTTTTAGGTGCTGCTGAAAATCTCAATCCATCATGGACTTTTACAAGATAAATAGTACTATATTTTACTAAACATTAAAAAAAAAAAGATAGTAATAGAAAATATTCTATATGTGTAATATGTCTGTGACAGCTTTCCTTTGTGGACCATTATAGTTTTCCTTTTCTGCCATTTAAGTGTTTACACTTGTAATTTGTTACCTTGAGATTAGTTTTAGCATCCAAGATATTTCTCTTTTCCCTAGAAAGGAAGCTTTTAGTACTTAGGGTGACATCAGCCCAAGATCAAGGCTTACAGAAGTGTCTGTGAAATTTACAAATCCCACTTCAGCTCTTATCATAGGTCAAATTAAGACTCACATGAGGTCACATCCTGAAAGAAGCCAAGTATTTGCAGCTCCCACTGAAGTCAATAGGAGCAGCAGCTCTCAGGATACGACCAGAGATAACTGGAGCCTTATGTATGGATGTGAATTTCACCTTTAATTCAAATTTAGCTACTGCACTTGCAGAGTTCATAAACTCTGCATGTACAAGCACTGTACTTGGTGTCACATTATTTTAGATATCGAGCACTGTCCACATGGTATTGAGCTCCTTGAACTCCCGCTGGCATTGATGAAAAGAGGTGGGAACAGTCCTGAGGATGACTCAGCATCACACAGGACCAGGTCATAATAGAGTATCTGAGCAACAAAAGAGAAGGGCTTACTTTATAAGATCCATCACAGATATGCCACATAAGATTTGAGCGTAGAAAATATATTTTTTCTTTCTGCACTGAAATCTTTCAGCATTCATAAACCCTGCCCACCTTTCTGCATTGAAATATTTATGTACTGCTGTCCTTATAACACTGCAGAACATGAAGAAAGGAGCACAAAGATTTCAGTGCAAAGAGTCTTTTGTCATTCATTCTTCTCTGTAAATATTAGCTACAATGCTGGGCCCAGTTCTCCTCTGACTGTGATTTCAGTTAGAACTAAGTATATTGACATCAATGCAATTATCCTATTGTAAAACTTGAATGAATTCAGAAACAGGCCCTTTATCTTAATCCCGCAAACAGATGGGATTAAGATCTCTATCTCAGTTTTGAGCACAGAATATAACTTTGAGAGGGAAGGTGCAAAAATGGCTTAAAACTTACCTTTGCACGTCATCAATTTTAGGCCAGAACAATCCCTCAGCTTGTGTTCGAGCAGCGTAGCTTTCCATATGTGTAAGGGACCAATATAGCAATCAGGAAATATTGGGACATAGGGCCATGACTTCTTTGCTCCTACCAAACTCTCTTAAAAAAACAAGGATGGAGGATGGCACAGGTGCTGTTATGCCAGATTTAAGGTGTTGAGGTTTCCCCACTCGCTATCGTTAGGCACTGGAAAGAAAACTTATTTTCCCCATCCTTACATAACTCATGAACAGGTGAACAGACTTTGCTAAAACTTTCAAGAACAATCTAAACTTCCTTTGGAGAGAGGCCAAGAACTGACAATTCCACAATCAGATAAGAAGTAAGCTATATAAAAAGAGAACAGGGTTTTATAATGAAAATACCAATATAACCTTAACTTGTTATAGTACTTGTTACCAGGCAATTTCCATAATATATATATTAATTTTAATGAAATACAATACACAGGTTTTTTTAAATATAAACACAAATGTATATTTTCAATAAGACTATGTCATGATATGTACAAGTTGGGAGTCTAGATATGAGCTCTTGTACAAATTATTTGAATGAACAGTCTTTAAGATGGCCAAACAAAAATGTTTTTTTATGAATAAATTATTCAGTGATTGAAAGAGTTCAATATCTGCACATTATTATTTGACCCTCTATAGAGTTATCTAACAATGCAAAACAGAGTATTTATTGGGGGGGGGAAGAGCTGTCAACATTCAGTTAACTTATTCACAATGAATAGCATTGTAAGCACTAGCCTTTCTGAGAAATTCCACAACTGAGCCTAAGGAAAACTTAACTGAAGTTACTTGCAATTAGTGTAGAGTGTGCCTACTTCTTGTCTGACAATGCTTTGCAATGTATTCATTGCAATTAACTGAAGTGAGATATTTCACTGCATGTTCCTGTCACTTCAGCATCCCTGACAACTGTATGTACTCAAGATTTCATTACATAAAGTCTGAGATCTAAAAATAAACTCCAGAAAATAATTATCTTCTCAGATTATACTCACCAGTGTATACAAATGTCACTACATAACTAAGGTTCTCTTGTTTCTTGGAATTCTAATTTACAGAGCCTGTTTTATCTAGGTTCAGATTAGAGTTGGTCAAATAGCAGGGGCAAAGAGTGGTTGAAAAATTGTGATTTTTTTCAACCTATTTAAACAGTTTTTCACTTAGAAAATGTCAATATATTTTTCATTTAAAGAAAATGTTTCAATATTTTGTGGTATGCCAGTCCTACTGCTGGGGCTCACCTGCTGGCAACAGTCTCTGCTGGCAGTGGTGATCTGAGGTAATCCCCCCCTGAGCTGGACAAGTCCTTGGGTTTTTCCCCTCTCTTCAGCACCTCTCCCACAGGGCGACCAGGTGCAGGCCTTACTGCAGGCCTGGGGTCTGTCCCCCAACCCCACAGGGGAGGGCAGCTAGTCTCAGTTTGTGCCTGTGACCCGGGGAGGTACCGGGCGAGCTGACGGGCCCCGCTGATGCCCGGAGCAGTCCAGCAGGGCCTGCGGAGGGGAGGGAGCCAGGGCCGGCACCTTCGGGCATCAGAGGGGGCACACCCCAGGGGGAGGCGTCTCCTTCCCCTGCAACCCCACCTCCGCTCCCCCACACCCTGAATCCCATCCTCTTGCCCCCTGCCCCTGCCCCCGCTCCCTGACCCTCCACTTCGGAGGCTGGGTGCTCATACTATTTTATTAACAGAAGCATGTAATAAACATTACATAATTAAGCCACATTAATCTACATAAAAATAATAATAACACATTAAAAACTAAAGCAACTCAATCTTACAATTAAAGGGCTTCAATCCTTATCGTATCCTACATACACCAATCCACATGCACATGCCTCATTCCAACTTTACTTCCTTAAAACATTCCTTATTAAATCCTACATACATCAACCCCTCACACATAAGCCACATTCCCAAAACCTTGCTTCCCCAAAACATCCAAAAATCCTTCAAATGCAAACCCAGCCCTCCTCGCGCGAGCTGGGTGCTCATACTATTTTATTTATACAAAAGCATGTAATAAGCATTACATAATTAACCCACATTAATCTACATAAAATAGCAAATAACACATTACAACTAATACAACTCAATATTCTTCTATACACTACAATAAAATAGGCCTATTTAATAAAAGCAATATTCCAAAATAACCCAACCGGAGAGAAGGGGAGAGGGGCTGGCTGGAGGCAGGGACCTAGCACAGGAAGACTTCATCGACGCCCAGGTCTTCCATTTACCCGAATTACCTAGTGTACTAGCACAGGAAAACTTCCTCGGCGCACAGGCCTTCCATTTACCCGAATTACCTAGTACATGTCCCAATCTCGCAGTGCCCCAAACCTTAACAATTCCCCTACTATCTGAGGGCTTTCTTTAATCACTCAAAAATCAATATCAATCTTAGTGGGATCCACTCACCACTCGAGACTCCCCTTTTGGGGGTCACAAATTCAAACAAAGGGAACCACATGAAGATATCGAGCAAAGAGCTCCGGACAGGGCCCACTGCTCCCGGAAGATGTCTAGGGAGCCAGCGGATTCCGCCCAGAAGAACTCCACCCGAATACGTGAACAGATGGAGGAACGAAAATAGGCCCCACAGTCGCAGTGCCCTCCCTCAGCCAACTTTCTCTCTCTGGTGTTATAGATGGCCGCCTTGGCCAGGGCTAGGAGGAGGTTGACGAGGAGGTCCCGCAACCTCGTGGGCCTCCGGATGGGGTGCGCATAAATAAGCAGGTGGGGAGAAAAATGCAACCAGAACCTCAACAGGAGGTTCTGGAGGAGCCGAAAAAGGGACTGCAGTCTGGCGCACTCTAGATAGACGTGTGCTAGGGTCTCCCTCTCGCCACAAAACGGGCAGGTATCGGGGCGAGGGGTAAACCGTGCCAGGTATACGCCCGTGCTCACGGCTCCGTGAAGGAGCTGCCAACCAATGTCCCCGACGGGCCGTGGGGTCAGGTAGAGTAAAGACTGGCCCACTGGGGGTCTTCGCCCTCCACAGATGTCATTAGGTTCCGCCATTTAGTGTCTGGGCGGGACGCGAGGGCGTGGAAGTGAAAGGTATGGAGTATGAAAGTATATAGGTACTATTATTTATTTATGCAAAAACATGTAATTGACATTACATAATTAAACCACAGTACAAAATTAAACTACATTAAAACCAACTTACTAATCTTCTATACACTACATTAAAATAAACCTTTTTAATAAAAACCATATACCCAAGGTGACCCAAGGGGTCCACCCACTGCTCAGGACTCCCCTTATGGGGGGTCACACATTTAAACAAAGGGAGCCAAATGGAGATATTGAGCAAAGAGCTCCGGACAGGGCCCACTGCTCCCGGAAGGTGTCTAGGGAGCCGGCGGATTCCGCCCAGAGGAACTCCGCCCGAATACGTGAACATATGGAGGAACGGAAATAGGCCCCACAGTCGCAGTGCCCACCTTCAGCCAACCTTCTCTCCCTAGTACTATAAATGGCCACCTTGGCCAGGGCTAGGAGGAGGTTGACAAGGAGGTCCCGCGACCTCGTGGGCTTCCGAATAGGGTGTGCATAAATAAACAAGTGGGGAGAAAAATGCAACCAGAACCTCAACAAGAGGTTCTGAAGGAGCCAAAAAAGGGGCTGCAACCTGGCACACTCCAAGTAGGCGTGGGTCAGGGTTTCCCTCGCATCACAGAAAGGGCAGGTGTCCGGGCGAAGGGTAAACCGTGCCAAATATACGCCCGTGCTCACGGCTCCGTGAAGGAGCCGCCACCCAATGTCCCCGACGGGCCGCGGGGTCAAGGTGGAATAAAGGCTGGCCCACTGGGGATCCTCGCCCTCTACAGATGTCATTAGGTTCCGCCATTTAGTGTCTGGGCGGGACGCGAGAGCGTGGAAGTGGAAGGCATGGGGTATGAGGGTATATAGATGCTCGAAAGAGAACCGGCTGCAACTCAGACAACCGGCTCGGGGCATGAGGAGGGAGAGGCTGAAGGGCCTCTCGGGGCCGGGGCCCAATAGTGAGCATGGGAGGGCTTGAACTGAAGGGAGGGCGAGGGGTACCCTCCCGCAAGACCTGCTCGAGGTAGGCCTGGGCGGCGGGGGGCAAGGCCGCCCTCACCTCCCGGAGTACGCGTTGGGGGGTCCGAAGGGTGGAGAGCTCCATGCGCTGGGCCAGCGTCCGAGGATCCACCCAGTCCCCCCGGTCATAGTCTAGGAGGTCTCCGATCCTAGTGACTCCCACCCGGACCAGCCCCCGTTGCATCGAGGGGGCCTCTGCCACCTGCACACGCAACTGGGGGTTGTGCAGCAGAGGCTCCGCTAGGAGGTTGTCTCCCTCGGTGACTGCAAGGGATCTGGAGGCTGAGACCAGCCTCCAGGTTCGGAGGAGGTCCTGGTAGAAGTCTGGCAGCTCGGAGAGGCTTTGTGGAAGGCCTCTCGGGTGAAGGAAAAAGAGCTGTCGGTCGTACCGGTACCCACGAAGGTGGCGGAGAAAGGCACGCCCTAAGTGGCACCATGTTGGACCATTCCCACCATAGAGGAGCCTCTGCAGGGCCTGGAGGCGGAAAGTGTGGACCTGGCTGCGGATGCAACACAGGCCCTGTCCCCCTTCCTTCAGGGGGAGACTCAGGATCCCTGCAGAGACCCAGTGCAGTCCCGGCCAAAGGAACTCCAGGGCCTTCTTCTGAAGATAGGCCAAGAAGCTCTGGGTCGGGACCAAGGTGCTGAGCCGATACCAGAGCATGGACAGGACTAGCTGGTTGAGCACCAGTGCCCTCCCTCGGAGGGAGAGACACCGGAGCAATCCCGCCCACTTTCTCAGCCGCCCAGACACTCGGTCCTGCAGCTCTTGCCAATTCTCTACCGTGGAGGGGTGGGTAGCTGACAAATAAACTCCCAGATAGAGCATCAGACCTGCGCTCCACCGGATGGTCTGCAGCGCAGGTGGGAGGGGGCCCGTCTGCCACCCCGCCCCTACCATGAGGCCTGAGATCTTGGTCCAGTTGACCCGGGTGGAGGAGGCTGTCGAATAAGTAGCCAGGCAAGCCTCCAACCGCACCAGGTCGCCCGGGTCCTGGATCGCAAGGAGTACATCATCAGCGTACGCTGACAGGACCAGCTTGAGTTCCGGCTCTCGGAGTACCAGTCCCGTCAGCCTCCGGCGGAGAAGACACAGGAAGGGCTCAATGGCCAGGGCGTACAGTTGGCCAGACAGCGGGCAGCCTTGGCGGACCCCCCGCCCGAAGCTGGCCGGTTCAGTCAGAGTCCGGTTGAACTTCACCAGGCACTCCGCAGAGGTGTACAGCGCTCGGAGGAACCCCACAAATCGGGGTCCGAAGCCGAACGCCCGCAGAGTGCCCAGAAGATACCCGTGGTCTATCCTGTCAAACGCTTTCTCCTGGTCCAAGGACAGGAGGCCGAAGGACAGGCGATCCCTGCGCCCAAGCTCCAGGAGATCCCGGGCTAGATAAAGATTGTCAAAGATGGTACGGCCCGGGATGGTGTAGGTCTGATCGGGATGGATCACGTCTCGCAGCACGGTCCTCAATCGCAGCAAGAGGGCTTTGGCTATGATTTTGTAATCCGTGCTAAGGAGCGAGATGGGACGCCAGTTCCGAAGGTCACGGAGGTCCCCCTTCTTAGGTAGTAAGGTGAGCATGGCCCGCCTGCATGAGAGGGGGAGCTCTCCGTCAGTCGCGGACTCGGCCCAGACAGCGGCAAGGTCTGGGCCGAGGATGTCCCAAAAGGCGCGGTAGAATTCCACGGTCAGCCCGTCCATGCCCGGGGATTTATTGGTGGGCATGAGGCGGACAGCTCCCGAAAGTTCGGTTAGGGTAAGAGGTAGCTCCAGCCGGTTCCGGTCGCCTATGCCGATCGCGGGGAGTCCCTCCCAAAGCACCCGGCAGGCGGTGGCGTTGGTCGGGTCTGGTGAAAAGAGGCTGGCATAGAAGGCTCTGGCCCTTCCCCGCATCTCCACCGGGTCCGTGAGGGGGGTGCCGTCCTCTGCCAGGAGGCAGGTGATGTGCTTTCGGGCCCCCTTCGTTTTCTCCAAGGCATAGAAGAAGCGGGAGTCACCAGGGTCAGAGATCTCCTAGACTATGCCCGGGGGGGCCTGGGTTTAGCCCTATGTGCTGGCTCAGTGTATGGGGCTCTCCACCCTTGAACCCCCCAACGCGTACTCCAGGAGGTGAGGGCAGCCTTGCCCCCTACTGCTTTGATGTACCTCGAGCGGGTCTTGCAGGAGGGTACTCCCCGCCCCCCCTCTCAGCCCCGGCCCTCAGGTGTTACCATCGGGCCTCGGCCCCGCAAACCCCCTCGTCCCCCCCCCATCCTCACACCCCAAGCCGGATGCTTAATCTGCAGCCGGTCCTCTTCCAGACCACGCCTAGGAAACATCTGTACGCGCTCGTGCTCCACACCCTTCACTACCTCGCCCTCTCATCCCGCCCAGACACCAAGTGGCGGGACCTCTTACCACCCTTGGAGAGCGAGGACCCCCGGTGGGCCAGTCTGTATTCCACCTTGACCCTGCGGCCCACCAGGGATATCAGTTGGCGGCTCCTTTACGGAGCCGTAAGCACGGGCGTGTACTTGGTGCAGTTCACCTCCCACCCTGACACCTGCCCCTTCTGCGGCATGAGGGAGACCCTGGCGCACGTTTACCTGGAGTGCGCCAGGTTGCAGCCCCTCTTCCGGCTCCTCCAGAACCTCTTGTTGAAGTTCTGGCTGCACTTCTCCCCGCACCTGTTCATCCACTCACACCCCATCCGTGGCCCCACGAAGTCGCGGGACCTCCTCGTCAACTTCCTCCTAGCCCTGGCCAAACTAACCATCTACAAGTCCAGGGAGAGGAGGTTGGCAGGGGAGGCTCCCTGCGACCGTGGAGCCTATTTCCATTCCCTTGTTAATTCACGTCTCCGGGCGGAGTTCCTCTGGGCAGTGTCCGCTGGCTCCCTGGACACCTTCGAGGAGCAGTGGGCGCTGTCCGGGGTTCTCTGCTCGATGTCCCCTTCTGGTCTCCTACACGCCTGTGACCCTCACGCCCTTTCCTGTTTTATTCATTTGTTGTCCCCCATAATTTGTTGGACCCGGGTCCAGTGGTTCCTCCTCTAGGCTGGGAGAGGGACCTTTAGCAGTGGGTGGGCTTGCGCCCACCCACGTCCCCCAGTTTCAAATAGTGGGAAGAGGGCTTTGCGTGGCAAGCACAAGGCCGGTGCCCAGCCCCCCCTTCTGCCCATTGCCGAGGGGAGTGAGAGCCCCCACAAGGCCAAGCGGAGGGGGGCTCCTGAGGCCGGGCCTGCCGCCGCGCCCCCTGCCGGAGCCCAGCAGGGGGCACCCACCGAGAAAGCCATGGCGGCAGATGTGGGGAACACCATCACCCTCCTGGAGTTCCTTCTGGAGGAGTCCTCGTCTGGAACCCCCCCAGCCCTAACATCACCCAAGCCCCCCACTGGTGCCGGAGGGGACCTCGGGGTGGCAGGGGGGGGCTTTCTTCTTCTCCTTAGTGGAGGAGATTGACTCCCTGGGGTTGACTCTGGCCTGCCCAGGGGAGGACGACCCCGCCCCCTGTATGGAGGGCCTAGAGCAGGGCACCCCTGAACCACCTTTCCCCTCTCCCTCCCCCCATCGTTAGTTGCCCCCCCTGCTCCCACCATCGAGGCCCCCCTCAGTCCTTCTACTCTCCGCGCTGGAGGGGGGGGACCCATCGCCCTCACGGGGCCCTGAAACTGGGGTTGCTGTGACCCCACAGTCAGGCCTCCAGGAGAACATCCAACCCGTGCCCACCCCCTCAGCTCCCGGCCCCAACCAAGAGGCTGCACACTCCGCTGACCCGGCCGTTCAGGCTGAGGGTCCCGCCCCCAAGTCTGACCCTGACCCCCTTCCCGCTCCCTCCCCCAACCCCACCCCTACCCCAACTCCCGACCCCTTCCCCGCTCTCAACGTCTCCCCGGCCCTCACGCCTCCCGTCCCCACACCGTCTTCCCCCCACCCCGCTACCTGTACATCCACCACCCCTGGAGTTATCTCTTTCCCCCTGAAGAGCTCCCAGGAGGTGGCCTTTGTCTTCAGCACTCCCAGCCCACTCAGGGCTGCTGTCTTCCCTCCGCCGCCACCGTCCCTCCCAGACCTTGTCCCAAAGGGCCGTAGGTTCGCCGCGGGGGCTGAGCTGGAGGACGACCTCCCCGAAGTGCTGTGTGAGGAGCTGCGCATCTTTCTCCGGGACACGCGTGGTGCCCGGAACCGGGTGCAGCTCGCTCTGCAGCATTGGGGGGACTTCCACCGCGTCCTCCGGGCCGCGGGGGTCACTATGAAGGAGGGGAAAGGGAGCGGGCGGCGGGGCGCGGCGGCCTACCAACGGGCCCGCAGCTTCCGCAACGCCCTGATGGTCTACGGCATAGGCCTGGGGCTGCTGCGGAGCACGACGAGGACCACGAGCGCTCCTGCCCACCGGGATCCCCCCCAGCCCTCCTTGTAATACCGCTTACCATCTGCACATTGAACATGAGGGGCTGCAGGATGGGTCTCCACAGGAACCAAGTGCTCTCCTTCCTTCAGGAGGGGGGTACTCTGTAGCATTCCTGCAGGAGACCCACACAGACCCAGCCGCCAAGGTCAGCTGGTGGCTGGAGTGGGGAGACGGGCTGCACCTTAGTCATCTTTCCGACCACGCGGATGGAGTGGCCACCCTGTTCTCCCCTGCCCTGCAGCCCAAGATGCTGGGGATTGCCAAGGTTGTGCCGGGCCGCCTGCTGCACCTCCAGGTCTGTGTTGAGGGGCTGGCGTTGAGTCTTGTCAACGTCTACACCCCGAATGCGGGCCCGGAGCGGCTGCGGTTCTTCCAGCAGGCAGCTGCCTTCCTCGGCACACTGGATCCGCAAGAATGCCTGGTCCTGGGCGGGGACTTTAACACCACCCTCGAGGAGCGAGACCGCACAGGGACTCACATTTTGGCCCTGGAGTACCCTTCTGTAGCCATCTCGCCTGACTTTACCATAATTTGTATTGACATTTTTATCATAAAGATTGTTGAAACTGTTGCTGAATTTTATCACTCCTGTAAAATCCAGTGTTCGGCCAAAACAAAGTTGTTAACCATGTTCATAAAGTTTTCTATAAACATTTTTAGTAAAGAGGTGCATTTCTCATTTAAAATTGATAATGTTTACAATTTTAAAAAAGCTGTTATAGAAAAATGTCCCTTTTTCTACAAGACAAAAAAAATCAGTTTTAAAAATCTTACCAGCTTTAGTGGTACTAAAGACTTGCTAATATACAGCTTATTTGATCTGCTTAAAATCTCAGTGTCTTAATTTTTTCAATACTTATAAAATATTCAGTATGTAAAAGTTACCTTCTATTTCATATTAACAAATATAACTAAGCAGATGACAACTGACCACATTTAATTTTCCCTTGCATATTTAAAATTACTTCAGGTGCACCTGAAGTTTTGAGTGAACAAAGAATGAGGAATCAGGCTCCTAGGTGACTTTTTGATTAGCATTAACATTAAGAGCTGTAATGATAAAGTACACAGAAATCCTAAAAAGAATCTCATTGCTGTAGAAGAGGAAGGTGCAGAGAGTTGACAACATGATGTAGTATAAATTATACAATTCCTCAGCATTGTAGTGCACCAAGCCTATTAAGGCACTCAATAGCAGGCTAGAAGTGCAATGACTCAGAGGCACACTCTGAAGATGCTTCAGCTCTTAGATCCTATAGGTTTGATCCCTGATGGGTCCCAGTAACCACTTATTCATGTGGCCAAAGTGAAGGGATAGTTTATTAAGGCTGACAGGAAAGGGAAAGGTTGCAAATACCCTGGGTTCAGAGGTTTAAACACTTACATTTCAAAATCAGACCTAGCAGTTCCTATTTTGGTCCCTGAGGGCAGCCCAACAGAGGTTTGGTATCCTCAGGCCTGCTGCCTGGAGCTTTCCCTTCAGTCTGTTCCTCCATTAAAGGCAAATAATCAACCTTCAGGTTTCCTGACTAGGGTCAGTCTGTAGCATGTCTCACTGAAGGCTCCACAGTGTTGTCATCCTGTTGCTGCAGCAGCACTCTCTGTGCAGCTCCTGGTTTTGGGTTACTGAAACCTCAGTGAGTGACAGCTATGCTACAAGGACCCCGATAGTCCCTGGCTGGCTATAGTTGTCCCCTACAATGATGTAACCCTTCTGCCAGGCAGTCAGCAGCTGCAAGGACTGGGTTCTATATCTAGGGGTCCCTGTCAATGAAACAACACCAGACTGGCTCGAGCCCCCACCCAGTCACATGGAAAATCACACACTATCCCCTGGGTGCCCAAAGGGCAATACTTCCCCTCTCGCAAGCACAGAGTCTGAGTGTAGAAAGTAAACATTTTAATAACAGAAGGAAAGTAACACAGCACTGGTTTGGGAAACAGTGTAAACAGAATTCATGAACTCAATGAGCCAAACCCATCCCAGAGTATGGGGCATGTCATTCTCTCTCTTCTTGCTTTCCCCTGTACTGACCATCATAGTTGCAATGTCCACCTCTCAGTTGGGGCTCAGCCATCCCCCTTCTGCAAGCTCCTGCTGGACGCAGGCTTGACCAGGCCTCCTCCGCTGCTGCCTCCAGCCGAGTCCCTGCTCACCGAGTCCCCGCTGCTGGCTCTCACCATCTGCTGGCGTCAACCGCTCCTGGCTCCCGCAGTCAGCTGGCACCAACCATTCCCACCATTCTCTGGCATTGACCACTGTTGCTCCTGCCATCTGCTGGTGCTGACGGATCCTGCCGTCTCAGGTGATGCACACTGCTGGTACCTCTGGTGGTTGTCAGACAAGATTTCCCAGTCTCTCTAGTGATTTAGCTCTTAGTGAATTTCAGCTCATGGGAAAACCTTCTGATGACACAGAAGCAATGTCCCTGCTTTTAACAAACAAAAGATTCCAAGAGGAATCATTAGTTCTACCCTTTGACAGTGGAAGGAGATTGTCAACCCATGCCTGAGGGTAGTCCTTTGGCAAGGCTAATACTATCTCAATAGGAGACTTCTCACCCCACCTCCTCCTTGTAATGCTAAAAGATCTATCCGCCAGCCTTTCTGGGTTCTGTTTGGGTGAGAGTCCATTTTTTATCAGAACAGGCCAAACACAGATCTGATGCCATTTGTTCATAGAATTGAAGGACAACATTTCATTATCCCGGCAGTTAACACAAAAGTGACTTGTTCCTCAATACCAGACACATTGACCATTTTCCATCATGTTCAACACCTAGTGTGCTTATGCAATATGCTGAGTACTTAATTGGACTCATGCAGATACAAAGCCTATGCAAATAACGTGCCCCCCTTTCAGCTGCTGAGCGGGGAGAGTGCCACTCAGACACTCAGACTTTGCTTACAATGACAATAGCTCCTTCTTGTGGGTCCAATACATAGTCAGAACACACTGATCACTTCCAGGATTAATCTCCAATGCCAATGGAACTTTGGCTGCAATAGCCTGCACAGATCTACACAAAATACAGAAAGAATAGATTCACTACCACCATGGATGTAAGGTAAAGAGCTGGATCTGTGTCTCTTCTTCACTATAACTGATGGGATGAGACAGCTTCATTCCCCAACTAAGTTCCCAAACTTCTGTCATAATATAGGGTTTTTAGACAAATAAATGCTTCTTTGCCACAAACATTCTCACAGAACCATCTGTTCTGATGCCATTTCTTTTAATATATGTACATTCTCAGTTTACCTGACTGATGTGGGAAGGCATAATTGTTTGCTGTTCTTCAAGACAATATCTCTCAGTGGATCCTCTTCCCACATAATAATTCTTCCTGGTTGGTTCCCCAAAAGGAAACATCTGCCCCATAACAATATTCCCTCATAAATCTCCCTGTTTTATATATGCTCATGTAAGCATTACGTACATATATTAAGGAGATGGTTTCCATGAATATCTGGAGTTCTATGGACGTAGAGGTGCCAAGGGTTGTTAGATACAGCCTAATGCACAGAGTTCCTGAGTAGGTTATGGATCTGTACTCTTGGTCGTAGAATTCAAACATACTCTTTGTTCACATCATAAATATTCTAAAAATACTTAATATGTAAATGAATTAAATATACAGAAAGGAAAGGACTAAAAGTGTTAATATTTACTAACAAGTACTAACAATTCCCTGCTGTACCCTGCATAGTTGTTTGCCATGTGGGCCCTCAACAACTTCCTATGCAGACCACTACCACTGCTTCCCCCAAAGAGAGGTTACTTCTGCATCGTAGTCTTCTGAAGTGTTTTCACCACCTTCCCTCTGTTGGTTAGGGGAGAGAGATGAACCTGCATATCCAGACATGGAGGGCTTTAAGTCAGCAGGGAGCAGTGACGGGAATGATAGTTTCTCATTTAGCGGATTCACACAGTAGGTTATAGATTCCTTTTATGTTTGTTGATAAGCCCTGCATATATACACACAACACACCCCTGTCACGATAACTAGGCCTACAATTTTTCCCTAATTTTAAACTCAGCTGTAAAAAGTGAGTGTAAATTCATATTACAATATGAATATGAATATGGCACAATAACTTCTAATAACAAATGTTAATGGGAAAAGTCCAAAAGGGACACAGAGTGAATTAGTCTAAATACAAAGGCTTATGGATATTACTCAATGACTGTGTAAAAATCATGCTTAGTAAACAAGAAAATGGAACCTGAAAACAGTGACCCAAAATTGTTGTGTCAGACACTACGCCTAATGGTGGACAAAACAACAAGAGAGTAGGCTATTCCACTCACCATTCTTTTTTTAGGTCCTTAAAGAAAGACTATGAAGAGAAAAATTGGAGTGAGCTTCACCATCATGGCTGCCACCCCCACCATCTCCTGGGATCTCGACATCCTGACCCTGAGAGATGTCTTCACCAGATCAAATCATACAGAAGGACCCAGATGACACAATATCTACCTGCTCCATTTGAATCCCAGGCACTATCAGGGATGAAAGGTGGATAGAACTTTAACAACTAGAGGCTTTTTCTTAGCAAAATTAAGACTCTTGTATTGATCACATTCAGTGCCACAAAAGGCACACAAGCAGTAGCAGGGCAATCTTACAAACATGAATACCTTTACTAAATGTACCTTAGTTTTTCCAAGACTAACCAGAAATAAGATGAATCCACTATTACTGGATTCCAACTGCATTTTGTAAGAAACTTTGGGACCCTACTTTTCTGCCAGACCCTCATCTCCCCTTCTTCTCACACCCAAATAGTGTCTCTAATACAGCCATACATTCAGTCAGGACAGCAAAACTGGCATTCTGGATGGGGATTGTCATAATAAAAATGAAAGAAATTGTTTCATTTTCATCTGATGTTGCCACAAACAAGAAGCGAATCTGCTACCACAAGGCTTTGACCACTGTAAGAAAGCCCTGCTTGAATAATCCACTGCCATTAGTGGAATAAAAACCGCAAATTTAGCAAACAATTCTGGTATGCCAAGAAGCTAGGGATTAAATGAAATCAAATTAAAGGATTTAAAGGAGAGGTATGACCAATTGAATCTTATGGTTCATTTGCTTATGCCTATAAATGCAGTCATTATAAATGTTTATTTTTACTAATAATGAAAAGTGTGAAGTTCATAACAAAGGAAGGAACCTTAATAAACTGAGTAGATTATTTCTAGAACTGGGAGAAATTCTAAGGATTTTTCACGGTTAATTTTCATCAGAATTAGAAAATTATTAAATAAAAGTCAACATTAAATTTTACTTGCTTAAGACATGCTTCTAATGCCTTCAGCAACTACTTCTGAATGTCAAACACACAGTGGTCTCACCTCTAATGTCTAAAAATACTATATCTGCTGCTGGAACCAGTACATCTTATATATATATCTGTAACAAAATATAGCCCTGTGTTCACACCATACACACTATTGTAATAATGTTTGTACAAAGTATGTCTTGTAAAGTATCATTTGAAAATGCATAATTTTCTGGTCAGTATCATCCTAACAAAATGTGTGGAAACATAATATGTAAAGTTATAAGATTTCCGTGTATGATGATATTAACATACGTTCCAAATCCCAGAGCTCTGCCCAAACAGAGATTGGCAAACAGGTTTGTCCTAAACAAAGGAATGAGTCTTCTGCTTAATTTGCATTTAAGCAGTAAATAGAGTCATCTGGGAGGAAGGAAAACAAAGACAGCTCATAGAGGTGAGAAAAAGCCAGCAGGGAACATCTTTCCACATAAACTCTGTCTCCTAGTACCCAGCAGGAATGTTCTTAAGAGAGGGATTGAAATTATAACCAGGAGGAACAAACACCCCAAGGCACTCCACTCTCTCCCCCTATCCATCACATTCACCACACCTGAAGCAACAAAGGAAGCATTCATTGGAATCTGGGGAAGGGACCCTGACCTACAGGGTTTGGTCAGTAAGACTGCTGAAGCATGTGGTAATAAACTTTGCTTGAATCATATATAGTTTTTAAGTTAAGCATTAGCAAACATCTTATCTTTATTTTTCTTGCAACTATTTCTGACTTTATGCCTCATTAACAGGGACTCTAGAAATCTGTTTGCCCTAGAAAAACATGGAATTTGTGTTTTTACAGAGAATCTTTATGTTTTATATTTTGTGAAAAAATAAAAACATATAAACTAAATTTTTTTGAAAGTGTCACTTATTCAATGTGCACAACCACTCTCTCTTGTGGTTGATTTTTGAATGTTCTTTAAATTTACATAAACATACTCCAGTAAACTGCTTCTGACACAGAGATTATTTAACAGCAGATAAGGGGTTGTGTTTTAATGCTTCTCAACTTGTACTTCAGACTTCAGATGTGAGTGAGTTAAGTTATGAAAAGATGCTGAAATTTTTTTTTAAAAAAAACCACCTCTAAAGTCCGTGTACTGAGTTTAACAAGGACAAATTTCACATTGATGGTAATGTGCTGTTCTGTATTGTAGAGATTACATTCGAAGGCATACAATTGTAGAATACATGGAAAGTGCTAAATATAAACCGAATAAAAAGAAAAGAAAACAAGAGTCAACAACAAGGCCATCAACAACAGAATAGAAACATAGCACTGAGACTTGATCATTCTATAATTTTATTTTTTTCATAATGATTGATGGCACTGGTAGGCTTCAAACTTATTTAGAAATTGCAAATATATCAATAAACCATTGTGATTAACTGACACCTATATATATTGAGGATAAGGACACTAAAGTTCAGAGTTCCATTTTAATCATGGAAAAAATGCAGATTTGTATTTTTTTTAATCAGAGAATTTTGGTTTTTATCATGGAAAACTAGGATCTCTGCTCATTATTTGCATTCATTTAAAAGCTCTCTGTCATTAATAAACTCATTTTACTGGTTTTTCTAATCTACTGTGTTTAAACTGAAGTGACGGAATAACTATTTGAGATAACAAACAGGCATATTATTCTTTTTAAGGAATAACAGTCTTAAAAATATTTTGCACTGTCCAAGACAGTGCAGGGTAGCAGGACATACATTTCTGGGGAGAAATCTGAGATGGGGTGTATGTTGGGTCACCCTGCAGTATAACCAAGGCTGGTGAGAGCTAAATTGTTACCCAAGTGTGTCTGGCAGGCTACACACAAACACTCAGGGTGTGGCTTGAATGCTGGAAAGCTGTTTGTGAGCAGCCCAGGTAGGAGCTACTTCAGCAAGGTATTGTAAGGCATCCTAGGTGGCAGGGCAGAGGTGACATAGCTGCTCATTAGTCTAGGTTGCACCCTGATATGTCACAATATCAAAGATATAAATCTCAACACTGTGATTTTAGGAAGAAAAACCTTCAGTCTCTGACTATGTAGGCCAACTTTTTTGCCCAGATTTTGTTCATTGAAACACTGTTAAATTTGAACCACTGAGTGCTAATGTTTAAAAGGGGAATTTATAAACATCTGTGTATAGAACAGCAAGTGTTCCTTAACACGCACAGATGTGTGATACATTATTGGTGTTTTTCTATGATTTTACTTCCTACTTTTTGCTAGCTTTGTATTTAAAAAATATTTTTGAGTCAGACCTTCATAGGATAGTTGAGATAATGTCTGTTGTTTGTCTAGGACCTCAAATATCTCAAAATACCTACAGACCTGCAGACTGACTGGGTATATATTTGATGCATTGATCTTTCAAGCCCCACTTTACTGGAATGGGGAAGTCCAATCAAATCTCATTGGGTAATACCCAAAATTCCAGAAGAGAAGTGTCCTGTCACATGGTGACTTTCCTCTTTTAAGTGAAGCAGGTCTGGCTCCCTGTGCTAGAACAGGTGCTTGCAATTTGGCCAATTAAGAGGGCAAGATAGCAGCAGGGATTATAAAGAGCTAGGTTGTCAGCAATCTAGAGGTGGAGCAGAACAGAAGCAGCAGTGAGTTCACTGGGAAAGGCTTCTAGAGTGAAAGGAAGGCAGTGGGAACTGGGGTAAAAGAGCAGAGCACCCAGGGGTCACACAGACAAATAGACTGTGGTTCAGAAGGGCTAGTGGAGGTGGATAGATTGGGGGAACAGGAGCTAGTGAACATTTAGCCAGGGGCCGAATGGGAGTGGGGATGCAGGGCCACATGGGGTCAGGGGCAGGTATGCCTGGCTGCATGGTGAGTGGGGGTGCAGGGACATATGCACAGAATTTTTAATTTTTCAACACAGAATTCCCCCAGGAGTAGAAGCAGGAAAGACTGACAAAGGCGAAGAGGAAAATCTACTGGGAGCTGTAACATAGGTTGGGTTGAGGAACTGTTTTTATGTTTGTCTATATTTGGGAAATATACTGGTTGTGTCAGTGGATGCTTTGTGGGAAAGGGACCTTATATGCTTCATTCTGGTTTGCAAAAATTTCTAAGGGAAGTAACCAGCTAGTCTATCATCTTCAAAGGCTCAAGGAAGTTATTGCTTCCCTACTTGCTTGATCATGGCCACTGTCAGGGTTGCTTTTTCTGTGGATTGCAGGCTTCTAGTTATGCAATGCCCTGTGTGTTTCCTCCACACTTCCACGTGGCCACCACGAGGTACGAATCCAGCAGCCTGCAACATCTAAAATTAGATATCTCCAAGCAAGTAACCTCTAGTCAGTCATCCAGCAAGTCCATTGACATAAACAAACAAACCAAAAAAAGTGAGCTAAGAAACTGATCAGCTAATATGTTCAATCATGCACCAGTTTCCTGAAGCTCAATGAAACCATAAGACACATAAAATCATCAACACATTTTTTTTCTTTTATTAAAAAAATATATTAATAAAGGGATGACTCTACCCAGCATTCTTGCACTTCATTTTAACTCCAGCAGAATCCATAAAATATATTTGAGAATAGTACCTATTGAATATTTCAATATTTTTAATTCATAAAAAACATAGGTTAAGCAGATTTGCTGTGTAAAGATCACATGTTTTGCGGGACAGAATTTGCATGTTTTACATGTAACCATTTGTTTCCAGTATTTTTACTGACTATCGCCTGAAGCTTGAAGCTTTTTGTAATAAACATATTCTTGTTCTCATTAAAAATGAAGTGCTGTGATATTAAGCAAAGTGCTGATCCTGAGTTGAATTGTGTATGCTATTCCATTGGGGACAGCAGGCCAGGTATTTCTATGAGTGTTCAGTGGACACTCCAGGAGAATGCTTCAAAGGGACTTGGGAACTGGAGTGCAGCTGTTGTTAATCTGGAAGGCAAAGTAAGCGCTGTCATAGCCCAGATGATAGTAAGCCAGTGGTTTACTGGCTTTGGGAGCTGAGATCTAGCACAAGTAAAACTGCCTCACACTGGAGGCAGGGGGTAACAAGGAGACTCTCAATTCAGAGTACCCTGAGAATTGTCACAGCTTCTCTTCCTGCATAAAGTAGCACCTGTCATGCAGACTGGATTGAGGAGGGGGTGGAGGTATTTGTGTTATTTGACATTAATATGTCAAAATCATGATTCATGTAAGACATGCCATGTCAGGTACTGTTAGAAAGGTTATAATGTGCTGAATAAGATGATAATATTTGTGTTCATGAGTGTAATGTGTGAGGAAAGTTATGGAGATCTTTGATATACCTGTATTTCAAATTATGCTGTATAAAACACACCCCACACAGAGAAGGCAGCAGAACAATAGCCTACTTAATGGCCCATCAAGACCTTTACAGAAACCAAAGGTCCAGGAAGGAACTAAAGGCGTACCTGAAGAGTTACCAGGATTGGCCCATGTGTCTCTGGACTCCATTTGGGTTCCTGTAAAGTTCCACAAGCTGCATGACCAGAGGCAGAGGGTATATAAGATCAAACCACAGAAACCCTTTTTTCTTTGTTCCTGTCCAGCTGCAGACACACCTCTGGATTAACACACTTTGCAACTGAACTGAAGGACTTAGACCCACCCAGGTACTGGATGTATGTCATAGGGACTATACAAGCCTGCAACTCCACAATTTTTCTGGAAACCTGGTGTATATGGAATTTCAAATAATTTGTCTGTATCTGATTGCTTTAAGCCTTTAACATTTCTCTTATTGTTTGTTTTTCTTTTTACAATAAACCTTTTGTGTTAGTTACTAAAGGATTGTCTGGCAGCGTGATATTTTGGGTAAGATCCAAATTTATAATGAACTGGTACCGTGGCTGGTCATTTGGGATCAGAGGGAATCTTTTTAGTAAAGAGGATAAAGTTTAAATAACTGGTCTTTTTACTGGACCTGGTGGTAGTTTGGGAGCCAGAGACTGAAATGAAGTAAAAGGGGCTGTGTGTATTTGCACAGTGGCTTCTTGATAACCAGTGTTGGGGAATCAGAAGCACTGTTTGTGGCTGGTTGGGAAGTCTGACTTCAGTGTCACCCACCAGTGCTGGGAGAATTTGCTCTCCTTTTACAGCCTGCCCTGACCCTGGTATTATCAGTGGGATACCCTGGGTATGGACGGGTCACAGCACCGACTTTAACTTTGGTGCTGTTGTTGTACTGGTTTGTCATCATCAAGGTCCTGAACAGATGGAAAACATATTATGAATGTGTGCTGAGCCAAAGACCTACTGATGACTGTCTAAAGCTATTTGACTTGGAAAATTGCAGAGCTGCAGACCCAGGGACAAAAGCAAAAATTTAAAAAACCCAGAAAGCAAGCAAGCCAGAGGTGGTTATCCTGTCTTTGCAAAAAGACAAGAAACTGTGGGGAATATCTATGAGACAGATGACACCCTCACATTCTGCACCCAGGAAGACAACAGATAGAATGTTTACATTCATGAAAACAGGATTTCAGCCATCCTCAATTGGAAATGCTGCAGAAGACTTTGGGTGAGAAACTTCCTTAGTCTGGAGTTTAACCTGTCAGTTAAGTTTTGTCTCTAAAAAGAGTGTTATAATTTTGTTTTGTGTGTAACCATTTGTTTCCAGTATTCCTACTCACTATCATTTGAATCTTGCATCTTTGATAATAAACTTATTCTTGTTTGCACTGTGTTGGCATTGCCCATACAACAGTGTTTGAGTGGCTAAAGGTTGGTTGGCTGTTAGGGAGCTGACACTCATATAAGGTTACCTCCCATCTCCACCTCACCCATAGGCTGCAACCTGCCACGAAAGGAGTGGACCCACTTAAACAGCCTAAGGTCAGGTGTTGGGTGCTTTAACCCCTGCATGCACAGCTGGAACCTTTGTGTTACTGCAGCCTGCGAGTGCAGAGAAATACAAACTGCGGACCATCTTGTAGAGGAATGCCCCATCTTCTACCTCCAAGGAAGATGGGTCTCCCTCAGTCCTTAGACTGACAGTGCACTGGAATGGCTGAGGTCTGCCACATACAAATGACTTGAATGGAACCCTACACTACACGAAAGAAGAATCCCAAAGACCATCATACAGCATCAAGGGTTGTGGAATGCCATTTAAAGTGGGTGGCTTTGTCCCTCTACTGCCTGATCCTCCTCTTCTCCTCTCAGGCACCCTTCTCCCCATAGCAGCCTGAATCCCTGGGTCATGAGGCTCTACACCCTATCCCCGAAGCTTGACTGGGTGATGTTGAGACATGGTTCATGGGGTTGCAGCACCACTTAAGTTTAGCCAGACAGCCCTTCTGCCATGACGGAAGGCTGGCTGGGCCAAGTTTTACCAAATAGTGCTGTAACTTGGCACATTGGGTGCAGTGCTCATCATGTTTGGGTTAGGAAAAAAAGCAATCAGGTCATGGTCTGGGTGGCTCTTCCCTCAGCTCCGTGGCTTATGACTGTAACAAAAAACAAATGCTGAAATATCAGAATTTCTCACAAGACAGAAATTTCGTTATTTACTCACCTCTAGTAACTAGCTGTGTTTTCTTGATCTCCACTGGAATATTTCATAATTCTCTGTTGGCACTGGGGGAAAAGATAGGTAATAGCCAATCATTGGAGCAGGCTGCCTTGACTGGCACCAGGGATGTAGCTTGCACCAGTGATGACACTGTTAGCTTCTGGCTAGCTTTTGAAGAGAAGGCGACATATGCATTAATGATTTTTTTCAATAGGCAATGTGAATTCTAGAAACTTTGATGACCTGGTATGGACACCAGCCGATCAACCTAAAGGTTGACCAATTATCTTTAATAAACCTATATTTCTCATGCAGGACAATATACTGCATCATGATTTCAGTTTATATTACTATGCTTGGGTCATTAAAACATACACATCAAACAAAGGTGAGTATCCAGGTGTCTCTATAAAAGTACATTACAGCTTCTCTGTCCTGTTATATGTATTATATGCTGTCACAACCATTCACTATTTTTGTCAAAGTCATTGGTTTAAATGCTTGAGATCCTGTACCTTCTTCACAATTTGTTTTCAAATAAGTGTCTCCCTTCTTCTTTGCTCTAACCTAATGACCAGGTTTTTGCATGTTGAGTGTCCTGGTTGAAGGTATCAGTCTGAAGCTCCCTGTCTGCAGTGAATCTGAGTTTAAAGAGACAATATGAAATTCTTTTTCCACCAATACTAATTCAATTCTATATCAAATAACATACAACAAAAATCTACACTGAAAAACTATTAAGATTGCAAAGTCAAGTACTCGAAATTTAGGAATCGACAGAATTAAGGTTGGCTGTGCAAATGAATTTTGAGACAGTCTTTAATGATATGATCACATACAACTTTCTTCTGCTGGAATAAAAGAACCATTATGTAATTTAAATTGGTACAGTATTACTCTTCATTTAAACTGTGAAAAACCCCACTACATGTAAGGTCTGCCAAAAATGGGGTTTTAAAAAAAGTCATTTACAGGATAATGTACTATGTACACAGTTCAAATTCTGCACTTTTTAGTCCTTACTCAAGAAAACCCCCCATTGAAGTAAAAGTAGTTTGAGTTTTCAGCGTAGGATCCCATTTTATTTTAATTCAAAGGATGGGATACTTGGCAAAACAGCAGTGGCCTTTAATTAATGTAGATGGAAAAAACATTTTCTTATTAAATGAAATAAGAAAAACAAGCACAGATTTTCACAACTCACTGTTCCAAATGCTAAGTGTTCAAAATCTTAATCAGGTCCCAAAAATCACATTTTAAAAAAAATATGTATCTTTGGTTTGTTTTATGTTGCCTACTTATTGTGGAGCCTTTAGAGTTTCAAGTTTTCTTTCACATTCAAGAGGGCAATAAACTCACTTTAAAAAAAAATGCTGAGTCCCAAATAGTCACATGACTCCAGGAACTGGGGTAAAAGGAAAAAAAATCAAATATTGTGCAAAGCTTAACAATTTCTCGAAATAACACTGCAACTTCAATGTGTGTTTGTTTGGGCCCCTTACTGCAGAGCAGTGAGGACAAAGAGGAGCCAAAAGACCAGATAGGAAGGAGCATTGATAAAGTAACTAATTTGACAAGATTTATCAAGAAAGGAAATATCTAGAATAGAGCTCATCTTGGGAAACCAGCCATATTTGCATTACTATTTCCTAATTTTCATTAATGGAAATGGAGAAACTATGGGTATGTCTACATTATAGCTTCTATACAGAGGCATATCTATGGCACTACTGCTCTGCCACTGTAGTGACATAGTGTAAATGCTACCTACAACATCCACAGAAAGGTATTTCTATCCAGGTACATAATCCATCTCACAGAGAGAAAAGGATCAAGAGTTGATCTAATTGTGGTGCTCAGGGTGCAAAATTATATTTACATTGGAAGTGTATTCAGAGATCTGGTTCATTTTGTCAGGCCTCACTGTGGTACTTGGCTGAAAAATGGAAACAGGATAAAGGGGTTAGAACGAAGTTGTTGAAAATGGAATGTAGAGTCTATGGACAATTGTGACAATTTGTTTGCATACAAATTGACCTGAAAATTCAAAATCTTGAAATATATTATACAACCAAGTATATTGCAAAGTATTTGGATTTGGAAACATCAAAATGGCCCTACTGAAACATTTGTTTCAATAATGCTTGAGCATACATATAGATATAAAATAATATCACGTTAATATATTTTTACTAAGAATTAAAACTTTTTTTTTTAAATTAAAAGTTGAAATGCAATGAAGTCAGAAAAAAATGTAACAATAAAATTGAAACAAAATGCTCTATTTCAATGTGGAATCCTTTCAATTTTTTCCCATTGAAAATTGTCAAAATCTACAGGTTCCTATAAAAGATTTAGATGAAACAGCATGTTCTAAAGAAAAACTGTTCAGCTGAATTTTTTTTCAACCAGCTTTGTTTTTATAATACTACTAAAGTATTTGAGATAAAATAAAGATTGAGAATAAAGAAGAAAATATACTGAAAGCCAACATTTATTAGGTTTATAGTGGAAGATGATAAAACAGTAGGCAATGGTAATCCCCCAGAGGGGATTCTTGCAACAGCATCAGGCTGGGAATACATATTGATCCAAAAAATGATACTGGGCAAGAAAAGGAGACCTATTTCTTCTGCAAGAAGACATCACTATTCGAACAAAAGGTTTGGAATTTTGTATCTCAGAAATGAAAACAGACAGTTTACTTCTCAGGAAGACAGATTTGGGCTGAAATATAAACCAATAAATTATTTCTCATATCTTTTTGACTGTGACCTTTAAAAGACTATGACAGACAGTTCTGGTTTAATGTTTTGTTTTTAAAATCCTTTTTAGGTTTCCATTCTGTACTAAAATTGTACACTGTATTTTACTGGTTTTGACCATCCAAGGATCTCAAAAAAACCCAAAATCGTTCAATATCTCCATTCTTCAAATAAACAAAAATCAACAGCAAATTCCCAAAAACAAATTATTTAAATCCCTCCAACTGTTCTCCAAGACAACAAACGTTCATTATCATATGATATAAAAATACTATATCTTAAAATGTAAAAAAAATTAGATGTTCCATATTAATGATGCCAAGCAGTGTATCTGTAAATCCCATACAAAAACAATTCAATAACATTTGGAGCATAATTTATAAAATACCGACCCCTTCTATTAATGGGAGAGGATGAAAAGATTAAAAAGAGAACAACTGATGCAAAATAGATAAGAAGAAAACACATGGAAATTAAACTTATGGTGAAGGCAGGTATCAGAACAGAGGAGCTTATTTTGCATCCATTTAAGTGAATCAGAGTTTTGCCAATGGCTTCAGTAGGGGTATAAATAGGCCTACAGAATAAAAGTTTATTCCTCCTAGCACAACCTTGAGTAAGACTACCCCTTGGGGAACTAAGTAGAGTTGAGGGATAGAATCCATTCTTTCAATCTATTAGGCTGCAATGCAGCCTCTCTGTGATGACTATTGCAAACTAAAATCATAGCATCACAGAAGATTAGAGTTAGTATGGATCTCAGGAGATCATCTAGTTCAACCCCCTGCTCAAAACAGGATGCACCCCAGCTAATGCTAGCTTCTGCTCTCCATTTAAGGGTTTCAAGCAACCTGTTAAATGTACAAGTATGGATCCTGTGACCCCTCCAAAGCTAATGTCACAGCTAGCATAGTCAATGTTGGTATGACATCTACTCCACAGCACACAGAGGACAGAAAGACCATCGTACCTTCAATTCAAGGTAGTCCCACTCCATCATTAGGTGCTGTGAAGGACATTGTGTTGGCCCTCTGAACTGTGGTATATTAAACAAAACACAATAAGTCACAAAGGTAGCCAAAGAGCCAGTAGATATTTCCTGGTGAACTCTTTCCAGACACAAGTTCCAAGCAGTTTTCAAAGCTTGGCCTCAGAGACATTTACATGTCAGATTCTGCTTCATGGACTTCTCAAATGGTCTTTTGCATTGGTATCACTGGTATCTCATAGTGGTATCACTAAATCTTTATGTTGTTTTGTATCACATGCTATGCCTTTACACCTAGTCTATTGTACCATATTGCCTGATGTGTTGTAATTAACATTTTGGAATACAGTTAATAAGAAAGATGTGGTAAAGATAAAGATAAGTAATTATTTATCCTGTATATTCAGTTTTAGGCAGTAGGCTATTATCAGTAGAAAAAATATCCAATTGTTATTAAATCTGTACTTTCAAAGAAACATCACCAATTCTCCATGATTTTAAGTGTCTCTTGCCTTTTGAACCATCAGAGTGCTCAGCTGAACAAAATGGGTGAAGATTTCCTTTCAACTGACACATATTTTAAAAATGATGTTATTGCAGAAAGAATTTATGTTGTATCTACTTTGCATTTCCTTTTTTCTTTAAATTTAGGTTTGATTGAGGCTTGACTTTACATTTCATAAATCTGCTAAAGAGTAATTTATTTTCTGCTTATATCAAGTGATCATTATCAAAAGCAAAGAGTAAAAAATATCTATGTTCAGCAACATAACTCATTTGTTAGTGCTGAGCTACAGCCAATGATTGGCTTGATAAAAGCATTTTGAATTGGCATTAGTTGTTCCCAGTTGTTCTGTGTCATTGTGCTTTTATCATTTCACTAGTAACTTATGTATTTTTCATACTTACTAACTCCATTTAGCTGTCAAAAAGCTGCAAAACTTTTTGGTTAAGAATGGAGCCCAGGGTTTCTTAATAATCTATTAAAAAGTGAAAACTAAAAAATACTATCACTTATTAAGTTTGTAGGTACAGCAGGAAATGAAATATTAAAACATTTATTGAAAATAAGGGATTTTCTTTACAGAGCTGAATAAAATCATGTGTTTTAGAAAATGCTTAGAAAATGAAAAACAGCTTACACTGCTTTATTTCAATTGAGATGAAAGACATGAATAAAAACGAACAAAGAAAGAGATGGTGGCAACTCTCCTGTACACTAATAATTCATGGGGTACAGAGGGATATGGTTGGTTGGTTTTTTGGTAAAGTTAATAATTTACAAGAATCCTATAGGAATAAATAGTTTAAATTAGGGCAAGTGCAACATTTGAAAAACAAAGAAAGCTAAGCTTTTCCTGAGCTCTGATCAAATGTGTCCTGTGGACCACAATATCATTTTGAAGATATGCAAGACATATCCCAATTACACAACTCAAATTAATGAGCACATAAGCAACATAATAAATGTAAGTATTTTGTTTTAGCGAATGTTTATGAATACTTCTCCAATATTATTTTTGTTCCCACTTTGATTTGCTATCAAATTCTCTCTTCCTCCTTATCCTTGCTATCATACTTATCTTAAGATAGAGTGGCAGTTGACCAGTTGTAAAAGAAAAATGTATAGTATTTGCTAAAGCGTAAGCATGCTAGAAACAAAAGTCTGCCTTCAGCTGTACCCATGAAATGCCACTTCCTTCCATGAGAGTTGATCATATGTCATCAAGAGCAGAACTGATCCTTTATTCTGCTGTTTGTTTCAATCTGTTGAACAAGCTGTAACATGATACATGACTTAGTTAAATTAAAATAGTTTAGCTGTTTCAAAAACTTGGTACTTTTACTGTGAATTTATTAAGGGTACTCTCCATTTCTGAGAGCACAATCTGCAACTGTAAATCTTGTGTGTGTGTATTTGAACCTACACTGGAACTGAAACAGCAAATCTGGTGCTTGTGCTTCTAATTACTTGGCTGCAAGTTCTTTTTTTTTTTTTTTTTTGGTGTAAAAAGAGGTGTTAGCCCCTTTGAGAATTTAACCCTAATATTGAAAATAGTATTTTAAAAATTAATATGAAAATCATACCTGGTTTAATTCAACATAATTAGAATTACACCAGTGATGGATATGGGCCAATACATTTTACCAAGTAGAAAAGATTCCTCTCATTGTTACATGATTGTTCTCATACACTGCCACTTTTGATAGCAATTTAATTTTGTCTCTGCAATACATCTTTGAAATAAGATGAACAACTCCAAACTAGAATGTTAAAGTCAGTGTGTATATCCATGTTTAGATTAGACATCAAACTGTATTCTTCAGTTAACTTGTTGATGCCACATTATGGCAAGGTTTTGAGTTTAAAAAATTGTTTCAGAAGCTGTATGCATGAGATTTCAACCACAAATGTATCATTAGGCCAACTCATCTCCGTGTTATGCCTAAATCTTATGAGAACCCTTGGTTTCATGAGCTCATCATCACATGAAACAAACTGGAAAATAAGCTGTCACAACCCTGCATTCCCCATGATGTGGTCTCACATACCAGCAGCGACCACTAAGCTTCAAAATTTTAACTCGGGGCATCCCTCTTTCTCCTCCCTTGTTCAAAGGACACTGTCCCCAGAAGCAGGGCTACCCTGATAGGTATGGTAGGTGATCTTTTAAGGCTTCTGTGGAAACCTTTCACCAGATTTCTACTCCAGATTGAATTAATCTGTAATTTATTATTTACAATTAAAATCTCTCAATGAATTCCAGAACTGATCATCTGGAGGCAAGTGGAGTGCCCCAGGGTTCGGTCTTGGGGCCGGTTTTGTTCAACATCTTCATTAATGATCTGGAGGATGGGAGAGATTACTCCCTCAGCAAGTTTGCAGATGACACTAAGGTACGGGGAATGGTAGATACCCTGGAAGGGAGCGATAGGATACAGAAGAATCTAAAGAAATTGAAGGATTGGGCCAAAAGAAATCTGATGAGGTTCAACAAGGACAAGTGCAGAGTCCTGCACTTAGGACTGAAGAATCCCATGCACAGCTACAGACTGGGGACTGACGAGCTAGACAGCAGTTCTGCAGAAAAGGATCTGGGGTTACTTGAATAAGAAGCTGGATATGAGTCAGCAGTGTGCCTTGGTTGCCAAGAAGGATAATGGCATATTGCACTGCATTATTAAGAGCATTGCCAGCAGATCACAGGAAGTGATTATTCTCCTCTATTTGGCATTGGTAAGGCTGCATTTGGAGTATTGTGTCCAGTTTTGGGCCCCCCACTACAAAAAGGATGTGGAAAATTGGAGAAAGTCCAATGGAGGGCAATAAAAATGATAAGGGGGCTGGAGCACAAGACTTATGAGGAGAGGTTGAATGAACTAGCCCTGTTTAGTCTGCAAAAGAGAAGAATGAGGGGGGATTTGATAGCAGCCTTTAACTACCTTAAAGGTGGTTCCACAGAGGATGGAGCGGGGCGGTTTTCAGTGGTGGCAGATGACAGAACAAGGCGCAACGGTCTCAAGTTGCATTGGGAGAGATCTAGGTTGGACATTAGGGAAACGTTTTTCACTGGAGGGTGGTGAGGCACTGGAATGGGTTACCTAGGGAGGTGGTGGCATCTCCATCTTTAGAGGTTTTTAAGCTGTGACTTGACAAAACCCTCGCTGGGATTATTTAGCTGAGGTTAGTCCTGCTTTGAGCAAGGGGTTGGACTAGATGATCTCCAGAGGTCCTTCCAACTCTAATATTCTATGATGCTATGCCCACTACCTTTTTCAAGCCATGGAAAGGTTTATATGATATGCCAGTTCATACTTCCTTTTAATAAACCACTAATGTTCCCTACTCTGGCCTCACAGCCACCTTTTCAGCAGCCCAGACCTCTGTAATCTCTGATGGATCAGTAACTGGAGTCTGGAGAGACTTTTCTTGAAATTTCATCTAGTCTGGACCCATCTGCATTCAACTGGCAAGTCATCACCCTCCTTTCAAAGTAATACTCTGACGTAGTTCCTAACAACACAGTGGCTTCTCATTGTCTTTCAGTTTCAAATCTTCTTACTTCCATACACATATTTATATTCTGCATACTTCATACCTCAGATAACATAAACACATATTCTAATGTTCTCTACATATTTCCCTCTTGAAGAACTTGCTTTGGCCTTGTAGGCCCAAAGTTAAAATTTTAAGAGCATTTAGCTCTTCTAGACTACTTCTTCCTATAGAGTTATGTGCAAGGTAGCAGATGCTCATAAGAGCATGTTTCTCAGAATCTACCTTATGAATGGTGAAGTGCAAGAGGCTACATTTATCAGAGAAAACAGACCTGTGTGTATACAGCACATTTCTCATCGTGGTCTGTTGTTCCTGGGTCAACCTGTCAGATAACTTAACTGCCTGTATCTTGAGAGATTTAATGCCTACTAATCCAGTCCACTGAGGGATCTTCCCACCCCTCGTCCACCTGACTACATCACATCATCAGAACCAAGCTAGTGAAATAACAGGTTAACAATATTTAGATAATTTAGATGTATACCAGTCAGCAAGGTCCAACAAAATTCACCTTAAGGTGCTTAAGGAATTAGATGATGCAACCTTGGAACCATTAGCAATTATTTTTTAGACTTTATGGATGACTGGTGAAGTTCCAGAAGATTGAAGAAGACTAACATAGTGCCTATCTTTAGAAAAAGGAGCAAAGACAACCCAGGGAATTATAGACCAGTCATCATACATTTTATTCCTAGAAAGATACTGGAACAAATTATTAAACAATCAATTTGTAAGCACTAGAGGAGAATCGGGTTATAAGCAGTAGCCAACATGGATTTGTCATACCAAACCAACCTAATTTCCTTCTCTAGCCGATGGGGTCAAGAGGAAAGGTAAGATGTGCTATATTTTGATGTTAGAAGGCTTCTGACACAGTCCTAAATGACACTCTCATAAGCATTATAAAGAAATCTGTTCTAGATGAAATTACTATAAGGTGGATACATTACTGGTTGTAAAACAGAACTCAAAAAGTAGTTATCAATGGTTCATTATCAAACTGGGAGGAAAAATCCGAAGGGAGGTCTCAAATTCGTCTGTTTTGGGACTGGTAATATTCAATATTTTCATTAATGATTTGGATAAGGGAGTGGAGAGTATGCTTACAGATATATCTATGACACCAGAATGGGTGAGATTGCAAGCTCTTCAAGGGAGAGGATAAGAAGTCAGAACAATCGTGACACATTGGAAAACTGGTCTTAAACCAACAAGATTAAATTCAATAAAGACCAATGTAAAGTATTAAACTTAGAAAGGAAAAATAAAATGCACAGCTACAAAATGGGAAATAACTAGTTTAGGTGTAATGCTGTTGTAAAGGATCTTGAGGTAATAATGGATCACAAATTGCAAATGAGTGACTATGAAACAATGTGATGCTGCTGGAGTACTGTCTGCAGTTTTGAGTGCCCCACTTTAATAAAGATGGGGGTAAACTGGAGAGAGTAACATTTTAGCAACGAAAATGCTAAAAGGTTTAGAAAACCTGACCTATAAGGAAATGTTAAAATAACTGTGTATGTTTAGTCTTGAGAAAGTAATCTGTAATCATAATGTATTATTCACAATTAAAACCTATCAATATCCCCTGGCACTGATAATCTGGAAGTTCCTATTGTCTTTGTCAAACCTAGGAAAGTTTTATTTTATATCACAGGTCAGGCTTCCTTTCCATAAACCAAAGAATTCAGGGCTCTCACAGTTTGCTCTGACCACTACCTGCTTGGGAGTCTAAGCTTCTGTCATCCTTGATGGACTAGTCTCTGGAGTCTGGAGAGACTTTTCTTGGCAATGTCAACCAGCCTACCTCCAATTGGGAAGGTGCCATAATCCTCTCCAGTGGTCCTCCTACCACTGCTGGCTTTGAAACCAACATGTCAGGATGAAGTGGAGCATTTTAGCAAACCACCAGTTGCCTAGGACGCTTTGAGGAGCAGTGGGTGCTGTCCAGGGTTCTCTGCTCAGTGTCCCCCTCAGTCTTCCCTCCATGTAACCCTTTCACCTTCACCCTTGTTCCTGTTTTCTCATTTGTTGTTCCCCGAATTTAGTTGATACACAGGATCAGTAGCTCCCCCTTAGGCTGGGGGAGGGTCTTTCAGCCATAGGCAGGCTTTTGTCCCCACGTCCCAGTACCCAAATAAGACCAGATGTGTAGGCCACTGGCAACTATTAAGATGAACCATCTGTTATTTTGCTTATTTGTAGGAATAGTCATTTAATATATTTTCTCTCATGTGGCCTAGTTCAGCCAATGCAGTGCCAGAAGGGAGAAGGGGTGAACATGACTGTCTGTGCTCTTCTCAGCCTGACTTTCAATGTCCTTTTATGTGCAGGGGTGAAAAGCAGGCAGTCGGCACACCTGCCAGACTAACTGCTCAGAACCACATAACCACATCCTGTTTTGACATTCTTTATAACCTCTCTCTTTGCTTGACAATTATTTCCATTTGATCTGCTCTGCTATTCTTTTGATTGACATGTTATCTTAACTTGTGGAGTACTGAAGGGTACTTGTGAATCTGGGTCAGTGGATTGCTTCATGGACACATTTGGAAGGATCTCTAGGCGCAGACAGAAGACCAGCCATTCAGAAATCTGTGACTGATTCACATGAAGACTGCTGTCAGACTTGTGGGTGTAACTATCAAGGTTTGAGGCGCTTTAATACCTCTTGTATGTGGATGTGCTTAAGACCTTTAATTGGAGACTTTGGCAAAAGCTTTCCAATGGGAATTGCTAGAGGCCAAAAAAGTAAAGCTTTAAAGATAAAGCACTTCTTTTTGATTTATCTAAGCCAGTCACATAGCAGGCAGAGGTATTCCATTTCCTTTGTTTTATTTCCTGATACTGACTCACAGAGACTAAAAGGAACCCTGGATGACAAGAGTGGCTCCCTAGCCACCCAATGGGCCCTCAAAGTCCTTAGTACCTTGTACCTTAGAGGTGCAAACCTCTATCACACTTCCATCCAGATATTTGAACTTCCGCAAACTTCCAACCTAAAATAATATAAATGCAACACATACCCTTGCATTCTCCCCATATGTCTTTTCCAGTTCGACATTCAACTTTTTACCAAACTTCTTGTAGTAGACTCATTTCCAGTAATTAAATAGCAAGCCTTTTTTTTAAAAGTGTTTGCTGGGGTTTAAATTTGAGATTCTATATTTGCACCATCACTATTTCAAATTTAAGTGAATGTATATTTAAAGTAAATAAATCAAATAATATAAAAACCACCACTGCTGCCCTAAGCATTTAGGAATGTCTTGTACTGCTGCTTTATCCACCATACTGCTATTTATTTAAATTGATGTCTCAAGCCTAGTATTGTAAATTCAGGTCATTAGGGCCTTGTTCAGGCAATAGTAGGCAAAAATAATAGAATTAAGATGTCTGGTTACCTGGGTCTGTGTGTGCAGATGTCACTTATTAATGCAGTTTGCCTATAATGTGTCATGCACACCTCTGGGGCTATCTACATAATAATTAAGATACTGGAGATTCAGAGATCCATGTGCTGCTTTCATCATTTCTGCTTGATTGCTCAAATTTCTATTAGTGTTTAGCATCTATTCGAAGGGTCTATATTTTCAGAGCTCATTGTAAAAGCAGCCCTCTCTTTAAATATTTTAGAAATTGCACATATCACCCAAGGAGACAGGGAGACCATTTTAAGAAGGCTGTACCAGGTCAGAGTCCACAAAATGTAGGAGTCAGAGGAATCAATTGCTTGAAATCTTAAAATAACAAGCACTGAAGGTAAATGGTGAATGCATCAAAAGCCCCTAGAGTGCCTTAAGTGATTTTCCTGCTGTAGTGTTGATGAACCCTTTCTCCAAACTTTGTGACATGCTAACAAGTGAAATAAATAAGTAGAAAAAGAAATCAAATTGCTCTGAGGATAGCTGTTCTAAACTCTTAGCATCAAGGAGGTTGCACAAAGCAGAACTTAGAAAATACATCTCCAGAATCTCTCTTTTCTCTAGTATGCATTTTCTACATTTTCATTGTCTGCTGGAAGGTATGCCTCTTCAAAATTCAAATATAATTTCAGAAGAGAAAATAAAAATTTATTTAGCAATGTGGAACAGGAATTCCTTCAATAGCTTAAATCACTTCTATTAATTTTATATTACCACTTAGACTGTCAATATCTTATGGGGTGAGTGATTGTGGTACTGCATTAAGGCTGGGAGATGACATTATACAGAAAAAAGTACAATAGATTATGATTAATATATTTTAATATACTGTATGAAGCCCATTTTGTTTCTGTAAAAGTATTATCTCCCCCCACACATAAGCAACAAATTGTTCTGTCATTATTGTAACATCCTTATCATAATTCTACAAATTATGGAAAATATGCCAGTACAAGGTAATTTGCTGCTGGAGGTTAAAATAGGTTAATATGCCTTGATTAAAATAATGAAAAGATATTAAAGTACTTAATTGCTGGATGAGGGAGTGGCCAATCTCACAGAATTATAGGTCAAAAGGTTTGCAAAGCCTCTTTTTGGGGTTGGCAGCACACACAAAACGAGTTTGAACTTTTTGTTGCAGGAATTTAAACTGTGTTATTGAATAGGTGAGTTAATTTTAAATAGCAGATATATTCTGCATAAAGGAAATCTGTTCTAGAGACTGGGGATAGAAGAACTTCAAACATGGAGGTGTAAGCCTCCCTTATACTACATATATATATATATACACACACACAGTGGGCAAAATCCTGGAGCTATTGAAATGAATGGAAATGTTGCCATTCACTTCAAGAGAGTCATGATTTTATCGCTGTATTATACATATTAGAAATGTCCTCTTTCTGCTCCTTTTCCCTACGTCTCTTAGGATTTCCCAAAAAGAGGACACTAGGGAGGGGGCACTAGAGGGAGAAGGAGGTGCTAACAGGATAACTGGGGGGTACAGTTGAGGTTCCTGGAGCGGGTACCTGTGGCAAGATTTTTACAAGAGGTGGGGATCATTGTCGCTTCCTGTCATGGTGGCAGGGTGGCTGGCTGAGAGCAGAATCTGTCAGCTGTGGCTTTCAGGTAAATGGACCAATCAGTTGCAGATGCAGGGCAATAGACCAGTCAGGAACTGGACCAATGAGGACTCTTTCTGAGCTGCTACTTGTCTGATTTGCAAAAACTCTAGATGTTTTTAATTATTTGTTAACCCATTCCGGACAGAAAAAGCAGGCTCAAAAAGAGACTATGTTTGGGAAAACCCAAAAGTATGGTAACTCTATGCCTAAGTTATTAATGACTGGTGTGGGAAAGTGTCCTACCACAGAGGAAGAAATAAGGCTGTCACCTCTAGAAACCTTTGGGAGATGATTGTAGAGTACCTCCCTGAAAGTTTAATTGAGAGCTCTCAGGAGGATTCCAGGGACAACCCTGGGTACGTAAACAGACTGCTCCGCGTGGCCATCTTGCCTATGTCGATAAAGGAATGAAAAGAAAATAACACTATTTCTCTTTGTTGTACCGCTACCTCTTTTATTACAAGTTAATTCATTAAAAGTTGTTAGTTATGTCCTGTTAAGTTAGGGGAGAGAGAAACATCAGTACATCCTTGTAATGGGAAATATAATTACATGCTTACTCAAGGTTCCTTCCCCTGCATTGAGATCACTCATGCTCAACTGCTGGCACTGACTAGACTGTGGTGGAGTCTCACCAGGTCATTGCTTGCAGCATAGATGGATCCTCTTGTTGCATATCCCCCATAGCCTCCTCCACCTCCTCCTTAACCTTGTTGTTTACACCAGGGGACTGTGACTTGGGCTTCCTGGAGGTATTCATGGTAATTTTTGGGATGGCAGCAGTATCTCCACCAAGTAAAAGCAGCTTTTTGTAAAAGCAGCAGTTCTATGAATTAGCACCACGCTGACTGTTAGACTTCCTGACCTTCTTTTATATGTCTGACATAGTTCCTTCATTTTCATGCAGCACTGCTGCTGGTCCTTGTTATATCCCTTCTCCTGCATTCCCCATGCAATATGCTTGTAGGTGTCCATGTTTCTACAGCAGGTCTATAGCTTTGCTTGAACAGCCTCTTCTTCCCACAGGCCCAGGAGATCCAATATCTCCTTTCTGTCTGGAGTACACCTAGACTATGTAACTGGCATGGTCAGCTGGACAGTTGCACACAACAATGGAGAGCAGCTAGGTGTGCTCACCAAGGAAAAAAAAAGGGGGGGAGGTTTATCTGGTGTCTGTAATTCTGGGCAGTTGTATTCACAATTCTGTCAGTCAGTGTCAAGCACTGTGATACAACTGTGGGAGCACTGTTAGGGTCAACATAAATCATTCATTGTATATACTCACTCTACATTGACCTAGTATGTCAACCATGGTTCAATTCTGCTTGGGAAGTGGTGTTAATGTGTCGCTGTAACAATGATGAGAGACAAATTTAAGGGTAGACACATGCACATGTAGATTAAAGTAGGTGGCTAGACACCTAAAATACAAAATCTGAGGTCAAGTTGTCTTTCACTTTGTTCAATAGATACATGTATGAGCTTCCTAAGACGGAAGCAGTGAAGTGCGTGTATGCTGATTACATCTGTATTGCTGACAGTGGAAACAGCTTCCACAGGACTGAAGGGAATCTCAGCCAAAAGATGGATGCTTCCAGCAATGGATACTGGCAACTACTTTCCATCTAAACAATCATTTTGCCAAACAACCCATCTTGATCCATGTCCAATGATTGCTAATGCCATTCCATCCAGTTATCACATATTGGGAGTAACTTAACTATAGCTTGACATATTGGTCTCACATGAAACACCTGAAAATGAAGATCTTTTACTGTATCACCTAGATAAAAAAACTATTGGGAACCTCATGGAAAACAGACCCTTCTGTCCTTCTCACATCTGTAGTGCTCCTGATGTTTGCTACAGCTGATACTGCTCTGCAGCTTGAGGGAGTAGCTGCCACACTCGGCTTGTTGACACTGTTGAATCTGGCCACTTGTATTATTAGTCGCTACCAGAATTAAGCCCCCATCACCAATCTGCATGTGCTAGTGTACACAGCTCAGCCAGGTCTTCAACAGGATACCATTACTGTTAAGTCTGCATGGAGAGCTTTGGCAGGTGAAACTACCTATTACATCTCTGGTTGACTGATGACCCATTCTCATACAGGAAATAGCACTCAATGCTAACTCAATGGTCTGCTCATATTCAGGGGAGAAATCCTACTCCTGCAGGTAACACACATGTGCTACAGCAACTCAAACACTCTTGGACAAAAGTCTCTGCCATACACAGGTGATCAGCACTTTCATGGAGCTGAAAATTATGTGCTTACAGAGTGGTAGCATTGGTGAGAATGAGAGTCTAACACACTATATAAATTCAAGAGTCCATTGCTGCACCTGCCTCCTTTTCCACTTCATTCCCGATCCTGGAGCAGGCTCAACACGTTACTCTCTGGCTCATCGAGAATTGCTGCAGCTATGCACTGTCTTGGCCTGAGTTTCCTGAGACTCTGACTGTCGGGCAGTGCTGCAGACAATAACTCATGTGATGGAAGAGTGCATAATGTGGCATTTACAATACCTAGCCTCCCATGATAGAGGCCATCCTCTGATTATAGAACTGGATGTCAAGCTATATAATCGTAACAATTAAATGAAATCATTAATACTTTAGCTTACTTACAACCTAATTACTTTATATATAGCCTGCACATAAGATTGCAATTACAAATAATTTTAATATATGGAATTTCATAATAAAAGCAGAGGTTGAATTCTTGCTTTAAATACAAAATGAAACTCATTCTTTAACTGGAGAGACCTAAATTTCCACTTTAAGCACACTATTTAAACATTTTGGCATTGATCATGCTATCTGTTAAAAACAGAGTCTCTTGTGTTTTTTCTTCTTTCTTTTTATCCTTTATTTACTCATTCATTACCCTTTTTCTTTCACTGTACTGTATGTCTTGGTCTATATTTCTTCGGTATTTTCTATGTTTTCCCTGGTTCTCTAGATCGCTTTTTCTCAAAGACTAATATTCTGCCATCTCTACTAAGATTGTAAGGTAAATACCTCTTTTTGTTCTGTTTGTACAGTGCATAGCACAATAGATTACAAGACTAGCCTCCTAGGTAGAATTGAGTGAATAATTGATTTTTTCAGTTCAGTGGATAAAAAAATATTATTTTGGGTCAACTGAAAATATATTTTATTTTGTTGTTCTTTGTCAAAACTTTTAAAAAAGAAAAAAAAGCCTATGTTTTGTTTGACTAAAAATGAAAAGATTACTTTCAGTAAATTGAAGTGTTTCATGCAATCCAAAATATTTTTAATTGTTTTTTCATTTTGGGGTGCTTTTTTTTACATCTCCCACATTTTTTGTTAATCAAGTCAAACTTACATATAGAAATTAAATGTTTCAAAATGACCTGAATTCACAAATAGTTTCAGTCAACCTGAAACTGCATTTTAGGTGAATGAATTATTCATCTGAAATATTTCTCCCAACTCTACTCTTAGTCTCTACTAAAATTCAAATAATAAATAATAATATTCTCTCTTTTCTCTTACACGCAATATTTTAGATTCTCTACCTCAATATCCAGGAGAAACTGCAGCAGTCGTTTCTGCCTGACAGCTGCAAAGCCACTGGAACTGGAAGACAGGCTGGTTTAGGAGGAACAGAAATATTTGGCACTCTCCTAGAACACAGAAAGAGTTAGTGAAGGTCCAGCAGTGGGATTACACCATCTCATTAAACAAGCCATTGTGTGGTTTAGCACAGCATGAATAGTCCATTTTAATGGTCTGTTGTTTTTTTTAAATCTGGGATGGCATCAGCCATCCTGGGTGAGTCTCTCTGTTGAAACTTCAATAAGTGAAACCTAAAGAAAGAATTCTTGCTGTGTCATGTGTCCTATTTTTCTCAGGTTATTAAAGAACAGTTCGCTGTTGCTATGACCTAGAGCAAGGTTTAATGGATCCATGGTTACTCTCACCCTGACTCCAGTTCCTCCCCATTGTCTCTAGCCTCCATTCATTCTCCTTCTGCACAGCAGCTTCTCCAGAGTCTCCTGATCCTCTCTCCACCTTTTGTGTTGCCCATTTTTCTGCTTGCCATCCTTAGATCCAAATTCTTAGTCTGGCTTCCATCATCATATCATCTTATTGCATCCCAAGAAGGACAATGATTCTGCTCAAGTCAATAGTGTAACACTGTTGCAAAAAAAAGCAAGCATAATTGTGGGATGTATTAGCAGGAGTGCTGTAAGCAAGAAACAAGTAATAATACTTCTGCTCTATGCTTCATGCTGATTAGGCCTCAACTGGAGTATTATGTCCAGTTCCAGGTGCCACATTTCAGGAAAGACATGGACAAACTGGAGAAGGTCCAGAGAAGAGCAATGAAAATTATTAAACGTCTAGAAAACATGACCGATGAAGAAAGATTGGAAAAAATTGGGTTTGTTTAGTCTGGAGAAGAGAGACTGAGGGGGGACATGATAATGGTTTTCAAATACATAAAATTTTGTTACAAGTAGGAGGGAGAAAAATTCTTCTTCTTAGCTTACCTCCAAGCACTTACTAATAAATCAGGAGTTAAGGGGTTAAATAGATAAACCTATTCTTCATCTTTGTATTACATCTTTCAGAAGACATCTACAATAGTAGGTCCTGTTTTTGTGATAGACCAAGGTTTATGACAAACAAAAAAGCTTTCAAGCAGCTTTTCCTTTAAAATGCCTCCCCAGAGTTCTTCAAATGTGTAGTTCATTCAGCTCCTGGTCAGAGTTTCATGAAGGAAGGTAAGAATTGTCCAAATCTCTATTTTGTGTTCTTTTACCCTGTACTGAAAAGTCAACTTGGACTCAATCAAATGCTTCTTTCCCTCTGACTGAATCACATTGCTATCTTTATTTTGTGTTAGGCCTTCCCTGAATATTTTCCCCAAATCACTATGACAGTAAGATTTCACTTCTCATGCACGATCCATTTCAAGCTTACAAAGCACAGCTGTCTTCCTGCCCTGCCACCCCACACTTCTTCAATGAAAAAATATACAAAATAATTCAATCTAAGGTCCAAAATGAAATTGAAATTACATTTTTAAAAAAGGACCTCTGCACCAAAAATAGTCATTCCAGATCTCTGGGCACTATTGATGGATATTTCAAAACACAATAGCATGGAGTTACAAGGCTTACAACATTCTAAAGCTGCAGCACTTCTCATTCCTGTCGCATATCATTTTATTGCCAGTCACATGTCCCATATAACTGAAAAATCCTCACAGCTGCTTGCCACCAGAAAGAAATCCCACACTCCTCTGCCTGAGACCTGAAGTGACCAACGCATTAATAGCCACATTTTCTGAGAGGCCTCAAACAAGATTTATTTTTCCTATAATTAATGTGCCTCCCTGCTTTGTTGTAGCACAATATGCCCAGCTGTTAGTTGTATAAAACCATGTGAATTTAGTGCTGTAACTTAGTCTTCCCTACCCTTTTATGTTACTCTTATATTGTAATGTCTAAATCACACTGTATATTTCTCAAGCAAGAGACAGTATCTTCTTTTTGGTACTTCAAGGCATCTAGCAATTTATTTAATTATGGCAAACTAACCCGACCTAACTTTGTGCATGTGTGATAGCTGACAATCTGGCTAGTGCACCAGAAATTGAACCTTGGATCTCTAGAGCTCAAAATAAACAGCTTGGGCTGAAGATCTCTACTTGTGGCAGTGACAAACACATATGCTGATTGAGCATGGGGAGGAGGAGAGAAGGAGGAGATGTAATACATTTACCAATGGGTATACATGAATAATTTTGCATACATTATTTTGGCACCATCCTATATTAATTATATATTTTACAAGTGCAAAATAGCCTTCTAATCAATTTTCATATGCTCTGTTTAGATACTGAGGACAGAGGCCCAGATCCCCAGCTGGTGTAAGTATATATAGCTTCACAGCAGCTGAGGATCTGGTCCAGAGAGTACTAAAAATGCCAATTAAAATGACTGAATAGTAAAGTTACATGTTCAGGTGTAGGTATGGCCTCATTTTCAAAACTTAGTTAATTTTGTCAGCTTTCTAATTGGTCAATACATTTTAGGCTGAATAAATGGGTTATTTCCCAAAGAAGAGATAAATAAGTGGACACAAATTAATATCGCATTCTAATCCTTGAACAGAGTTAAGCAAAAACTAGGTAGTCCAGGCCTAGTTATTCACAGACTGCAGCCAGACTCAGTAACTTCTTAGAACTGAATTCTCTCTTCTATTTCCAGTCATACAATTTTTGTATCTTATTGCTCCATGGAATTGAACTAATTTGTTACGGTCGCAAAAGCTCTGTGTGTAACCACATTGCCAACACTGTTACACAAAACAGAGTCTTACCGGCTGACTTCTTGCTCTAAGTATTGTTCAAAAGTTGGAAAACAGTGGGAGGATGGGATACCTACTCATGAATTAGAAAACATAGAAGAAAATAAATAGTTAGGGCAATTCCTCAGCTGGTGTAGATCAGTGTGTCTCCATAGACTGCATTGTTGTTACACAGATTTAAACTAGCAGAGGATCTGGCCTTTAGCAGTTAGCTGAGTTTGTTGCTATCTTCAGCAATCAAGGCACAGGGAACATGTTTAAGCTGCAGCTGGTTGTCTCTCCCTTATTCGAAGGGTCTTTTAAAAAGAAAGCAAGTTTAATAGGGCTCCACTAAAAATGAACACAAACTGAGGAGTTCAGTGATGATCAGGTAGTGAGAAACCAGATAGTTCCTAGGTCAAGAGAGCTGAAATCTCACTTCTTAAAGGGTGAAAGATAGCCTAATGCTGGTGAAGGTGATAGATATTTTCTTTGTTGTTTGGCGATCACAGTAAGTTACAATAATAAACAACTAGATCCCTTGTGGACATCAATTATGTCATTTGTTTAAGTTTTCACCACACCACCACAAATGCCATTGTTTGATGTAATCAGTCTCACTGAACAAAAGGGACTTTGGCCCAGATCCACAAAAGGATTTAGGAGCATAGCTCACCATTTTAGATTCCTAAATCCAAAATTTAGGCAGCATGGGGATCTTCAAAGCACTTGCTTGGCTGCTGCTTTGGTAAATTTCACCCTAAGTTTCTCTCCATCACCCATATTTCTGACACTCAGCATGTGCATTGTTGCCTCACTGTAAGGCATCCAGACAACTGTCTCTTGCCTAAGGCCTACCGGGATCCACAAACCAAATGAAGATAGCCATTCCTCACCTATCTCTCCTGCTGGGACCAATCGAGAAGGCAAGATCTGAGCACACCCACTGGACTGGGCCTCATACAAAATGCAGATGAGGACTGAACCCTGATCTCTCATCTCTGAAGTGAGCGCCCTCACAGTATAGAGTCATTCTCATTTTCTTAGCCTAATGACTATCTAAGTATTGATCCACAACGAAAGAGCTTCAACAGGAGAAGTTGAGGGAGCTCCACATCAGAATATCCCATAGCTCAAATAATGTATTGGTAACTTGGGTGCCTAACTCAGAACTGTGAATTCCACCGCCTAGGAGTTAGGTATTACACCATCTAGGTTCTTTTTGCGAATCTATCCCTAAGTGTCCATATCACTTATACTTCTGAAAAATGTTGCTGAAACATTACGTGCATCATATAAGAGTTACCTTAAAAATTAGAGCATATGTTATATTCTATATTTTTCCACAATGTGTCATATAAGACTTTTTATATACACTATTTTATTTTATATCTCTATATTTCTTTTGAAAAAATACTTGATACAACATCTTTGAACTCAAATGCCAAATATCAGATGACAGCTGAGGAATATCAGTTCATCATTTAATTTGTTCTCATTGTTTCTGGCTTAGTTCAGTCTCTGACTTTGAAACCTTTCACATCAATGGCATTAATGCTCTTTCACATTGTATCATAGCAGATTGCCCAGGGATCCATCCTACTCAGTCTAACTGATTTCTTTTACATAAGGAAGCACTGAAACCACTGACAGAACATGGAAATAAGCTACTCATGCATATTCTTAAATCTCTTCTTCATAGCTGATTTTTCACTATAATTGTTTTCAGAGAAAAACACAAGCAGACAAATACAATTCATTTTTTTTAAACCCCCACAGTATTAAAGTATGATAATATTTTTTGTAAGAAAGCTGCTGTCTTCTTCAGAGATAAATTGGGAAAAAGCTTAGCAAGTGTCAGCAATTCAGTTTGTTCTATAATACTACCTGAGATGACCCCTTCAAATAAAATGGTGCTCATACAGAACTGAACATATAGACAGACAGGAATTCCAGAACACACTGACTCACTTCCTCGGAAATCAAAAAGAAAGTAACATGTTTGGAACCAAAATTAAAACAATGAAGATATACAACAACAAAAGGTAACTTCAGGTGGAACCATTACATAAAAAATATTTTTCAATTATATTTGTAATAATATCTTCTTCTTTAACTTAGGAGAAGGCGAAACAAAGGCATTTGAAAGCAGATTGATTTTTATCCACTGTCTTATCTGACAAATGAGTGCAGGACTTGGGTTGGGTGAACTACTTTGATTAAAACTAGAGCCCTCCCTGAACATTTGCTCGTTCTTCAAACCAAATACCAACATTTTTGAAGATTCAAAGCTGTCTGGTTACAGATCCATAGACTCCACTCTTGAATGCCAACATTAAACCTCCTACATCTTCCCATTTTCCGTATTCTGTAGATAAGACCTGCGGTTTCCCTCTCTTACTGGCAGGGATTCTTGGACCATCTGAATTTTTAGAGGGCAGGAGCGGATATTGAGGCCACCCTTTTTAAACCTGTTAATAAGAAATGTTGTGCTGCTGTCCTATGTTTTAGGGAGCATTATGAAGAGAGGAAAAAACCATAGGGAATCCACACCATTCCTAACTGGAATCACCATCAAATGAGGACAGCCAAAACAAAAAAGACTGCACTGAGGGTGTGAAAGAACTGGGGAATGACTTACCCAGACACTGGCTCTCTCTTTTTTCCAGCCTCTTGCCTTGTCCTGACTTATCCAGTGGTTCTGGTAGCTGAATGGCACAAAGGGGTTGTATGAGGACTTGAGAGGATGGGAGAGAGGATTAGTTAGAGCACTTAGCAAAAGGAAACTGGGGAAAGGCAAGACAGAAATACTAGGGAGAGGTATTGGTTTGGGAGACAGAGGCCTGAAGAGGGATGGACACTGGAAAGAAGCGAGAGAATAACAGTGGGAGGGAAAAAACTATCCACCAGTAAGAACAAAGAGATATTGGAGAAAAGGGAATGGGGGCAAGACTGGGACATAGAGAAGATAGGTAAGTGGGGGGAGGGGAGGAAGCGATAAGTATCTTGACTTTTCCAGCAAAAAATGAAACTAAAAAATATCACAGTCGCTGTCTAGGAATGGCATGTCAGTCCATTTTTCAGCCCAATACTTTTGGTCACTATAAATCACCCTCTTTTTTTCCCCTTTAATCTGCAAAGTTGATGGACATGGTCTGAATAGGTCATTCTGAGAAAATGCCTTGAATCCCCATAAGTCCTTCTCGTGTTAGGGCTGTCTCTTCAGGAGTAGCCCAGTCTACCTGTGGTGTTTTCAGGTGTAATTTCTTGGGTCCATGTTTTCCCCTTTCCTCTTCTCTTGTGTTGACTCCAGCAACAGAGATCCACCTTTCATTCATTGATGGGTGACAATTTCTGACTCAGAGAAACCCACTCATCTCTGCACTAGATCCTGCTTAATTGCTTTTTAAAATTCAAAAGGACTACATGCCAGAGTACCCCTGTACCTCAGAGATTGCAGGAACCAAGTCTTCAGAATTTAGCCCTTCTCCGGGACCTCCATAATCACTGCACTATCCACCCTTCTCCACCACCATCAGGTGGCTTTTGGAAGGACTCAGCAATCATCCCTGAGCACCTAAATAAAGATCTCCAGGGCAAAGTGCAAGCATCTTCTTTACATTCCCAGGAATCCATAATCTTCCTCCTGAAACAAGGCCCAGACAACTCCCATCACTCACACCAACTGCCATAACAAAAAACCTATTCCAGTCTCACCAACCACAGCTCACCTCCCCTTCCCTTCTCCATACTGTATAGTTTTCTAAATATGCAACCCAAGGGGTTTCTCACACTTCTCTGTTCCCTTCCCATATTCATCATGTCAACCAATCACCTCTAAAACTTATGAATTTCTCCCTTTCCTGGAGGAGTATTTCTAACTCCAACACAGCCCTCCTGATGTTAAATCTAAGTGGACAGGAAAATGGGTAGAGGAAAGATACAATTCTTACCCTATCTCATGGGGATGACTTGCCTCTTTACTCACTCACTCACTCCTTCTTAAATAGACATAAGAGTGGGACAACACCATAATTATTTAGCAAAAATATCTCCGGCTGACACTGGAAGCATATCAGTTATACTAGATATGACATAAGTTTCATAACACGATAGCAAACAAAAAAGTTCCTACATTTTCAAAAATAAAATTAAAAAAAATTAAAATATGGTGTACAATGGAGCTGTTCCTATATCATGGAGGGTACAATAATAAACAGAACTTTCAAGAGACTGAATAAAAAAGAAATGTAATCTTCAAAAGAAACATGTCTTTCCTTTATTTTGATATATTTTACCAGAATGGGATAGCTGTTATTAGAAAGAAAACTAACCAGGATTGGAGAGACTAGATAAAAATATAATTTAAAAGAAATGCTATATTTAAGGCTTGATCCAAAGCCCACGGAAGTCAGTGGAAAGATTCTCATTAATATCTATATGTGTTGGATGAAGCCCATAGTTATCTCTTATTTTTAACTCAGTAATCAATGTATCTAGCTCCTAGTCATTTCTGTTTCTTATCTCTGAATTTCTTCCATTTATCAGTATATTTTGTAGTGGAGGGTCCACAAGCAACTGTTAGTATATAGAATATAGATATTCAGTCCTGCCTGTAAAAGCCCGTGTTTTGTAAGTATATCCTTGTCATTTAGCATATAGGGGTATAAAGCAAAGAATCAAAACCACAGGCTTTCTCTCACTGTGACAGTCTGAGGCCTTGTACTTTGGCTGAGATGCGGGAGTGGCAGCCATGAGCTGGAAAGCATGCAGTCACATATGTACATTCCAACATAACAGCTAATACCCAGTTGTTAAGATGGTGATCCAGTCTAACACCTCCAGATAAAGAAGATCCTATAATGTTTAAAGGAAACTAGGTTTTGATAGCATTCTGGCAAAATAATTACTTATCAACATTTGTGGCTGTAAAATCTACACTCCTTATTGTTTTGTCTTTATGGTATCCAGTTCTCTATTACCTATTTGAATGTCTGGTTCTTTCATTGTTTCTGTTTGCTGCATAACTAAGTGTGATCAGTTAAGGTGGTAAGGTTGATTACAAAATTATCTTACGATATGTTAGGATTGGTTAAAGAATCATATTGTAATATTGTTAAAGATAAGACTGGTTAAGATACATGATAAAAACTGAGGTAAAACAGGAAGTAGGGGGGAATACTTATTGATGTGAAAGACTGGGGGGTCCTAATGGATGCTTGCTTGAAAAGATCCCAATAAACCTATTGTATTGCCTGCTGTTGGACTCATATATGTTTTCAAATTGATATATATATTGCTAAACATCATGTCTGTTCTCTCTGTTGTTGTCCAAGGTTCTGATGCACTTTTAAGGAAATGTTTAACTTTAAGCATGTAAGTAGTCCCTTTGAAGTCAATAGGATCACCCACATGTTTGAAGTTAAATATGTGCCTAAATCTTTGCAAGATCCAAGCTTCAGTATTGGGATTCATTTTCCCCAGGTGTATTATCTGGTGTATTTCCAAGCTGAGTATTGCATAGTTATATTCTGTACAGATTTGTATTTTCATACCATCACTTTGAAGATTTTCCCAATCCTCAATGCTGTTGCAATACCACCCAATTAAGTTCAATCTACAAATTTCATTAATGTACTGTTTATCTGCTTTTCCAGATCATTCTTGAGACACATAGCACAAACAAAATTGCAATACATTCAATACAAACAAAAAATAACGAAATATATTGAATTCATATTTTAACACTGGGCCAGGAGTTTACAGCAGCTGAACAAGAATAGTAAAATATCTGACTGAATATTAACTTCAGAATAACCTCACTTGCAATAATTATCTTACCCAGAATTAACAATAATGGGGAGTATTTCCACAGACTATATCCTTTCAGAGCTTTTTTCTCCTAATTTCTCCTACTCTCCAATTATTTAAATCTTCTAATTGTAAATTAAAGAAATGTTATAGGTTCTGCCTATAAATATCAAAAAGAATAAAAAATTAAAAAAGACAGAGAATGTAAAATATTATAACAATCATGACCATAAGTTCTGTTAGGTAAAATGGAGTTAAGAAAATCAAAGTTAAGATTTTTAAGGACACAAGGCTGTATTCCTCAAAGGGAGTCAGATTTCAAATTTGTTCCCTGTTTGTTTGAAGTAATTCCTGAAGTGCTTTTAGGAATGGAGTAGGAGCAGGCAAAATATTAATAATAATGAATTAATTTCCATTTCAAAAGGTAAGGACTCATTACTGTGTCAGATACTAAAACTATGAGGTTGTAGCTTCATGTCAGCAAAAAGGGCTTTCCTTCCAGACTTGCTTTAAGGATAAGAAGCTGCATAGCAGGTAAGTTCAACGAATTAACCCCCTTGCTTCCATTTTTAGTTCTGTGTTCTCCTTGTTCTTTTAACAATAGAATATTATGTTAGGTTTTATCCATTTTGTTTGGTAGTGTTGGTGGTCCTGGAGGACCCCAAGTGAGGCCCCAACAGTTTGGGTTCGAGCCCGGTGCGCAATCAGCCCAATCAGACACCAAGACGTAGAAATCCTTGCAAAAGCTGTTTATTTCAGGATCCGAAATGGCTCAGGGAGACTGTCTGTCTCAAATCCTGCACCCCAAGCAGCAAGCATCAACTTTATTTATATCTTACTTAATTTCAACAGGGGGCTCGTCCCCCCTCCCTTTCCTTCCTTCAAGCAGCTACAACCATTACATGCTTCTGGCGCCTTGCAACCAGCCCCGTGATTGGCTAGCAGGGACAGGAGTAGCTAATGGGTACTTTGATCATGTGGTAAGCACACACTAGAGCTGCAAACAGCATATAGCACCTGCACTGTATCTTATACTGATAAGCAAACCCAAATAATTCCCGTACAAGCCAATTTAATTTAACTTACGGTTGCGAAACAGTGTCAGCATGACCCAGAAGATGAGAGAAGAGGATGAGAGAAGGGGCAGAAGACGGGGAGTGACAGAAGGGGGAGGGGGACGAAGGCTAGGGCCTCGCACAGGAAAACTTCATTGGCACTTGTGGCCTTACATTAACCTGATTTTTCCTAGTGCAGTGCCCCAACCCCCCCAACAGTAGTATAGTAGGTATATTCTGCCACATACATCTTACATTTTTAATAAACATGAGGTTAAGCCCTTTAAAAATATTTGTAACTTTATTTCCTGGCCGTAATATAATTGTGTATTTGGGTAAAATTTGAAATATTAATTGAATTGGTGGGTAATGCATCTGATATCTTGGGTGTGGTAGAACTTTATATATGATGAACAAAATTTTAAGTAATCCTCACCATATTTGACCTGGCTGTTTATTTGGGAGCCAAATGCTGGATTGCTTAAAGCAAACTGTATTTTCGCTCCTGGTACCTGTAAGGTATGCAGAAGCTGCTTTGTGTGAGGCTTGGTGAATCTTACAATTGTAAGAATAAACCACTGTTTTGGGGGATTGTCTGACCCATTCTTTGTAGTTTGCCTGATTGAGCATTCTCAGCGTGGCCCCTTCAGCCACATCCCCAAGCCAAGCAGATGGAATCCAGACTTCACATGCTTCCGCAAGGTCTTATACAGCATTGGCACATGGCTCCAAAATTCTTAATGTGTGGTTAGAAGCTTATGAGTAACAGCAGCCAGCACTATCTTTTAGCTCATTTCTCGCGTAGCGTTCCAAACATGAGAGTTTAAAATCATAGTCAATATCCTTAGTTGTACAAACTGGGGCTCAACAACTCAAACTGGGGGAAGACACTTTCATAATGTTCAGTGAAGGATTAGTTGCTATGAAGTTAGATCAAATGGAGATGTTAAGGGAATCCAGCTGCAAAGGCAACACAATGGCTAAAATAAGGAGCATTCCAACAAACATTCTAACACAAAAGCCAGGTTAATGGCTGTGAGGAAGCAACTCCTGGGCCCCAACACTCACAAGGCTGAGAGAGCTGAAGATCAAAAGACACTGACCAATTAAAAAATCCACCCTGCAGAGAAGAAGGGAGGAAGTCGTCAGCTGCCACTGGCTGATACAGATTGATAAACAGTATATATGTGGGTCTCTTTGTTTTAAAAACCATTTCTCTGAGTGCTGTGCAACTTTGGGCAAAGAAATCACATTTTGTTTTGAAGAAGCTGCTTCTGTGCATCACTGTGTAATATTACTGGACACAGACTCCTAAAAAGAAATCTTGCAAGCACTAAGCCTGTTGGACCTAGTAGTTATCAGGAGGTGTCACAGACAGTGAGATCACATGTGGATTACAGGGTCCCACCCCCAAAAGAAGTGGAAGGACAAGATTTTCTCTCGAAAGGGGTGTACTTGGATGACTGGAAAAGGATCTCAGAAGGGACAGGTTACCTAGGGACTAGGACAACACAAAATTACTACCTTGTAGTTTCCTGGAAGAGGAATGCTGTTCTGCTATATGTGAGTGGAGTAATATTTTGTGGGGCTGTTCAAGACGCTGTTCAAAGCCTCCCTATGATGAAAAGTTCAACTATGTAGGAAGTCTCAATAATTCAGGCAAAAAAAAAAAGTGTGAATGGGAGCTGGAGTATGGGGTTTAAAATAATCCAAGTGGAGAACAACTCAGACCTGGTGATACAACTTAAGACATTCCATTTCAGTTCCCACAAGTGGACTGAGATCTTTACAGGGAAAAAAAGTAAGAAATACTGTGATGTTTTGGGGATCACACAGATCAGTAAAGGGTTCTCTCTCCACCTACCTTATAACTTTTAGTGCCTCAGTGCTATGATGCTATGGCTCAGAGCTTTTACACCAGTAGCCAGCCTACAAGCACAAAGGACTTCCACTAGTCTATTCCTGAGCTATACAGGGTGACCTCAACAACCCTTCTGATCCTGAGTTTTCCCAAATCTGCCTACCCCAAGTTCTTAACTACCAGGTACTCAGAGTTTTCGTCTCTGGTTTGTCACACTCGAGAAACAATATAAATTACACTGACATTCTCAAACTAACTAGCCCAGAACACAAATTAACAGAACATGCTTTCTCTAAAACTCACACTAATGCAATTGTGTTTCTGGAAGAGTATAGGGCTAGAGACCTATGCAATGTGTAGCCACAATGGCTGCCCCTCTTGACATGTTCTGTACCTGAAAGAATCCCTTCAGTGCAAAATCTACCACTAGGATTATCAGGTGATCGAATCAAGACTCAACTCCCATATCTGAGGAATATAGTTTCCTCAAAAAAGTAAATTGTGACAAAATTGATAGCTCAGAACATGACATCCATCACATCTGGGAAATATCTGTATTAATTTTATGGATATTTTGAATTTATGTTTGTTTATGATAAGCTAGTAGACTAAAGGGAATCATAAAGGGAACCCAGCAGGGAAGCTAACACAATGGCTTAGATAAGGACCTTCCCAGCAAATACTTCAAATTAAAACAGTAAAAAAGTAGGAAAGTTTGTTTTCCTCTTCCAATATATGAATAAAACTAGGCATGAGATGATGAGTTCTGAAATCTTGAAGCATTGAAGTAATCACTTCAGTTAACCAATAACAAATAAAATATCCCTTGTTTAATATATCAGTTTTAAATGAAAAACGTGTTCTGATAAACTTATTTTTATTTATGTATCCAGCACATTTAAGGATGTTTTATTTAACGAATAAAAATAAACAAAACATTTTAAAATGCTTTTGTGTGCATTTTCAATATAAATTGAATTTCCATCCAAGCAGGCCTTGACACAAATCATAAGTCAAAAAGTTACTCTAGCAAATAAATGCATCATTCACTATTTCTAACATAATCTTAATAAATGTAAGTTAAGCTATATAATTGCTTAAATATATATGTATAGATTTACCTGGTTAGCAAAAGGATCACCAAAATCAGTGTAAATATATCTCTATTTAGTTGCAATTCAACATATTTTAATGGTTATCGACAAAGGAGAATCAAATTTTCTTTCAGAAAATAATTTAAAAGTACCAATGCTAAATAAGATTAAATAAGTGATTTAAATCATTTCAATTTAAATCAAACCTCCCTGCCACAATGTAAGATTTCTTTCTCCTCTTCACATGTTTGGGAGCCCCCAAATCCAAGTTCCTATACAGTTATGCTGATCTCTCTAGCGTAAGTATAGAAATTCTGTTTAGCTTGTCTATACTAATGAAAGCACTTTTCCCTTTTTCAACAATACAGAAAATACAGAGGCTATTTCAGTCTGGAGCATCTTCTGGCTCAGTACTTTCTCAGAATATTATGTAATTTTATGGAGATATAAATCTTTATTCTGATGAAGAAAAAAATAAGATTAAAAAAACCACTGGTTTGGAACTGGTTGAATGGGGGAGGGCGGGAAACAGCTATTGAATGACAAAGAACATTTAATAGTTAATATTTAACATTTAATATTAATTTTTATGTGAAATCGATATTAAAACATGTAAAAGTATTAGATAAGCACTTGTACGATGTTTTGTTTTACATCATTATAACAAATTCATGTTCTTTTCAGATAGAAAACACTACTGACATAAATTAATGATTCACATTAATCTCCATTCATAATTCACTGGATTTAGAAAAGTTTGTACAAGGGATATTTTGCTGTGTAGCTACACTTCTATGTATTATTAATGATCATGTCAGAACTAAACAAAGAAAATAAATCATATACTAAAATCGTATCATAGATTATTTCATGCTTAAATCTGTGTTAAAAAAGCTGCTATTTTGTCAGATTTGCCATTGTAATTTATATATATATAAAAAGTTCATTGGCTATTCCTATATATATTGTGGCGAGGTGAGGGCAGGGGAGGGAAAAGTACTCTGCCCTTGTGAGTCTTGCGCCTTGCCGGCCGGGCCGGTGGTGCAGCTGGGGGAAGGGTCGGGGGGTGCCGGGGTCCGCTCTACCCCTAGGTACTGCTACCTTCCCTCTGGTGTAGTCTGTGGATCGCTCCCCACTTCTCCAACCAGGTGCTTTTCCCTCCGGGGTATTGGTAGCCACCGTGGAAGCAGCGGGTCTCCGTGGCCTGCAGGCCGCAGGTGGCAGCCTGCCTCCTCCAAGCCGCCAACTCCTAATGGCAGGCTCTCGATCTGCACACCTCCAATAGCTACGAACTGGCACTATAGATTATAATACTACCTCCTTTTCTCCAACCTCCTCCTCCTCCTCCTCTCTCCAAGCTCCTACAACCCACACCTGACTGCCTGCCCCGCAGGCTTTTGAGTGTTTGGGGCGGGGCTTCCTGATTGGCCCCAGCTGGCCTGATTGGCTAAAACCGCCCCAACCAGCCTAACTGCCTAAATCAGGCCCCAGCTGCGTTACCCTGGAAACAGGGCTTTGTTGAGCCTGGGGCTGATATACATGCCCTCCAGCACCCTGGCGTAACCGTCAGGCCTGACCCTGTCACAATATATATATATATATTTTATATATATATATATAGGAATAGCCAATGAACTTTTTATCATCCAATGTTTATAACAGAAGTAATACTTCCATGTATAGGCAGTAGTTTGACCTTATGAAAATGTCCCCTTCCAGACATTAATATTGCCACCAAGAGTGCATTCTCAGATTGGATGTGATTAAGTGGCAGGGCCAGAATGGAACCCAGAACAGGCCTTTCATTTTATGCGGGCAAAACACATTAAAGCTACATATAATAAAGATGTGAAGAATGCTTTCCTGCTATGTCAGCACCATGATTTTCCTTTAAAGGTGGCTGAAAGTTTTAGTCATTAAAATACTCCTTACAGTATTTTTTATCATATTTTGAAATAAAGTCATCTCCTAAAGTCTATTGAAAAATCAGCCCCTAATCTGTACAGAATCTGTATTAATTAGTAAGAAACAGTCCTTACTTTAAGCTCCTGAAATAAAACTGGCTGGGACTTCATTTACTAAAATATTAAATGAATTACTTAGCTAACAAATACTATATAAAAGTTATTTGCAAGGTATAATTACCCAAATCTGAAAATTACATTATAAACTGATTTTAAAGAGCAAAATCTTTAGCCTCAGAGGTCTTCAAGGCTTCAGAAGCATGTAGCATAGAGGAGTATTCAGTAAAGAGGGGAAAATGATGTTGAGGAGCTTGCAGCATTTAGGAAAGGTCTCTGAAGAATCAGGTCATTTATATGGAAGAAAGCATTGTGCTTTAATAAAGGATTTTGGGCTTCAACATTAAACTTTCACAAGAAAAAAAAGATAATAAAGAAATGCCCATCTACAAGAGATTATACTGTATCCTATTTGAATTGATCAATGGCCAGTTTAAGGAACCTTTGCAACAGTAATATCAGTAACATCCTGATTGATAAGAAGCGATAGTATATGGTGACACATGACCATTCAGAATAGCACAGTATGAAATGAATGCAGCTTTCCTATAAGATCCATGCAAGACAAATATAAAACATAATGTACCACCTTTAATGCTTCAGAGTAATGATTTATCTAGCCCTAGTTACGAAAAAGCAGTTAATATGATGTATGTTCTTGTCAACTTTCAGTTAATCACTGCATCTAATCAATACCTCCCATTTTCCAAATGAATTTTAACATTTCATCTCACAAGAAGCATAATAAGCCTCTTTGAAAAATCAATTACGGTATGTTTTCATGAACAAGTGGGACAAGGTAGAGAACATATATTTATATTGTGTTAATGCTGTCCCCATGGTTTATAAGTCTTAGCCTAGTTGTATATTTTATTTCTTTGTCTCACTGAATCAATGACTGCTAGTTTTGTGTTTTGTGTTGGATTTCTCTCTTATAATATTTGTAAAGGGATACTATTGATTGTGGTAAGGGCAGTCATGATGCTTCCAGATCTGCTTAGCATCAGGCCACTGTCTTGTTCTCCATCTCTCATTACCCCTCCATGAGCTGGGTGACTGCAGCTGGCCTGGCAGATCTGGCAGAGTGTAAAAGGTAACTTCAGAAATGCTAGGTTTTATTTTTCTTCCCTTATATGGAGGTTTCTTTTCCCTTTTTTGGCTTTTGTGGGATGCAGCTGCCGATTTATTAAAAAGTGTGTCATACAAAGCACATTATGTCAGCGTTTCAGAGTTTGCTGCCAATATGCTTCCAGGTTTCCTATAGAAACCTAGTTGTCTTGAGACCTGGTTACCTGTGGAACCACTTCTCTTTTCACACCATATTGCAGAGGGACTCATTCTACAGGCCCCTCAGTTTAAAAGGGAACTAAGGTTACTTGAAGGACATTTTTAGTAAAGGCTAATTGCCTTTCTCCTAGTCATAACCCTCACAGGAGCCATTGACCTAGTATATTTGCTGTCTTCTGTAATTCCTTTGAGAAGTGTCTTATTTTTATTTCAGACTTGACTCATACATCTGCTAGTGCTACAAGGGGAAATGCATTTGATTCATGATAGCTGCATTGTCTTTTGCTATCACCCTGAAGTCTGTAGTCTATTATTATTCCTAGACATACAAAGGTTTACACACAGTAGGCTGCGGTAATTATCTCCCCCTGTTAGTATTATCATTTAATATTTCACCTGACATAAGTACAGTCTCTCACAATTTTAAACAGTTGTTTCCCGAACGTGAGTGCCATCAGACTGAGTCAGTGTCTTTATTCTTGAAAAGGGAAGTAAGTCTTTTCAAGTGTATGTTTGTGCATGAAAGACTGAGTGAATGAGTGAATGCATGCAATTTTGGTGCACATCCCTTTTGCTTTTCTTTTTTTTCCCCATTAAGGTATCAGTTACCATACAAGGTTTGCTTAACTATCTCTTGCTCATTTAAGTGTTTGTTTGTTTGTTTGTTTGTTTGAAACAATAGCTAGTTGAATAACAGTTGTGTTTGGTTGCCTCTTTAAACATGAAAAAAAAATTCACATAGGTGGGTAAGAAGCATAAGAGCTGAGTGAATGACTGACTTTTTGTTTTAGTGGACAATCTGAAAAACCAATAAGCCAAAAATCAATCAGTTTGCTTTGAACCAAAACTGATTTATTTTTTCAATTTTTCTTGCTGAAACAAAACAACTGAAAAAATTGTTTGAGTTGAACTAAATGTTTTGAATGTCATTTTTGAGTCAACAGGTATTTCATTTCAAATTTAATGTTCAAGTTTTCAAAATTTCATTTCAAATTCAATATTTCATTTCAAAATTAAATGTAAAAACACTTTCAAAAATGTCTAAAGGAAATGTTTTGACATTTCCAAAACATTTTTTCAGGGTTTTTGTTTTTTCTTTCAGACAGAACTGTTTGGAAAATTGGACCTCAATTCACAAATATTTTCACTGCCTCAAAAAATGCATTCTTTGGCAAATTTACTATTTGCTGAAAAATATTCACCCACCTCTAGGTACCTTCATTTTTCTTACTAGTTCACAGTTGTTTCAAATACTAGACATATGTTCTAACACTGAAGCTTCCTTTACTCTAGAAAAATCTCTGGACCAAGTAAGGGAAAGTTTTCGAAAAATGGACAACTGACTTAAAAGCCTGAATCCATTTTCAAAGTGATATGTACACAAAATGGAGAAAGTCCAGAGGAGAACAACAAAAATGATAACAGTTATATAAAATCTGACCTAAGAGGAAATGTTAAAAACACTGGGCATGTTTAGTCTTGAGAAAAAAAGACTGAGAGGGAACCTGATAACAATCTTCCAATATTTTAAGGGATATTTTAAATAGAATGGTGATCGATTGTTCACCATGTCTACTGAAGGTCAGACAAGAGGAAAGCAGTTTAATATGTAGCAAAGGAGACAGGTTAGATATTAGGGAAAAAGCTTTCTAACAGTGAAGGTAGTTATATTTTGGAATAGTTTACCATGGAGGATTCTGGGATCTCCATCCTTTGAAGCTTTTGAACAGGTTAGACAAAGACTGTTGAGGATGTCCTAGGTATTCTTGGTCCTGTCTTAGTCAAGAGGGCATGACTAAATGACCTCTCAAGGTCTCTTCAAGCTAAACACATTTCTATGATTCTATGGCTTAGAGACAAAATTTTAAAGTGTTTAGGCACCTACAGATGCAGATAAACACTCAGTGGGATTTTCAAATGGGCCTAGCCACCTAACCTCCACCGTGTAATGTCCTTTCCACTGCATAGTTATATCCATATTAATAAAAGATTACCTATCTCTTCAAGACTATGCTATGGTGAAGGCTGGATTGTCTGCTGCTTGATTTTTATTTTTTCTGGTGCTTTTTGATCTGCTTATCCTGCTGTTTTATGTTTTTACAGCACACAGATGAGATTTAATAATGATTTGGCACTAGGCTACTTAAATTACAGAAACTTAGGGCTATTAATGATGTTACCCCCATGACTGATATCATGGGAGTTTGAACTCAGGCAAACACAACCATGAGCTTTTTACTTATTTTAATGCAAAAGATGTATGCAGTTATGACTTGCAATTATCACATAAGCTGGGTCAACAGGAAAACTCTCACAATGCTGTGGAACTGCAAACTGTAAACCCTCCACCGCTCTAAGATGTAAAGGCAAATGGAAAGAGTTATCACAAATAGCCTTTCTAAGTAGAGTTCTTTGAAGTACTTTATTTTTCTAGTTAGCAATAGCTAACCATTCTGGTTAGCATAGCTATGTTGTGTCCCACAACATTTTGCCAGAATGTGAACAGCAAAATGTAATCAGTCCAAAAAGTAAGTTAATTTCAATGTCAAATGCCATTGTAAACCTACTGTTTTCTCTCCTGTACTCAGAATTCATTTGTACTTCAGGTTATTTTCAGAGATTTGCAAAGATGGACATGCTAGTTATTTTGATTTAATCTTTGCCAAAACCTAAGCTACACATTTGGCTTGCCTGAAGAAGCCATCAAGAAAGATAATTTATGGGAAGGCCTAGAGGGCAAACAATGTAAGGATCCAGCCCTGTGCAGTATGTGTTGCCCTTTCTGCTTAAGACCAAATGCTTTTGCAAAAACAGAATAAGTTGTTAGGCATGAGACAAGATTTTTAAATATATAGAACAACGGTTTTATTTTTTGACTGTACACTTTGCAATGTTTAATATTTGTAAAAAAAATACCAAATATTGTAAAAGAATATTGGGCTGCATTTCCCAGACCATTGTGGCAAAAGGCCAGCTTCTCCCTAAAGGGTCTTGCATTTTTGCCTCTCTTAGTGGGCCAGGGTGTCGCCAGTTCCCCCGTCTTCCCCAGGAGAGGGGTAGGGACCCAGGCCCACCCACTCCTCGGGGTCCCAGCCCAGGACCCCTCTGAGTAGCAGCTATGTGCTGCTGGCACCTTACTTGTAGCTGCAGGCTTTTCCCCTGGGCTACTTTCTTCCCTCTGTCTTTCTGCCTTCTTGAGCCCAATACCTTCCTCAGGACTCCACCTCTTTCCCACACACCACTGTACTCCATACTGTTCTTCTCCACGACTCCACACACCACTGTACTCTGTTCTGTTCTTCTTCACAAACTCCTCTGCTCACAACACACCTACTCCTTCAACTTCCACACTGTCTCTCAGGAATAGAGGGTTTTTATCAGGCACCTGGGTGGGGCCTTAATTGATGTCAGCTGACCCTAATTACCCTTTGACTAGTCTACGGGGAATAAAGCATGGAGCATTCTAGCACTTACATAGTGCCCTTCTAGAACTTTCCCAGTGCCCTCTGCCCTTGCTATACCACACCATGGTAAAAGGATTTTAAAATATATTTTCACCAATTGATTTCATTTAGTCACTGAAATGCAAATCCTATTTTACGACACATTTATCTTAGGAACTTTCACTTGTTCAAAGACCTCAGAATGTCTGTAACATGTTTTTTTTCACCAAACGTGTGTTTGGTGAAGTATTTTGCAAGAAAATAGTCTGCTTTCTATTACACATTTTCTTCAATTCAATTACTTTAGATTTATACGGAGAACAGAATCTGGCCATCAGGTGTATGATTTCAAGTCAGAGGTTATTTTTTAAAAGTTTAGGGGATAGAGAGGCATTTAAATATATTTATACATGGCAAAGAAGTATAATAAACCTTGAAAAGTCTTTAGGCTTTTTTGCTGTCACATCATTTATACAGTATCTTTAGTTTTGGCTTGTTTTTAATAAATTGTATAGACTTAATTTACCAAAAGTTTACCTAATTTACCTAGCTCATGCTCAGGGCCTGATCTAGAGCACATTGAAGTCAACAGGCATCCTTTACTGTCTTCAATGGGCTTTGAATCAAGCCTTCAGTTTTAAGAGTCAAAATAGAATTCTGCCTTAGATATTGCGCATTCATAATAGCCTTTTGGATGATCATGATCTTTACTGTCTTTATAACACAAACTCATCATTATAAAACTCTGAACAGTTAAAAAGTGTTGTTATGGTTGATGAGCAAACAGTCGTTTTAATTTTTACTAAAGTTTCTTCTTTTGATCAGTTGAAATCAATGGGAGGTTTTCTATTGGCTTGAATAGAAATCGGAGCAGTTCCCAAATGGATACAGCATACTAATATAATTGTATTAGAGACATATTTGTAAAGACTAGATCGCACAAAGCATTCTACTAGGGTCCACTGCCAGGGACAAAACCAGTCCTGTGGCACATCACTGGTTCACATCTTACAGACAGTTTATTATTGGACTTTTAAAATATGACAGGACTAGTTTATGTGATCAAGAAGGGTTATTCTGGTCTATTTTTTCCCCAAGAGAATCAGCAATATTCTTCATCTACATAGTCCCTCCAGGAGGAATCAAGAACTTTATTTCCAATAAATTGATTTTGGCAGAGACAGGAGATGGGATTGTTGAAATCAAGTGATAATAGGTTAGATTAAGTTCAACTACACCTAGACTCCTTTGAGCTCTTATAGTATATCTTATTATAGACGAAAGGGACTGCTACCAGCCAATAAGATTGGCTTGTTTGTTTGACGTCTCCAAGGACTCACAGGCTGGAAGCCCACAACTGCATCCCTCAGTGAAGGTGAAATTTACTCAGCTTTGCTGAAAGGTCTTTGCTAGTATGGGCCCATTTTTTGCCAGGTTTACCGTCAATCACTGGCACCTCACTATGCAATAATCACATTCATTTCCACAGGATTATTCATAATAATCTTTAACACTTCATATAGTGTTTTTCATGTAGATCTCAAAGTATCACCTCAATTTAAGAGATTTTAAAAGTGAAAAAGTGGGGCAGAGAAGTGACTTTCCCGGAGTCAGACTAGTAGCTGATTTGTGAATAAAAATGAGGTTTCCTGAATCACAGTCCAATGCTTCTCCACAAGACCATTCTGCTTCTTACATGGTAAAGTACAGCTCAGCATGAGCAAGGGCAGCAAAATCCTTCTACTCTCAGTCAAACTGTGTGCATGAGAGAGAGAGAAAACGTCGTACAGACCGATTAAGAGATATGTAGAGTATTTTATCCATAAAAGTCATTTATTTTATTCAGTTGTTGTGTTTTGAAGGCTGACATTTTCATTAATGTGATATTTTGATATGTATAGTTTCATATCCACAATTCTTTACTCCTGCACTGCTCTGAGAGATGACAGACTTTTGATAAAGTTGAAGGAAGATAATGATGGTTTATTTTGAATTTATGTATTTTAAATAAGTATGACCTTTTAATTATCAATGTACCTTGACAGCAATACAATACATTTCTCTTAAATATCTCTCAACTTTTTATCAGCATTCTCTAGGAAAAAACAAGTTCTCAGAATTTGTTTTTCTTCACTCTATGTTTGAAAGTTGCAAAATATTTTGAAAGCTAGTCCAGAGAAATTGGTTATAAAGACATTGGGCCTAATTCTGATTTCACTTACAACTATTTTACAGCAGTTGAACTCTTCTGATTTCAGTGTAGGCCATAAGAAAAATACCAATTTCTTGAAATTGACGTGTTCCTGGTGAACATGTTTATTGTGATTAATTTCTGACCAAAGGCAGGTAGATTCATGCCTAGTTTGCTGTCCTTATACCCCATCCCTATCCTCATCATCTCACCTGGTGGGCTTCTGCAGAGTGAGGGCTCCCAGAACTTCCAGGCTTCCAATTTAGGATGAAATTTTTTCTAAAAACAACAGACCTGGAAGTCCATTTCCTGGCAGCTCTGCTGTTTCTGTTTCATACACACAGCATTTTTGCTCTTGAAGCAATTATATTTCTTTAACTCTTTGATGCATATTTAACTCCATTGATAATAACCATGAATGACCAAAATGTGCCCCTTTACCCATCTGTATCTGCTATCTACAACATGATAGCCACCCAGGAAGAAAAGCAGTTTCCGTGGGTGGGGCGCGGGTAAATCCTGCCCATTGGCTATGCCTCCCAATGAACCAGCCAGCATAGATGAGCTGATACATTAAGGGAAGTAATCTGCACCAGGTACAGTTTTGGCTCAGATTACTAACCATCCCACTGGTATCTCAGAGCAACAGAGGAAAAGCAGGATCAGGTTTTGACTCTGAGTCACAATTATTTCACAGTGCTGCCCATGGATTGGTTCAGGAAAACATTGCTTCTTTCACAGGTCATGGAACAAAGGCTCAGTCTGGCCAATAGAATGGAGAGACTATCATTTTTATCTCTAACACTTTGGAAAGTTATGGTTCCATAAAACAACAAAAAATCACACTAAAAGAGAGATTTGGACAAAATTCTCTGAAAACATGTATGGGTGTAAAATGTTGCATGTTGGAAGCAAATTCAAAACAGACCAGGCACTTTAACGTCAAGGGTTATCACTCTGATTAAACCTTTATTAAAAGAGGGTTGAGGGGTATTTCTCCTGGACTGTCCTTTGCTGTGCAAAATTATTCATTTTAGAGTTCTGCACAGTTAAGCAGGCAAGAAAAAATTGCGTCCACATTTACTGAACAGACTGACATTTAGCTCTTTGCATCACCCATCACCCATGTATCATGATCTGTGGAAATGGATTCAGAGGGCCTATGTTCACCGGAAGGACTGTTATTGATGGGACACCATTGGAACAGGAAATTCAGGGAGTTAGGCTGGAAGGAACTCAGCCACATGAAGTGCAGCAGCTGGCAGCGTGAGCCATGGAACTTAGTCAGCAGCCCTCTGGAGCCCTGGATTTACAGGCTCAGAAAATATTCTAGTGATGGATCTAGTGAAAGGTTTGCTCAACCTGTACACAGTCCTGGCCATGCAGAATAATGACAACAGCAAGAAAATAAACTATTATTGTACCTTACTGGGGAATGAGGCAGAAAGGTCTGCAGTACTCCGAAGCTCACTATTGCCTCAAGCCTCACAACAATCCTAGGAGCCCCGCAGACCTCTTGCTCCGCAGAGAGAATGAAACACAGATTTTTCACTAGAGACCAACCTGAAAGGGAAGGGACAGCAACCCTCCCCCCCGTGTTATTGCCTTATGCACATTGGCTGCTACATGCACTTTTAAGGATTTGACAGACTTTTTGATTCAAGACTGGATAGTCTGCTGGACAAGTGCCTGTGGGAGATGGTGCTGTGAGAATGTTATCTCACACTAGACAGATGCTTAGGCATGAGGTGTGTAGCAGAAGCATCAAGGGAAAGAATGAAAGGCCTGGGAGGTACAACACTCCCAGAAGTGAAAGCAGTGAGACTAGAACAAAGGAAGAATGTCGCCGGAGTTCCATACTCATACTGAGATGCATTTATTGTGGGAGATGGCATGGGAGGATGAAGGAAAAGTGCCCCACACTATGATGGTGTTGTAAGGATTGTGGCAATTTGAACCATTTTAAGTGTGTGTGCAAGCATAGAGGAAGGTCCCAGAAAGATTCAATCAGATGTGCACGAGATAGGGACGGCACATCAGAAAGTGATGCTGACATTATGACTCTCCTTTTGAGTCTGACAGCATATCAGGCTCACAGAAAAGTAGCAAGGGAGAATACCAACCTCCATGTATGTAACAGTAGCAGCTTCACATGGCAGTTGCAAGTTTTCTTCCTTCAGCAAGAGTCAGTAGGGCAGGGGTTAGGCTTCTTTAATCTCTCAAAATTGAATCTTCTGACTTCATTAATAGTCAGCCTCATGCTCTCTTCCTTTGACTTCATTTCTATAAACCTTTAGTAAAAACATATGTTCTTCTGCACTTTGGACATGACACCACCACTGCAGTCATCTTGTTTTCAACTGGTGCAAGACTGCAACCTTCCAGGTTCATCTCCTTATTAATAACAAAAATCAAACCAAATGATGTTAAGAATAAGCCATCACTGAAAGCTGTTTAGTTTCCTGTACACAGCTGTTTTTATTGGACATCTTGCTGCTCCGTATAATAGAGTTGTCATCACTACTATGTTGAATATCTTAATTGTCACTCAGACATCCCACCTCCCAAATAAATGCCTTTGAAGACAGTGAAATGCCACTGATAAAAGACTGATCCAATGTGTGATTTAGTTGGCTATAGGACCTCCTGCTGTTGACCAAGTGGCCATATAGATAAAACTATTCACCCATTCAATATCATTGCTATGTACATGCACAGTCGACTGGTCATTTTCATTTTGTAAAAGGAATGTGTAGCTTTGGTTTTATTACCATTGATCTTAAGTCCCAGAGGTTCTGCCTTTTTTGTATCTTTTCCAACATTAACTGTGGGTGGTCAGTGGTCTATCCATGGAATACAACATCATCTTTATACTGAAGATCCTCAGAGATGAATCTTTAAATTTCATACATCCTACATTAGCCTCCATCAGCTTTATTATCAAGTAGTCTATTAGAATAATGTAGGTAAGCATATGCCTACATTACTGACTCTATTGAAAACCAGTCTGAAATACAACCTTTTGCATTCACACGACTAAATGTATTGAGGTACAGTTCCTCTACCAGGTTCATTGAGTCCTCAGGTACCCAATGCTAGTGTAGTAGTATCCACAGCGCTGACTGATACATTCCACCAAAAGTGGCTTCAGAGTCTATAAATCAATGTTAACTTCCTTTTGTTGCTCCAGTAATTTTAAAATAACATTCTATAGAGCATATAGAGCATCGATTTTAGCTCAGCTTATATGGAAAACAATGGCTGTCTCTCAATTTTGGGCTGAGATAATATTTCAGTTGGTTCTGTACTATGATCATTAACATCTTTGTTGGGACTGACTGCAGCATGCTTACCCATGCACCCAAGCATGTTAATAGTGAAAAGCCCTGTGCAATTTCAACGGGATAGCAGAACCTCCTGCAATGTGGTTCTTCAGAATAAATTATATCCTAATGCACCCATTACAAAAATAGGTGCAATTTAATAACAGAATAAGAGAATAATGAAATACATACTAAAGTGTGATCTCATAATAACTAACCTGAAAAATAACAAACAGTGCCAATTGAAGTTTTTGGTGCTGGATGGTAAGCACCACAGACCCCACTTGGGGTTGTACTGCCATATAAACCATGGATATCTTGGGATGCAGCGCTTGAATTTTATAGCTGTGATGCAAGAAGCAAAAGTGATAGTCCCATGGAAAATATGCACAATTTTAAAAACATACAAGGATGACTTTAAAGGCAATGGAGGTCTTAAAGGAAAGCTGTGTCTGTAAGTAGATTCCACAATGGAAACTGTGTGCTTATCATTAAGGAAAATTCCAGTGGCACTGTGTAAGCCAGCGTACTAAGAACTCAAAAGCCTGCAAAGCAGAGGTATTGTAGCACCTTTGAGGCCAGTACAGCCTGGGTAAGCAGTATGCTGGTGGGAAAAAGCCATCAGGTAAATTACGCATCTGCATAGACCCAAAGCCACTGAACTGGACATTGAAAAAATGCCACTATCTACCACTCACAATTGTTGACATCTTGCCAAAACTTTCCAAAGCCAGAATTTTTAGTCTGAGCTGTGAAGAATGGATTTTGACACATATACCTGGGTAAGAAGTCCAGAACATTGATAATCTTTGCAACACCATTTGGTCACTGCAGATGACTTTGCAAATGTTCTTCATGAAGACAGTAAAGATACAGAAGCTGAATGAGAACATGATAGAAAACGGCAAGCTTTTCTACAGTGTTATAGGAGCAAGAAAATAAAACTCAACCACCCAAAATGTGACTCAGATAGTCTTAGGTGACATACACTAGACACGTGCTTACAGCAGAAAGTATCCTAATAAGACCAAGGCAGCCAGAGATATGTCAGCTCAGTGGATGTGAAATCACTGCATAGGAATGCTAAATTTTCTCTCTAAGTTTTGTCTACACCTGGGTGCAGTACAGAACTCATACATCAGCTTACAAAGCAGGAATCTCACTGGGTAAGTTGCCAACAGCAAGCATTTAACATGCTGAAACAAATGATAAAGGATGCCCATGTCTTGAAGTACTACCATTCAGGAGAGCCACAGGCACTCTAGTGCAATGTGTTGGAGAAAGGACTGGTGTAGCTCTTTTTTTGCTTATAGCACCAGAGCCCTGTCAGAGACTTAACAGGGGTGTGCTCAAATAGAAAAAGAACTTGCAGCTGTGTTATTCAGAATGCAGTGATTCCATCGGTATACCTCTGGTCCACCCAGTAATAGTGCAATCAGACCACAAATATCTTGAGAAACTCCTTCTTAGTGCTCTGAAGAGTTTGCAGTATATATTGATGCATTACCAGTGCTACCGGGTAGAGATTCAGGATTTTTCAGAATGATTACAGATGTTAATTGACACCCTAAATAGGGCCGATATGTTTAGCCTCAGCACATTGGGGGAAGGAGATCGGGACACGGAATCCTTTAATGTGCTGCACTATCTACCAGTTTCAATAGCGAAGATGATGGTGATCAAAGGGGCTATGGAAAAGGACTACAGGCACGCAAGAAAGAAATACTAGCCAAAAGGCAAAAGCCAAGTAGTGGTAGGAGAAGCACCATACTTTCAGATCGGAAAGGAACATCCAGGACTGAATTATATTTCATGGACAGAGCTGTCATCCCTGCCTCATTATGTAAGGATGTGGTGCAAAAAGAATACATGCCTCACAACTGGGCATTGACAGCTGCCTCAGATGAGCTGCAAAGTGTGTGCATGGGCTGGGAATCAATACACAGCTCCACTCATTGTTAGAAGGGTGTGACACATGCCGGTTGTAGGCCTTGATGGAGCCTTAGGGATAGATAGAAAACCAGTTCCTAATCTTTGAGTAACCAGTTCATACTGATGCAGCTCCAGTAATTAATTATGGAATTAAAGTTCATGTTGTAACAGAATGTGAAGATGTATGCATTAATTTGACAAAATTGATTTCAGGGGACCCTGCTGATATTGCTTACTATGGACAGTTGTTTTTAATATTTGTGTCATTCAGCCATCACAAGAAACCACCAAGGATTAATTTGTTTGCTATCAAGCTTGAGAAATAGCTATCCCACTAGAACATTTATGGCATGGAATTCATGCAAAGGAATGCTTAAAAAAGCAAATAAGACAAATGGCCATAACCACCCTCAGCTACATCTGTACAATCTTGCACAAATTAGTGGTGTTTAATGGGTGTAACTAAGAGTAGAATTGGACCACGGTGTTTATATTTCTGGAACACACAGGCTGAAAGAAATCTAATTAGTAGGTGTTTAACATCACTAGAAGATTAGTTTTATTTTTTGGAAATGCTCTTTCGGCAACATGTGAAACAAGACTGGAAGTTTTTCTTTTGTCACCTCTGTCATCTCACACTGGATTTTGTTAATTTATATGAACACAAGTTGCCCATTAAAACCAAATTATTTTCTTTAACAGATTTTAACTGAGCCTGTTTAAACTACACACAATGTTTGTTCTCATTTTCAACTACCCTTGTAGTTCTCCTGCAAAACTACCAGCTCCCTGATATATATTTATAATAAACAAAGTCTCATGCCCCATTGATGAAATCTTTCAATAGTTGTTAAAGACATTTTACCTATTAACAAGTCACACTGGGTCAAATTTAACCCTGAGGTAACTCCATACCTCAATAAAGCAGAGACAAGCTTTGGCTTCCACTTGCTTCTTATATCTTGATAATCAATCTCTCTCTCTCCTGACCTTAATAAATCTATTAAAGGGGGTCCAGTCTGCATGGCAAGCTTTTACCTGAGTCTTAGTGCTGAAGGATACGGATGAGATTTCCAAATACTCTCAGCCTAACTCAGCTCCCATTGAAATCAATTGGGAGTTTTACTGGGAGAGGGGAGGGTCAATGTTGTGGTAGTTTTGCCTCAAATTGCCGCCATCATATCGATTGCCCTGGATAAACTGAGCGGTCTTTGTAGACCTGCTCAGTCAATCCAGCAATCGACACAGGAAAACCACCCCAGTAAGTGGCGTAGCGCTGCGTCAAAGAGAACACTCTTCCCTTCAGCACACTGCAGTGTGGATGGCACTTGGAGTAGATGCAGCGAAGTTGACGGGAGATGCATAAGTGATTTACATCTCTTGCGTATCTCCCATTGACTGCTGCCGAATCTGGAAGGTAAATGTAGACCAGGCTATAGTAGTGCATATAACTCCAGAGTAATGCTAAAGATGTGAATGTAAACTTTGAGCTTATTATTTAAGGCAGCTAACTCTATTATCTTCTCAAGTTACTATGCCTGTAGCACTGTAGATAAGAACAAAGAAAGAATCAGTCATTCAAAAACGTTATAAATTCCTTAAAAATGACACCCAGAGAGAATCAATGTGAATATTTTCTAAACTGCTGTACTTTATACTAGAAATTGTCAAATTCATTCATAAAGCTAAGTGGAATACCTGTAAGAAATACATGCTTTGCTTGTGTAGTAAATACCTAAACTAGGATAAAAACAAGGTGTATGAAAATAAGACTTTTAGAAACACTGTCACCTTCAATATTTTCCTGATGAAAGAAATTGGTTCCTCTTTCGGGTACTAATACAGCACCCATTACCATAGTAAAGAGGACTAAAACTCTTTAATGCATTTATCCTCACATCATCCCTCTGAGAGAAGTAGTAAACAGATTTTACAGATGAAACTAAGTGATTTCCCCAAGTTAACAGAGGAAATATTGAGCAGAGCAAGGAATTGAAACCATGTTTATCAAATTAATGCCCTAACCACTGGATCATCCTTTCTTTCTGATGCCTCCCTCTTCCATGCACATATCTTCCATGTACATACAAGGTTATAGAAATTCAAGCTCACAATAAATATGCTCATATATTATTGCCACCTGACAATAACATGATCACTCAGATGGGTCACCCAGGTCTTCATAAAACTTAATTGTCTGAACATATCAGCTCACTTAATCATAGAAATGTGGGACTTAAAGGGACAGCAATATCTAGTCCAGTCCCTTGTCTTGGGGAAGGACTAAGTATTATCTAGACCATCCCTGACAAGTGTTTGTCTAACCTGTTCTTAAAAACCTCCAATGATGGAGATTCCATAACTGCCCTAGGTAATTTGTGCCAGTGCATAACTACCCTGACAGTTATGAAATTATTCCTAATGCCTAATCTAAATCTTCCTTGCTGAAATTTAAACCCATTATTTATTGTCCTGTCCTCACTGGTTAAGGAGAATAATTTATCACCCTCCTCTTTATAATTGCCTTTTATGTACTTGAAAACTGCTATCATGTCTCAGTCTTCTCTTCTCCAGATTAAACACACCAATTTTTTTTTCAATATTTCCTCAGAGGTCATGTATTCTAGACTTTTAATCCTTTCTCCAATTTTACCACATCTTACTTCAACAGTGGTGCCCAGAACTGGATACAATATTCCAGGCAATATCAGTGCTGAATGGATTGGAAAAATTACTTCTCATATCTTGCTTACAATCCCCTGCTAATACATCTCAGAAAGATGTTTGCTTTTTTTTGGTTGCAATAGTGTTACACTGTTGACTCATAATTAGTATGTGATCCACTATAACCCCCAGATCCTTTTCTGCAATAGTCCTTCCTAGGCAGTTATTTCCCATTTTGTATTTGTGCAATCGATTATTCCTTCCTAAATGTAGTACTTTGCCTTTGTCCTTATTGAATTTCATCCTGTTTATTTCAGATCATTTATCCAGTTTGTCCATATTATTTTGAATTCTAAACCTGTCCTCAAAAGCCCTTGAAACCTCTCCCAATTTGGAATCACCTGCAAACTTTATATGTATTATGTATCATACCTACCTCTTCCTCCTCCAACCCACAAGGTTTGTTACCCTGTTTAAAAAGGAAATTAAGCTGGTTTGACATTATTCTTAACAAATCCATGCTGACTGTTATTTATCACCTTATTATCTTGTAGGTACTTAAAATTTGATTTTTTTTATTATTTGTTCTGTTATATTTCCGGATACTGAAGTTAAGCTGACTGGTAATAATTCCCTTGGTTGTCCTTATTTCCCTTTTTATAGATAGGTACTCTTTGCCCTTTTCCACTTCTCTGGGATCTCTCCCAACCTCCATGAGTTCTCAGAGATAATTACTAGTGGTTCAGGGATCTCTTCATCTAGTTCTTTTCGTATACAAGGAAGTATTGTTGGGCCTTGGTGACTTGAAGACATTTAACTTGTCTAAATATTCTTAATTAGGTCTTTATTTTAGCTTAAGATCATACCCCATTTATAGTGATGTTCACTATGTTAGTTATCCAATCACTACTAAACTTTTTGGTGAAAACGGAAAAAAAAAGGCATTTAACCCTTTGGCCATTGAAGCATTTTCTGTTATTATCTTTTCCTCCTCACTGATTATTGGGCATAATCTGTTTTTGGTCTTCCTCTGTCTTCTAATGTATTAGTAAAATATATTCATGTTCCCCTTTATGTACCTAGCAAATTTAATCTTGTTTCGTGCTTTGGCCATTATAATTTTTCCCTAACTGCTTGTGTTGTTTTTGTATATTCATCCTTCATAATTTGATCCAGTTTCCACTTTTTTTTTTTTTTTTGAGTTAAAGGTCAGTGAAGATTTCCTGGTTAAGCCACGGTGTTATCTTACCATACTTCCTATCTTTCCTTCGTGCTGGGATAGTTTGCTCTTGTGCCCTTAATAATATCTCTTTTTAAAACTACCAACTCTCTGAAATCTTTTTTCCCTTTACACTAGTCATTTTCTCTATTTTGTAACAAAAAAAGTTGTCTCCACAGCATTCCAATAACTTGTGGGATAATCTGTGTCCTGCTTTATAATTTTCCCAACAGATTTATGGTTAGTTGAAGTCTGCCATCACTACCAAGTCCTGTGATTTGCATGATTTTGTTAGTTGTTAAAAAACAAGAAAAAGAGCTTCATCCATTTCTTCTTCCTGGTTAGGTGGTTTATAGTAGACTCTTAGCATGACATCACCTGTTTTTTACCCCTTTTATACTTACCCAGAGATTTTCAACAAGTCTGACTCCGACTTCTGTGTCAAACTCAGTGCAAGTGTATACATCATTGATATACAAGGAAATACTTCCCTCCTTTTGGAAGGCCTATCCTTCCTGAACAAACTGTACATTTCTTTGTCTTCTATTGTGAATGATGAGAAGTATCCCACAAAGTCTCTGTGATGTCGATTATGATTATTCATAATCATAATTCATAATTCTGATTATTCAATAGTATTTCTAGTTCTTCCCATCTATTTTCCATACTTCTTCCATTAGTATTCAGACATCTAAGATATTCATTAAGTTTCTTTTCTACATTCCCGGATGTGATTTCCCATGTTATTCCCAGAGGTATAGCTACATAAAAGTAAGATACAGATGAAAGTTTAGCAATTTAAAATAAAAGGTAAGGCACGGTATTTTAAAATTTGTTTTCAAATGTATTTTCTGTTACCATTTTAAGATCAACAGATAGCAAATAATTGGTGACATTTATTGATGGATTACAATGAATTAACATAGACAAGAGAAATACCTTGTGAATCATAAGTACTATTTTAAAAATATCTTATGGCTCTACTACCCCACCAGACAGGCCCTGTGTGCTACTGCATAGTAAACCCTCATGAAGCTGGGCTGTGCATAACACAACCTACACCACATCTAATCCAACCCTCTCCCCCTCTCATCTAGTCACAAAGGTTCTGCTATATATGCCCCTGATGATTAAATGTGTACCATAAAACATTGCACAGGCAACTTAAATCTTGGTATTTAGTAACTTCTGAGCGCTGAATTTTGCAACCTTAATCATGTTCTTTTAGTGTGTGTGTGAAATATAAAGTTATTTAGCGATCACATTGCAGCTGGCCCTTTTGTGGGTCCAATTTGGAGGAGAGTGCACTGTTCTTCTGCCCCATCCTTGAGCACCTCCTCATTATATTTCCCCCAAACATCTTGTGTTATGTGGGTAAAGGGCTAGTTGCAACTGCAGCTCTTTTGCTAACAGGCCTTCAGGAACTTCTCCCTCTTTACTCTCCTGGGCCCATACAGTGCTGCAAAGAGTGGGGAAGAGAAGGGACCATGACTTGCTCTGCCTCTCCCATGTACAAGCCAGCGAGCTGGCTATCTATCTGGGGAGATGATAGATGGGAGCTTACAGAGGGGGCATGCTTCGGCATGCCTGAGAATTTTCAGAGGCGTTCTACCTTGAGGGAGAACTTTTTTGGATGGTGTCCTTGAAATAGTGTCCCAAATTCTTTACGGCACAAATGAGTCTTGAAGAAGACAACAACAATATGAAGACAGACTGGACAGCCAAAGAAATAAACAATAAAAAGGAGAGTTGTTAAAACGTGAGTCAAATAATCCATATGTTACCTTTAAGTTAATTTACTTTCTATACACTGATGCTCTGCTCTGTTATTCCAGTGTCAGAGTGGTACCGGATTTAAACCAGTCCATATGGGAATAGATTTGGGCCCTCTGTCTCTTTGAAAGAAATATATTTATTGTAAAGACTTTTTTCTTAATTCTTAATGATAATTATTTCTATTTTTATTTGTCAGACATCCTTTCACATCAGGACTTTTGAGTCCCTCAGCCCATTGCTCTTTTGCGGCTGCTGAAACCCTGAAAATTCGGTTTATATAGTGCTGTGACACAAACAGCAGCAACTGGTACTTTTCCCAGTGTCACTAGATTCTGTGATTCTTCTGATAACAAAGGAGTTAAGCCTTCTGCCGCTTCTATTTTCAAGGGAAATACTAGATTCTGACTGTCACAAACTCAGAACACATTGCACAACTGGGCACTGGCTCGCGTTGAATGGGAACATGGTGAAATCGAAGAGCTACAGCCCCCACTGGCATTAATCAAATATTATTCTGTTCTTCCTTATTTTCCACTAGTTCTCATCACCTGAGAACTTATTGCCTTGTAAGGCATCTCCTGCACTCAGCTGAGTGACTTTGTCAGGTTTCTGTTGCCTATCATCTACTGCCTGTTCTTGACAATGAATTCCACTGCCTGCAAAATGAGTATATTTAGAACTTGTTATAATTTCTACCAGATGTTAGTCTGTGACTACAATAAAAATGTATTATATTTTCCTTTGAAAGTGAAAAAACTGTTACCTGTGGCTGCTGTGAGTTCCACTGTCAAATTTACTATCATTCATTTTTAGAATTGTGATCACTTCTCTTTTATTATTTGATGGAGTGCATCTGATATTGGCTGCAACAAGGTTTTGCGATTGCTTGGCTGTGGGAATGTTGCTGTAACAGCCTGAAAAAAATGGTCTGCATTTGGTGTTGTTTGTAGCTGGTGGTGAGTGAGAAGAATTAGTTCAAGGAGGATCTTTGACAAGCTACAAAATCTGGAACTAAGTGGTAAGGAAATTGTATCCAGATGGATGGATAAATAATTTAATGCTAGATTAATTAAATATAAATCACACTCCTTCTAGTGGCATTGTACCATGAGCACACCCATGCTATAGGACCCAAATGCCAAATCCTTAATATTTTCCATCTACTTTTTGGCTCCTGTCCTCAACACATTTTATACAAATATTGGTCCCATACCTGTCCCTTCAAGAGCCTGCCTCCTCTCCCATCTAATCCTCCTGAAGTCCTATACCAGATTCTTGCAATATCCTGCAACTATCATCAAAAAATGAAAGTCAGCCCCAGCCTAGGCCAATAAGCACTTTTGTTTGGTAATTGTTGCCAATTCAGAAATCCATAAGTAGCATTGTCCCTGGAAATAGAGTCACAACTAGACCAAGGAGAAACTTCTCTGATTACTATTTTATTTGCAATAAAATGTGGAGTTTGGGTTGACCTAAACTGTTCACAAATTCACGTCAAATTTGGGAAATAGTTTTGGCCAAACTTTCTAACAAAAATGTTTAAGTCAAAACATTTCATTTTCATATTTTCAAAATGAAATATTTTATTTTTTTTGTTCTGAAACAACATTTAATTTAAGAAATATGCCTAAATTTAATTTAATTTAAAACACCCACACAAATGAAAGGTTTCATTTCAGATTGAACAACCCATCCAGAAATGGATTTTCTTTTCAATTTTTCAGTTCAGCCATTAAATCAAAAAAAAAAAAATCAATTAGTCACACAGTGCTAGTCACAGCTAATACTTACGAGAAAATCTATGGTCTCTGAAGTTAGGCGAAAAAAATCTTAAGGCTCCAAACTTCAAGTAAACAAAATGTTTTCCAATATAGATAATTGGGGGATGAATAATGTTGAATAAAATAAATAAAGTAGGAGTAGGCATTATAGTAAGACCTTTTAAATACGTGTGATATTTAAAAACAGCTTATTTTCTAAAAAGAAATATAATACAGATTTATGATTTTTTCCCATCCACCTCTCACAAAAAGGACTAAGACTAGAGAGTTCCAAAATATTTGGAGAATAGACACAGTTCATCTGGTTGTAGAACACAATTTTAAATCTAAAATGAAAAAAAGAAAATCTTTGTAAGATATCTTCTGGATACATCTGTAATACAACACCCATCTGAAAGCTGGGACAGAGAGATATCAAAGACCTTAGAGCCCTTGCTGACTCTCCCTGATGTTAGGTGAGGGAGAAAAGTCCACAGCTGGCTGAGGTAATGCCCTACGCAGGGGAAATGAATACTGTAAATGAGAACGTGGCCCAAAATGTCATTATTCCTCAATTAAAAAAAAATTATTTCTGAAAATGGTGTAGCTCAACTGTCTGTCAAATGTCTATGGCAGAATTTTTCCAGTAATATTATTGATCCTGTTGTTTCATGAGATCCTACGTATGTAGTGTATTGAGTGTTAGTAAAAAATTTTCATTTGCTTTAGGTGTTGTGGCTATTTAAATCATTGCTATTTAATATTACATATATTTGAAGTAAAGGATACTTCAACTTCAAATATAAATCTAACTTAAATCCTAGTGTCAGGAAAAGGTTCATGTGGAATTGAAAGATTAACAAGGAGACATTATTCATGACTGAGTAACTACCCTTTGTATACTGACCACTACTGGTGTATGGCAAGAGTTAAATGGCTCATATAGTGTGCGATTCTCATTTGCACTAAAGTCACTTTACACTGCCCTCACAGCAGGTGTAAAAATATAACTTAAACCCACTTCAAGGCTCCCTTTATACTTCCAGAGCGGTGTAAAGCAACTTTACTATAAATGAAAATTGGACACCCACTTTAGAATCAGTTTTATGATTTTATGTTCCCCATTTCATCCCATAGTGTAGGAGGCCAACTAACTTCCTATCAATGGGAAGCAAAGTACACTGTTTATTTCCAATATAATTTAGAGTCAAAGGGCACTAATGCAGTGCATATAAATTCTAATTGTGATCTTTCCTTTCCATCAAGTGGTCACATATTTAGGACTCAACAGTGGAGATGACCAAAAATAATGGATTTCAGTTTGTAGGGGATTTCATTACTTATACATTTGCTATTCCACATTGGAAGAAGAGAAAATTTACTAAAATTTCCCCACAAAATGGAGATCCCTGAAAAGCTTTTTGGAAATGCCAGAATATCATTTTCCTGAAATGAGATGTGAAATCGACATTCTTGTCAATTCCACAGCAACTAGTCACTGAATAACATCTGGAAAACTGACAGGAATGTTAATTTCACTTAGCTACTCCGTGGGAGAGAGCCTTCCAGGGTTCTCAGGGCTGCTGGGCTCCCTGTTCCAGCCAAGGGAATCAACAGATGTGTCTGTGGTTCATGGAGCCTGCCAGTTTTAACCAGGGCTCTGGGGGCTGGCAGTTTGCCTGCCCAAGCTACATCCCTGCCTATGTTTCAGCAAATGTTTTATTGTGTCTGTCATATATTTGACAAAAAATTTAGGTCCAGTGAATCAGCATTTCCAACCAGTGCCTGTGAACAGGCTGATAATGTTGCCTTTCATTGTCCATTGACATGCCAAAAGGTCAGCAAATGAAGTCAGAAATCTATCTGAAGTACCTGTCAAATTTCATCATTTTAGTTCTTTTTCATGGAAATGTGAATAAATCATTATTTAAAAAATACAATTAGTGGGCACAACCCAAAAACATGACATATTACTTTGCTTGGGCTTTACTGACAAGAGTTATTCTTAGAAATCTTGGGCCCAGTTTAAAAATAAAATAAATAAACATATATAGATTTTCAGAAGTTCTCAGGACCTGCCACTTTATATAAAGCACAAATTGTCAATAACTCATGTCAAAATAAAATATGTAAATATCCTTAGAGCAAACTCTAAGTTCTCAAGCAGCATTTTTCTTACTTTGCTTATCTGTACATTTTTATTATCAGTTTGTGTGTATAGTAAAATCAACATTTACCAACATCCAAGACTAATGTCTACTTTTGTGTTTTCTTGTCTTTTCTTCTTGATATATCATTTTCCCTGCATGAAAAATTGGATGTCTGCCAATTTTCGTAATTTCGGAAGTTTATCTTTATCACACTCTACAGGTGTCACTCTTACGTTACTGTCTTTTATTAAAATTAAGATTTTCAAACTTACCATTACTTTCATCTTATATAGTAAACCCAGTTTCCAGACTACCAAACTACTTGCATGAAATGAAGCTTAAGACTGAAGGCAACTGAATGTAGGGGGGGGGAATATATATATATATATATATATATATATATTACTACTTTCTGTATTTTGTGATACAGCTGTTATTAAGTTACATATTAAATGCTCGTCTGTTTGCCTTGACCTAGATATGATTTGATATCTAATATGTCTGTTAAAATTCCTTGAGCTATTTATGACTCCAACTACTCTTTTTAACCTTATATACATTCTATTGCCATAATGGCTTTGTCAGAGCCAAGTTATTTCATCTTGTTGCTTCCTGTGCTCAGGTTCAAAGAACAACTTTCTCTCTTCCTGATTTGATTAAACCTGTCCTGATTTTTGTTAATTTCCCCCAACTCTTCAATAAAAGGAACTACAACTAGGTCTCTGTATCATTTGATAATAATATTAAACCACACTACAGTATGTCATCGCATTGTTCCATCCTCCTGGCTGCCAATTAAATACTACACTGATATTAACTTTGCTATTTATTGGCATTAAAAAGCTTTAATTGTACTGACACTTGAATTCCCATATGTCCTCCTGGTGCTTTTTGGCCCAGGATATATCCAGAGGTTTCTAAATGGATAGCAGCTAAAAAACCTGGCAGAAATGATAGTGGGACAGTACTAATCATCATGCGTGCATGTTTTAGGAAGATTCTGTGCTAGATGCAGTCCTCAACACTAAGTAGAAGTATATTTCAAGTAGCTTATGTGCCTATTTCTTGATGAATTTGCAGTAGGAACACAGAAGATTTCCACTATTCATAGATATATAAATGCTTTCCCTCTTGATGTGGTCCTGGTGACTGTTGTGTAAATGTTTAGGGGTTCAAAAAAGAATTAGATAAGTTCATGGAGGATAGGTCCATCAATGGCTATTAACCAAGATGGTCAGGGATGCAACTCCATGCTCTGGGTATCCTTAGCCTCTGACTGCCAGAAAATGGGATTGGACAACAGGGAATGGATCATTTGATGATTTCCTGTTCTGTTCATTCCCTATGAACACCTGACACTAGCCACTGCCAGAAGATAGAATATTGGGTTAAATGAGCCATTGATCTGACCCACTATGACTATTCTTATGTTCTACATTGCTTAATGTTGTGTTTGAGGATATGTATGATTAACGGTAAGCTTTAGCATTGCTGACAGCCAGGCAATGCCAATGATCATCAAGGATTAAGTGTGACTTGGTAGCTGCGCACAGCATTATTAATGTCATATCAGATCACATCGTGAGATCAGATTCCCATGCACTTCTCATTTTCCCTCCTAGTTAATTGCACACATTTCACATTCGTGCTTTGTGGAAACAAGCCCTCTACGAGATGTCTAACTTTGAGGGTGTGTTTACGCAGCCTGCAGCAGTGAACCTTGGAGTCTAGGTCAACAGATTCAGGTTTGTGGGATTCAGGTTACCGTGCTAAAAATAGCAGTGTAGTTGTTGCAGCTTGGGCTGGAGCTTGGGCTTCGAAGCTCATCCTCCTTCCTAGGCTTCAGAGACCAAGCCTCATTTCCTTACAAAACCATCGTCTCCATTGACTCCACAGATGTGGAATTCTACTCTGCTCCTGTGGCAGAACGGAATTGTCTACCAAAAAGATAAAGTTAATTCATCCAAAGAACAGGAGACTTCTTCAGGGCCCAAGAACCACCCCATATCTCATCCCGTCCATTACAATCACAATGCGTTTCCACAAATATTGCCTTTTCTCACTCAGAGCACAGCAGACATGAACAGAAAATGCCACTTCTACTTATTCCCCTTGGGAGAGGAAGAAAGAAAGAATGAACCAAATGTGACAGAGGCCAGCTGCTTCATACTCTACTGGAAGGTGTCCACATGCAATGGTGATGAGAAGCTGAAAAGCATATTGTGGATAAGGAATAGTGTAGAATGGGATCTCTTTTTCATTAATAAATAAACAGTCTAGCAATAATGTATGCAGGTTTTTTCAAAAATACCACCTTAAAACAACCACTGAGACTTAAAAAGAACCCTAAAAGAGTGAGGAAGAAATCTGGTTGCCATGTAACAAACTCAAGTTTACATAACGAATGAACATGTAATTAACTTCCTATTGATATGCTAATATGGTAAGGCGTCTTCAGTCACTTAATTGGATACTATCAAGAGCTGGAAGTAAAATAGATGTAAATGCATAGATCTGGTTAATTTTAGGTTAACAATTTGAATAATCTGCACTTCCTTAAAACTCTCTTTTTGTTGCATCTCTCTTCAGGCTGTTTGCAATACTCCTTATTCAGGCTAAACTCCTTTGCACTCAGTGGGAGTTTTGCCGGATTAAGAGATGCCAACCAGAGCCCTTTGTGTATTACTGGTCCCCATCTGTCTATGCCTTTTTATGTTAATTCTGAATTTTTGCTCACATGAGGAAGATTGAAGAGGGTGTGTGTAGAAATGCGAATTCTGTACCCTAGAATCTTACAACGGGAACAAGCGAAGCTGGGTGCAATTTTTCCAGTAATTGTTTACTCACTGACCAATGCAGTTTTGGTCTATTTGATATGAATGGTTTTTGGCCATGCAGAAAATTGCTAGAAGAGGAAGAGGTGGTGGTGCTGTCACTGACCTCTCTTATACCCTTTAGCTCAGTGGTTAGGGCACTCAGCTGGGATGGGGGAGACCCACATTCAAATCTCCATTCTGGAGCAGATCCACAATAGACCTTTTAATTCACCGAAAGTTCTGAAAAGTTTCAAATTCAGTCTGACTCAAACTGATTTTTTTGCTTCTGGAACTGCCATCTAACTGAAAAAATGAGTGATCCACTCAGCTCTACTAATCAGGGCTGAGTGTGCGCTGCATCTTAAAGTAAAGAAAGGGGATCACATATTGCTATCCAGTTAACTGCCAGCATTCATATTCTTTGCGAGTTCCACCAGATGTCCAGGAATCTTCTTGAAATGGAGTGGTCATGAGATAGTAATTTGAGGGAGGGAATAAGTAAGGCTGGAGGTAAATGGAAAACAGCTGACTTGAACAGGGACATGTGGAACTCTACAGGAAATTGTTTAGCTTGGATTTCCAGCTATCAGATTAACGTCAAATGTGACAGATAACCGTTTATCATCATATGGGTAAGTACCAAAGTATTTGAATTACAGTTACCCAGTGGCGTCATAGAAAATGTCCAACTTATTTTGCTTTATTTTAATATTAAATTAGTACATTTCTATTTTTAATTTGTCATAACCTTTGGGGACTGCATTAATTCCTCCTTGGAATGAAACTATTTTGTCAGCAACTGTTCAGAAAGCTTCCAGATTTTCCTCTTATCCAACATATGTCTTATAAGCAATCACAATTAAGCCACATACCAGTAGCTCGAATCTAGAATAGTGAACAATGAAGGGGGCTTTTTGGTTTGTTTTTGTGGGGTTTTTTTGAGTGAACTATTTTATTAAATAATTTCAAATATTTACATTTAGAATCTCAATCTCTTGGAGGATATTCGGTGGCTAGAATGACAAAACTAATAATCAATTATTTATTATCAGTCATTAACTCAGCCCTTGCAAAAAACATTAAAAGGCAGAGTTATGATTTCTGCACTGCTGCTTGACTCCAATGTATAGTACTGGAATTCGGTAGCTTTGTCTCCATACCAAATGCCATTTCGGAATGACTTTACTGAATTGACTGAACATTTGAGGCCAAATTCACCACCATAGTATTCCAATTTTACTCTGGCCATTATGGATTTCAGTGGGAGTTACAGTGATGTAAGACTGGAGTGATGCATGGGTAAATCAGAGCCACTGTGGTTAGGAAAGCATTTAGGGATATGGTCCAAGCTAGTGTAGTTATAGTAGAATGAATGTCTTCAGCAGGCATCCAGTGTTAAGGAAAACAGAATTTGGATCAATAACAAGAATATGGTACATACCCAGAGATTTATAAATTAAACCAGAACACAGATATCCTCTACAAGAGTTACAATCGTGTTTACCTCTGCTGAGTCAGTAATTTAAAAAATATACATGGCTTTCTATGTCAGTGCCAGAATATCACCTCTGGAAAATGCAGCACTGTCTGACATCTCCCTGTGGATGTCCAGCCATCAGCTCAAGCTAAATATGGCTAACACAGAGCTCTTATTATTTCCCCTCAAGCCCTTCCCACTATCTCTTTTCCCAGTCATTATGGACAACACCACCATCCTGCCTGTCACTCAGACCCATAACCTGGGCATCACTTTGTCTCTCTCTAGGTACTCACATCCAGGCTATGTGTAATCTTGCTGATTCTTTCTGCATAACATTTCTAAGAAATATGGCCTTTCTTGTCCATCCACATAACTACAATCTATCTGTTTGTTGTCTCTTATCCTATGCTTAGATTGTAAGCTCCTTAGGAACTGTCTTTTTGTTCTGCATTTGTGTAGTGCCTAGCACAAGGGATCCTTGTCCATGATTAGGTTTCTTAAGCACTACAGAAATACAAATACAAATAATATCTACACAGTCAGTATAGCATGATCTGTGGGAGTGCAAGCTTCTCAGCAGAATACAGGCAGTGCAGCTCAAACCTAACGTTGATGGGCCATTTAAAGTGAGATGATAATTCATACTTTGGCCATTCAATACTTGGCCACTCTCCCATAAGTGACAGTTATAATTACATATTTTTTTTAGAAACTGAACACTTGGGTCACCGAGTGGCTGGTCCCTTTAAATGAAGCAGGTCCAGCAACCCAGTGCTGGAACAGGTGCTCCTGATGTGGCCAAGTAAGATGGTGGGGCAGCACCTAGGGCTCTGAGGAGCTAGGCCGTCAGTAATGAAGGGATAGCAGCGGCAACAGCAGTGGTGGTGAGTCCCCTTGGACGAGAGGCCAGGGGAAAAGGGCCTTCAGAAAGAAAGCTTTGGGAGGCAGTGCTCAGTTAGAAAGGCAAGAAAGGATCCCACATAGGTCAGTGTAGGCTAAAGAAATGTTTTTGTGCAGGGATTTACATGTATTTGAAAAATAAAACTTCCTCAGACTCTGTGTGTGGTAGTGTGTCTGCAGTGGGCTGGGGACAAGCCAGAGCCTGCCAATTTGTCCATTACAGCGCAGCCTGAGACTACCAATTCATTGCGTACCGCATAAGGCTTTGCATTCACTATTACTATATCTCAGCCCAGTTTGAAACTATGTCTTAGACACAGCTTAATGTCAAGCCCCTGACCTATCCAATCCCTTCCTCACAGGCAAGACAATGTAGTCGATATCAGATACTGGCTTACCATTTACTGAGTGATGCTTCTAGGACCTTGGTTTCCAAGGGCAAAAGGGACTACTGTGATCATCTAGTCTGTCTGCCTGCTTAACACAGGCCAGGGTTGTGACTTAGCAGCTGTGCGAATGTGTGACTGGGTGTAATATACTGAAAGTATCTGTGTTGAACTAAATAGCCTATTTAAAAGGGGATACTGACACATAAGTCATTTTGCTGAATTTAGTATTTCTCCTAAGAAGTTATTTAATTAAAGTATAACAAAATATATCAACCTGTTACATACAGAATGAGACAAAATTTACTGAATAGTTTAAAGCAAACTAGTCTACTACTACTGTGGATATGTTTAATGTGAATAATAATACAGAAAACAAAATGAAAGCTGCTCATTGCAATTATCAGAAGAGACTTTAAGAAAAAAGTTATCTTTTTTAAGGAATCTTTATCCAAATAATTTGATCCAGTAGCTTCAGTCTTTGTGAGTCAGTATTTGTAGAAGAAGAAAGTACTTATTTGAATAGAAAAAAATGTTATAAACTATAATAAAGGTTCCAAGATACATTGTCCCAAATTCTGCTCAGTCACACCATTGATCCAGAGTCTTTGCAGTCACCATGGTGTGACAAAGAGGTGTGACAAAAATATGTGACCTTGGTTACACAAAAGGATCTATACAGCAACGAGGCAGAAGTATATGTGGGAAGAGCACAATGCAGAAGAGCAAATAACAGATAGTATCAGATGGATTAAGTAGGGTGGGCCTGCTTTTCAAAAACAAAATAAAAAACAGAAATCTCCACAGCCTTCTGTTTCTGACTTTTCCTGCTATACCTTACTTCTTCTTCCTCATTATGAAAATCCTTCATTTTACACCCAATGAATGCCAAACGAGGGCACTTTTTTTCTGATCACCTTACATACATGTAGCTAACAGCACCATTTGTGCCACTCCAGACTTTCACCTCTGGTGATAAAAAGGGTTTCACAGCTATGCACGAGGGGTTTAACGTTGTATTTTGTAAAAAAGGAGTATTTTCAGGCTAGAGACAAGACCAATGACTACACAGATTTATGGTAATTCTCCATGCCACTGAAGTCAGCCTGCAATTTGGGAAGACACAAGCCAACTCTAAGCTCTCACATAGTAATATCTGGTAGTATTGTATTCACCATCTTTAGAGAGCTAACAGACTGTGAATTGGACTCAGTAGTGCATGCCTCCATTAGCTCCAATAACTCAGGACTGCCGGAGTAGAACCACACGGTCCTGAGAAAACTGCAATGCATATTGAATGTGACACCTCTTTGCCCAAATATTAGTGAATGTATATATGTGGAAAACCAACTAATACTTGGGCAAAGCTGAATAAGATGGTCCAAAATCCCTACACTGCAGTAACCCACACCCAATACACAGAATGCCCAAAGCAGACATGGTTAGCTAACAGTTCCCTATAAATTGATTCAGCCAAATCTGTGTACATGTAAAACAAGTGCAAGCAGATAATTAATAAAAGCAGTCTCTGCTTGATTTGCACAAAGAACTATGCATATCAAGGTGGTCATTAGAAATAAAGAAACACAGGGAAAACAAGCAAGCAATGAGTGATATGAGCGAGGAACTAGTACTCAGTAAGGAAGTCAAATGGTAGGAAGATACAGTGATCTTAAGGGGAAGGAAAAAAAGAGGTCAGGAAAGGAATTCATGATCTCGCTAGATGAATTTATGAGTTTATAATGGGTTCGCGCAGTGCCACAAACCAATCAGAGACCTCAGCTTTATGCTCCCACCAGTGAGACTTATTTACAGTTGCTTGCCTATCACCTTCATTTACAGACAGTTCAGCTTAACAGCCCCAGGGGACCTCACAGTCTCAGCCACCAACCAAGGATTGCTCAGTCTCACTCTGTGGCTTCTTCCTTTCTGTCTTCCCTCCCGTACTTTCTTCCTGTGAAACTTTTGTAGCTCTTGGCTAATGAGGCCAGCAGCTACTCCCTATTGACCCATTAAGTGTAGGCTTATTCAGCCAGCTTCAATTCTCTTTCCTTAATTGGGGCTCACATGACAGAGGGCTGGCTCTGATTTCCTTTGCCTAACAACCTATCTCACGCCACCCCCCTTATGAACTGCCAGGTTCATCCTTCCTCCTGTACTAGCAGGGTCCATTCGAGGGAGTTTCTTCTCTTCTATTGGGTGATCCCTGGGGTTACTCTTGCGGGGTTCATTCATCGTCCACCCACAGAAAGTACACTGAAAGGTGTGATGGATGCACCCACTGCTTTACTACCACCCACTTGTCCTCACAACAGTCATACCCCCTGGGTTGTCCCCTTTCCTTTCATCCCTTTTCTTTCAGCAGGGGGCCAGGGTCTGTCCTGACCTCCATCAGGACCATCAGGACTTCAGGTTCCTTCAATCCATCAAACTTGGCCCAGGCTTTCCCACTTGGAGGTTGCATTGGGGGAGGGATCCACTGGCCATTTCCCCTTTCCCCCACTAATGGGCCTGGGCTGGCTGTCTCCTCCATTCCTTCCTCCCTACCTTTTCTCCCCCTATGATCTTCCTTCATGCCCCCTGGAGGACTTTGGTTCTCCTCCTCACTGAGGCCTCTTATCTCCGGGGACTCCACCCGCTCCTTCTGGGGACTTCTCTTTTTTTCCTCTTCTTCCCCCATGGGCTTCTGTCCCTGTCTCCCTTCCCTCTTGGGAAGGAGTCCCAGTCAATGCAAAACGTGCATGGTAGCCCCTCCACTACCTCAAACCAAATCCAAATAAATCTGCCCTGAACTTTGAGGGGCACTTGGACAACTGAGCAGTATTTCCTATCCCTGTGTCTACACTCTGGGTTCAAGCTCATCCCTGGGATTACCAGTGCTGCCTCGTCAACCCCTTATGGATGAGGAAGTAGGTAGAGGCTGTATCTATCAGGGCCCTCTGTGGTTTCCTCCCCACCCTCACTGGGACGGTGGACAGCTTCTGTCCCTTTCGTTGCCCTCCAGCATTAAGCCAGCTACAAAACTCGGAAAGGCCACACTCTGGCAGTTTCCCTTTTTATGTCCTGGCCGCCCACACTGCCAGCAAACAATCTGCCCAGTTCTACTAGAAACTCCTTGGGATTCCTCCTTCTTCCTCTCTGGGCCCTTCCCAGGGGGTTCAGGCAGGGGAGGAGGAGGGGAAGGGTTTCTGTGTTTTTTTCCCCTCAACTCCAGTTCCTTCTATGGCCGATCTTCTCTCCGGGGGAAGTCTGCCTCTGTACACTCTTCAGTTAGCTTCACTGCCACATTCATTGTGCTTAGCTGATGCCTCCTCACCCAAACCTGCATGTTCTCAGGGAGACCTTGTAGAAACTATTCGAGGACTAGCACTACCATTTTTTCCACTACAGTTTGTGTATTGGGCCTCAGCCAACGGGTGACCTAGTCCATTAACTGCTGAACGAATGCTTGGGGAAACACACTCCCCATCCACTGGGCTGACCGAAACTTCTGGTGGTATTTCTCCACTGAGAGGCCACCCCAATCAAGGATGGCCACCCTTACTGCCTCAGAGTCCCTAGCCTGCTCATCACTCAAGGCCATATAGACCGACTGTGCTTCACTGGCTATGTATGGCACCAGCCGTAAGGCCCAGGTTGTCCTATCCCAGCCAGCACCCATTGCTGGCCTGCTCCCTTAAAAAGTCATGCAGCCTTTTCTGCTGTTCTGCTTGCCAGGTGAGCAAGGCCTGTCTCTCTATCTGATGGGTTTGCTAGAAGCTTTGCACTGCCTGCTGCATCTGCTCCAGCTGCTTCACCAGCCATTGCAGGGTCTCTTCCATCCATGGACCGCTAACGTCGTTCGCTGGCTCTAGGTCCCAAACAAGCCCACATGTGTAGCATGTTCACACAGGCCCCTCCTGTTGCTTCGGTCCTCTGCACCCACAAACCAGTCAGAGGCATTGGCTTTGTGCTCCCACCAGTGAGGTTTATTCACAGTTACTTGTCCACCACCTTCATTTACAGACAGTTCAGCTTAACAGCCTCAGGGATCTTACAGTCTCAGCCACCACTCAAGGGGAGATCAGCCTCCCCCTGACTCTGTGGCTTCTCCCTTTCTGTCTTTCCTCCTTTACTTTCTCCTGTGAGCCTTTTGTAGCCCCTGGCTAACGAGTCCGTTAGCTGTTCCCTATTGGCCCATTAAGTGCAGATTTACTCAGCCAGCTCCAGTTCTTTTTCCTTAATTGGGGCTCACATGACAGAGGGCTGGCTCAGCTTTCCATTTCCTAGCACCCTGTCACAGCACTATATTCTGGGCAATGTGACTGCTGAGACATTATGTAACATGCCACTGAATGGAGTGTGCAGTGCAATTGAAGGGATAAAGAAATGGATATGACTGACACTTAGCATAGCCTGACATATGGCACTTGCCCTCAGTTACCATGACTCCCACAGCCTGCATGCCATCATACTGTCCTTTGTGTAGTTAATCATCTTACATTATGTTCTCTGGTTTCCCTTTGGGAGATGGAAATATACCATCTGTTTATCTAATGCCAGTGACCACGGATGTCATAATATGATATTCCTTGGCTACTTTCCTTCCCATGCTGGTTTCTCTCTTCTTTTGAAACCCTCATTGATATATAGATATAGTGTACACCAGATGAGGCCTCAACAAAATGCTTGCAAATAGCATTATGTACTCTCTTTTAGGGATTAAATCCACCGTGTCCATCCTTATGATAATTTTGTTTATCGTTTACATTATTTGGAGTTCTGTGCATTGACTGATGGCAGGATATGTACATTTATGCCAGTGTCAAATGGATCTGGAGGAAAATATTTCTGATACACCATTCATTAAATTTCCTTCCACACTCTGTTCATTAGATCAGTTCCAGTCATCCTTAGCACCAAGTATTATTAATTTAGGTTACTTTAATTGATCTGATTCAAAACTTGCCTTTATGCTAAGAGAAGTACTTATATCTTACTAGCAGTAAGGGGGTCTGCTAGTATGTTTTGGGAATGCAGGGACAGGGTAACATTGAGCTATTAAATTTAGCTAATGAACTCCATCCAAGCAGTTTTTATTTGCAATTTACTTGAATGCTAATGTTAGCTTTATTATTTCCTACAACTTTCTTGTTAGGGACTGAATAAATATGTTGCCTGTATTTCCACCAAAACATAGTTTAAAAATTATTTTCCTTTTTTAAGTACAGTATTTGGTTGGTTTTGACCCTTTTCCGTATTCCATCAATAGAGCTCTGCCAGTGATCGGCAAGGCAAACAATTCACAGAACCAGTGAAAATGAACACATCAGAAACTCAGTCAAGCAGCACCCTTTCTGAATTGTTCATTTCCCTGCCAGTCCTGTGCTATGTTCTGTGCTTTCTCATTATCTGCTGTTTTATTGTGTAGCTCAAACGTCAGTGAAATGAAATGAAAGGTCGATTTTACATTTTGGTGTCACTCAAGAAATGCAATCCTTTAAAATCCGAGTGGGGCTACAGAAGCATGCAGCTGCACTAAACAGCTAGCCATAGCAATGCTGACCGATTAGGCGTCTCCCCCTCAAGTGTTAGTGGTTGAAAGCATGTGGTATGTTTTTGTAATATGGGTACCAGGCCAAACGCTCTTTCTCCTGTTAGAGATTGTATTAATAAATAATAGAGATATATAGTGATTTTGGCTAAACACCCGAAAAAACATGATCCAAGGCAGATGAGCCACAGCACTTAAGTGTGGTGGCTTTCTGAATTGTATCCAAAACAGTAAATCCTCCACAATATTTGCATATACAGCAATTGGCATGCATCAGTGTGTACTGCTCACTAAACTGAACATACACTGGGATAATAATGAAAACATATAAGTCCAGGAGTTTGAAGATTGACTGAAATCACTCCTGCAGGCCAAACACATTTTTCTCTGATTACATGCTAATAGCCATTTCCAGGCTCTGGCACTTTATCAGCCACAACCAACTCAATCCAGTTATAAACATGGGCCTTCTAAGGGTACAGGCCAGCAAACCTCTATCATATTAAAGGGCCACTAGAAATTTCCCAGTCACTCCAGCACATTGAATCAGAATATATCGTTTTCTCCTCCATATAGAAAGTTTTAGTCTTCTGTGCCCCTATAACTTAACTATTATTACCATATACTTCTCTTTTCCAAAGAAAACCAAGTTCAAAGTTTCTGTCAGTCTCTTAAGAATATATAGATGGATCTATTGCCCACAGTCACTTTTGAGTTTGTACATAGATGCAATTTCTTCTATGAAGCATACTTTTTGTATAGCTATTTTTTCAAAGACGTAAGAAGCAGATGCTTAGGTCCTGATCCTGGAAAGATTTACATAGGTGAGTAGCCTCAAGCAAGTTTAATGGACTACTGATGCTTAAAGGAAAGCATGTGTGTGAGTCTTTGCAAAAAAAGCTGATCGGGAGAACAGAAGGGTGTGCTGTCTGCCGGGGGCTAAGGTACGGGATGTGGACCTGAGGCTGAAAAGGATCCTAGCGGGAGCGGGAAAGAATCCGTTGATTGTCCTTCATGTGGGAATGAATGATACGGCTAGTCGCTCCCTGGACTGTATCAAGGAGGACTATGTCAGACTGGGGAAGACGCTCAAGGAAATCGAGGCTCAGGTGATCTTTAGTGGAATTTTGCCGGTTCCTAGAGCGGAGCAGCAAAGGAGCGACAAGATTATGATGATTAACAGATGACTCAGGCAGTGGTGCTATAAGGAGGGCTTTGGGATGTACGGTCATTGGGAAGCGTTTACGGACAGACGACTGTTCGCTCGGGATGGACTTCATCTAAGCAGGGAGGGAACTGGACTTCTAGGATGGAGGTTTGCCGACCTCATTAGGAGAGCTTTAAACTAGGAAGTTGGGGGAGATGGTTGGGAGATGTTCAGGAGATCTCCATGCCGGAACTTAACCTGGAGAGGGAAGCAAGCAAAGTGAGAGGGGATATCCTAGTGGACCGAAGAATTGACCAAAGGGGGAAAAGCGGAGTTGAAACTAGCCAGACGGGTGATGATGGTGGTAGAAGGTCTGTGCGTGACGGGGGAAAGAATGTCATTGACGCCAAACGTCAAAAATTAAAATGTCTGTACACTAATGCGAGGAGCCTAGGGAACAAGATGGAGGAACTGGAGCTACTGGTGCAGGAAGTGAAACCGGATATTATAGGGATAACAGAAACCTGGTGGAATAGTACTCATGACTGGAGTACGGGTATTGAAGGCTATGTGCTGTTTAGAAAAGACAGGAAGAAAGGTAGAGGTGGTGGAGTAGCTTTGTACGTCAATGATGAGGTGAATTGTAATGAAATGAGAAGTGATGGAATGGATAAGACGGAGTCTGTCTGGGTAAAAATCACACTGGGTAAAAAAGCTACTAGAGCTTCCCCTGAGATAGTGCTTGGGGTGTGCTACAGACCGCCGGGGTCTGACTTGGATATGGATAGAGACCTCTTTAATGTTTTTAACGAAGTAAACACTAAGGGGAAATGTGTGATTATGGGAGATTTCAACTTCCCGGATATAGACTGGAGGACGAGTGCTTGCAAGAATAATAGGGGTCAGATGTTTCTGGATGTGATAGCGGATGGATTTCTTCATCAAGTAGTTGAAGTACCTACGAGAGGGGATGCCATCTTAGATTTGGTTTTGGTGAGTAGTGAGGACCTCGTAGAAGAAATGGTGGTAGGGGACAATCTTGGTTCGAGTGATCATGAGCTGATTCAATTCAAATTAGATGGAAGGATAAACAAACATAGATCTGGGATTAGGGTTTTCGACTTCTCAAGGGCTAATTTCAAAGAGTTACGGAAATTAGTTAGGGAAGTGGATTGGACGGAGGAACTTGGGGATTTAAATGTGGAGGAGCCCTGGAATTACTTTAAGTCGCGGCTGCGGAAATTGTCGGAAGCCTGCATCCCAAGAAAGGGGAAAAAAACCATGGGCGGGAGTAGTAGGCCAAGCTGGATGAGCAAGCAACTCAGAGAGGGGATTAGGAAAAAGCAGAAAGCTTACAGGGAGTGGAAGAAAGGCGGGATTAGTAAGGGAGGCTACCTTAGTGAGGTCAGAACGTGTAGGGATAAAGTGAGGAAAGCTAAAAGCCGCGTAGAACTGGACCTTGCAAAGGGAATCAAAATCAATAGTAAAAGGTTCTACAGTCACATAAATAAGAAGAAAACAAAGAAAGAAGAAGTGGGGCCGCTATACGCTGAGGATGGAACGGAGGTTAAGGATAACCTAGGCATGGCCCAATATCTAAATAGGTACTTTGCCTCGGTCTTTAATAAGACTAGTGAGGAGTTTAGGGATGATGGAGGGATGACGAACGGGAATCTGGATGTGGTGGTGGATATTACCGTATCTGAGGTAGAGGCCAAACTTGAACAGCTTGATGGGACAAAATCAGAGGGACCGGACAATCTCCACCCGAGGATATTAAAGGAGCTGGCGCGTGAAATTGCGAGCCCGTTAGCGAGAATTTTTAAGCAATCGGTAAACTCGGGGGTTGTGCCGTACGACTGGAGAATTGCTAACGTAGTTCCTATTTTTAAGAAAGGGAATAAAAGTGATCCGGGTAATTATAGGCCTGTTAGCTTGACGTCTGTCGTGTGTAAGGTCTTGGAAAAAATTTTAAGGGAGAAAGTAGTTAAGGACATGGAGGTTAATGGTAATTGGGACAAATTGCAACATGGATTTACTAAAGGTAGATCGTGCCAAACCAACCTGATCTCCTTCTTTGAGAAGGTGACGGATTACTTAGACAAGGGCAATGCGGTAGATCTAATTTACCTCGACTTCAGTAAGGCGTTTGACACGGTTCCGCATGGGGAACTGTTAGTTAAATTGGAAAAGATGGGGATGAATGTGAAAGTTGTAAGGTGGATAAGGAACTGGTTAAAGGGGAGACTACAGCAGGTCGTGCTGAAGGGTGAACTGTCAGGCTGGAAGGAGGTTATTAGCGGAGTCCCTCAAGGATCGGTTCTTGGACCGACCTTATTTAACCTTTTTATAACTGATCTTGGCACAAAGAGCGAGAATGTGTTAATAAAATTTGCGGATGACACGAAGCTGGGGGGTATTGCTAACACGGAGAAGGACCGGGATGATATTCAGGAAGATCTGGACCACCTTGTACACTGGAGCAATAGTAATCGGATGAAATATAATAGTGAAAAGTGATTAATAATAATAATAATAGTGAAAAGGGATTAATAATAAGAATTTTACATATACGTTGGGGATGCATCAGTTGGAAACGATGGAGGAGGAGAAGGACCTTGGGGTATTGGTTGATAACAGGATTACTATGAGCCGCCAATGTGATATGGCTGTTAAAAAAGCAAATGCGGTTTTAGGATGCATCAGGCGAGGTATTTCCAGCAAGGAGAAGGAGGTGTTAGTGCTGTTATATACGGCGCTGGTGAGACCCCACCTGGAATATTGTGTGCAGTTCTGGTGTCCCATGTTTAAGAAGGATGAATTCAAACTGGAACAGGTTCAGAGACGGGCTACTAGGATGATCCGAGGAATGGAAAATCTGCCTTATGAAAGGAGACTGAAAGAGCTTGGCTTGTTTAGCCTGGCCAAAAGAAGGCTCCGGGGGGATATGCTTGCTCTATATAAATATATCAGGGGGATTAACGTTAGGGAGGGAGAGGAATTATTTAAGTTTAGTACTAATATAGGCACGAGGACGAATGGGTACAAATTGGATATTAGGAAATTTAGACTAGAAATTAGACGAAGGTTTCTAACCATTAGGGGAGTGAAGTTCTGGAATAGCCTTCCGAGGGAAGTAGTGGGGGCAAATGACTTATCTGGCTTTAAGACTAAGCTTGATAAGTATATGGAGGGGATGTTATGATGGGATAGTTTAATTTGAGCAATTGATTTTGGATTATCGGCAGATAAGTCTGCTCAATGGTCTGTGGGAATGCTGGATGGGATGGGAACTGAGTTACTGCAGAGAAATCTTTTTTGGGTGCTGGCTGGTGAGTCTTGCCCACGTGCTCAGGGTTTAGCTGATCGCCATATTTGGGGTCGGGAAGGAATTTTCCTCCGGGGCGGATTGGCAGGGGCCACGGAGGTTTTTCGCCTTCCTCTGCAGCATGGGGCATGGGTCGCTTGCTGGTGGATTCCCTGCAGCTTGAGGTCTTCAAATCTCATTTTTGAGGATTTCAACAACTTGGTCATGGGTTCGGGGTTGTTATAAATGTGTATGGGTAGGGTTTTGTGGCCTGCCTTGTGCGGGAGGTCAGACTAGATGATCATATTGGTCCCTTCTGACCTATGAGTCTATGAGTCTATGAGTCTATATTGAAACTTATATATGAAATGTGGAGTTATTTATGTAGTTGAATCATGTCTTTAATTCTTCTGTTATTTAGGCTTTTTATTTGTTTAGTGTAGCTTTATGACTAGGGCAAAATGGTATTCATGGAACAGCCGCTTTATTTTGTTTTGTAATATCCTATGACTTTGTGTTTTTAAATGTCAAAGGCACCAGCGTTTTGGCTGGGTGCCCTTTTCATGTGAGGTTCCTTTAAACAGAAATAAAAAATAATAAAGCAATTAACTCTTTATACGTTTTTTTCAGAGTGAGTTGTTTTCTTCTTCTAAATAAATCAAAAGTTATAAAAAGTGATTATAGTATAATATAAATATTTACCTTTTAAAGTGGCTTGGCCTTGCCTTGCCTTGTACACTCCAAGATCTCAATGGCTCACATGGAAGAATAGGGTACACAAAAAATTCAGGAAACCCAAAAGGATGTGGCCATGGCACTACCTGCTTGATCTAGTTCCAGGCTAGCTGTTGCCTCAGTTTCCCTTACTCAGGTTGGAGTTCTCAGTCTTACCCGGAAGATTCATTGCTCACCCAAGTCATTTTGCAGGCAGAGTTTTATTCTTCAAAACATGAAATGTAGGTAAAACATCAAAAATAAAAGCAGCTTCTCTCCTCACCTGGGCTACATCTTTCAGAGGCTTTTCCCATTGACTCTCAATATTGAAAAGAGGACACACTGTTCCCTTCAGTCCCCCTCACTCCTCCTCTTCAGGATGTATTTCAGAAGCCAATCTCCCTATTGCACCTCTCTCTCAAATTAGTTTTCTAAGTTCTTTAAGGAAAATATCTGACCCCTTTCCACCTGCATCTGATAATGAAACAGGGGTGCCTAACTCCTGGTCTCCTGGCCCATAAAGGCAACATAAATGAATTTTTTTTAGAAATCTTTAAAATTTCAAACATACAACACTGCTATATGGGAGTATAATGATGATGTTGAATGGTGTTTTTATTTTTTTTGTAAAAATGTCAGACATTGATATAATCTTTCATTTGACATTTTACAATCTTAGCCATGGGACAGACCTTCTTTTGACTTTTTAATACATATAATTTGATCACACATCACATAATAGAATTACACAGCTTATATTTCATACTGTAGTAACTCCTCACATAAAACCGGCCTTTTTCTTTTTGTTCAGCACCACTAAACATTGCTTTGATCCACCAATAATATTTGGATAAGCAGAAGCCTCTGGGTCATATTCTAACCTCCTCATGTAGCTCTTTTTCAGACACATGACCTGACTAGATACTGTCACATGAAAAGGTCCTGTCAAAACAATGAGAAAAGGTGTCTCTCTCCATCTCCAATGGCTGTGGATGGACAAAAAAAAAATCATTGTCACTTTGTTTTGAACTTGTAAACATCAGGCCAGATCCATAGATCACCCACACTTAAACAATGTTGTTGTTTGTCCCCCTCTAGTAACTGGACACACATAGGTTTTTTAATCTGCCCCTTGCTCTTACTTAACAGAGCTTGGTCCTTTAGTTCAGGCAATAGAAGATCATACTTTTGGATATCAAGTTCAATCCTCAGTCCTGAAAACCCATCTGCAGTGTTGCATTAAATTACATACACCTGCTGAAGATCCACCCCACAATTTTCATGGCTTGCCATATAGATTTCATTTTTTACCTTCTTTCTTCCCCTTTAAAAATAGGTTGAGGTTTAATATATCTAATAATGCATAAATTTATATAACCAATTTCTATTTTTTCTTTTGCTAGTCAAATGGATGCAAATTTAAGTCCTAATGCTAAAAGATGCTCCACACCTCCAACATGTGCTGGCCCAAATCCTTGACTCTAGCTATGGAGCGCTCAAAGCACCTCAGTGAAAGGGTGAGGTGCAATGGTGGTTTAAACTACTTGTACACTTCTCAATCCGGGGGCCTCTCTGTATCAGGCTACTCTTCCAATAACAGAAGCCTGAAAGCAGCATGGATTTCCTCAGTGATATCTCCTTTTAATCCCCTAGCTGGCTGCAGGGCTAAAGAGTGTGATGTAGAAACTTCCGTGGTATCTCTATGCCAAAAAAGGACCACTCTACATTTGAGTGACCTTATCACACTTGGCCAATTCTGCTTTGGGCATCTTTGTACAAGCAAAGGGATGCAAAACTACTCTAACATAGGAGACAATCTAGCTCATTGACTTAATTTTATCCTAATATATATTGACAATTCAGATGGGGTTTCGACTTTACATATTTCTACATAGGAAAACTTCTATGATTTTTTTCTGTCTCATGAGTATTTTTCTAGCAATGGATCTTTGTAATAAACTAACCTCTCGTATACATTTCTTCTAACATGCTAGTTGTATAGCTAATTGGTCTAGATCACACCTTTCTTGCATCACTTGCCATATTACAAACATATATGAAAGCAACTAGTTTATTTATTTTCCGTGAAGGATAAGAAACATTGAAATATAACACTAAGAGAACATTTACTAAGTTTTATTGATAATGTAAGATAGGAAAATTTGTTTTTCAGAATATATGGGGCCAGATCCTCAGCTGCTGTAAATCTACATAGCACCCAGACCTGATTCGCATTTCTTTTTAATCTGACAGTGTCCTTTTTAAAGGAGGGTATAAATCTGTGACAACATGAAAATAAATGATAGCTGGAACTGGTATGACACTAAAACCATGATAAATAGTAGCTATATATCCAGCATGTGACATGCTTTTTATTCAAGTGAGAGGCACACTCCGAACATGAATACTTGTCTCCCATCCAAGGCTTTCTGTTGCAACAGCTGTTCTTTTTCTATTGTGTTCTTTCAGTGCTGGTATGCTACAATGATTAAAATGGAGCATACTATCGAAACAATATATGACTTTGGTGAAATAATTACTTTTCAGATTAGTTTAATCAAGCTATTGATTTCTGGACCTGCACAACTGCAAACAGTGTTACAAATGCACAGGATATCCCTGAGGATTAAATTTTTCATTGGGATCTCTGAATTTGGTGAAAAGATGTACCAAAGTTACATGCCGGTAAACAGCACCTAATTGGCTTTGCATCTAAAGAGGTTCAAGGGTGTAAATTATTTCAGCCAAGGTTGTTGGATAATTACACTAAAATATCCAGATCCCCTTCCTCACTTAAAGTGGCATAAGAAGGGCATACAACACCAGCACCATGACCCCTTCCACCACAGAACAAACCCTCTTCCTTAGGCATCCAGTAGAAGAGGAAAAGAGTGGGGGTCAGAGCCCCATTATAACTCTTTTCCTACAGCAGGGATCAATTCTCTGCATAAAGTGTCTTGAAAGAGGGAAGTTTACCATTACACTGCTAGAGAAACTATTACTAAACTGAGACCTGATTCACCACCATAGCTTAGCCTAGCCCTATGCTGGAGCTATCCCAACATAAAACTGAAGCAGCACAGAAATGTAAAGATCCCTGAAAGCATGCCCCATAGACTAGTTCAAAACCGAGATTGATGGCTGAAATGTTTCAGAAAACAACCATTGATTTAATTGTAATTAATTGTACCTTGGAAATTGTGGGATCTGGCTGTAGCAATTTATCAATGGTTGAATGAGTTAAATACAAAATAGATTTTACTCTGTTGTTCTAATTCTTTCTAAAATAGGCTGCTCTATTTGCATGCCTTGTTGCTGTTACTTTTTGACATAACTATATAGTCTGGTAATGGCTACTCTGTTTAAAGCTTTAATACTTCTATTTTCAATACATTTATAATTGTTTTCACTACTTGTGATGAATCTTTCTGAAGTAATGCAGATTGATGTTACAGTTGGAAAAGGAGGTTCATAAAGTGAGTCAAAAAACAATTTCAGCCATACCTCTATAATTAGTACCACTATGGCATTTGTTACCAATCAAGCAACGGTGTTGTGCAAATCCTTAATACATTTAAGACAAAGTGTATTTTCAGTTTGTTGGCTGTAATCCATAATCTCAGTCTGTAAACAGTTTGTGACCCACTTATTCTTCCTTACTGTTAGATGTCTACAGAACGGTTTGCATCTGCCTCCCTGGGATCCTGAATCTTGGAGGTCCCAAACTATTGTGCATTCCAATGGTCCAATCCAACTCCCACTGAAGTCTTTGTTGACTTTAATAGGAGCTGGACAGTGGCTTGGAGCATTTTGAGGTAGCCTAGTACCTTAATCTTGCCATCCACTCCACTACACATCTGCCCTCCAGAAAAGATTAGTTTCAGATTGTGGGGAAATATGGTATATTATCCAGCCACCTAAAATTTCATCTACTCCCATACAGCCTGGAGAAGGATGTCAGGGTTCTAGGTCTCTTCTTTATGAAGCCAGCATAGGCAGATTGGAAGAGGCCCCGGAGGTTTTTCGCCTTCCTCCGCAGCGTGGGGCCTGGGTCGCTTGCTGATCGATTCCCTGCAGCTTGAGGTCTTCAAATCTTACTTTTGAGGATTTCAATAACTCAGTCATGGGTTCGGGGTTGTTATAAATGTGTATGGGTAGGGTTTTGTGGCCTGCCTTGTGCAGGAGGTCAGACTAGATGATCATATTGGTCCCTTCTGACCTATGAGTCTATGAGTCTATGAGCATCAACTGGGATTGGGATATTGGGCCTGTTGTGGGAATGAAAGATGACTAGTGTGGGACTTGGACAGGTGAGAGTAGAAATATTCTTTAAGGAATCCAGAATTTAGATGATTCAATAAGTAGCCACACTTTTATTTTTTATGAACACTGAACCCCATCATCCATAGTTTCAAATATATTTGCAACTAACTAGTTCCTGCAGGTTATACTTGAAGAGGCTGACAGTAAATCAGGCCATCCTGGACTGCATTAAATTTCACTCCATGTAAAAATCATGAAATCCCCTCTTCCTTCTTCCACCTGTCTGCCACTTCCTTCCTCATCACAGTGGTTAGCTGTGCTCTGTTGCAAATAGATTTAGCAGCAAACTTATTTAAATTGAATTTTAAAAGAGTCTCTTAATTTGGTGTGATGTACAATAGAGACAGGACTGATTGTACCTCCCTCACATAGCTCAGATGCTTGTCCCACGTTATTGCACACTGTATTCATTCTGCAAATGAATTCCTATAGGAAATGCTGCTATTTGCATATCCTCCTTCCCTCTAATTACACCTCTAATCAAACAGCAGAGTGTATTTATGTAACTGTATAATTTCAAGAGAAAATAACCCCACAGCTCTGATGTGACTTCAGCTCATCACAAATTAATTTCAGATCTGACATCAGTTTTGATCTTATATCAGTGTAAATCAGAAGAAACACCACTTGCTTCACTGGAATAATTCTGGGTTGACAATGGTATAAATGCGGCTGGAATCTCTTCCAGAATCTATTTATAGAGAAATGGTCTTTTCCAGCTACACTTTTAGATTGTAGAATGTCTCTTGGCTAATGTTAAATGTATAAAAATCTCTTATTTGAAAAACAGGCTAACTCCCAGCTTTTTAAAACCTCTCTCCAGACATGATGCTCATGCAGTATTTGCAGTGGAGAGTATACATAGTCGACCAAATCCTGTAGTCCTTCCTTAGACCACATTGCCAATGAATTCCATGGGTTGTCTGAGTGAGGGCTGTAGGATTTCCTTTGGACTCTTCCTGGGCTTCTTGTGTTGATTAAGTCATCCCATTGATTCATCAATTCACACTATAGTTATTGAAGATAGATCATCCAGATATAAAGTAGTGTGCTATGAGTGACATACATCAATTTATGCAGAAAAAAAGATGTATCAAAATAGCAGATACATCAGATTGTATATGCTACTGTTTCCATTTATTTCCTATTGTGTCAAGCAGTGGAAAGACTGCTTTTGTTTTGTTACGCTTTTTAAAATCAAACAACAAAAGCCTATGTCTTCTATATCTAAACACCTTGAAATTTTATGCGACACAAAAATTAAAATCCAGGTCTGATCTTGGTGAACAAGCCGAAACCTCAGTTTAGAGCATCCTCAGACTTTGGAATATTCAAACACATAACAAAATTTGTAGCATGACTCCATCGCCAAAATAATGTTCCATGAACTAGAGTATGTAATTAGCTAAAAGGGATGGAAGTGCCCTTTTTCCTTATATTGTCATGTCTTTTTGTTGATGTTGTTAATTTTAAGAAAGGAACAGTGTTCAATAGCGTCACTCTTCTGTACTTGATATATCTACTCTGTTCAAGATTATATACAAAATGATTTTACCTAGGCCCCCAACAGAACAATTAATCATTCGAGGCACATTTCATGTGTATGTTGTAATTATATGATTCTATGTTCAAACTCATACCCTTGGAGAAATCATTTTACTAGGAACAAACAAAGAAAAATTCTTTGGGAATCAAAACCAAAGGGGAGATAGTATGTAACATGAAATGTACATTTGCTGAGCTCAAAACTTAAAATATCACTCTTCTATATCCAATTTTTTGATCTACTGTACGCAAATTTGAGGCTATTTCATTCATTCACTTTCCCAACCAACTCCAAAGTTGAAATGAGTATTTCTACTGTCTGAGCTTTAAAAGTTTATAAGATCCTGTAGGTGAAAAACCGGTCTATGGCAGCAGCCAATCCAACACGCATGACAATGGGCACTTCCAGATGCTTCCTATGGGACAGGAATTCAGATGAAACAGCATAGTATTCCCCATGGCAGGCCAAGGGAATAGGCTGTGAAGCACATTTTGTTTATCCTTTAAGAAGAAACAGAGTACACTCTAACACACTGCCAACTAGCACTTGCTGATGACCACAGCTTCCTTTTTAGCCAAGTGGACATGCTTCACTGCCATTGAATTTCATGGGTTCCAATTTCCTTTTATCAAAAAGATCACATCTGGCTGATCCCACATATATTTCAGGGATATCATAAGAAGGAAAGGGAAGAAAAACAAAATTCAGCTGTGACAGATATTAGAACTCCATGTAGTATCTGGGGAGAAACATACTGTATTAAGTTTTATGAATGGTTTATAGATCACAATGCGTCAGGGGATAGTATTCAAATCTGATGGATGGAGGGAGGATGAGGGGTGGCAGGACAATAACTGTAGCTCCTCCAGGAGCTCAAAACGGGAAGAGGCTGATTAAGATGAATTACTCAAGTTGTGAACACCTCCAGAAATACCACCTCTTCGGAATATTTGCATATACTGGTTTACACCAGGTTATCCAATGACCAGTAACAAAGAAAGGGGTTTTGATATAAAAAGGCTGGGTTTTAACTGACTCGGTGCTTTCTTTCTGCTCCAGCAAATGGATATGACTCTCTGGACAACAAAGCCAAGATCCAAACCCTTGCTGAACCCTTGTGTGCATATCAGACTCCCCAGATGGAAGATGGATGATCTCTGGTATGTTTAGTTTATGTGTTCAAATATGTCTGTATTTTTTTACATGCTTTCTCACTAATTGTTTTGCCATAAGAATAAAAGTGCTAGCTTAGGAAGAAATGATGGTCACTTTTAACCACTGGCAATACAACGTTCCTGCCCCTATGAGAGAAAGCAAAGTGCAAGGGTTGGCCACAAAGCAGAATGACTTGCTGGGGATATCATGGTGTACAGCAGGAGACTGTGCAGCCTTAAATCCCCTCGTCAGAAGGGAGTGGGGAAAGAATCTGGGAATTCCTGGAGTGGCCATGAGAGGGGGATACAGATGCAGTTACCTGAAACTGTGACATCAAACTACAATAGAACCTCAGAGTTACAAACGTCAGAGTTGTGAACTAACCAGTCAACCACACATCTCATTTGGAACCAGAAGTACACAATCAGGCAACCGCAGAGAAAAAAAAAGCAAATACAGTACAGTTCTGTGTTAAACATAAACTCCCAGAAAAATAAAGGGAAAGAAGCATTTTTCTTCTGCATACTAAGGTCTCAAAATTCTATTAAGATAATGTTCATTTGTAAACTTTTGAAAGAACAACCGCAACGTTTTGTTCAGAGTTATGAACATTTCATAGTTCTGAACAACCTCCATTCTTGAGGTGTTCATAACTCCAAAGTTCTACTGTATGTCTTTCAAATGTAAGATCATACACCTAGGAATAAAAAATGTAGCCCATACTTCCAGAATTGTTGACCATACTGGAAGTAGTGAAAAAGACTTAGTGATCATGATGAATATTCAGCTGAAAATGAGCACCCAGTTCTACTGTATTTGAAAAATTAACATATTCAGGTATCCCAACAGTAGGATATATTTTTTTAAATGAACTAATAACCATAGCCCAGCTAAATAACTCTAAACTTAATTTGTGATATACTATACAAATGAAAGTCATATAATTATATTAGAATGTTTGATCCTTTGCATAATTATTGCTGAAATATGAATCAAAGTGCATACTATATTGACTTGGTACAAGATGTAAGTAATGAGGCATCAATTAAGCAATGACCCTTTAATTAAGGGATGAGTGGTCACTTTAATTATTGTTGTCTAACTTTGTAGTGAACAGTGATTAAGCATGTTGGAAGAGTCTTGTTGAGGAATTCCTCAAAGTGCTCCTTCCACCGCTCAAAAATCTTCTTAGTCATGATCAACATTTCACCACCCTTGCTGAGAACAGCCTGTGCAACTTTCTGCTGACCCATCCTAAGGCAACAAAATGGTTTGCCAGAACACCTTTGAGGCCATCTGGTAGTTATTCTCCATGTTTTTTCTGAACTCCCCCAAGGCCTGGGGTTTTGCTTCCACAACTGCCACAGCTGCAGCCCCCCTAGCCCATCGGTACCTCTCAGTCATATCAGGAGTCTGATTCACAAGCATTAATCACAGATACTTGAGGGGCCATGGGAATTTACTAACCCCACCTACTGTTGTTTTGTAGACCTGGAGAAGATAGATAGCAAGGAAGGCCTGTATCCACAAAGGATTTTAATCATTGTGATACTGAGAACTGCAATGACTAGCTTTTAGGAGCCTTGGAAATCACTGGAATCTGCAAAGCCAGAGTTAAGTGCTAGACTCCCTATATAGTGCATGGGAAGGCCAGGCATCTGAGAATAGGATATACAAAATTCAGCATGCTAGGTAGGGAACCATCTCAGATAACCAATAGGAGATGTCAACAACAAGCTGTGTGCTAAGTCTCACCCCTCTCAGAGTTTGGCACCTAGGTCAGGTTGTCAAGAGATGCCTATTTTTGTTTGTGATCCACAGCCCTCTCCTGCAGTCAGGTGGCTTAGGTGCCTAAACTATTTCTTGCCAATTAGGTGTCTGTCTCACTCCACACAAAACAGGAAAGGGAAGCACACTCCCTTCTGATCTTTAGCCCAGTGGCAGAGTACTCACCAGGGATGTGGAAGACACCCATTCAATTCTACCCTCTGTGTGATGAGGAAAAGGAATTTGAACAGGGATCTTTCACGTAATCTTTTTCCGGATCTGAGTCAAGTGAATTGCAGGCAGGGTGATACATTGCACAAGGTTTTGGATCTGAACTAAATCTGCAAATTGGAGAGCCTTAGCACTTGGATCCATTTTGTACTAAAAGCAGCAGGGTGAGTCTGAATACTTATGTCAAGGGGTGGCACAGAAAGTGTCATGGGGATTCCTGTGAGAAAAGCAAAATGAAGTATATGTGACATTCCCCAGGGTACAACCTGAACCACTGAACTGCTGTGTCACCTTAATTTTCCAGACCAGGTGTCTCTTACACTGCTCTGCTAGTGGAAAGCAGCCTTCCGAAGGCATTGCTCACACAGTCTTTAGATTATGACTTTTCAAATGATACCTCACCAGGCACACTTTGTACAAAATATATCATAACCATACAACTATATAACAGTGGTAAATATGGGGGTATTGGGAGTTATATGAGGTATTGATGTGAGGCTGGTGTGATTGGCAGAGAGAAGAGATCAGATGCAAAAGGAAAAGGAGGAAGAGATGAAGCTGAGAGTTCTGTGCTATAGTCGTGGAAGTAAGAACAAGAAATTTACCTCTCCTTTTCTTTTTGCACCTAATTTAATAAAGTGACTTAGAGAGGAGCTAAAGGAGGTATAAAGGGAAAGAAAGAAAGAAAGAAAAAGAAAGAAAGAAAGACATTGGCACCAATGGTTTGGAACTCTAACCTTATAGGTGAGATTTTCTATCTGTTTATTAAAAAAATGAATAGCCCTGCACTTTCAAAAGAGAAACAAAAGAAAGCAAGAAAAAATGTTCTCCCCATGCCTCAAAGAGTACAAAAAATTATTAAAACATGAATAAGCAGAAAATCTATCAAGCATATACCATGGAGATACAGATTGGTGCAGATTTGCTTTACAGAATCATATTCAATACCTGCAATCATCACACAGTCAAAATTCCAACTGAACTAAACAGAAGTTTTGAATGACAAAGAACTTCTGGATCTTCCCCTTAGTTTAGATAGAAATGTGCAGAAGTGTAAAATGTGCCCTACCACCCTTAATTTCCACTCAAACTTTCAAATTCTGGTTTAAATGATGTACAAGCATATGAAGAAGAATACATTTTGCCCTGTGTGCATTTGCCATTCATTAGACAACACACATAGCAGATTATGTAGGAAGAGGAAGTAGGTCAGTAAATATCTAGGACATTAGAATATCACAGATTGAATTTATTTGATTTTTTTTTTGTGAAATAAAACTTGGAATCTAAGCTCTCTCTAAACCATCAACCATAAACTGCATATAATTCTTATATATCAATATCCCATTGGCATTACCTGGTAAGACATCTCTCTCCCACAATCAGAAAATTAACGCATATTTTACAACAGTTTCTGTTACCACTATTTCAGGGAACACTCTGAATAGCTTTTTGTAATTATAGCATATTACATGCAAGGGCTTCCATCTGTTCTCAGTCTGGACAGATATTAATTTGAAGCCCATTTCAAACAACTTGTTGATATTGCTTTATCTGTTGATAGTGGGAATAGTAAAATGTGAGATGTGGATCTGAGATATGAGCATGCTGGATATATTCTCCATTAGATAGAAGTAATATACTGTGTCTTTTAGTACAATGTCACAAATGACTTACAACTTAGGATGTTAGAAAAGGCGGATAAAGCCAGATGTAATGAAAGAAGGAACCAATCAACTCAGATTTAATTAGAGAAAGTTCTTTAAGTGCCCGTCTAAAAAATGTGGTGAATGGACAGGCTATCTGATGATAAAATATACATATGGGGCTATAAAAAATTAGAGCTGTGTCCAGCTACCCAAAAATTATTTGAGTAGGAGATGAGCTATGATATCAATAAATTAGAAGATACATTATACAGTACTTTGGTCTCTGAGCTTCACTTAAGATTGAATAACAGATATATCTGAAATAAGTGTGTTTTTCTACAATGATTCACTTTAAAATGACATCAAATTCCCATTAAACACAGTACTGTGCAAATGCATTGATTTGTAAAGTGTACTTGTAGTATATAAAATCCTGCATGTTCTCAGTGGTCTGTATATTGTAAATACCACATCTGATATTTATATTACCCTTCTTATAAAAAGAAAATGTATTTTTTTCCTTTTTGTTTGGAATACTGTTACAAAATTTTGGGATTCATTAGGAGCATTTGCTTTAATGGGCCTGAGATCAATCCTTTCTCTGTCTGGTCAACAAGAGAATAGAACATTTCATTTTGTAACACCATTGTGCTCTAGATAAAGAATATAATTCAGTTATTTTGTTTATTTAATTCTATGGAATAAGCAGGTTTCTGGTAAATACACCTATTTTTGCAATGCTCTATTTTTAATGGTTTCTATAATTATTCAGATAATAGTATGTAATTCTACGTAAATCAACTACTTAAATGAAATTATAGATATTAATGTCTGGCTTTATGAGAAAAACAGAGCAAAATTCCTTGGTGGTATAAACTGATGCAGCTCTTTAACTTCAGTGGAGACACCAGCAGAGAATTTGATCCAAATATGGCTTATAGCACCTGAAGATTCAGAACAGTGACTATAAAAAAGGCTCTAGCTAATGAGCCATTATGGAAATGCTATCATGTGCTGAAATACAAGGATTTCACATATAATTGCATCTTTCTGCAACTGTCAGAGATCCCAGTGATTGAAGCAACTTTAGCTAGGTTCCTGCCTTTTAGCTCTGCAGATCTAACTCCTCTTCATCCCCAACTTTCTTCTTTACATGGGGCTGGATTTTAGCTGTTGGCATTTTCTCCTCATTGTTCTGTCAGAACTGAGTTTCCTGGAATGGGTAAAGGGTTTAATTCCTTAATCGGTGAATCTCCTGAGATATAATTTGATTTAAGCAGTTATTCTAAGAATTACATACTATTAACTGAATAATTATGAAAAAGATTTAGTGAACGTGTCAAGATCCACATGTCTCTGAATAGCTACTCTCCTGGGCTCCTCTGCTCCTGGCATCATGACTTCTTCAGTGACCATATTGCCATTAGCTAGCTCCTCTAGAGGCTACATACTAAGAGCCATAAACATCCAGTAACTGAAGCAATATTAGTTAGGCTTCTGCTTTTGAGTTTAGTGCATCTATCTCTTCTTCATCCTCAGATATTAAATAGGAATAACAGTGTGCCAATCACTACATAAAATTGGCCTTTAGAAGCTTCAAGTCTGTTTCTTATTGTCATTATTAAGATGTCTCTTGCAAGAATTGTCATTTCATTACTCTGGAAGATGATTTTCTTTAAAAATTCAGTATCCAAATTGCATTTTATTGTATTGCATTTCCTCTTACAACAACTTTGTGAGTTTTCGGAAAACTTAAGCTTAAAAATAACCCCACGTCTGATTATTTATTTTATTAATTCTGGCTCCAATCTGAATTTCCTTATTCAAGCAAAATTGCAATTCATTCCAACTGTAACATTTGCCAGGATAAGAACAAACAACTTCCTTCAGTAATATTCAGTCTGTGGAGTTTACAAACTTTCCCTTTTCTTCTAACAACTGTCTATCACTGATAGCAACATTTAGTTAGCTATTATATTTAAAATTTTGCCTATTGATTTCAGTGTCCAAACAACTTATTTTTTCTACAGCACAGGCTCAGTGCTGTACCTTTAAGCATAGTTATTTTAAAACCAATAGGTTTTAATTCGCATGGAAGAGCATGTACCTGTACTGTCTCATATACATTATTTCATTGGGATTTTTCTCCTGTCAGGCATGTGTTAGCAGGGCTTAATAAGAATTCTTAAATTATAAGGTAAAAAAAACTACTATAATACAAGTACCTTCTGAATTGTCATACTATCAGATAAAAAGTGAAAGGAACTTTTGCAGACAGTGTGAATTCCAAATAACTTCTTACTACCCCAGAAAATTTTTTTTTTCAAGAGTCTGTAGAATTCTACAAACTTCAAGAAACCACATTACAAAGGCGCTGTAACATATCTGATGGCTTGGGTTTAGTTTAGACGGCAGGATCATGAATTCATTAGTGTTTAGCATTTCAAGTGTTGCACACATGAAAGGACATTAAAGTGACTGGCAGCATCTAGTCTCTCTGCCAGCATTTCTCATCTCACTTCTCATCACTAAAAATAAGATCCCAGATCTCAAAAAGGACTTTCCTAGGGAAAATATTTTCATTATATTAATTATTATCAATGATAACATTTAATGGGAATTCATTCACTATAATTATCAAAATATAGAAGGATTCTATGTAAATTATTTTAAAGACCTGAAGAATTTCATAAAGAATCATATCCCTTCAGAGACATCTTAACACAAGGAATACATTTTATGGGACAATTAAAAAATAGGGAACAATTGTAAATTACTTACACTGGTCGGTAACTATTTACATTATCATTCACCAGTGAGTGAAATTCACCTCTCTATAAAAAGCCATCTGCAAGGACTATGTGCCATTTAAGACCCATTTAAACCTTATTTCTTAAGGAACTTAAGTGCTGAATAGGCCTACTATTAGTCTTTTGCATGAGGATGAATTTTACCGCAATATAAGTATGTGGTTCCAGAAAAAGAGATTGTTTTCTTCTAAATGCCCTTCTGTTTTCCAAAAGATTAGTATCATTGCTATAGTATAAAGGAGAAAAAACACAATATTGGATAAAAGCTAACTATAGTACAACATGTAATCTTTCTTAATAAGACATTACTACCCAATCCAATTTTTGTAAAATAGTTGGTATGAGGTGTTTTATGTAGATGGATTAAGAATATCACACACACAGCACACAAAATGATGTACATGGTGAGCAGTTTTTAGTGCCTAGCTTGCTAGTAGAGCACCAAGATTGCATGTGTATTTACACTGGTAGAAGGAATATTGATTCCCCTCAGTTGCCTAATAGGAAGGGTTTTTGTTGGGGCCTGATCCATCGCCAACTGAAGTGAAGTGGAAACTGCTAAAATGTCTATCCTTATTGATTTTTTCCTTATTAAATCTTCTTTTTTATTAATTATTTAAAGGCAGTAGCATTCATGATGCAATAAGTGCTTTCAAGATGTACAAGAAAGGAGACAGCCTCCCCAGAAAATCTCATGATATAAGGGCAGACATAGTCATGTACGGAGAACAACGAAGTGACTTTCTGCACTGTAGGCAGCCTGGCATTTAAGGAGGGACAAGGTTAAAACTGGAAAGCGTATTAGTCTTTCAGGAGTTGTAAGGAAGCCATGTGGAAGAGAAGAATGGCTACAGCTATATCATTGTGCAGCTGCAAACCACTGGAGTTCATATTCTTCAAAAATGTTAAGATGAAAGAGTTTAATAAAAAGCACTAACAAAAATGCAGACAATTCAACTGTTGTATACATGAATTAACACAAAATCAAATTGGTTTTGATCCTCAAATGTCTCTCTCGCACCTTGTAAACATTTCCATCATAATTTACATTAGCAAAAATACAGTCTCTATTTTATTATTTAAATTTATTTTAAAGGTTTATTTGCCATTTTCATGAAAGAAGGGGGAAACACTGAAATATTTTCTGTTTTATTAAAACATATAACTACTATTTAATGTGTTGCTTCAATCATAAAGAATGTGCACTTTTTTTGTCATGCAGTATTTAACAGTAAAAGACCATCATTCAACCAAAAGTATGAATTCATGTTTTGCACTGGTATGTCTTGCTAACTTTAAAATTGAAAGCCCTCTTTCAATTTTATTGAAATAAAATCTTAATTACAGTTTTTATAAATGATCATAAAGCTAATATGCATCCTGAAATTTCATTAATAAAACAGTGTCATGAAGTGAGGATATGATAGTTATGTTAGCATTACTATAATATACAATATAAGCAGTGCTATAAAAATATAATTAAAATTGGCTGGAGACAAATAACTATGCTTCAACCTACATTTGCTATGAGCCCAACTTTCCTATCAATTTAAGCGCAAGATTGAGCCCTTTGGCCCCAGATCCTGAGAGAAGTAAAGCATCTGAAAATCACATTGAAGTCAGTGTTTGGCACTCTTTTTTTAAAACAACATTTTCCTTTAAACTAGAGCAGATTGTTATTTTTAGTAAACTGATTTTTATCATTAAAAAAAAAGTCCTCTCCTTTCTAATCAAGCTTCTCTGTGACTCTCAAGGGTCCAGTGTGCTAAGGAATAAGAGAAGTTTAACTACACTGGATTCAAAGACAATGTTAGGGAGTTCATCGGTCATGACCTCCCATTGGTCATAGCTCCACATCATTACTAAGGGAGAATTTAGAAGCAGGATGGAGGGAGTTGCTCCATGACTGTGCTGGGGTGTCTTTTAAATTCACATCCTTCATTTATATTTGGGAAAGAGGGATAGCTGTACAGACAGTAGTTTTGGACCTTTTAACACTGTATAATGCATACTGGTAATAGGCTGTTACAGAGATATTCTGAGTTGGAGAGATTGAGAAACACAAAACTCGCATTATTAATTAAATGAGGAGTCATAAAAATATATTTATTTACCATGGAAGAGTCATGGAGTTAGGCAGAAGAAGATATCCAGAATAACTCAAAAAAATTCGTAAAGTTTGAGATAGCAATGAAAAACACAGATATGATGTGGTGCCTGCAATTCAAAGAAAAAAACACTTAGCCAAGCCCACTATAAGCTGTGACTAGCCTACTCAAACAGAGCAAAAGTGACCCATACAGCATTGCTATGCTGGAATACTGAATACACCAATCAATGGAAAGGAATCACTTGCCTAAATTTTACTAAGTTCATATTTGCATGCAATGTTGCTTCCCAAAAAAATCATAGAATCATAGAGTATTAGAGTAGAAAGGCACCTCAGGAGATCGTCTAGTCCAACCCCCTGCTGAAACCTAACCTCATCTAAATCATCCCAGCCAGGGCTTCATCAAGCTGCAGTTTAAAAACCTCTAGAGATGGAGATTTCACCACCTCCCTAGGTAACACATTCTAGTGCTTCACCACCCTCCTAGTGAAAAACATTTTCCTAATATCCAACCCAGACCTTCCCCATTGCAACTTGAGACTGTTGCTCCTTGTTCTGTCATCCACTACTATTAAGAACAGCGTAGCTCCATCCTCTGTGGAACCCCCTTTCAGGTGGTTAAATGCTGCTATCAAATCCCCCCCCATTCTTCTCTTCTGCTGACTAAACAAGCCTAGTTCCCGCAGTCTATTCTCATAAGTCTTGTGCTTCAGCCCCCTAATCAATTTTGTTGCCCTCTGCTTTACTCTCTCCAAGTTGTCCACATTTTTTTTGTAGTGGGAGGCCCAAAACTGGACACAATACTCCAAATGCAGCCTCACCAATGCCGAATAGAAGGGAATAATCAATTCCCACAATCTGTTAGCAATGCTCCTACTAATGCAGCCCAATATGCTATTAGCCTTCTTGGCAACCAGAGCACACTGCTGACTCATATCCAGCTTCTTAGCCACTGTAATCCCAGGTTCTTTTCTGCAGAACTACTGCCTAGTTCATCGGTCCGCAGTCTGTAGCTGTGCATGGGATTCTTCCGTCCTAAGTGCAGGACTCTGCACTTGTCCGTGTTGAACCTCATCAGATTTCTTTTGGCCCAATCCTCCAATATGTCTAGGTCATTCTTTATCTTATCACTACCTTCCAGGGTATCAACCACTCCCCCTAGCGTAGTGTCATCTGCAAACTCGCTGAGGATGCAATCTACCCCATCCTCCAGATCATTAATGAAGATGTTGAACAAAACCGGCCGCGGGACCGACCCCTGGGGCACTCCACCTGCTACCGACTGCCAACTAACATCGAGCCATTGATCACTAACCATTGAGTCTGATGATATATCCATTTGTCTATCCATTTTATAGTCCATTCACCTAACCCATACTTCTTTAAGTTGCTTATAAGAATACTGTGGGAGACTGTATCAAAAGCTTTGCTAAAGTCATTGTATATCACGTCCATCATTTTCCCCACATTCACAGAGCCAGTCACCTCTTCATAGAAGGCAATTGTCAGGTATGACTTACCCTTGATGGATTCATGTTGACTGTTCCTGATCACTTTCCTCTCTTCCAAGTGCCTTAAAATGGATTCCTTGAGTACCTGCTCCATAATTTTTCCAGGGATTGAAATGAGGTCTGTAGTTCCCTGGATCCTCTTTCTTCCCTTCCTTGAAGATGAGCACTATATTTACCTTGTCCAGTCATCAAGTACTTCCCCCAACTGCCACGAGCTTTCAAAGATATTAGCCAATGGCTCTGAAATCACATTAGCCAACTTCCTCAGCAGCCTTGGGTGCATTGCATCTTGGACTTGTGTATGTCCAATCTTTCTAAAGATAATCCTGAACCTGTTCCTTCAACACTGAGGGATGTTCACCTCCTCCCCATTCTGTGCCGCCCAGTGCAGTACTCTGGGAGCTGACCTTGTCTGTGAAGACAGAGGCAAAAAAGACATTGAGTACCTCAGATTTCTCCACATCCTCTGTCACTAGGTTGCCTCCCCCATTCTGCAAGGGAACCACACTTTCCCTAATCTTCCTCTTGTTGCTAACATACCTGTAGAAACCCTTCTTGTTCCTCTTCATGTCCTTTGCTAGCTGCAACTCCAATTTCACTTTGGCCATCCTGATTTCTTTCCTGCATGTTCTAGCAGTATTTTTGTAATCCTCCCGAGTCATCTGACCAAGCTCCCACTTCCTCTAAGCTTTTTTTTTGTGTGTTTAACACCAAAGAATTTTTTGTTAAGCCAAGCTGGGCACCTACCATATTTGCTATTCTTTCTGCACATCGAGATGGTTTGTTCCTGCGATCTCAATAAGGTTTCTTTAAAATACAGCCAGCTCTCTTGGATTCCCCTCTCCCTCATATTAGCCTCGCAGGTATCCTGCCCATCAGCTCCCTGAGGGAGTCAAAGTCTGCTTTTCGAAGTCCATGGTCCATATCCTGCTGTTCTTTTTTCCCTTTGTCAGGATCCTGAATTCTACCATCTCATGGTCACTGCTGCCTAGGTTGCTACCCACTTCTACTTCCCCCATCAAATCTTCCCTATTTGTGAGCAGCAGGTCAAGAGGAGCATGGCCTTTAGTTGGTTTCTCCAACACTTGCACCAGGAAGTTGTCCCCAGGACTCTTCAAAAGCTTCCTGGGTTGTTTGTGCTCTGCTGTATTGCTCTTCCAGCAGATGTCAGGGTGATTGAAGTCCCTCATGAAAGCCAGGTTCTGTGAACTGGAAAATTTCCCTGGTGGACTGAAGAAAGTCTCATCTACCTCGTCCTCCTGGTCTGGTTGTCTATAACAGATACCCACCATGACATCACCCTTATTATTCTTGCTTCTAAACTGAACCCAGAGACTCTCAACTGCCTTATCTCCAGTTTCATATTGGAGCTCAGAGCAATTATAGTGCTCTCTTACATACAGTGCAACTCCTCCACCCTTTCACCCTTGTCTGTCCTTCCTGAACAGTTTATACCCATCCATGTCCCACCCAGTTGTGAGTTAGCCCACCAAGTCTCGGTTATTCCAATCATATCATAGTTTCTTTACAGTGCCATGACTTCCAATTCCTCCTGCTTGTTTCCCAGGCTTCTTGAGTTTGTGTATAGGCACTTGAGATAACTGGCCAATTGACCTACTTTCTCAATGAAATTCAGGAGGCCTCCCCTGTTGCATCTTCCTCCTTCTGCTTCCTCCTGGTGCCCCACTTCCCCACTTACCTGAAGGCTTAGGTCCCCATGCCCCATTGAACCTAGTATAAAGCTCTCCTCACTAGGTTAGTCAGCCTGTTTGCAAAGATATTCTTCCCTCTCTTCATTAGATGAATACCATCTCTTCCTAGTAATTCTTCCTGGAACAACATCCCATGATCGAAGAATCTAAAGCCCTCTCTCTGACACCTGCATAACTATGCATTTACTTCCGAAATGCAACGGTCCCTACCTGGGCCTTTTCCTGCAACAGGGAGGATGGACAAGAACACCATTTGCACCTCAAAATCCTTTATCCTTCTTCCAGAGCCACATAGTGCAGTGATCCACTCAAAGTCGTTCTTGGCAGTGTCACTGGTGCCCACGTGGAGAAATAGGAAGGGTTGATAAATCTCGGTAGTTTCTCGATCACATCCTGAATCCTAGCTCCAGGCAAGAAGCACACTTCTCTAGTTTCCCGGTCCAGACAGTAGTTAAATCAGTAGTTAAAACCAAGAACTCATCAGTCAAGCTAAGGTCCTGGAAAAGATCAAGGTAAAAGCAGTCTTCTAGTCTAGGAATACTAAAGTTTAACCTCTAATACAGGAAACAGAGTGCAAATGAAGAATTCTTGTGGATGTTGGTAGCCTTTGCAACATTACAGTCAAATTATGCACATTAAGATCTTATATAGAATAGACGAACAATGGAAGAATAGTTAGTCAGAGATACTTGCTCAGATGAATTTTATTCTGTTGGTTCTGATTACAACTCCAACTGTTTTGTTTTCCAATCACAAGACAGTTTGGTTTACAGGTGGACTTGACAAAAAAATCTTTTAAATTAGAACTGGGCAAAAAGTTTGGGGCAAAAATGTTATTGCAGAAAATTGCAGTTTTAGGCCAACCAAAACTATTTGTGAACTTGACATGAATTTTCTGAATCATTTCAAACCAAAATGTTTTGGTTTTTTTTGTTTGGAGCTAGATTCAAAAGGGGATTAGGACAATGTTCACAGAACTGAAAGAGGAGGTGCTGCCTCCACCCTCTTATATCCAATAGCCTTGCTACCCTTCTGGGTTAGAGACAGATTCAGATCCCCACTCTGCAACAAGGATGTTGATATCCCCTCTCACAGTTGAGTGCCCTACCCTCATACCACAGAGACATTCTCAAGGGCTCTTTCTGGCATAATGACTATTCAAGAATTTTATACTAAGTGGAATAATTTAATAGAAGAGATTCAGAGACCCAACTTAGGTAACTCACAGGAGAGGTAGGAAACCTGAATTCATCCTTCCTCCAAAGTAGGGATTCAAACACATGTCTCCCATAGCCCATGTCTAACCATTAGCCTATAAGATAAAAGGGAAGGGCAGTGAACCAAAAAAAATAAGTTAGCTGCCCAGCTGTGCTTTTAACACTAGTGGCTAGATTTTCAAAGGAACTCAAGCTCCTATCTAAGCATTAACTGGAATGATCAGATTTACAAAAAGGCTCAGCAGGTCCCAATGAGAAATGCTGGAGGTGTTGCATGTTGAGTTGTTTTGGAAATTTGACCCTATAGTATTTTTTTTTCCAAAATCCAAATAGAAAACGAAGTTACCTAAATTACTTAGTATTACCTAAGCTCATTGTATTGTAAAACAACCTGAAAAATAAACCTGTTAACACTTGAAACTAGATAGTAATGTTCTGAAATAAGTAATGTTCTGAGAAAATTTCAGGTCAATATTAACAATAAACTGGAGTTCTTATTTCTCCTCTCTTAGAAGTAGGGTGTGAAATTAAGAGTAACAGATAGTGGTAATACAGATCGTATTACAGGTTCTATTTAAGTGAAATTCTAGACGGATGTATTTTAGAGAAATGCTTACTTTTAGCTATAGTACAATTCTATGTAGTGAAGTCGATGTATTGATCTTTTTATGATTTCTAACGATACGTACGTCCATAATTGTTTCCAAGATTAGGGAAAGTTAAGTACTGGAAACTGTTACCAAAGGAGGATGTGGAATCCCTGTCAGTGGATATTGAACATGTTGGACAGATATCTTTCAGGGATGGTCTTGGTTTATTTAGTCCTTCCTCAGTTCAGGGGCATGGATTTGATGGTCTCTTGCCGCTTCCAGCACAACAATTTTTGAGTCTATAGTCATAGGATCTATTTCAGTGAAAGTGAAGGCCAAGATGTTGAAACTCACTTGAACAATTTTAAATTATCTAATTAACTCCATGTTTTTGCAAAATGGTATCTATTCTTTCTTTAATGAACATTTTGTAATATCAATTTTTCCATAAGTTTGGTAAAGTCAAACTGTTTTCCCCTGTATAATGTGATGGCTATAGCCTTTGGAATATTTTAACTTTGAAAAGTACTGGTAAGTCTAGTGAAAGCTGTCTCAGAAATGGTTTGTCATAAAAAAATGTATTACTCAGCTTCTGAATTGATTTGCTTTGAGAATTTGACATGGCACTTAACAGATAACAAATAGTGCTTGCATTTGATTTTACAAGACAAGCAACTGTTTAATCAAATTCATTCAGCACATATGAAAGAAGTGTGCTCTGCAATACCACAGGAAGAGATTAATCTTATTTTCCCATTCTAAGCCACACTGAGGAGTTCCAGTTAACCTGCAATGTCACATATAACACAAATCAATGCATTTCTGAAAGGGAAAACTTCAATACAATGACAATGCTCCTGCCAGAAAATGAGATACAAAAAAACAGAGTATCTATTATGTTGTGTTGTTCAAAGTGGAAGTGGAATTCAGTGTTGAGCAGATTATTTATTGGTCCTTTTCAGAACTGGGTAGCCATTGCCTGTCAAGCTATATAAAGTTCCCATTTCAACATTTCTACCATATATTTTATGTAAAAAACAACATTCAGTCAGACCGTTAAAACCCTTGGGGCAGATCCTGATGTAAGTTGTAGTATTCTTCACAGCAAGAGAGGCACGTTTAGGAGGCACTAAAGAGAGAATCTTGGATCTCTGTTTTTCAGGAGCAATACACATGCTTTGTGCAGGGATCAAACATTAGAAAGAAACAGGATGGGACTTGGATGATCCAATGTGAGAGATTGGTAGAATACCATTGTGCAAATCTACTGGTCACTGCCCATGGCAGGTAGAGGCAATTGGAGCCTCTAGGATGAAGAAATGTCTAAAGTCCATAGTGCATAGACTGGGAGGAGGGAAGCTAGCTATCCCTCCCTATCCCTTCATTCTCAGCATCCAACAGAGCTACTCAAACTAGGAAAAAAAAAAAGATTTGGCACCAAAAACGTATGGACTACGGTTACACAAAAATCATCTGCTTGCACTCACCATAAGAGCATCAAAGCTTCTCACAATGAAGGTTGTACACCAATACCAGTAGACTTCATGCCCATAGTGTGTACCACATAGGAGGTAGATATAAATGTATGAGATTTTCTAATGTAATGCTTTTCTATTTGTAAGGTTTTGTACATACAATACAGCACCTAAGCTGCCTTATAGAATATTTTACTTTTTGACTGAATTCAGTACTAGCTTTTGAAATATTCTGGAAACTATTTTTTTAAATTCAGTGTCACTTATGTACAGGTCATCATTAATGTTTGTTAGAGATGATAATACACAGCTTCATACTGGGCTTCAGTAAAAGTGCTCACTAAACAAAAATAGCAATTTAGATACATATAGATTTAATTGTTGTCTAATTATCACAATTTGTACACTTACAAAAACGGTGGTGGTGGTGGTAGCAATGCTATATACTTCAGGAATTTTACCTGTACAAGGATGTTACATTATATGAAGACATGGAGGAGGCAAGGCCCCTAAAGCCTACATCCAAAAAAGAGACTGATTTTGCACAAGCTTTGAAAAATGTGTTATTTGTCAAGAAATTCAAAAGAATGTAAAATTGTCAAAAGTCACCAGTTCTGTAAAGAATGCTCTGATGCTGGCAGCAGAAGCCTGGGGAGATTAATTGGACTGTTGCCTATTGGATGAGTTTTTAAGGTTAGATAATGTGCTACCAATACTCTATTTCAGAGGTTGCTTTCAGAAATATGCAAGCAAGTTGAATTTGACACATGTCAGTGTTGCACTGAACTCAGGAAAGAAAACAGATTCTGAATCTTACAAGAATCTTCATGTTCAGCTGGTTCTATAGCTATCAGACCAAGCACATCCTCTACAGATTCACCCTGTTGTATTGTTTTCTTGAAAAACACACACAAGAAAGACAAAAATCTTCATAAACTACAGACATTTCAGATACCAACCAATCTAAGGGGGCAGCACATCAAAGAGATGATAATGATATATTGCAAAGACTATCTGTGGAAGACTTGATTGCTAAGGACACAATTTTTCTCTCAATATGCCTTTTTTCCTGCTTGAATAAAGCAAATTTTAAAACAAAACCATCTAGCTACAGTGAAACAGTACAGTTACCTCATGACATTGCATTTTATCAGTGGATTGAAAAGATAGATAATGATCTTACACAAAAAAGAAGAAGGCTCTTCTCCTGTGCAAGCTCTACAAAAGATATAAAACTCTACTTCCCTCAGATGCAGGAATTGCAAGCTATTCCAGTAGCAAATTACAGGAAACATTAGAAAAACACTATGGTTCTTCTATTTTATTCTATGCACATCATGGACAAGGTAAGTCTCTATTGTTCCATGCAGCACAACAACATTAGCTGGAGCTATCCAAGCTGCTAGTAACCTGAATCAAGAATTTACAACATCCAAATGTTTTGTGGATGTTCTTCTCGCAAACTAAGCCTGATGAACGGCTTTCAAATGAACAAATGATTTTGTATAAAGCCACTTTAATCCTTGGGTCTGAAATAGACAAATGAAAGCCTTGGAATATTATCCAAAGCCAGGAGATTTTAATTTACATACATCAGCTACTTTTGTGCCTCAATTGTCGCAGGAGTTCTTTGGTTGAAAGATAAAGAGACATATAATTCAGCCAGCAATAAATATCATCCTTCAGAAGGCATTTGAACAAGATGCTTCTCAGTTGTAAAGTGCATAGTATTTAACAATTTCAAAATTATCACACAACTGCACATAAGCCTTGCTGCACAACTACATCATGTATTTGGTTTTATAATTTAATTGACATACTACACCTTCATGGATTGCTCATCAGTTATGATGAGCTCAGGCAGTTCATCACTAGTTCAGCAAAAAATTGAAGTAGAAAGACTACAGAGAAGTGTGTTCAGTCCAAACGGAATTGTGCCATTTCATATGGGAGGAAATCTCCTCCATTGAGGAGATTATAATATAGACATTGATGTGGAGACCACTGATGGAAAGAATGGCTAGAGTGATATTTCAAGAGTAGTCTGTAGATAATCCAGCATCACAAGTAATATAACTGAAGCAGGGGGAAAAAATGGCAATCACTGTTCTTGGGCAATTGGAGTCTCTTATGCAATGTACTTGTCTAGAAAAACCTAGAACACATCCAAGAACCAGCTCATCATGAAAATACTGGAGGGGGAAAAAAAAACCTATTGTCATTACAAATGAACGCTCTCTCAGATTTCTCATGTTGTCTTTTAAGTCTACTACTTCGTGATGTCCTATCAATACCAAATGACATTGATATGCTCACACTCAGGTGACTCCATTTTAAACTGGTTTCAACCACAAGTTTGCAACAAAGAAGAGCACCTACTCAGCAGTTGCATATGTGCCTATTGTGCATGCTAAACCAGCGGACATGGCCACAGTCTGTATTACAATACTGCAATGCAAGGAAATGTCAGCAGCTTGCCATTCGGACCATAGATCAGCATTGGATTTATCTGGGTGTTTTTCACACCCTGTGCTGTTTTATTGCATGTACTGAGAAATTTTGAGGAGATGCAGGGTTGCTAGACCTTCTTGTTGATTCTGATGTGCATGCAGCTTGAACTGCAGATCAAATTCTTGTCGGTAAGCTATTCAGCCATACCCTATATAGTTTGACTCTAAAGCCCTAAGTGTTCCGAAACGTCATTCATTTGTTAAATGGTGTGATCAGGGAAGAGGTACTCATGTAGTTCCAGAATTTATCTGGCAGATATTAGCTGACATTAAAAAACGGTCTTTTTAAGGTGTTGCTGGCGTCATTCTTTGTCCCCACTTTGATAGTAACATTACCACTTGACAGATCCACATTATACCTCATCTTAAAACAGACATAGTAAGCTTTCAAATTATGTATGATGTGCATAGAGAGAGTACATTAAGTTGCCCAAACAAGTGGTGCCTGCTGTTTGTCTAGTAGCTACTTCAGATCTTGGACTTCACTAACTTGATACACTGACATGAACCCTGCTATTAAAAAGTAAAAGAAAGAAAAAAAGAAAAAAAAAGTACTTAACAACAAGCTGTGGCAACTCCAAAATTACACAATACATTTGCCATTTCTGACAAATTTTGCCCAAACAAAAACACCAACTTCTTTCAGTCATCATGTTCCCCTGTAGGTGTTCACACCTTTTCAAGTACAGTTTGATTTTAAAACAGCTTTTCCATTTTAATTGTACTGCTTAATACATTGACTGAGTTTGGTTTGCCAGATCTTTGGAACCTGCTGAGTCCGTGAGTGCCCTAGTGCCTTGGTTTTGTTCCTTGCAAAGAGCTACTACATACAGTAAGGGTCTGCAGGGTCACCTTGATCTGAAAAAACATTTTCTCAACTGCAGCAAAATGAAATTGTCAACTGGGGAGTCATGGTGCCCTTTAAGGATAGGCATGGACACTTCTAGAGTGGATTCTTGTTATCTGCTTAAAATAACCACAATTACTAGATGACTGGCTGACACCATGGTTGGTCAAAAATGAGGAGACTGATTGCTGCTTTATATTTTAAATCACTTACTTTGTGTTCCCTTTTGTTGTGAACGTCTCTTGTGAGCAGTAACCAGTAGGACTTGATGTTCTCTTTTCCAGATTTTCTTGTTTGTTATTAACCTGCCTGTCTGAGTAGCCTTGACACAGCTCCAGGCACCTTTCTGGTTCTTTATTGTTCTTCAGCTAATTCATTTAATCATCTCTGTGATGTGGACTCTTAATGAAGTGGCCTAATTAACTTTTACATTTTTAGACTGTTAAAGTGAGTGGTAAATCCATAGGTTTCCTCATACAATTCTGTAGTTGAGATGGCAGCTGTTATGGTTTGCAAGCTGGGCTTCTGCAATTTTTTTTTTGGATGTTACCTATGCTGCATATGTTTTCATGCCACATCTTTATAAATATCCCTTCCATGAATGGTCAGAGGGATGGCAGAAACCTAGGTATTTATCTTATCAAACCTCTTACCAGTTCATACTTATTCAACAAATTATGGGTTTTGGTCATTGGGATTATTTCCATTGATTTCAATGGATTTTGAATCAGAATTTATATTCTCTACTGGAAATAGCATGGTATAATGGCTAGTGAATCACAAGACCAGATTCTATCCCCAGTTCTGTCATGAACCTGCTGTGTGACCTGAAACACATCACTTCACGTTTCTACACCTGTTGCCCTTACTTCCTTTTTCTGTAAAGTCTTCAGCACAGGTGTTGAGATGATAGTGAATTACTAAATTACCATGACTCACTGTGGTTGACATGAGCCTGGTAAAGCTTTATAAGTTTAAATTTGCTAGAGGGTTCTGGGAGCAGGGTCCCTAAGCACTAGATAAAAAATTACAAGAAGTGCTGAAAGCGAAAGCATACATAAACTATGTTCCATGAATGTTTAATCAGTGGCCCTGTATCTATTTGTGCTGATCTGGAAGACTTACGGTCATGGTCAGCCAATGGCCAGTTCACCTAGTGTACACACAGTAGACACTTAAATGGTGGACTTGGAATTAACTGACCTGGGTCAATTGATCTTTTAGAATAGCACAGCATCAGGAGCCCATGGTGAATAACTGATGAGAAACTAAATGTCAGCCAACCCTCTCTGTTTTTCTTGACCCTCATAAAAGGAATTAGAAAAACAAGTTACGAAATGTTAACAGGGCGTATTTTTGGGACATGTAAGTCCTTTGGAAAAAGGTATAAGTACTGGGAATATCACATGCCACACACACCCTATATAACATCTGAAGAGGTCTGTGTTGTGTAAGATGGAAAAGCCTCAGGGCAGCCAACTCCTGCTAGGAAGGACTTTTGTGCCAGAGAGTTTCAGGGTAGCTAACACCCTGCCACAAGGAAACATTAGAAAAGCCAAGAGCTCAAGTAGAAGAAAAGCAGCCTCCACATCGAAGTGGTAGCTATAATTGCTTGGCTTGCTTGCTAATTAGGAGACTGCATGGGGCCAACAGAGTTACTGAGATTTTATGCTTGGGAAACTGAGGCTTATTAAGAAGAGGCATTGTATAACCTTTTGCAGCCTGTCTAGGATGCTTTCAAATAAATAGCTTTGTGTTGAAGCAGATTGAATCCAGGTTTTCACTGGCACTAACACTGTAGGTTTTGCTCAGCTGTGGGCCTATGAAAGGTCCAGCTCTTCAACAGGAACTCTCTCTCAATATGTATCTGCATAAATTCTACCACAAAGGAGTTCCCATCTCAGTTGAGGCCTCTAGATGAGATTGTAATACAAATAATTAAATAATAATTGTAATCGAGTTTCTCACCTGAAAAGTCAATTGCTTCTTCTATTTACTTATAAAAATAGTGATATTTGAGTCATCCACACTATTCTGGTATCCTTCACTCGAGCACTTTCTTTTAAAGGTTTTAAAGGATGACTTCATAGCACAGTAGGCTGAACAACATTTTGACATTCTGATTCTGCTCCAAGGAAGCAGCTAATAGGTTCTAAACCCTGCCTTTAGGTAAGAAGGTCACATGTTAGGTCCATCATTAAAGGACAGTAATGAGTACAGTGGAAAGTTGGATGTATCATCTGTGTAATTCTTGTATGTGCTGACTATCTATCCTCTTTGATGTTTTTATGTTCATTCTGAGACAGAGCGGTGGCTTATAGTATATGGATTATTAAATCTTTTTGTTTTGTTTTAAAATTTATTAAAAACCTTTATTGTGTTACTGAAATTGTATTACAGTAAAATTACAAACCTTATTTAAACATTGTGGTTCAGAGAAACAATAGTTTACACATAAGAGAATATGTAATGCAGTTCGCAATGAAGGTTTTACAGGTTAGCTGTCAAGCAATGCTATTCCTCTCCAATATCAAATAATTTAGGCATTGGCTACTTTTCAGAATGGCTGTCTCTCAGTAAAGCACTCATCAAAGTTCTCTTTTTGTTCTGAGACTGATACCTTTCTAAAGATCATGGACAGTTTCTCCTAAATAACAAAGAATTTTGCTAATTTTGTTTCAGCATGGCAAATGAGGAAGAGGAGAGACTTTGTACCACAAAAGGAAACAATGAAGTAGAGAGTTTTATTGGTAAAAGATCTGAGTTAGAAAAATATTGAGGCATGATAATAAACTATGAAAGGATAAGCTTATGTATATTTTGAACATAAATATTGACAAAAATTGTTGATTTGTCATTACGAACTAATCTGAAAGATAAGTAGATCACAGCATGAAAATGTATAGAACTTGTTACAATAAGACAACAAAAAGAATGAGTCAGTGTGAATTACATTGACAATTTGAAAGATGTATTTTTTTTCCTCAAGAATGCATAACTGTATACAAGTGTACAGTACTTAAGATAAATCAGATTAATAGATTCTAAGGCCAGAAGAGATCATGATGATCATCTAGTCTGACCTTCTGAATATTACAGACTATAGAACTTCCCCAATCTGTTACATGGCTCTTCTCTGAACCCTCTCCAAATTATCAGTGGACTTGTATCATAGGCACCAGAACTGGATACAGAAGCAATTGCACAAGTGCCAAATATAGATGTAAAATAACCTCTCCACTCTGACTTCAGATTTGCCTATTTATGCATCCCAGGGTAGCATTGGCTTTTTTGGCCATGGTGTCACATTGGGAGCTCATGTTCAGGTGATTATCTACCATGAATCGCAAATCTTTTTTAGAATCACTCCTTTTCTGGATAGAGTCTCTAATCCTGTAAGTATGGCCTACATTCTTTGTTCCTATATGTATGCATTTACATTTAGCTGTATTAAAAGGCATATTGTTTGCTTGCTCCCAGTTCATTAAGCAATTCAGATTGCACTGAATCAGTGGCCTGCCCTCTTCATTATTTACCAATCCCCTAATTAAATTTGTACATGAATCATACACAATTTGATTAAAAATGGCTGAGAGCTTTAGGTAATGTGATAGCTCTAATAAGCAGTTCTTGAAAGCTATGGTAAATGTTAAGTTATTTACCAAGTGTTTTGTCTGACAAATCCTAATCAGATTTACTTTGTGATTAGTCTTTTTTTCTTTAAATTGATCATTCCACAATTTTAGAGGATTTGTCATTGAGCATCCCTAGCTCCCTGATGTGGTCCTTTTCCTTCCCTGGTACAGAGCAGAGCTTGGCTGCAATGAAGAATCTCTGGTGGGTTTGTAGAAAGGTCACTGGTACAGTTACTGAAGTTCAAAGATTCTCTCTTCCAAGAACCACATTTGAATTGTAAGAATTGCACACAGGACACCATTCACAGAGCTTTATCAGAATAGTTCTATGAAGTGTTCCACTTCTTCAAGAGAGCATTTCATACAGGACTCTTGTACTCTTCTGTGTACAGAGGGCAGGAATTAAGACTCGTCAGTGTCCCCCATCTGCCCTGCCTTGACTTCCCTTTTCCTTGTGCTAGATATTTTGTTGCAAGAAAGCAACTTGCATAATAGCATGGATCTGCTGAAACACACAGCACCACAGGTAGAAGTTTTCTACAGCAAATGTACAGAAGGAATGTATTCAACTTGATAATAGTTGGCTAATTTTTGCAGGGTTCAAATCAACCTTGCATGGTGATGGTTTCTGATGGAGAACTAGTCACTTAGAATCAGTCTTAATTCATTTTTGAGGAAAAACATGAGATCCTCCACTGCAGCAGAGAAGCACCTAATGCAGCTGAAGAGGGGAAGTACAATGATGGCCTTTGTGCCTCTCCAGTGTTGGAGCTGCAATGTGATAGTCCAGTCAGTGGACTAACCACTAAGGACCCCATGAGGTAGATAGTACAATAGCTGGAGTGTAAGGGAATCATGGTTATGCCCCATGCGCTGGATTGTGACTGTACACCTATAGAAACTGGATCTTCTCATTTGAGGCTGCTTGGCATTGGTAAGGGATGCAAACTGCCAGAACATAGCACAGGATTTAGGCTTTCAAGTCTGAAATAAAATTAATATTACTGTGGGGAAAAACATGTCCCTGCATCCTCATTGAAGACACTTAACACTGAAAGTACAAACTTTTTAAGTGACCAGTCCACAGAAGCAACAACAAAAACTAAAACCAACAACCCTCACGCAACTAAGATTGGAACCCCACTTACAAGAAAGGTAAATGGAATAAAAATAAGGATGAAATGGAAAAACAAGTTTTATCTATAATATAGTTATGGAAGGAGTCATCAGATGGCACTGTTATAGTCACACACTCTTGGAAGAAATGCTGGATTGTTGTCAAGTTTATTATGCAGTTTCTTCTGGAAGGTGCTATTGCAAATAACAATTACTCTCAAACTTCATCTTTCTTAAGAGTGTCAAATCGTAGAATAGAGTTGCTTCTTGGGAATTAGACATTTGTGTCTGAACTGAGATTTCTAAAAGAAAAATTTGTCTGCATGCATTTGTGACCATTTATGTTCAGTGGCTGGTTTACTGGGTTTAAACAAAACAAGAATATACCTAGAATCCTTGTAACTGATTTCACCTAAAACAGGGAACTGACCTGACGTCTGACACCGTTCAGCAGAGAGGTCACAATATAAATGTAAAATGGCCACTGAATTCACTGGAAGCTGAGTTATGTGTAGACTGAGAAGGTCTGAAAAGCTCACCCACACTTTAGGAAAATGTATGTAAATAATGACTTAGTTTCTGCAGTGGAAGCCTGACACCATCTTGCTATTTTGTGTATATGAAAGAGCATAAAAGAGCTAGATCTATACATACAGTTACACAAGCCTGTTAACTTTGCCATGGAAAGAGGCATGAACAACCAAAACACACACAAGACACCATTTGTGTCCCTTCGAAATCTGATACCACAGTTCTTACTGACGAAAACAACCACTGACCTCAATAAGAGTTTTAGCATAGTCACTCCTTTTAACATACCAAATTTCAGAAAAAATCACAGGCTTCCTCAGCTGTACTGAAAACACTGCAAGCAAAACAAAACAAACACAAAACAAAATCCCACAGGCTTTATAGAGTGTAATACAGGAATATTACTAAATGAGGTTCAAACTACAGTAGATTGTTCATTTTCTACACATGAGAGAAAAATTGATTTTGGAATCAGCCTTTTTTGAAATAACTTCAGAATGTAAATCTTAAGAAGAAATACCACTCAACTCCTGAATGAAATATCAAGGAGCTAAATTCAGAGCATTACTTAATTCATGTCATGTCAAAGAAGATTCTCAAAATAGAAAATCCATAAAAAATACAGTAATATGACCATATTACTCTGCCCTCCTTCCTGTAGCTTTGAAAATAAATAAGAAACAAAAAGCACAGTATACACTTACTGCAGATACCATAACAAAATTAAAATCAATATCCCCCACTTCTCTTTTGCTTTTAGCCAAGCTTGCCCCAGATCATATCTTTTAGTACCATACTGTAAAGACAATATTTTTACTTATTTAGTGTACTCCACAGGGGCGGAGGGTTCTTATTTTGTGATCTTGGTGGTGAGAGAGAGAGAACAGTCAGACAAGATGATGTGCTCAAACACACTGGTTTATTGTTTACAAGCCATATGGAATTGGACTACTAATCCACATAATCACCTAGTATATGAATAAAGCACATTCTAGCCAAAGGCAATATGGTGATGGTATCAAAAGCAATAGCAATAGCAATTACTACTGCTATCCCAAAACATAGGAAGAAAGCGCTTACCAACAAAAGGATGGGGATGACCCCTCTTCCACCCTGCAAGTGAGTCGCAACCAGGGGACCAACCTGACTGGGGCATCTGATAAGGCCTTGACGGATTCACGTAGAGTCTCAACTGGGTGGTGCCTAAGGGGTACCTAATATACCCCTTTTTCCCAAAGCTTAACTACGAGCTTTACCTAGCAATATGCTACATAACTCTTAATCCCCTCTTGGGATTGGGCCTTAACACTTGTTTTTCATTAGTCTATTGGCTACTAGCTCAAGGTGGCTAATTCATCAATTAGAATTGGGAAGCTGACCTTTTAATGGTCTAAACTGGTTCTGAGGTTAGTCATCTGTTGGTCCGGTGGTTAGTCATCTGCTGTTGTTTTGTCAAACTATTTTATGCAAGATAAGGATATTTTCTGCAAGGTTAGGATATCTCCAAGATAAAGGTTAGTTCTGCTTTCCCTTTAGGGGCATTCCATTCAGTTAATTCCCAGCAGGGGCCTATTATTGCTCACAGAACTCAATCTGGATTTCTAGGGCCCAGTCTTGCCATGCTAAGCTGTCCACGCATCACAATATTCCCCATGCCCTACATTTAGTTTATTAATAAAAACCCTTATAATATATATTGAAGTTTGCTGCACTCTGAGCCACGAAAATCAATGTGAGTCTGTCCACTAATTTCAATGGGTACTGGTGCAGGTCTTGAAAGCACAAGAACTCCACTAGTATTATATTTCATATTTATTTTAACACCTAGCTGTCTCAACCCAGTTTGGACATGCCCCGTTATTGTGACAGATGCTGCAAAAAGGAATACTGAGACATGGCTCTTGCTCCAAAGAGTTTACAGGCCTACATTTTCAGAGAACACTGGTGGTTTTCAGGGCATCCATTTTTAGGTATTCAGCTTGAGACACTTTAAAGGGGCTAGATTTTCAAGAAAGTGCTGAGCACCTGTTGCCTAAAAGTCACATATCTCAAATAGAGCACTCAAAAACTTAGGCCCTCAAAATCACTAGCAACTTTGGAAAACATAGGCCATTATTTAATTAGACAAGAGACAAAGAAATCATCATCACCCCCATTTTACAGATGGAAAACTGAGGCACAGAACTATTTAGAGAGGTAATTTCAAAGTCGCATCAGGATTTAAGAGCAAAAGTACATTTCTGAGGCATTTAAAATCTCCCCACAAATGACCTGTTTAAGTTCACACAGGAAGTCTGTGACAAAGCCAGGAAGTCTTCTGAGTTCCAGTCTAGCTCATCAACCACAAGGCATCCTTGATGAGGAGGAAAATTATCTATTTCTTCACTAAAAAAAAAACACACATACACCGACAAAATCCTTCTTGTATTCAAACTCTTATAAATATAAGAATGAGATTTATTTCTTCAATAATTTCTTTATGACTGTGTGATAAAAAGTTTCTCTCATTCCTATAACAAAGCTTCTAAAAACAAAATGAAAGAGAGAAAAAATGACAGAAAGACAACTATGGTGTTCATTTCAAGCTCCACATTGTTTCAATATTATTGCTTCTTTTTTAATCACTATAGCAGGATTGCAAAACACTATTCTCTTACAGAAAATCTTTTAAGCTTATGCATATGAGATGATGAAATATAAGAATCTTAGATAATTTGGGTGGCAAGCAGGTAAAAATAATATCCAGTTCAACTGTGCTAAAATGGGACATAACCAATATTACTAATAGAGAAAAGTCATACAACTGAAGGTGTTTTTTCTTTGAATACCATCTGTTTCAAGCCACCTGATTTTACCTCACTGTAATTTCATTTTGAATTTGGGGTTCAAATGAGCCCCAAATCTGGTATCATAAAAGGAACCTTAAAACACAAACTACACTAGCTCTTTGATCTGTAGCCTATTGAAAGACTCCCATGGCCATTGTATTGAACAGTTGGTGTTTAAACAATTCAAATGCATACATCATGTGCGATTTTGGTTGCACAGTTATAAATCAGGGAAGATTTTGTTTGTTTGCTGTTTTCAGCAGGCCTTTCAAGTAAAGTTTTGTGAATTCCAAGTTTGTAAAGAAATATGGAAGCAAGTGAATTTTGTATGCCAGTAATATCCCCAGCTCTATCACCTTTCCCTTAATTCCTGCAGTGTGGGGATTATTTTACTTACTGTCAGTTTCCCATCCTCCTCATTTTCAAGAACAAATCTACCTTTCTCTCAAAATGTTTTCAATTTCTTTCCCTAGTGAAATTTTAGAGGCTTATCAAAACAATCATGAAATGCCATGGGGGGAGGTGAAAGCTTAAAAAAATGGACAGTGTTGCACTTCTAAAGCAAACTGTAAAAAAGGAGGATAGCAATAAGGAATTAAAGCATGTCATGCAAACTCCAGTGTTGTATAATGACCCAGAATATCTAGGATGAATAAAAACCTTGTGCTTTGTTCATTTCTATTCATGTGTGAAAATATTTTGTGAGGCGCTTGGAACAAAGGAGTTGCCTTTAGAAAGAACTTGCATGTCAGATTTACTAACGGCATTTAGAGAAAGGTGCTGAGCATTATTCTGGCATTTGTGAGTTGTAGATAGCGTGAAAAGAAATCTCAAATCCCTTGGTGGGGATAGATTTTGGTTTTGATTGTACACTCACAACCCAGTTTTGCTTTAGTGGTGCTAAGAGTATGTGAAACGTCATCAGTGCTCTGGTCCAGAATTGAGGGTTTTGTTTTGAAGGGTTTCCAATATGTGTGCGCAAGAATCGGTGTTGCCAATTTATAGTGAGAAATAGAATTTTGGCCACTGCTCTTTTGTGCTCCCAACCCCAGAACAACTCCACACACCCAGCCACAAAACAATTGTGTACTTTCCCCTGCCCCCCCAAGCCCCATGTTTGCCCCTTCTGCTCCTCCTGCAGCTATGAAGTTTCTTTCTTCTCTCCCTCCTTGGTCTGGAGGGAGGGCAGCTGTAAGGGGGTTCTTCTCACCATCTTCCCAAGCCTGGTGCTGCAGCATTAGAGAAAAGACAAGAAATGGGGAGCAGGGAGACCAGAGGAGATCGACCCATTTCACAAATTTGAGGTAGAAGATGAGAGAGCACAGCCTCCTGAGAGGCTGAGTTGTTGGTGCTCCCTCCTCCTTTCTTTTGAAAATGATACTGACTGCTCTATCTCTTCCCTGCCCCTCCAAAAATCTTCTTTTGGCTCCTGACTGGAGGAGAAGAGAGACCTGCCTGACTCGCAGCAGCTGCCCTGGTTGAGTGTTCTTCCCCTGGAGCTTAGAAGAGCAGATAATCAGAATGAGCTTTCCCCTTTGCAGTCTAAAATGATATGAGGATCCGAGTTTGTCAGTGCTGAAAGATGTCTCAAGGTGGACTACTATTAGTCTTGAAAGAACTAAATTTTTATTGGCAAATATTTATATACATGCACAAAGAAACCAGCGAAAAAAATGTTTCCATCAATAATCAAAATTTACCTATAAGTAATGTTAAAAGGAAAAATGTTAAGAAGTTTATAAAATATTAACTTTTTGCATCTCAACATCTACTGTCATTAACGAACTGACTGATCCCCGCATTGTCTGACTCTTCCATACACTGCTCACAATTGTGAAAATGTAAAAGTCAATAAAAATAGGGAAAAAAGCTTTAAACACTTTATTTTCTGCAACTGTGAACTTTGAAACCAATACAAATCTAAAAAATGTTTTAAAATAAACCAATATTACTGGTCAAAATCATAGAAAATGAAAATGGAATTTTCCCATGCCTATTTATATACATCATTGAGCACAATGGCAGCTACTTGTAGCTTCTCAGTACTTTTGAAAATTTGCCACTTATTTAGATGCCTAAATACATATTTAAGATTCTAAATTTAGTCTAGTTTTAAAATTCTTGGCCCTGATGCGTAAATGCATATTTTAAATTTTTGAAGATCAGATTCCAAATCCCTGGAGCTGTCTGACAAAAGATGAAATACAATTTTTGACCCAAAAAAACCAAGAACAAAACTCAACAACAACACACACTATAAAAAGCAAAAATCTCTAGCTTAGAAATTAAGACAAAGCAAAAGCTGTGTCCTGGCCTATACAGTCTACCTCATTTGAACATACTAAAATATAATAATAAACCATAATCTTTATACGTAGCTTCACATTTACAAATACATTCTTCTGAGCAAAATTGTGCTTCCATAACAAAAAAATAATACTGATAATCCATACTATCATTGTCTATTACAATACTGAAATGACAAGTAAAACAGAAAGCCTGCAGATGTGTAATTTGGTGTACAGAAACTTTTTTGCACTCTTAAACTTCTGGTTTTCGTCTGCAAATAATTTGTTTGAAGTTTAAGTAATATGATGAAGTGTAGAAGTCAGAGCACAAATAGCAACCAAAGAGACAAAGTTTTAAGAGATATAAAAGACTGCTCTGGTCTATTATTACTGTAATTCTTTTTTGTTGAGACAAACCATTATCTAGCTTCATTTTTAGGGCCAGATAGTGTTTTTGCTCACTTAACTTTATCTGGGTAAATGGAATATAAAAATGCCAATCCATTTTGCATAGTCTCTTAAACTCATTAAGAGCTCATAATAGAATGTGTCCATTTTTTTTTATCCTAGATGTATATACTTCCTTGTAGTGCTAACCGAGTTGGTCTTCACTTTTTATGCAACAAAGCATTTAATTAATCTCTTGAAAACACATCAAAATTCAAGCCCTTTGCTCTTACTTACATTACCAGCCCATTAGACTGCCAAGGAAGAGATAACATTGAACTACAGAAAAACAAACGAAGATTCAGGGTAGACACTTAAAGTTCTCGTCTTCTGAATATAGAAGTTATTTGTCAATCAGCACTGACTGATTTTATTTCTGTTCAGACTAAAGCACTTAAAGAAGTAGGATGTTACTTATGTCATAATTGTATTTATGAAATACAAATGAAAAGTGAACGCTCAAAGTCATAAAAACTCAGTCACTGCTTTTTATTATTCAAAGACACTCCACCTACCCCCATGGAAAGAGTCAGCTGAGATTTTCCATGGGGTGATGTGGTCCCATACAAAATGGTTATAAAGTCCAGATCAGATAATATAAGAAATTGCACAGTGTGAGGGATGGACAGAAGCCCAGATTTACCAATGTGCCATTTAGGTGGAATATATGGGCAAAAGGTGCAACATAACCCAGTCACTGTTCAGTATTAAATAGCATTAAACAAAGTCCAGGGCTTGACAGGCAGAGACCTCAGTCTGCTTAATGTCATATCAAATGCACTATAAAATTCATACCAAACATTAGAAATGTATTGACTGAAACACACAAAAGGAAAAGAATGAAAATGAAGTAAAGAGCATTAGAAATGAAATGTGTTGTTTATGCAAAACAATCAAAACCTATCAAAGTCCTTTCTGGAGACAGTGAACATTAGTCAAAATCTCTTATTCAGTCAGATGGTGGGGGAAAAGGAGTTAGTTCTGTCGTTTAATTCTGAATTGAGAATGATAACTTTCTGCCTCAGACTAGATACACCCAAAAGAGAGAGAGGAGCTCCTGAAGTAAAGATGGGGAAAATGCAGCTTTTGGTTGATGTTCTCAGGTACTGAGTGGCTGTTTAGTCACAGAAGTATGCTTTGGGCTGGCAGGTTGACCACGGCAACTCTTGCTTTGGACCTTGGCTCACCTACCCAGTCAGGTACATCATCTGATTGATCTCCTTGGGTCCCTCTCATTCACTGATCCTTCTTAGTTTGGGCAGAGCTGGATTGGTTATCTCCTCTCACTGTGCTGGAGCCATGCACGCAGCACATTTGATTTCAGGATCAGGTGGAAAGCTGAGAGAAAGAGGACAGGAAGAAGATATGAGGCAGAAAGGAGCACACAAGTGAGGGGAAAAGCAGAACACGATCTTGCATGTCTCAGGTAAGTCCTCGTTGATGCAGCTCTGATGGTCAAACATATCACCCCCAAACTCTGGTGTGGTGGCAACAATCCTTCTACTGCCGCTGCAGTAATGGTAAAAGTTTTCAATCTGTTCTCCCCCAAAGCCTCTTTTTAAGGGCCCCAAGCAGGTGATGGGTAGAATAATCCATCTTCTCATGTTATTTTGTCCACCAATTAGGCCTAATTTCTGACACCAATTTTGGTTCCTTAATTTCTGCTCCTCTTGTTCACCAATTATAATATTACCAGTCAAGGACTATGTTATCAGTAGACCATTTCTGTTTAAGTTAATTCACTCCATCTCCCCACATCTTTTCTTAATACTGTTTTATATAATAGATCATAGTTATAATTTGTGACCCAGGAAGAACTGGAAGTCCTGGTACAGTTAAGGAACTATGATAATTCATGTGACTATAGCCCTGTCATGGATGGGTATAAAATGTTGAGGAAGGACAGGCAGGGGGAAAAAGGTGGAGTAGTTTCACTGTATGTAAGAGAGTAATATGACTGCTTAGAGCTCCAGTATGAAACTGCAGAAAAGTCTATTGAGAGTGTCTGGGTTAAGTTTAGATTTGAGAGCAACAAGGGTGATGTCATGGTGGGCATCTGCTATAGACTACCAGACCAGGAAGATGAGATAGACAAGGCTTTCATTAGGTAACTAAAGGAAGTTCCCAGATCACAGGGCCTGGTTCTCATAGGGGACTTCAATCACCCTAATATCTGCTGGGACAGCAATACAACAGAGCACAGACAATCCAGGAAGTTTTTGGAGAGTCCTGGGGACAACATCCTGCTGCATGTGCTGAAGAACCCACCTAGGAGTTGTGCTCCTCCTGACCTGCTGCTCACAAACAGGGAAGAATTGGTAGGGGAAGTAGAAGTGGATGGCAACATTTGTAGCAGTGAGTATGAGATGGTTGAGTATGAGATGGTTGAGTTCAGGATCTTGACAAAAGGAAGTAAGGAGAGCGGCAGAATATGGATCCTGGACTTAAGAAAAGCAGATTTTGACTGAGGGAACTGATGGGCAGGATCCCATCAGACTAATATGAGGGGAAAAGGAGTCCAAGAGAGCTGACTGTATTTAAAAAATAAAACCCAAAAAACCAAAAACCTTATTGAAGGCTCAAGAACATACCATCTCGATGTGCAGAAAGAATAGCAAATATGGCAGGTGACCAGCTTGGCATAACAGAGAAAAAACTTTGGTGAGCTTAAACACAAAGAGGAAGCTTACAAGAAGTGGGCTTGGACAGATGGCTAGGGAGGAGTATAAATATACTGCTTGAGTATGCAGGAGTGAAATCAGGAAGGTCAAAGCACAACTGGAGTTTCAGCTAGCAAGAGACATGAAGAGTAACCAGAAGGGATTCTACAGGAAAGTTAGCAACAAGAAGGCGATCAGAGAAAGTGTGGGTGGAGGCAACCTAGTGACAGATGATGTGGAAAGGGCTGAAGCATGCAATGCTATTTTTTGCATGTGTCCTCAGAGATAAGGTTAGCTCCAAGACTATTGCACTAGGCATCACAGAATGGGGAGGAGGTGAGCAGCCTCAGTGATGAAAGAATAGGTTCAGGACAATTTAGAAAAACTGGAAATGCACTCATCTATGGGTCCAGATGAAATGCATCTGAGAGTGCTTAAGGAGTTGGTTGATGTGATTGCAGAGCCATTGGCCATTATCTTTGAAAACTCATGGTGATCAGGGAAGATCCTGGATGATTAGAAAAAGGCAAATATAGTGCCCGTCTTTAGAAAAGGGAAGAAGGATCCGGAAACTACAAAATAGTCAGCCTCACCTTAGTCCATGGAAAAATCATGAAGCAGGTCCTTAAGGAATCTATTTTGAAGCCCTTGGAGGAGAAGAAGTTGATCTGGAACACTTAGCAAGGATTCACCGAGGGAAAGTCATTCCTAACTAACTTGATTGCCTTCTATGATGAGATGACTGCTCTTTGGATGTTGGGAAAATGGTAGACATGATATACTTTGACTTTAGCAAAACTTTTGATATGGTCTCCAGCACTATTCTTGCCATCAAGTGAAAGAAATATGGGTTGGATGAATGGGTTATATGGTGGATAGAAAGCTGGCTAGATCATCAGGCTCAACAGGTAGTGATCAATGGCTAGAGGGTTCGGGCATGCCTGGGAGGGGAAGAGGAGAGTGTGGCTTCAGGGAAGGCCATTTTTCTGCCTCTCAGAGATGGCAACCCTTATTGGGCTTGAACCAGGTTTGTCCTGGCTGCCTTCCCATCATGACTCCTGATGAGGCATGGGCAGGTAGGCCAATATACTGAGTGGCATTGCAATCTGGTGTATGGGTTCACAGCACCACTCAGATTTGACACCTTAGGCAGCTGGACCTCATCTATCTAATTTAAAGAGGGAGGCAAGAGGCCCAGGTTCCATGGTCTACAGTCTTTAATTCACTTCTTTAATTCAGTCTTGGATGGAATAGATAACCTCAGTAAATTTAATTGTGCTAGTCTATATCCCTGTTGATCTCCAGATAGATCACTCTCTGGCTGTTTAGAATACAAGTCAGCTCTATGGCACTGGCTCAACAGCCCCTTGCCTTTTGACAATGTCTCTGTGAGTCTTGGAATATGGGGAAAGAGTCATCTAGAGATGGGGGGTGTGTGACACATAATACACCCCTCACTGAGTCCTATATGGCATCTGAAAGTTAATACAGCACAAGGCTGCATTACTTTGCCTTCAGAGTTCTTTTGCACTGAAGAGTCCCACTTTAAAGGGAGATTTGTAGGGTCATTGTTAGGCATAGGCTGTCCTTGGAAGCATGGCTACTAAAAGAAATACCACGGAGCTACAGAGGAATTTGGAAACACAGAGCTTCTATGCAGATTGGCCCTAGGCCTCCAGCAAATGTGTAATGTCTGGACTTGATATCTGCTATTTTGATGGTCAAATAAGAACTGGGAAATTATACCAGACAAAAATAGCCAGAGCATAGTAGTATTCCAGGAATGACTCTTTCTGTCCTGTATGCCACAGGCTACAAGGACTGGTGGATGACTGAGCACCCTCTGAAGAGATTGGCTGTTAAATCCTTAATGTGTAATTGTAGGGTGGAATCTGGCTTAATTTGTTAGCCTTTAAAACATTTCTTCCAGAGAAAAGAACCATTGGATGCTAGATTTTCTAATGTGATTGCTAATCTGTACTGTTCCCCTGGCTTGTGGGTATTGGTAGTTCATTAGATAAATAAAGGAATGTGTGGAATTGACATTAGTGGATTTATTCCAATTTATGCCAGTGTGGAATCTGACCTATTTTCTTTTACCTATTCTTCTCCATACACTACAGTAGTATCTTTCCATCTTCCATTAGGACATTAAGGAAGGTGACTAATATCTGTCATCTGCTGTTTGCTCTCTCATAAGTATGTGCAGTGGAATTTCTTGTTTGTAAGGTTCCTTCCCCCTCTCCAAGACACACACACCTGTTGCTATATGGTGATGTTGGACAAGGCAAGTCTCAGATATGCACCTGTACTGGGAGCAGAAGGTGATGAGGTTTATGATGGATCTTTCTTTCTGAGAAGGTTTTATTCTACAACCTCCAGTCCAGAGAAAGTTCCATCTCTTGCATGGATGAGTTAGGATTATTGTTGACAGTTTCATTGTGCCACAGAAGCAAAATTGTCAACTGTGTTCATCCCAGAACTTCAGTTGATCTTTTGGATGGCCTGGACCCAAGCCATGGAATGCCTTAAAAATAAAGATTGAGACCTTGAACTTAACTCAATATTTAATGAGAAGTCATCTTAGAGAGCAGAGGACAGGTCTGATGTGCTTGTGGTAGCCTGTGTCACTGAAAAGACATATTGTAGGGCTGTATGCCAGTTGGAGGTTCCTAAGTGCTGAAGGCTTTATGCTCAGTTATATTGCATGGCTGTGGGCCAATGGAGAGGTGATAAATGATGAATAACCAAGGTCATGTCTTCATCCACCAGGATGGAATGAAGTCTCCTCAGCAACTGGTGAGTGGTGAGAGCAACTGCTGTGTGAGATGGATCATGGATGCTGCTGTGAGAGACCTCAGAGTTTGAAAATTTGTTTGTATACTAGTAATAAAAAATGGTAGTGTATAATAAGCATAGATATGAACATAGAATAAGCAAAGAACTACTGTGTGGACCATCCAAATTAATACAGTTTTATTATTAGTGTCTCATCAGTAATAACGTGAATTTCTGTAACACAAGATGCTGCCAGGATACTGTACAAGCAAAAGTAAGTGAAGTTCATTTGGGTTTTAATGTTTATGTTTTCAGGAAGCTAATCTGCCTGTGTAGGACAACATATTCAAAACTATCACACTCTGCCTCTCAGATGGAACATTTCAAAGTGAGGAGGATACTCGGCTGGGAGATCAAGGCCATTTTAATTTTTTTTTAAACTACTTAAAAAAAAAATCAAAGCCCAACCTCAAAAATTGTTCATGTTTTGAAATATCAATTTTTGAAAAAAAAGGACAGCAATCTTCCTAGTTCAAATGAGTCCCTGAGACAGTTTTCTAATACAGGAAGCAAAGACAAAAAGTTAACACCCAATGAATAGTGATAGGAAACTGTACCTCCAGAACTACTTTCCTCACTTGCAGTTTCACAAGGATCAATTCATTCTTCAGTCCTGTTCTGCATCTATATGCAGCTGCTATGTGAACTGGTCAAATTAAATGGACTCATGCACCAGGAATATGCAAATGACACACAGCTCTGTGTATGCTTGATAACTACCATCCTGATGGTAGTTAAGCGTTTGGACAAGATTTGCTTACAGGTGAACAGCTGGTTGAAACTGAACCCAAGGAAGACAGAGGTGATGCATTTTTAAGAATTTGCAGTTTATTTTCCTTGAAAGTAAATAACTTGAATGACTCAAAAATTGCTTGTTCTGGTCATTCCCTCTGAAGCACCTGGCATTTGCCATTGTCAGATGACAGGATCCTGTGCTAGACAGACCATTGGTCTAACCCATTATGGCTGTTCTAATGTACCCAGTTTTGCCAATTCAGTCTACAGTTTAGGAGTAGTCCTAGTTTTCTTTTTGATACCAAAGTTCCATATAGGAGCATTCACGAGTAACACTTTCTACCGTCTGTGGTTCATTAAGAGAATACTTCCCATCCTGACAGAGAATGATCTGGCCTTGGTTATGCATAATTTTGTCCCCTTTCACCTGGACTGTTGCAATGCAGTATACCTAGATACAAAGCTTGAGCACTTAGGAAACTACAGTTAGTATAGAACTGCAATGCATCTCTTCATCGAGGCAGGCTACTTCGAGCACATCAGACCTATCTTCCATGCTTTACACTGGTTTCCTATAGAATACTGAATCAAGTTCAAGGTCTTTGTCCTTAACTGCACTTCACTCAGTGGCTAATGTCTAGACCAGCTAAAAGATTGTCTAATGTTCCAGGATTAAGACTACAGTCAACAACTTTGTTTCTCTGGAATGAGAAGTCCCTTAATGCTAAACAACCATTCCCAAAGATATTCCTGAAGATACTCTTTAAAAAGTTGACTCTAAATTCCAGGTCTGTGACCAAAATTGACAGTTTTATTGTCTACTGAGCGCTCCCTTTTAACATGTTACATGACAAGTGTTAGATGTATGACAGAAGCATATAGTAAAGAAAATTACATTGCTAGGCATGACAGACCAAACCTATGGAATTAAGACAAATTTAATTCAATAAAGTTAAAATTTTTGAATTAGGATCAATACTCTTAGGGTACATGGTATTAAAAATAAAAGGGCTTATGTACTATTGTGAAATTATATGAGACTTCTCAGATAGACAAAATAAATGCACTCTGGAATGTATTAGGAAGTTCAAAGTCTTTTTAGAACAATACATTTGAAGTGGATTTCCTCAGTACCTTAGGGTGAGGAGAAAGCAAACTCTCCTCTGGGAAGCCAACTTTTTGAAGATGCCCTGGGGAAAGAGGCCCACTGTGTACCAATTACCGGTATCTTGCAACTCCAAATCAGGGACCCTAACTGTATAAAAAGGATGAATCTAGCACATAATGAGCACATTGGTTGAGGTGAAGCTGTGATGAACTAGTAATAACAAGGACTGAATTTGAATGGAATTTGAAGGACTGTTCTGCCAGAGTCTATGTTAGGGTTCGGGTAATCTTGGTAAGCTTATTAGCATGTGTATAGGTTCTTTTATTGTTTTATCTGTAGTGCTTTTGACTTAAAATAAAATAGTCTTTCACAGAACGAGCTATTTAGTAATTGAACCTATTAACCATCTCTGAAGAGAAAGCAAGCAGATGTCCTTGAGCAACTGGTGTGTGGTAGAATAACACGATGAAGGTAGGGAACTATGCAGACTGCAAATATCCTGCTGAGAAGGGAGAGGGACATGGGTCTCCACACAAGGGAGGAGATGGCCAGGGGAACCAGAAGTCTGAGAGTAGGTGCACTTTCTGGGTTACTGAGAGGAAATACATCTGCAACTGCCCTGGCCTGTGACAATAGATTCCAAGTCTTATTGATCTCTTCTTTAGCCCCCTTGTCTTCTGTAAGTGTTTGAATTTTTACTCGTTTGGTTTCTCCCCTTCAGCTATTGGTAATGAACTGGAGACAACACATGGTCCAATTCAATATTAGGATGTGTAGCAAATACTCTATCTATGGTTATTTAAATTATGAACCCATGTATTTTAGCTTAAAGGCAGCATAGTTTGGATGTGCCTTTAAAAAAAAAATCTAGTGAAACAAGAATTTCAGTACTTCCTAACTTTCTGACAATTTGTATTATTTTATAGCAATGTCACAGTGTTTACTGAGGGTCAATCACAGTTGCTGTTTGGTTGGTAGCCAAGTTATTCTCTGTCCAGTTCCTAACAAACTGCTATGTATAGCCAGAAGTTGGCTTTTGTTTTTAGATCTATGAGGGAAGCTGAAGGCAGGAAGAACACAGAGAGCCATCTCCTGTTTCACTGCTACAGTCAATCCCCCAAGCCTGGGGTTGGAGAACATTATCATGAAACAGTGCAAGTAATCTTGAATTGCCACTGCCTCTGTTTTGTCACTAGAGGATTTCAGTCTCCAGACCCATCAAGATGACACCTTGTAAAAGCAGTGCATTTAAAAATAAAATCTGTTCACTCCTTGATTAGATATTTAGAAAATATGTCTACTCTTAGCTGTAGCTGCAGAAGTACTTTCTCCTCCCCCTGCGAGGATAACTCTTCTAAGGAGCAACCAGCTATTTTGTTTAAACATATAGATTTATTATCCATGAAAAACAGCTGGTGAAAATTTATTCCAGAAGAAAGGCAATTATATTCTAATAAGTATTTGTAGGTAGTTAAGGTAACCTAAGGTTTTTATTTCCCACAAACCTTTACCTATTGACAAGTTTGGTTCAAAACGCATCTATCAAATTTTTGTTTTCTCTCTAGAAATTCTTCTCCATAAATCTTTGAGGTCTAAGGATAAGTTATTGATTTACTTCATGTTCTGGATTTATTATGACCTTTAAATCAGCACATATCCAGATTTTATTTTCAGAGAAAAGCAGAGATACAGACAAAAGGGACAGCCCAGTTACTAAGATCTACTAGCGTAAGCTTTGTTTCATTTTCCAGGTATTGTTGCTAAGATTTCACAGCCACTTAAAGAAAGAAATAAGATTCCAACTTATCTAAAAGCTAAAAATACAAGGAAATATTTTCTTTTTCCCCTTCAACTGTGCCTTGAAATATTATGTTAAGTTTTGATTCAGCCCAGAAGACAAATTAGCTACTGGTTGCATGGGAAGGTAATGCAGAACAAGATTTCTGTTATCAGGAAGAGTATGCATTCCTGAATTAACTCATGTCAGTTCACATTCCTAGTGGCTTATGGCTATTGTGCACCTGAAAAAGGAGATGAATTTCATACCAGAGAAAGATAATAAGGCCATCTATTTGATTTTAATTGAATTTTGGGATGCATTCATATTATACATATATGGATTGTTTATCTTGACCAACAAAGGTCGAGTATCATGATTTTTTTCCATGACACTATATTAAGAGCTTTGGTGCATCATATAATTAAAGGAGAGAATTTTTTTTATACCGAGTCGGTGAGTATTTACCAGATATGCTTTTCATTCTCATCATATCACTGCTTTCCAGTCTAACACTGCCAGCATAGCTTCCTTACTGCCACTGATTGTCCTCTACTCCCACCCAGTATATAGGAAGAACGATGTTTCTCTCAGGGATTGGTTTCAGAGGGAAGCATGACACACAGAGCAGTTTCTTTTTTGTCCTTTTGCTTTCAATCTCCTCAATTCAGGTATTTTTTTAAAAAAAACAGGATTGTAAGATTGCCATCATCTGCAGTGCAATCTGGACTGGTGAGGGTTTGTGTCAGCGCTTTCCATGTAACCCTGTGTGCCTTGAAATATTTTGCTGCTGCAACTTTCTTAGCAGAATGCTTTCAACATGCACTGAGCATGCATACAAGCATGCACTGAGTACTTCTTTGTTAAGCAGCCTTGGTTCAAAACTCTGATTCCAGCAGCTTGCTTGTTACAGCACTGCCACTCCAGGTGTAACCAAAGCTAATGACATGATCCTGCCAGTGCCAATTTTTTTCAAAAATTATGTGTTCTGAAATATCTAGTCTTCTTCTGGATCGTTCAGGGAGATAATTAGCTATGCTTGTTCCTTTAAAGACACAATACCCAGCAGCTTGCCTTCTTAACTGGAGTTAACATGAGCTTTAAACCAAACCCAGCAATGGGTCAATTTAGATTAAAAGTAAAACAAGTTTATTAACCACAGGAATGTGATTTTAAGTGAGTTCAAATATAAAGGATAGACTTGGAAATGGTTACAAGCAAATAAAAATGAAAAATGCTTTCTAGAGATCAAGGCTTAACTAAACAAGTTGCAATCTTTGTTTGAGGTAGTCTCCTAACCAATCCACCTTCCAGCAAGATGGCTGACCAATCCCAGTGTCATGATGTCCCACAAAGTCTGAAGTGCTCTGTTCCTTTGTCTTCTTAGGTAAAGGACCACTTGAGGTTCTCTGTTCCTCTCTTCTTTAGTGCAGGGAACTTGCAAAATGGATTCTTCTGAATATTATCTCCAAAGTAAAGTTCATTCAAGCTGTGAGGAAGGTGACTTGGAGTTTCTTGCTGAGGAGGTCTCATGCTGGTTTCTTCCTTGGCTAGTGTTTGCTAAAATGCAAGTTGATCTATTTCCTGCAATCTCCTCCCTTGTTAGCTTGATGATCCTTTCTGTTTACTTTCTACATAAATTGCATTCCCACTGTCTCTTAGCTGACCTGGCAAATATCTTCCAGGTGGCAAAACCACATTGCTTTGTCTAGGGTGAGATAACTTTAGCTCTGCCTGGCAGACACACTTTAATAACAATTTCCAATGTATTTTGAATTTATTATTTGAACATATGCCACACAATAATATTAATGATCAGTATGTTATTAATTTTCTATTGCTCTTACATGACACCTTCTAGATACAGGTCTTGACACAGTGAATTAGAGTGCACTGAATTGATCAGGCCATCTGAAAGTCACTGCCAGATACCAGTGATCCCCTTGCCCTTTTGCACTGGGTTGCTGTTAGATATAATTAGGCTCCATATTAACACATTAGTACTTTCCATTATCATCATTATAAGTGACAGTATAATATGGTCACTTACCCCATACCTAGGTCCAATGAGCATGCTTCTACAGAAGAAAAGCAGATTACAGAGACTAGTCTACAGGCCCACACCACTCTGTTCCAGGCCAAGCAATCTATTTTCCAAAAACAATCCTCTGTTGGTGCATGGTTCAGTCCCCCTTACTTCACAGGCAATCTCTGGTTAACAGGATTTTCTACTACTTTCTCCAGTTTTTTAATCCAAACATTACTTGAATAGTTTCCCCAGCCCTATGGCCATCCTTTTAAATCTCTTCCCCAGATTTCTGGAGAGCAACTATGCTAAATGTCTTACTTATCTGAAGCACAGATGTCTCTTTTATAGCTGTACTGTCATATGATGCTTTCAATCACCTGACTCCTCTAGGGATTGTTTCTAGCCCTTATGTTACAAGAATATGGAGCAGGGAGGGACTGGGATCAGGCCTACCCTTAAAGAGACATCCCACCCTGTGATAAGCAAAGATGTAGATTTTTTGGCCATGCTGAAAAATGTTCATAAGATTTTTGCATGGCTGGTATGAGATTTGTCCACGAGCGCCATCCAGAAGCCATTCCTTAATTGCACATCTGATGTGCTCTTACATTTGTTTAAAGTTTCCAATACAATAATATATTAAACAGATGATTTATATCATTGTTGCTACCAAACAAAGGTAGCAAACAAAGGTAGCAAAGCAATAAAGCCATAGGTTAGTTCCACATTCTCTCTAGGGTTCTTTACACTTGGTTATTTCCCAGCAAGGGCCTACTCTTCTCACAGCCTTGGCTAGAATTCTAGGGCCTAGTCCTGGCAAGCTAAGCTGCTTCCGCGTTACAGAGTTTTTCCGCGCCCTACAGATACAATTAATAAATTACTGTATTGTAACTTCATAAGAAAAAAATGTAAGGTTATAAAGTGATGATAATTATACATATAAGTTCCATGGGTATACTATTATGTTAACATGATCAAAAATGCCAAGGGTCAATGTTTGCTAGCACTACAAGTCAAACTTTTTACATCTTTTGATTGACAGACTAGGAATACAATTGTGCTACACAAAAACAAAGAGAAAATGCTTCTGGGAAGATGGCCAACATTTGTAGTATTTGAATACATGGATCATGATGCTTTCAGGGATATGGAAACAAAAAGCCTTTCAGCACTGAACAATCAAAACACACTGATGATAAACAATTTCCTGGAACCTGTCTGATTCACTCCCCCCAAACCATAACCATCACCACCACACCAAAACAAACTACAACAACAAAATAGTTGGTCATTTACTCATGCACCCACTTTCTTTTCTCAGATCAATATTCTAAACGTAGACATAGAAATTTGCCAGAACCAAAACAGACCACCGAGCGTAGTATGCTAGTACTCCTTTGTACATTCCTTGTTTACATTTTCTTACTTTCTCCTACCATGATAATAGATCTCCTTCTTCAAAGTGAGCTACAAACACTGGGTAATTAATTTTCACAACATGACTATAGTATTTTTTCATGAATTTATGGATGGGGAATTTGACCCTGAAAGTTTAAATAATTTGCCCATGTGGTCTTTCGTCCAAACTGAGGTAACAGATGGAGAAGTGGATCTTAAGGAGAATGTGTTATCAAATGGGTCAGATGCACTGATAGTATATTCTTTCACTTATGGGCATTTACTGTTATAACCCAAGACATTCACATCCCTTGATGTTATAACTGGCCAACACAAAAGCCCTAATATTAAAACTCTTACTGTGAGCTCTGCACCACTCTTACCAAGAAGTTAAGTAGCTTTTATTGGCTGCAAATTCATTCACTTGCATATGAAATAGGTGATGATTAGCATATGGAAATGTCATAAAAGCAAGTGGCTATAAGTGTGTGGTTATGAGGCATATAGTACAGCAGATCTCATTATGCTGAATTAGAGGACTTCTTATGCAGTAGATTTTTACCTGTCAGAGAGCAGGAATATACTTCTGTGATTTATAATTCTGATTATTAGGATGTTCTGCATGAGAAGCCCTGCAATTCATCAGACAGAGAGTTCTCAGATGTATAATTGTCTTTCTTGGATCAAACCACTTTGTTGCAGGAGATATTTAGGAAATCAGACCAAACTTTTAAAAAACATAACAGTAAATCTATTGTTGCAATCTACAGTCTCAGCAGATTTAAAGGTTACACTTAGAGTTAGCTAAACAGAAGAGCTTGACTTTCTGCCTTCACTATAGTTGATGAATTGTCTTTCCATTAAATATACACATGCAAATAGATTTCTGTTCTTCCAAGTGGTACCATTCTTACAGTCTGATCTCAAAAGTCATGTGTCACGTCACAGTTCTGCCATGCTCAAATAGCTACTTGAAATGACTGGCTAAATTCATCCTGAGGGTACCTTTGTTGAGATCACTGGAGTTAAACCAAAAATGAGTTTGACCTTGTATTAAGGGGGAGTGGCCTCCCTCTGAGATGGACAGGGAGGGAACCCTAACACCAGATCAGAAGGGCCAGACAGGAAGTATGAAAGGAAAGCCCAACAGCTCAGCTCAGCTAGAGATGCCAAAGGAGGATATCTCCCTGCCACTGGAGCCCAAGCACTATGACATCAATACCAAAAAGGAACTGTTAGATCTGCCTTCCATTGTATCCATGGGGACATGAGGGCCTACTCTACAGCCCAAGTGTCATTAACCATGAGTGGCATGTACCAACTAATGACTATGTGGGTTGCCTCAAAGTTACCCTCCCCATTATCCTAGGCCAGGATTGCCAGGATTTCACCAAGTCCTGTGGAACACAGATATCCAGGGCCCATCAGGTCAGTTAACCCTTGAAGGGGTTGTCATCGGGGGCCTGGATGGGCAACAAGAGATGACTGACTTAGATGACCCACCAGCTAAGCCTAGCAATCTCAGTGGTCCTGAATGGAACACACTACCTGCACCTGTTGAAGAGGCACCCCCCTGAACATGGGAGGAGACTTTAGACTTCAGGTGACTGCACTTTTAGCTGGGCCTATGAACAAATAGCATTCACTGATGGTATCCATTATAGGTAGGCTATGTTTTGGCCCTGATTTGACTTCAAACAGGATCAGCTATTTCATGACATCGGGCCATGTTGAAACTGGCCCAAAACATCCCTGCACAGGCCACCTTCGTGAGGAAAAGACCCTATCTTGAATCTTGAGCCACATCTTTTGACCAGTTGTATAGGATTATAGTGACTCCTGACTGGAGTGCAGCTGTTGGTGGCCTCAGGAGTGCCAAGAGCCTCTCTAGTCCCCCTTCCAGTGGTGGGGATTCCCTTCGAGAGAGTAGTGATGGACCTATTGGGACCACTTGAGAAGTGCTATGGGCTTCTGGTACATCCTGGAGATAGTAAACTATGCTAATAGGATCCCGGAGGTTGTGCCCTTGTGGAACGCCATTGCCAGACCATTGTTGTAAAGCTTCACCTGCATGGGTTTTCCCCAAGAGATTTTGACAGACCAAGACCAAACTTTACCACCTGACTGTTCTATGAAGTGTGCAGTCTTCTGGGTGTTAAGAAACTACGGACATCAGTTTATCATCCAAAGATGGACAGAATGGTTGAAAGCTTTAACTGAATGCTAAAGGAGATGCTGTGAAAGTTCCCTCCAAAGTTGTTGTGCCACTGGGACCAGCTGAAACCCTCCTTGTTGTTCGTCATCCAGGATGTACCCCAGGCTTCCATCAAATTCTTCCCATTCAAACTTTTGTATTGGTGCCAACCTCAGGAACTACTTGATTTAATTTATGAGACATGAGAACAGATCCCATGTCAGGCCCAGGGACTCCTCCAGTACGTAAAACAGTTACAAGAGCATCTGGCCCAGGTGAGGGATCTGGCAAAGGGGAACCTCCAGGCTGCTCAAAGGGCCCAGGCCCATACCTACAACCGAGGAACATGTGCCTGAACCTTTGAGCTAGGAGATTGAGTCCCGTCCAAGGAATCCAAGCTGATAGCCTGGTGGCAAGGACCATATGAAGTAATCTGATGAATAGGTCCAGTTACCTATGAGCTTCACAAGCTGGACCTGTGGAATAAACACTAGATCTCCCATGTTAACCTTCTAAAGCCATGGTTTGAGTGGGAGGGACACCCTGTATTCAACAGAACCAGAGCTGGAACCCCTGGGCCCCATAGTGAATGACCCATTGTTCAGGAATGTCCTTAAGGAAAGTCAGCAAAAACAAGATAAATGTCTTCTGGAGGCCGTTCCAAAGACTTTCACACCCACACTTGGGCAGACCACCCTGGTCCAGACCAACCGTAGAGAAGTGATCCAGGATGCAACCCTTTTGCATTGCATGTAGGACATGGTCGACAAAGAAGTCGAGGCTATGATGGACCTCGTCAATGAGAAGTCCCAGAGCAAATGGCGCCACCCAATGTGCTTGTTCCCAAACTTGACAGAACTTGTGCCTTCTGCATTGATTTTCAAATCATCAATGTGATATCCCAGTTTAATGCATACCCAATGCCATGGGTAGACGAGCTGCATGACCATCTGGGAGAGGCCTGATACATTACCACACTTGATCTGACCAAAGGTTATTGGCAGATCCCATTGCCTCCTGGGTCCAAGGAAATGATGACTTTTATGAGCCCCAGCAATATACCAGTTTACCCTGATGCCCTTTGGCCTTCATGGGGCCCCTGCAACCTTTAAGTAACTTATGGACTGTTTCCTGAAGCCCCACGTTGGGTACACTGTTGTGTACCTGGATGACGTGGTGATCTACAGTCATTGCTTCTTGCCCTGCCCTGCCAGTGGGTTAGGGCTCTGAGAAAGTGAATTCCCCATTTTCTAGCCTGTCTCTAGGAGCAACAGTGATGGGGCATGACATCCCTCCCAGACGGACAGGAAGGGGTGGACCTGATGTCCTATGGGCCTGAAATATTGAGCAGAGAAAGTGCAGGGGAAAGATTAATATTTTGGTCTGCTTTAGTTATTTCATGACTATTTGGCTGAAATGGGAAAGACAATGACCAAAGAAACAATACATTACCTTACAGGAAAATAAAGTGATGTATGTGTATATAAGCCTCACACTTTAACATAGATCAATTGTTCCAGTTGAGTTCTAGAAGATTTCATGGCTCCTTCTCCTCACATCCAATTGCCACTACGGGTGCCCAGGCTCTGCAATAACAATACAGTCTTGACACCTGTAAAAGTAGATGAAAACAAGGAGGAGTCTGCTTTACTTCTCAAGAAGAGAGTAGAACTCAGCCTTTCTCAAAGAGACAAGAGTTGTTAGCAGAAGAAGAACTAGAAGCTGCCAATGAATTCAACGTTTCCAGTGGACAAGGATAGGCATTAGGACACCGGAACATTGAGCCAGGCAGCATATGTAGGACAATGGAAAACGAGGAGACAGGAAAGCACACATATGGAAGAAAGAGAAACAGAAGAGGTGTGTGTGTGCAATACTAGTGGGGGGGGGGCGGGGATTAAATGGAGACTGATCCCATCCCCCCACAAAAAAGCAGCCTAAATACTTTCCTAAAATCACTTTTCCATAAAACAATTGTTATAACTTTCATGGGCATGCTGCATGATCATGATCAAAAGGGAAATGGCCTGTAAATCAACTATTGGGATATAAGGAGGTTGACAAGGCACCCTCTATAAAAAATTGGTCTACATTATTAAAGAATTTGGCAACACATTGCCTACAACAGTGATTATGACAATGTGGCTCTATAAAATCCTGCAAAAAGCAATTGAATACAATTTTTTTAAAAGGGCTTCTTCTGTAGAGTCCTTGCTGGCCACATGCCCTAAAATATGTAGCCAATGGGTACCACAGCAGTGCTAATGAGATTAGTATGTATCTAAGTACAATATATTTCATTTGATTAATCATGTCCATGTAATCATAATAATAATCTCTCTCTGCCTATCTACACAAGTATTTATACAGACCCCATGACTGTAGCATATAAATGCTATAGGAATTTCTTAAATACCCATTAAAATAAACAGGAACTCTTGCTTTCTGATAAATCAATTGAACTCTCATTAAATCAATGAGATTTGTGTGGATATTTCAGCCCAGCACCATCTTTGTAATGTGTGATATGTAACTTCATTGTATTTACTCTACTTTACTCATTTCTTTTCTTCACTGTTTCAGTTTATAAAGCAAATATTATTTGCCTTGCAGCTGAGTATCTACTTGGACTATATGAGTTTGTGTGACTATTTAATAGTAATAATTAGGTTAAACCTATTAGTGCAGTAAGTGCATTTCTTATTTGATTTTCTGGGCAAACCTCAAACATCCTTTTTGACTTCAGAGCCTGTGGGGTGACTGATAATGTGTATATAGGCATTGCTGATTCATGCAGCGTATTTTTAATCACATCTCCCATTGCCATAAAATGCAAAAGTTCAGTGATTGTTTTGACAGTAGTCCCCTAGAGCTTGTCCCCTTCTGTTGCATGCAAAAGCTGAATTGCTACTTTTTTTTCCTTTACACAAATGCAAATGTTGACCCTGAAAATAGCTCATTACTTCATGCATTTTACCATTCCTTCTACTACAACAAATAGATAATATCAGAGTTAAAATATGGGTGGAGATGGCAGGTCTCCTTCCACTGATAAAGACAGAAGGAGAGCCTCATCCTGTTGACTGATAATGCTAAATATATAGGCATATCACCTCCTTGTCCTTGGATCCTGTGGTGAGAATTCCAGGCTAAGACTCTAACTCAGATCAAATTCAGAGGTGTTGCGAGGCTACTTCAATACTTGGCCTAATAGACTGGACTGGAACCAGCCCTGCTTTCTCTTATAGGCTTTAAATTCAGAAGGGACAATCATGATCGTCTAGTCTGACCTCCTGAACTCTGCAGCGCCACAGAACCTCTGGATGAGTTATTGAAGTCCTCACATCTTGATTTAAAGACTTCAAGGTACTGAGAATCAATCATTTACTCAAGTTCAAACCATCAGGTGATCCACACCTACATGCTATAGAAGTTTAATCCCCACTCCCAGTTAATCTGACATGGCGGGAAAATCCTCGTGGACCGCAAATATGGTGATCAGTTATACTCTGAGCAGGTTGGGGAAACCTATCAGCTACATACCTGGAAAAGAATTCTCTGTAATAACTCAGATCCCGCCCCATCCAGTGTCCCATCTCTGGCCATAGGAATTATTTGCAAATAGTAGTCACTATTGTTCTGATTCACAAGCTTTTGTTCAGTTAAGAATTAACCTCCCAGCTCTACTGCCATCATTCAGGATTCACAAAGTACTTGAAGTCAAAGACAATAGTGGGCCTGATTTCAATGGAGTTACTTCAGCAGAGATTTTGGCCCACTGTACCTGCCCTTTGTTCAGATATCACTTTTCCCTATGAGCCTTGCAGCACCCAGTTCAGAGGAGAAGCAGTCTCATAAACTCATAGACTCTAAGGTCAGAAGGGACCAATATGATCAATAAGTCACTTGCTTACTTGTGTGATCAGAGAGCTGTGTTTTCTATTCTGAGGCCTAAGCAAAAAGAGATCCACTTTCCTTTTTAAAAAGAATTAAGCAAAGGTTTGGCCTTATCTAAGCATCTTTGAGAAAGAGAGAAAGAGGCAGATGCAAGAGAGTCTTCTTCACCTAAAGTTATCATCATCCTGTATATAAAGATCCCTTGTTTAGTGCCCAGTCTCCTGAAACCTTCATCCATAAAGCTAAATACTCAAAGATGTTGTGCTATTAAATCAGTCATTTGTGTTTGCAGAAACAAGAGCAAGTGTTTTTAGTACCCTCTGGGCAATTTGGAAGGACAGAAAAACTGGGGCTTTGGATAATTATACCTGCTAAAAGTTTCACTTGGAAGGAGAGGCATGGCCTGGAAAATATCCTCAGCATGGGATGTTCAAAGTGCACACCTGGTTGGCAATGGGAGCTACAGCTGCAACGTTTTTTCCCCCCCAGAAACTGCATTCAGTAGGCCTCCTGCAGGTAACCAGATCACATGATTTGATTTAGTAGATCAGTTGTGTTAAAGCAGTCGGAGACAGACAATGAATTGGCAGCAGTTTTCGGTTTATGACATGGCACTGACAGTATGAACTCATCTCATGCTGGCACTTAGCAAAATAACAAAAAGGATTGGGAAAGCAAAGAGGAAATAATTCAGGGAAGTCCTATTTTCTCTGTTATACAGAAGAGTTGGCAGTTTTTCAAAGAGACATTATTAAGGGCACAAGAGCCAACTATCCCAATGTATAGGAAAGATAGGAAGTATGGCAAGAGACTACCCTAGATTTACCAGGAGATCTTCAATGATCTGAAACTCAAAATAGAGTACTACAAAAAGTGCAAACTAGGTCAAATTAGAAAGGATGAATATAAACAAAAAACACAAATATATAGGAACAAAATTAGAAAGGCCATGACTTAAAACTAGAGGAAACTGGCTAGAGGTATAAAGGATAATGGAAAAACATTCTACAAATACATTAGAAGCAAAAGGAAGCCCGAAGACGGGGTAGACCCATTATTAAATACAGCCTCGAACAATGGTTTCCAACCTAGGGTGTGGGACCCCCTTGGGGGCACCAAAGATTACTCAGGATTCTGAGGATTCAATAATATTGAGGTTATTTAGCCTCCCCTAAGTTCTATACTGGGTGCCACAGAGGAGCAACCTTGAACTTCATGCCGACAGAAGCAAAGAAGTAGCCCCCTCCAAGCCCAGCACCAGCTGGAAAGGAGCAACCCTTTACCAGTGTGGGCCTGGAGTAGCCCTGGTCAACCCACTAGGGATCACATCCGTTACCCTCAGTGCACGAGGAATGGGAAGCGGTGGGTTCACACAGGGCATGCAGTGGCAGCTGTGCCAAGGAAGGCTTAGCTCCCTACTCAGGTAAAAGTAATGTATTATAATGCATGTAATTTAGTGTTTGTGTTAATAGGTATTATATGTGTTTATGGCAAGTGACGGATGGGTTGGTGCATGTTTTACCTAGTGTTAACTAGTGGGGTTTTCATTCAAAAAAGTTGGGAACCACTGATCTAGAACGCTGAAGGAGCTGACTGAGGAGATATCTGAGCCATTAATGATTATTTTTGAAAAGCTATGGAAGATGGGAGAGATTTCAGAGAACTGGAAAAGTGCAAATATAATGCTAATCTATAAAACGGGAAATAAGGACAACACAGGGAATTACAGAGCTGTCATCTTAACTTCTGGACACAAACCTAATAATTAAGCAATCAATTTGCAAACACCTAGAAGGCAATAAGGTGATAAGTAACATTCAGCATGGATTTGTCCAGAACAAATCATGTCAAACCAACCTGATAGCTTTATATGACAGGGTAACAAGCCTTGCAGATGGAGGGAAAGCAGTAGATCTGGTCAAGCTGGAAGGGCATATTCAGTGGATGTATTAATTGAAGTCAAGTGGGCATATTAACTGGAGCTATCAGTTCTGGGTTCTGTTCTGTTTAGTATCTTCATCAATTATTTAGATAATTGCATAGAGTGTACAGTTATAAAGTTTGTGGACAATACCAAGCTGGAAGGGGTTGCAAGTTCTTTGGAGGGATAGGAATAAAATAAAAAATTATCTGGACAAACTGGAGAAATGATCTGAAGTAAATAGGATGAAATTCAATAGGACTAATAAAAAGTACTTCACTTTGGATGGGATACAAAATGGGAAATGACCGCCTAGGAAGGAGTATTGTGGAGAGGGATCTGGAGGTCACAGGGGATCACAAGGCAAATATGAGTCAACAGTATCACACTGTGGCAAAAAAAGCAAACATCATTGTGGGATGTATTAGCAGGAGTGTTGTAAGCAAAACATTAGAAGTGATTCTTCCATTCTACTTTTCAGTGATTAGGCCTCAGTTGGAATATTGTGTGCAGTTCTGGGTGCCACATTTCAGAAAAGATGTAGACATATTGGAGAAAGTCCAGATAAGAGAAACAAAAATAATTAAAGGTCTAGAAAACATGATCTATGAAGGAAGATTGAAAAATTTGCGGTTGTTCAGTCTGGAGAAGTCTGAGGGGGGACATAACAGTTTTCAAGTACATAAAAGATTGTTATATGGGATAAAAATTGTTTTCCTTGACCTCTGATGATAGGACAAGAAACAACGGGATTAAATAGCAGCAAGGTTTGTTTAGGAAAACTTACTAACTGTCAAGGTAGTTAAGCACTGGAACAAATTGTCTAGGTAGGTTGTGAAATCTTCATCATTGGATATTTTTAAGAGCAGTTTAGACAAACACTTGTCAGGGATAGTCTAGATAATACTTAGTCCTGCTATATGTGCAGGGGGCTGTACTAGATGATCTCTCAAGATCTAGTTCAGTTCTTTCAGGATTCTATGAGTCTATGATTTTAGGTCAGACTGGATGACCTCGGTGGTCTTTTGTGGCTTTACAGTCTATGTAGTATGAGAAAAAGAAGGAAAATGACCCGTGGACGAAACAGAGATCATGTATATCTCTGTTAAATAATTTAAAGGACACAGCTAAATTGACTCCAGCAAGCACAGGAATAAGAGTTACAAGCAAATCTGGAGAGCCACACACAGATTCCATGCTGAGGTTGCTACAGTCATCAATATATAGGGGAGAGTGCCTAGCAACAGATCCCATAAAGGTATAATCCAGAGACACCATAGGGATTAGAAGCCACTTTGTTGCTTTTGTGTGCATGGAGCTGTTTCTCAGTTTCAGTCTCAGGGAACTGTCATAAGAATAGCTTCCACTGTTACAGGCTACATTAACAGCAAGACAAAAGGGAGACAGTTTATGCGATTTCACCGAATCTAGTCTGTTCCAAATGCAGGTTACCACACTCCTGTTCTCCTCAGGGAATGAGGCAACCTATGGAAAAAGGAAGGAGTCATAGTGACACTATATCCTGGACCATGTCCTGATTTGCACATTCTCAGTAATCGTGGCCTAGCACAAGGAGACTGAGATCACTGAGATTCATGTGGTCTGCAAATACTTACTGGAGTACTGTTAACCAGCTTCCTGGATGCTACCGGGAACAGCCCATAGCAGAAATATACTTCCCTGATTTGAGACACTACTTATTTTTTGCAGAGCTTAGAGATAAATTCTGGTCCAAATCTCTATGCTCCTTATCAAAAAAATCAGTGTATTGCATAACAGCCCACTACCATGCTTTTCTCCTCGGGAGAGAAATGGAATTTCTCCTACCTCATTCATGCAAATGTGGGTGGAAGTGTGCCCATGAAGAGAATATCATGTGCAAGTATTAGCAATTAATCATGCTGATTGGAGGAAAAATGTATATAATGTATGTAAACTTCTGTTTCCCTTTTGGAAGCTGAAATTTGAGGCTTTGGAAGTAGTATCCATTTGGATGAGAAATGAATGAAACAGTTTTTGTGTTTTCTCTATGTAATTTGCTTATTTGAAAAATTTACATGCATCTTGTTCCCTTGAGCAGCGGCTGGAAGTAAAATGTATACAGACAGCTCTTTTATTGCAGAATCCTCAGCCCAGGGCATTTTTGCCTTGTCCCAAAAAATCAAATGAGCAAATAAAAAGAAAACAACAGCTCCCTGAGCTCTTATTATTTCCAGAAACCCACAGAGACTCACAACAAAATGCAGACTCCTTTGTTGACTGGCTGCACAACACATTTTTTCAAGCCTTTAACACAAGTTTAAAACTGGGGCTATGTCTTCATTGCCAAAAAAAGTGTGTTTTTACAATGAGATAACTAATGCACATTAGCTATCCTGCTGTACAATCCTAGTGAACATAAGGTTCCTTAGAGTTTACTGTGATGTGGCTACATAGGTCAAAATGAGGATTTTGCAGCAGGCTAGCTCAGGCGCGACAGTTTTCTCACTGTAAAAACACACCTTTCTGGGCAATGAAGGCAAAACCCTGGAAACCCTTTTAGCTGTACACTGCCCACTGGGACACACAGTGTTATCAAGTGGCTCCAGCCATTAACCTTTCTTTGGTCTGTAGCTGTTTTTACCACACAAAGGAGTTTCTGTTAAGTATTTACTGCACCCACATATTGTAAGGATGTCTGTGATCACCTTTGGTTCCACGGACTCTAATGGTGGCCCACTGACACCTCTTTCATAGCACTTCTAATTCCATGCACCCACAAAAACTGCACCCCTAACAGATGAAAACTAACTGTAATTTTGATTGTTCATCAAACAGCATCACAAATAAAAGGAGGCGACATGTTGCAGCTGGTGTTTGAAACTCATTCTGCAACCCTTATTCATATTTAATAGTACCTTAATCGGTATGTAGTTCCACTGATTTCAATGTGCTTGCTTGTGAAGTAAGGGATACTTCCCACTGAGTGAAATTCACTCCTGTGCAAAGGGCCAGTACAAGTCCCATGCATCATTTAAATCCCCAATTTCAATCATCAGGAGTAAAGGCAGAATCTGTCCCTCAATGTTGACATTTACCAAACCACAAAACCTTTTTCAGTGACTGAAAACACTGCTGTTATTAATTCCATGTACACATTCAGATGTTGAGGGTGATGGAATAAGAATCATGTCTACCCCCTTAGAAGAATCTGGTCTGTAGGATCCTGTATAAAGGCTGTCATCTTTAAGTGACTTAAAAAAATAGGTATTCTAGCATATTCTGCACCTCCTTAAACCTGCTAAACTACAAAGATGGAACCTTACGTTCTGCATATAGTAAGGACATCAGCTGTCTTAAATGTGTTAATAGTACTATTCTTTGAGAAGAACTATCATTGCAACTCTGGACTGATAATCTTTTTGTTGAAGCTGAGCTATCTAGGAAGGACTCAACAAAAGAAAAATTAACCTATATTGAGTATGATGCAATGAAGCTGCTACTGGTATGTGTAGTAGTGTAGAATGTGAAGCAGGGAAAGGTTTAATACTGAAAGTTCTAACAATTGTTCTAACAATGCCTGTACTGTGTATTTTCTTTTAAGGTTAATAGAAAACTGTAGCTAATCAGGTAATTTTTCTTCTTTTTTAATTTTCCTGTTAGAATATTTCAGGGATGATTCTGCTTATCACTGATTCCACTTTTACATAAGTGAACTCTGCTGACTTCTTTGAACTTCCAGCTGATACAAGTAAAACGAGCATTAGGACTTTAGTTCTTTTACAATAACAATTTCTGTCTAAAATATCTCCTAGTGAGTTTCAGGACGATGACATTGCATTTAATTTAAGTAGCATCTTTTTATCTAAACCTCACAGTTACCAGGAGGGTCAATAATTACTAGAGCTGCTCAAAAAAATGGAATTTTTATCCTGTGGAAAACTTCAAGATTTCAAATTTTCATTTTCTCTCAGATTGGGATGAGATATCAAACTCAAAAAGTTTCATAAAATGGAATATTCTGAAAGCATTTCATTTCAATCTTATCAGAACATGTCATTTAGATAAGATTGAAACATTTTTATTAGGACTTTATCACCTCCAACTTTAGGTAATGTAATTTCTATATGATACATTATATTACACAAAACAATATAGAAACATTACAATAATGAAACATTACAATGATTTCCTGTGAAATTTTTGACAAAATTGATATAGAATCATAGAATATTAGAATTGGAAGGGACCTCAGGAGGTCATCTAGTCCAACCCCCTGCTCAAAGCAGGACTATCCTCAGCTAAATGATGTTCCTGTGAAACATTTTGATTTAGTCAAATCAACGTGTTCCAACAGAAAATTGTTCTACCAAAAATTTTTCAACCAGCTCTAATAATTACCATAGGCTACAACATCTACTCATTTGCAAGGACCACAGAAGGACAGGTAGGCAAAGATACTCCCCAACTGATTTGGAAATAATTTCCCTTGGAAAATCATCTCCACAAACAAGGGTTTGAGACACAAAGTGGACAGAGGATGTAGATTCCCAATCCCACAGGTCCTGAGGATTTGTGAATACGGTAACAGAACCCCACATTCATAAGGACAATAGACAGCCACATGTTCAGTTGGCACTCTACTCTGCCCTATTGACCTCCTGTTCCTAACGGTATCACTCTCAGAAAAGCCAGGCTGACATTGGCTGAAAAACCTGTTGCTGCATGCTAACAGACATGGGTTTGACTACACAGGAGCTAATGGATAGCATATCTGTAGGGCCATACAGGAGAGAAACTGAAAAGTGGTGAGTCCTAGGCTTCTGGTCCTGGGCCCCAGCCCCTTTCTTCAGAAACTAATCCCCATGTTGCACACAGGTAGGACTTCTAATGTGTTCTAGGGATGAGGAAGGATGATACCAACTCCTGTTTGTTGTTTTTCTCATTGAGTTTGAACCCCTCTGCTTGGTAAAATGAATGGGTAATTTGCATCCATATGCTCTCATATGTGGACGGGGGTGAGGTAGAAGGTGTAAAATAGGGGGTCAGAATAACTATAGACATAACTTATTCATTCTTCCAAAAATGCCCTTACATTGAGTGATCATGCATTGACTCAGGGCAGAAACCATTTATATTCTCTCAATTTAATACAATAGCTTCCAAAAAAAATATAATACGCCAGAGATTTGTCCAGCAAATCACTCCAGCAAATTGTCAAGAGTATACATAAAGCTTTTCACTCAACCTGGGGCTATTTCTGGAACTTTATCTGCCTTGCGGAAAATAACATCCCATGACAGCAACAGCCAGGAAATCTATTGTTTTTGAACCAGTCCACATATTAGTGTGGAAATGCATTTGTTTTCCTTTATTCTGGTTGAAGTGCTCATTTTACTGTGACTCAGCTTCTCAGTATTAATATACAATAGCCGAAAAGGGAAAAACGGGATGTGGTAATATGGCTCTGCTTCTAAAATGCCACATAATGCTTACCCTTCTCTAGTGGGGTGTGTGGAAGGGAGGAACCCTGCTAAGATTATTCCTGTTGTACACTGAGTAGGTGATGTGGCCTTTGGGTAGTTTTAAGTAAAATTAAGTAAAAGCTTTTTTCACTCTCTTATTGTTAAAGGATGATTTGTTTTCTAACATATCGTCTGATGCCTCTGGGCCTTAAAGATTTTTTCTTTAACTGAGGAGGAAAGGAAAGCACAAGTGAAGGTAAATGTACAAGCTGAATCAAACTGCATTTAGTCATGGTATATTCAGTTCACCTCAGCGTGATCTTGGCAGAGGTTTTGCCTTCTGGGTGTGAAGTTATCAGTGAAGCCGTAGTACCACTGACGTCAAAACCTTCTGTAGCACCTTCATAGCCAGCTATCTTTTGTTTGAGACGTGTATATGAATGATGGGAATATCAAAAGACGCTTTCTTTATTAGACATAATATAATTAATTAATTAGCAAGAAACTTATTTCATAAGGTCTAGAGGTATAAACCTCCAAAATTCAATTTCTTGTCTAAATTGTATGAAGCATTAAACATCATCAGTCCCTGTGATTATTCCTCCACATAACCCCATTCTCTCAATGGGCAAGGAAAATTCATCATGCAATTTCCTTGCACATTGTGGATCAATGTGGTTCCAGAAGGTGAGTTGGGACAATGCCAAGGGACACTATTGGAACACTATGGTGCTGCTGGAAATATTCAATACAGCATTGCCACATACTTGTGTTGCAACATATCTTGGTGGTTTCAGTCCCCTGCAGCTGATGTTAATGTACTAACTGAAAGAAGACAGTTGAGTGAGAGCCTTCAGGGTTAAAATCTTTGGCCATTGCTTTGTCTTGCAAACTGCATATGGTCTTTAATACCATCACTGACCAATGTGGGCATATGTTAGTGGCTCTGATTCAGGTTGCTCTATGGGGCATTGTTAAAATAATTTTAAAACAGTTCTGTTAGTTTTTGGGAGGGGCTTCACCCATACCTTCCTCACAATGTTTTCTGACACCATTACTCACAGCGCTTATAAGGTGCTATGCATAAGTATTCCCATGGTTCTAAGTGTACTTTTTGGAGTGTGGGTGACGGGTTAAGGAGAAGGAGAGGGGCTGTGAAAGAGCCTTTCTGTGTCAGATACCATTTATATAATTTACTGTTGTGTCCTTTATCTGTATTATCAGTTAAGTTATTAACTGAAATGTCTTTATGACTTTGTTAACCTTTCTGGTTTCATGGACAGCAACAGTTTTTTCACAGCTTACTTCATTGTCATGGACAGTCTTTCTTTCTTTCTTTCCAGTAAGAAATTCATGACTAGGAGGGAAGGGAGCATAGGAGGAACAAATTCTTTGCATTTCATTGGCACCAAACATTTACAGAAATCACAGTCTTATGCTGTGAATTCTATTATCCCATTCCAAATGTGTGGGAAACATCACATTGATCATATTCAGAAAGCAAGGTGCACACACAAAGTGAAATAAACAGTGGCTTTTATTTACAGACATACATAGCACACAGAGCTAAGACAGTTTTGTAATGGAACAAATGAACAAAAAACCCAGTCAAATTCCCTGAGAAGTGGGCAAACATTACTCTCTGTGGACAGGTTGTCTTGCCTTTCCTCTCCCCTTCATGCTGATAAAGGTGGGGATTTTCTATGGAATATTGTGCAGGAGGAAAAACAGGGGCATCTCCTGTGTAAGGTTTGGGGGCTGAACACAGGCTGGATTACAGGGACTGGATCGGGTTACTTGTTCCGCTCCTGCATGCCGGGGGGTGGGAGGTTCCACTGTGAGGGATTTTGGGTGCCAGCACAAGTTCTTGAGCCAGGTATCCAACATGTTTATCCCCAGAAGGGGTGGTGGTGGGATTCTCTGCCTCATCTAGGAGGAGGAGGTTCTGCCTGTTCCCTGTGATAATCAGTGGCCACAGCAGCAGGAAGGGTCTGAAAGCGCACTTGTCCAGTTGTACCAGGGTCTTCAGAAATGCATGGACTTGTTCCCTCTGGGTATACTCCTGCTCCATTAATCAGTTCATCAGTGCCTCCTCTTGCCTAAGAACTCGATCCTCCTTTGCCCTAAAGAACTCAAACTGCTCCTGACTCCTTCTGGCAATGCCAATAAGCAGGTCCTCCAGGGGTCTTCTCCATCTGGCTCTGTCATTTCTGCAAGTGCTGCTCCTGTCCTATTGGTGGAATGTTTTTCCTGTTGGCATAGGAATGTCCTCGCAAGTTAAAGACAAGAATAGCATTATATTTCATTTCAACTTTGAATAACCTAGGAAACCCTTCCATATAGCATAACTGTTTTGTTAGGCCACAATACTGATACTTTTAACTTTCAAGGAATGCTATTGTTACAATTTCCTTCTTTCCAAGTACTTTGTATCCCACAAGGAAAGGGCCGAAGGTAAAATAGTAAGATACCTGGAGTATCATCATTAAAATGTTGCGCTATTTACAATGCATCAAGGTGGTGGCTGGAGTGAGGTTCAATTCCCTTCAGGGATTGTGCTACTAGTTACCTAAGTTCTTCTTTAAAGGCTGGTCATCATTTGGAGAACATAGTACAGTTCAGAATCAAGAAGATAAGTGCTTTTCTAGTCCTGTGAAGGACACCCAGCTACCTATGACAGAAAGATGTTTCTGCTAATGGCTACATGTGGTTTGGTCATCTATGAAGGTGGACCAATCACATTTATCCTGACATTAAATCTGAAAAACCAGCCTGAATTTTCAGCAAAAATTTGCTGAATTGTGCTTACAGGACAAGGAGGCAAACTAAGAGAAAACTGTTGTATTTTAAGCTACAGAATTCTCATGAAAAAGGAATAGAGAACAACAGAAAACATCCATTTACCTCTAACTCTACATGCATCACCAGAAATTCTGGCCCATGTATCCAGTGAACAGAATTGAAAAGGACAGGGAACCAAGAAGTGAATTTTCTTCCCTGAACGTTTGGATTAACACTATAGTCCTGTCACCTTTCTACCACTAAGAGACATGACATTATGTATGTGAAACCACAACAGCTGCTTTACCTACCCCCTCCTATCTTGGTTTCTGAAGAGTAGCTTAGCTCAGGAAGGGGACAGACATCAGTGTTATGCTGAATTCTTTTTAATTGCTTGTATTCAAAGAGAGAAAACAGCAAAAGATCACAGAGAGATGCAAAACAGGGAGCATCTTTATTGAACTAACACTAAAACCAGCCAGGACTGACTGAGTTATCCCTTAATAGTCTAATTCTATTGTTATGGCAACAAGCTACGTTCTGTTGCTACGGCAATTTAGGAAATTAGGCAAGACACAAAATACACAATTTATTCCTCCTCCCTTAATAAAATGCTCATTTAACAGAACAATCACTAAACTAGGGAATGAGGGTAAACGGCCTCATTTCCCAGCTGAACCCCAGGGATTATTCTGTCTTGGAACATGGGTCAGCCTTAGCCAAGATCCAGTCGTTGTGGATGCCTTCTCTCTCTAGGTGGATTACGGCAGAAATCTGTTGTCCTTGCATCGGAAGGTGTTATTGGTGCGGGTCTAAAAATGGCTCAAGACTCATAGCTTGAACAGCTGAGGATGTTGTATATGCTCAAACATGGGAGGGGGCTGTATCTGCTGTAGCGGTGGATGAAGAAGGGGAGTCAGCAACAGGTGACTCTTGACTCGATGATATCTCACCTGTAATGGTGAGGTCAAGCACTTCAACTGGAGATGTGACCTTGGGACATGTATGACCTGGCAACAACTGATCTTTATGCCACCACTGGGTGAGATCATCTGCAGACTGGATATTGTAAGAAACAGGTCCTGTCTGGGTGATGACTGTAGCAGGGACCCATTTAGTTCCAAAAGCATAATTCTGAGATAGGACAGGCTGTCCAGGACTAAAGGTTAGGTCTTTTGCTCTGTATGCACATATGATGACTTAGTTTTGCTGTTGACATTGCACAACTTGTTGTGCTTTGGCATGTTTCAGCATATCAAAGCAAGTTGGCAGATGTCATCCCATCATTAGACAGGCCACGGATGCTTTGCTCATTGTATGAGGTGTGGTTTTTATAGATAGTAAGGTGTCCAGATGCTTTTGAATAGATGAATGTCTCCTTGTAGATCTTAAAGCATGTTTCATGGTCTGCACAAACCTTTCAGCTAATCCATTGGTGGATGGATGATCTGGCGCTGAAGTGATGTGATGTATCCCATTTGCTTTAATAAAATTTTCAAACCCCTGAGAGACAAAATGCGGTCCATTGTCACTCACAAGTCGTTCTGGCAGACCGAAACAACTAAAGATTTCACACAGTGTCTGGATAATACTTTCAGCAGCAGTGGACAGTTTTACAGAGACTTCTGGCCATTTAGACTGGGTGTCTACAGTAACCTGAAACATGCTTCCTTCAAATGGGCCCATAAAAATCAACATAAATTGGCTGCCATGGGTTTTCAGGCCAGTCCCATGGTTACAAAGGCACCAATGGAGGCTTGTTCCCCACACTCAGACATGAAGTACAAGCTCTTGCCTTCTCTTCTATGGCACTGTCCAGGCCAGGCCACCAAAGGTAGCTTAGGGCAATTTATTTCATGTGCACTATTCCATAATGACCTGAATGTAGCTATTCTAACATCTGTGATCCCACAAATAGTGGAATAATGACACACATCCCCCGGCAAGAAGCAACCAGAATGGATTGATAACTCCATCCTCCTGAACATGTAAGGAAAAAGGTGAGGTGACATCTGAGAGTCACGTAGAGATGTTCCATGCATCACTAGGTCCGTAACTTGGGACATTACTGGGTCAATGCAAGTTGCCTTCTTTACTTGAGTAGCAGTATTGAGTGTGGTTTCTACCTGTTCAAAGCAGAAGATTTTTTTCTGGCCAATCTTTTGATGTTTAACTGGTAAAGGCAGCCTGGAGAAACCTTCTGCATTGCAGTGCAGTGTGGATTTCCAATATTTGATCTCATTTGTGTGTGGAAAACAACAATGCTCATCATTGTATAAAACTAGCAGCCAATAGCGGAATGCCTGTGTGTGGTCAAAGAATTGATGTTAGAGGTTGATGGTCAGTGAGAAGAGTGAACTTCCGTGATGAACTTTCCGTGGTGAAATTTCCGAATTCCGAAAATGATTCCCAGTGCTTCAGATTCGATTTGGGTATAATTAGTTTCTGCTTTGCTTAAGGTGAGTGAGGCAAAAGCAATGGGTGTCTCCTCTCCCAAAGGCATAATGTGTGACTCAACCACTCCCACTCTATAAGGGGAGGAATCACATGCTAAGTGTAGAGATAAGGATAGATGAAAATGTGTCAGAATATCTGAATTTAGAAATGTGCATTTATCATTGTTAAATGCAACATCACAGGCTTCAGTCCACTTCCAGACCTTCTTTTGGCCAAGGAGTTCATGTAGTGGTTTTAGTAGTGTTTCCATAATAGTTCAATAGCCCTAAAAAGAGTGAAATTGACTTATGTTTGGAGGAGGTGGGTGGAGCTTCCACCATAGCCTTGACTTTTACAGGAGCCTTACAAAGGCTACTAGCATCTATGATATGTCCCAAATATTCAACAGAGAGCTGGAAGAATTCACATTTATCTTTGCAGACTAGTTGGCCATATTCTTCCAGTCTTTGTAGGGCAGCCTCCACTTTCTTAAGGTGATCCTCCTCATTATTGCCAGTGACCAGGATGTCTTCAAGACAACACTGGACTCCTAGCAAGCCACTCAAGATCGGGCTATAGCCCTCCGGAACAAAGCTGGAGCAGACATTATTCTGAAGGAGAAGTGATAGTATTGGTACAGCCCTTTATATGTCACAATAATCAACATCTCTTGGGACTTCTCATCGAGACGTATCTGTAAATACACCTCACCCAGATCAATCTCACTGAATTTTTGTCCACCAGTGAAGCCAGCAAAGAGGTCATTGATTCAGAGAAGAGATTATTACTTTGCACAAAACACCGGGTTAACAGTGACCTTAAGATTCCCACAAATCTGAATGGAGCCATTTTTCTTCAGTGCTGGAATGATTGGGGTTGCCCACTGGCTGTGGGTAACTGGTACTAGGACTCCATTTTTGGCCAAGCACTCCAGGTCCACTCAATCTTTGGCCTAATGGCATATGGCACATTTTTGGCTTTCAGACATTTTGGTTGACTGTCTGATTTAGTGTTCATTTTCACAGTTATTCCCTTCATATTTCCCAGGTCCCCTCCAAAACAGTAGCATGTTTCTTTAATACAACTGTCAGACCATTTTTTTCTTTAGCCATCCTGTACATTTCTGCCCAGTTTGGCTGGACCTTCCCATTAATGCTGGGTAATTGCCTTCCAAACCAAACAGTGGCAGTTTAGCAGTCTGTCCATTGAGCTCCACCTAAACATCTGCAGTGCCCAATATGGATACAACTTCTCCAGTGTACGTCTTCAGAACAATTTTTGTCAACTTAAGCAGGAGATGTTTTAACTTCTCGTTATACACAGTGTGTGAGACCAGCGAAACTGCTGCACCGATGTCCAATTCCATGCATACAGGTTTACCTTCCAACAGCGGGGTTACCCAGTATTCATGTGAGCCAGCTGCCATGCACAAGACATGGCGTGACACTTCTTCTTCTGACTGGGTGTCACTTTGATCAACCTCAGTCTACTCTACCACATGCAGATTTTCATTTTTGATCCACCGGACAGCAGACTTCTTTTTCTCTGTTTGCCTGTTCTGTTTGACTCTTCTTTCTTTTGTTTTCAGGCACGCTCAATGTGTCCCTTTTTGCCACACTGTCAACACACTAGGTCTTTACACAAGCTGGTTACTCAGCTTTCCACAGTGGTAACATTCCCGGCTCTCCACTTTCTTGTGGGTAGGTTCTTATGACACTTTATGCACTCTGGTTGATGCACTGAGCTGTTGGGTTTCCTTTGTGGTCAGCTCCATTGAGAGTCAATTTGAATGGACTTCTGCAAGGTAAGATGGGCCTCTGTCAATAGATACTTCTGTATTGCTTCATTGTGCAGACCATACTCTTATGCAGAGAGTCATTTAACACATCATTAAAATCACAGTGCTCAGCCAGCTTCTTCAGAGCTGCTACAAATTGGACTGTTGTTTCACCTTCTTCTTCATTCCTTTTGTGGAACCTAAATCTCTCTTCAATTACCAGTGGTTTTGGAGAAAAATGTGCTTCCAGGATTTTCACAATGTCTTTGTAAGATTTTGTGTCTGCTTATCAGGGTGCAGTGAGCTCTGCACTAAAGTATAGGTTTTAACTCCTACAACAAAATGGACACCTTCTTTGCATCTGTACTTTCATTTGCAATAACAAAAGACTGAAAATGCTCAGTATATGAGTTCCAATTCCCTAGAATCTCATCACAAGGTCCCAGAGGCCCTGTAAACGTAGCCATTGGTGCCCCTTATTTCTTTTTCTTTTTTCCCCTTTCTTTCTCTTGTCTCTTAGTGTCTTTTATTCATGTGTGTTGAGGTCATTCACATACAACTGCTGGTGATTTCCTTTCACTAGCATTGCTTCATTTCTGTCTGCTTCATTTTGATCAGAATAAAGCAGAGCCTGTCTTAGTTTCAGTTTGAACCATAGGTGTAAACAGCCAAGCCCCCAAAAGAGCAAAAAGGTTTTTTCTTACGTCTACTTTTTTTTTTTTTTTTTGCTGGTGCAGCACAGGTTGATCCAATCTTCGGTTGCCACTTTTGTTGTGTTGAATTCCTTTTAATTGTTTGTATTCAGAGAGAGAAATCAGCACAGGATCACAGAGAGATGCAAAAGAGAGAACATCTTTATTGAACTAATACTAAAACCAGCCAGGACTGGCTGAGCTATCCCCTAATACTGTAACTCTATTGCTAAGCTCTGTTGCTATGGCAATCTAGGTAATTAGGCAAGACACAAAATACACAACAACCAGGGATTGGGAATGGTGCAAAACATTTGAAATTGTTACAGGGATAGTGCACTGCCATGACATTCCTCAGATAACCAAACCATTCTTATTCCCTCTTCAGCCCTAGGTAGGCCCACATACAAGCAAACGAGCACCCCACTTTCTTCCACACAGCTCCCATTTGTAAGGAGAAGGAAAGACATAAGTGACACAAAACTCTTCTTTCCCCACCTGAACCCTTTCAGAACCTGTCCCATTTCTTTCTCACTTTCCCCTGATCTGCTCAGCCCAAGGACAATCTCTGTCAGCACTAGCTGAGAAATGCAGACACCAGGGCACAGTGACTGATCATTAGTAACCTGCTTATAGCTTCCACTAAATGCTTTCCAATGGTTCATGAGATTTCAACAAAAGTGTAGATTTATAGCTGTGTCTTGCCTGGAGAATATGTTGAGGAAGAACAGAGGTCCAGAAGGGTATGGGGGGTGGGGAGGGTTGCACTTCAGACATGTATTATTGGGGCAAGAAAGATATTTCCAGGGAAATTAAACTAAAGAGTAGTTCACTAGGCTTTTCAGACACATTATGATCTCTCTGACTCAAGAGCAATCTACTTTCTTTTCTTACTTCAAAAGGTTAAAGGTCTCAATGTCCAGATGGAACAAAGACAAAGTTAACAAGCAACATAGCCTATGATACTGTGGTGTAGCTCCCTTCTGCAACAGGCTTTACAGAACACTGGTGTAATTTACTAATATTATCTGTGAAGGTTCATCTCATTTTGACAAGTATTGTGGGTTCAGCTTTTGGAACGTTAGATATTATAAGCTCTTACCTCATCAGTAAATCAACCTTTATGTTAGGTATTGCCAAAGAAGCAAACAAAGTAGAACAGTAATATGTGTGCAGGAAGAAATGACAGCCATTGCATTACTGGGTAATTATTGCATGCATTGAATACAGGTTAAATAACTGCTGCTTCTTACACAAAAAATGCAATCCAGAAGTCCAGGGCTAAATAAACACAGATTACACCAGTTGAGGAACTTGACCACAAAGACCTGAAATATTTTATATTGCTGTTACTAATTTGAATTTATAAATAAAAAAATTGAAATAAATCCAACATATAAGTTTTTGATATTCATAACTTTAGCTGACATCATAGATTGGATTTGTATCTTGAGCTCAGAATACTATACATTTTGTGGGTTAGGAAAAAAAGGTAGATAAATTAGATAAAACATTTCAGGCCTTTTTCTCTCTTGCTGTCCCTCCTAATTTGGGTATTTTCAAATTAGAAAAAAAACACAACTACTTCTACTATTGATGAGGAATGTGTTGAATGAATGTAAAGGTTGTACCTTGGAAAATTAGGATCAGATTCTCAGCTTGTGTTTGTGTCATTCCAGAAACAATACAAAGGCATACAGCCCTCTCATGGACAGGTCTGTAGATACTGGAGGGAATCTTCCAGGTTAAGGGCAGTTCCCATGGATCATTTGAAAAACCTCCTTCCCACACAAAACAGAAATATCAGAGCAGAACTGCATGAGGGGCTCATTGTGTAGCTTACTTCCCCATTAGTCCCTTTCTTACAGACTGTAAGGTTGACTCTTTAATTAATTAATTAATTGACTGCTTGATTAATTTATTTTACATTTAAATGGTTGTATTATTAAAATATACTCTTAGTGCAGATACATACTCCTTTACACAGTCTGTAAACACAGCATTATATATGAAAGTTATGATGTTGTTCAGGGCTGAAACTTTTCCTGTGATACTATCTGCCTGAAAATGTGAAACAGTTACCTGATACCTTTTTAACTTTGTAAGAATTCCTATCCTTCTCCATTTTCTATTTAAAAGTAATTCTATATAATCGCCTAAAGTAGTTGATAAATTACCTTAAATAGAACAATAAAGACATAGTCCTGCAGTAAATATACCTGCAGTCGTTTCAATGCAATGAGATTTCTTTAAGTGTGAAAACATTTTAAGCTTTATCAGTTCAGTTACACGTTTCCATCTTCATTGAACTGCACATTTCAAGCTAGAAACAAAATGTCATCATTAGCTAAAGTGCCTTTTTCCATAACTAAGCAATCAGATATGTTTCATATTAGTGTTTTTTCAGACATGCAAATTAGATCAAACTCTCTTTCAGCATCACATTTTGTCTCAGGTTTCTCAGTACTGGTAAGTACAAATCTGCACGATGTTTATTCTTGGATCAGTATCAATGATGCAGGACCTTGTTAATCTGACCTTCAGTATTAAAATGTCAGTTTACTTTTGTGGGTGCAGCAAAAAACAAGACTTTTTATACCTACATTTCCCCAAATGCAGTCAGAAGTTTCAGTTCCCAGGATTCAAGTAATCATTTTGACGTTTAGTTGATATAATTTCATTTAATAGGACTCCTGCTAAATTTTTTCTTCAAAGATTAAAATGAGAAGTAAAATTATGACTTTTTCACCAATCATCTAAACAATCTACCTAAAGCATCTATTCATCCTATATATTTCTAGGGCCACCATCATATCGGTCTCTGTGTGCCAGACTGAAGCCTGAAGCATCCCTAATTCTTCTCTTTACTTATTCTTACTGACATGAAGGTTTAGTAGCTCTCACTGTGCCAGGTACAATTCTGTTTGACATTTAGCTCTGCTGCGTGAACACCACGTTATGTATGGGAATGGTGAATGCTGAGCAAAACTCATGCCCAGAAGCAGTGGGGGCTGGGGAAGGTGGTACTGGGGAGACTCACTGGGCAATGTAGTGATAGGTTCAGACCCAATTGAAGCCTGTCTGCTGTCTGGAATGGGCTTTGGATCAGGCCCTCTGAGAGTAACATTGGGGAGTGTCATTAAAGCAGTTGTATCGTTCTTTTTTCTTCTAGAGACACTACTTCTTTTTATGACATATTGAGAACTACTTTATGTTAATGAAAAGGTTTATTCATGATTGAGGTCACAACAAATCATGGGTAAAAGCTACTTCCTCAGCCTCTGTCACAGTTCTCTGCAGAAATAATTTTATGTTCCAAAGGTCACCAGATACATACAAACATTTAAGATGCAGAATGAATAAATCCAAGGTCAAAAAGCATTTTTAGCCTCATTCATCACATCTCCCATATTGATTTCTAAAAGATAAGGAATTTTTAAAATCTTAATTATCTGGGGCAGTGTTTCTTGGATAAAAAAGTGTGAACATTTTAAAGACAGTAAGGGGATTGTCTATACAAACCTCAAGGTTGTGGTATAATGGGGTACAAAACTACCCCACACTTAGACTGCCATGCACTAACTGTTTACATGGATTAACAGTTTATTATTGTGCTTTGAGCTACCCCTTTTTCAAAAGATACTACATTTTTTAGAAAACTTAGGAATCATTTCTGTTAATGATTGTAACATATTACTCTTCTTAGATTTATCTAATTTGTAGTAGTACTGTTGTCACATATTAGGTCACACTTTTTGGTATAATCTTTATTAATTACATTATTCTGTAGTTAAATATAATCAGGCAGATTTACAATGTTTAAAATTCCATATTCATTTTTTTCAAACTAAAATAGTTTGCAAAATTTATATATATACCCGCGCACCCACACACAGAGATATAGATAGATAGATAGATCTTATTTCTTGCACTTGTCCAAGCCCCTACAATGAAAATAAACTAATCAGCATCCTTTTTGTTTATGGAGTTTTGAGTCAATTTCACTAAAAGAATCTCGTGTAATAATACCACAGTGTCACAAGGACTGAAAACAGTGAAGAAGAATGTTAAAAAAATTGCGTCTGGATTTATCAAGTGATCATGAAAATACTCCTTTTAATCTAAATTTATGTAAAAGCTTTTTGCAAATCTTAACATTGGGGATGTATTTCACTTGACCTTCACTTTAAGGGTCTAATTGTCTAATCCACTGTACAACCTGATGATCGTGACCTCAGAGGACAAAAAAGGCAAAAGAGCTGGGGAGTATTATGTTACAAGACATTGAAAATTGTATCACAATCTAAAACAAAGAAAATTTCACTCTTCCATTCCCCACACACTTTCTTCAAACACTCGAAACATACACAAATGAATTATATAGGCTTATTTTTATTGTTGATACATGTTTATTCTTACCCTTTTATAGTAAATGCAATTTTTTCACCATTGAATAAGGGGTTGTCAACCTGAAAAGGTTAAAACACATTGATCTAACCTAATCATACTGAGATCTATATAGCCCTCCTTAGGTATCTGTATATATCTCATCAATTACCTTTACATACCTATAATATCAAACAAAGTTCCACCAGTTAATGGCTGGTTTACTCTCTCTTTTAGGCATCCCAAGAGACATGATTTCTTCTAAGCCTCGTTTTCAAATGTTTGTAACGTTTTACATGAAAAAGTTACTTTTAACTTTCTAAGCAGTATCAGCATCCAGGACTGCAGAGGATCTATACAAAATCACGTTGAGAGGTTTAAGAAAGACAAAAGGACGTGTACAAGAAAATTCCACAAATCCAAAACTGTAGTACAGAAAGAAAGCTCACATAATTTAAAGTAGAGAGAATGGCTAACACCAGTTCTACTATCAATATAGAAGAAGAAGGAGAAAGAGATGGGACATCTATTGATACTCGCTGGTCATCGTTCCAGGTCAAATCCTCATCTGGCAGGGATTATATCAACTGGGACACAATTTCTCTCTCCTTCAGCACCAGTCCTCCATACGGACTCCATCCTTTACTTTGGCCAGAGTCGTCTTCTTTCCCCATCCAGCACTCTCTGTATTCCATCTCCTTCTCAAGAGGGATTTGCTATTTCTAGGACCTGTTACCTTCAGGCTAGCACTTCTCAAACTCTTTTTGCCAATTCCAGTCATGTTTATTTTAAAATACCTTGTCTCATGTTCAAGTATCCAACTGGCAATCCCATTACAACAGGAATGGAAGCAGTCTTTTTCAGATGACTTATGAGAATTACTGTAAAGTTCAGTTGGGGCTGCAGGTTGAGTATTTTAAAGCAATTTTTCAAACAACATAGACATAAGGCCCAATGGTCTTCTAAAGTCCATAGTGTTTTAAAAGTGGATTGTTAAAAATATATATAGTAAGAAAAACATTTTTCTCCTTTCATAGACATAATGAGTTAAGAGAGGATAAAGGACTGACAATTGTTGATCCAAATGTTTATACAGAATTCCCTATGGTCATAACCTTTGCCATAAAAATCAAATATCTTTTTTCATAATGTTCATTTTATAGTGTAGTGTAGCAAAGCTTGTCTATATAGACAGCAAAAGACAAGCTATGTCCCTGAAGATATTGTCCAGAAAGTAATTCAGCCAAAAAGTAATATTGAACTGACAGGACCAATTATAGTATAGAATAAAGAGAATGTTAAACCCTCTTGGATTTAGATAACTGAAGTTTTGCTAAACTAAGATTGTGTTATTGTGATAATAAAAACTTTTCTAGGCTTGCCATATAGAAGCATTTAGAATGGGCAATTGAAGTTTCTAAACAAATATAAGAGGTCACACAATTTCAGCAGAATACCTACAAGTGGAGTATTTAATACATATGACAGATTCTGTAGGCTGGAAATTTGCTGAGGACTGTCAATTCTTCACATGCTTCTAATTTGGAAGGAAGTCTCAGACTACCATATGATAGGTATTTTGTCTCTGTGAGGTCACTGTTCTGGATTTTCTAGTCCTGCTTTGGAGAACTTTCAAAGTGGCTCAAGTTAGGGTCAGGTCAGAACCTTCAAAGTGGATGAATTGGGCTGGTTACATTGAAACTGGCTCCCAGGATGAGAAATATATTCTCAGAAGTATGGTAAAGTTTATTTTATAGGCATAGCCATATTGGGGAAATCAATAAGCTCTTGATGGTCAATGAGCTCTGTCTTCTGTAAAGTGGGTATCCAAGCCCTGTATTAATCTCATGATCACAAGAAGGAATGTGGAAAATATTCAAAAGTACTTAAAACAAAATTTAATAGAGAGTTGTTGTATTAATTTAGATGGAAGAAATGGATTGCAGGTATTAACATAAACCAGTCACTATCCAACATTAAATAATGTTAAACAAGGTTTGGGTTTTCATATACAGAGACCTCAGCCTGCTTAGTGCTATAGCAAACACACCATTAAAAATCCTTCTCACCCTTTATTAAAGATACAGAAAAGAAGGATGAACAGTTAAAGGATTATAAATGTTATGTTTTAAATAAGGCTTTCCTTTCATCAACATTTTTGTTTTCTTTCTCTTTAGATAGAAAGAGTTTTTAAAGTCTCCCTCCCCATTGTTTGACAGTCTTTTGTAAGGCATAAGAGATGGTAATAAATAATTGTCCTTTCAGATAAAAGAGAAGAAATTGATTGAGTTGACTTGAAGGTGTTGTTAAAGTCTCATCCTGTTGTTAAAGTCTCATCCTGTTTCATTTCAAGTGACATTTGGGATTCAGCTGGAAATGGCAAGGCAGTGCTGATGATATCTGGATCCCTCACTCCAACCCATTCTGGTTAGGAATGGTGGGAGTGGCAGCCATGATGGTAAAGATTGCTCCAGTAGCCTCTATCTGTTCTTCTAAATCTCCCCCAGGACATCCTGAGGTTTAATCCAGACCGGTGAGGTGCTGTGCCACTACTTGCCCAACAAACTGGGGTGGCTCACAATGCTTTGCTGCTGTAGCTTTCAACCTGAGCTCCTCCCAAGCTGCATGCAGGTCATAGCTTGAGTGTCTGTGTATGGCCACATACTTGGTGCAGTAGCTCTGACCCCAGAAGCCTGCCAGAAAACACCATCCACACACTGGCTTCCAGAAGCCTTGGTTACCACTTGAAAAGTGATCCCAACACCTTCCCCATCATGGATTCCCCCCCCAAAGAAACTGTGTTTTGTAATGTCCAGCCCTCTCCAGGACAGTCCAGATATATTAGGTTTAAGGGGATCAGTATACAACTGTCTTCTACCTTAAATGAAGTTACCCAAACAATTCACAACACTGGATTAGTTTTAATTAAAGAATAAAACAAGTTTATTTAACTATAAAAAATAGATTTAGAAGTGAATGCAAGCATAAGGTATTAAAGTCAGAAATATATACAAAGTGAAAAGATAAATTTAAGAAACTAGACTTGGTTTAAGGTAAAATCCATTACAAGTTTCCATTAATGTTGCTGATCAACTTCTCAGACCAGGATCTGCTCCCAAAATCCAGAGGCTGTTTCTTTTGTCTTTTGAGTTGAACGAGAGATGGATAGGGAGAGATAACTAGGGGTGTTTTTGGCTCCAACTTTTATAGTCCAGTCCTCCTTTGAGATGAATTTTCCTGATGGTTACCTCTCAAAGCAAAGTTTATTCCAACAGTAAAAGCAGCAAAAGAGTAAAAGAGGTTCCATGCTGTTCTTCTTACCTCTGTTTCTTGCAATGCAGATTTTCTTGTTTCCTGTCTTCCCCCTTCCTGATATCTGAGAATGCTTTTTACTATTTATATGTAAATTGAGGTAAACACAAAGGTCTTTTGGGGGGGAAGAGAAGGGAGGGCAAAGAGAGGGAGGGGTTGAACATATGCCAAGATCATCATTTAGGAGGAATTCATAACTATACTAATAGTGTTGCTACATATATTTCACCATGATGCTATAGGTCAATGAGTTACTAGTTTTCAAATGATGTCTTACAAGATATATTTTGTACAAAGATTAATACAGTATTGTGTAGGGTGTGAATACAGTGGTCACACACCCTTTGGTTTCTTTAAGGACTGTTGCATGGTTGAATTTAATAATGATTCAAGACTGTCAAATAACAGGTTCATATGGAATTATTTAATCCAAGATTATTAACCAAAGATTAATAAAGCACCAAAAAGAACACGATAAAAATACTACCCCCTGTAGATGGTGAAGAGAAAGTAGCTTGCTCCTGTCCTCTGTACCTGAGGGAATGTTGAAAAATCTTAATTCCCAGTCCAACTTCCCAAACCTCTGTCCTTTGATAGAGTGTGAGACAAAAGAACTTCTTTTTGGAGGGAAAATATTTTCCCACAATTAGTTACACTATGTCCTGTTTTACCTAATTGTTTGTGGAATTTCTTTTATGATAATTTTAGGTTACATGATCAAAAACTAATTATAATTGACAGGTCTGACAACGGCAGTTCTTACTGAGTAACAAAACATATTTTAATCAACGGGTCATGGCTTCATTCTTTACAGAAGCCATCAATAATAACAATTATTCCTTATCATTCACTCAGTCCATTACAAGAAAATCTGCCATAACAAGTATTCCTTGTTAATGACCCACTTTTATTTCTAACATACTTATGTAGATACTTTTTTACAGTTTAAAGGGTCTTTACCTTAGACATATATGTTCCCACAGACATGGAAGCACCAGCAATAATGAAATATAGTCCAAATAGTTGATCACATAAAGTTCCTTCATATAGGTCACTTATAGTTTAAGAACCAACACTCTGGGCCTTACAATTCAGACAAACTCTTTGCAAATATTATAAAAAATTCTGGAGAAATAGCTAAATTGCAAATGAATTTAATATTCAAATGACAGAGGAAAAAAAGCAAGTTAATAATTACTAAAAGTTGCAAACAGGATACAAAAAGGGTGTGATGGGTGGAATAGCCCATTCCCCTCATTAATTTGTCCACCAATTAGGCCTAATATCCGACACACCAATTTTTAAAAAATAATTTCCAATTCACATCTTTTGTTTTTACCAAGAATGCTTTTAACATAATCCTTGAATTATATCAAGGTGGCCTTTTTTTGCTTAGACTAATTTAGGCTCTGTCTGGGTCTCTTGCACCTGCTTATAATATTAATTATTCAAAGCAACTTGACATACTTTTGTTATTAATGGTTATGGTTACATATTATTAACTTTCATATAATTTTTAAAAAGCTCACAATTAGAGTAAATTTGCCAGCCCAATTATTATAGCACAATTCCAAGCCTGTTGATAAGAATTGTGAACTCCAGTTCAGGAGTTTCTGGTAATCATCTTCGTAAGATCTGCCGAACATGTTCAGTGGCTAGAGTGGCTGAATTTTATGGCCATACTGAATTTATTACATGTGTGCAATGCAAGGGTTCATGTCTGTCAGCATCTGCTCCTATAAATAGTTTAAGGAAATCTCAAGATGCTAGCTCTCCAACAAGTAAAATAAATTAGACAAAGGAGATTCCCTCTATGCCATCCAAATGCTGGAAGTGTGAGACATGGCCAGACATTCAATTCAGAAGGAATTTTACCTTTATTATATGATTTACATTAATTTTCTGTTTAGTCTATCCACACGTCTGTCACCCATTAAGCACTCTTACAGATAGAGGCACTTTAACTGGAAGAATGGTTTAACGCTAATAAGTGGTTACATTTTGCTCTATCCCTTCTTGAGTTTGGGTACATCCAGCTTTCAAGTAAGATATTCTTGGGATGTTGTAACAAATTTATTTTGTTGTTACAGACCATCCATCCACCGAGCCCTTACAAGCTTCATAAATAATGTAATTACAGCTGCTTAGTTATTTAATTTTTTAATATTAACAAGATCACTTTTCCACCCTACCACTCTGCCTTCTTTCTGAGTATCTGCATTTGTTTCTCTTATTCTTTTCTATATACTTAATCTCCTCTTCATCCAGAGTCACAAATATTTTTGTCTTCATTTTATGTTCCCTCCCATTTCCTCAGTCCACCCAAACGCTACTCCTTATTTCTCTCTTTATCTCTTTTACCTATTCATGACCTCAGAATTTGTGTCTTGCCATCTCCTACACATGGAACAACCCCTTAATTAACAGCTCCAACATGTAGTTCTTCCAATTACTCATGAAAACGGACACAAAACATTCCAGCAATAATGACCACAACTCATTCTGTTTGCCTATATAACACCTGCCCTGTTGTTTTATACCGTATTTTATGCCTATGCCTTTCAACTGCCTGCTCGTCAAGTCAGAAATACTATGTATTTTAAAGCACATTATGCTTCTATGATGATTCATAAACAAGAACATATACTCATGTCTGCTACCATTTTAATATGCCCTTATAAATTATTTAATTTCCATGAGTTTTGTTATTCCCAGTACAATATCAATATATATTTTTTTAAATCTCCTTTGAAATTTCCAGAAGTTTGCCTATTCATGCTCTTTCTGAAATATTTCCTTAATATTCTTTACTTTTACTTGTTTCTCAGTTTTCTTATGTCCCTCCCAACTTCATTTATAGATATAGATATAATTTTGAATATTTACTTAGAATCACACTTCCTCTTGAATTACTACACTGACACACTACATTTTGAAAATATAGGCCTTTGTGACCATCTATATCTATATCAAGCAAATATTTGAGAATGAAGAAATAACTATGGTATATATGTGGATAGAAAAAGCTATTGTACTTCACTATTTTAACCTCAAAATATATTTTCATTAATAAAGCCACATTACCCTTTATGAGTACAACAATGGTAGGAGTTCTGCTTTGGAAGGGAAGGAAGACTTTGCAGTTAGGACTGCTTTTCCCGAAGTTTGGGGTGTTCCTCATTGGAAGGATGTGAACAGATCAGGAGCACAGACAGACCTCTTAGTTGTTCTTCAGAGTCTCAGATTTCCTCAGATTCACAAAGTTAGTTTCTCGCTGCTATAGTTGTGAAGAAACTCTTCAGAATGTGACTTGAATTTAACTGATGCAATGTCTGACTGAGTTTCGAGAGTCACTGAAGCAATAACTCTGAAGTATGAACTGATTCATCCATTTAAATGAGTGCCTACTCAAATACCGATAATATTTTAAATGTCAGCATTAAATGTTCATCAAAGCATATCAGAAAGGTGAATTGAAATATTTTAAAATACAATTGAATTTCATTTAATTAAAATTCTAAACTATGGGAATACCTTTGGAAATATATGGAAGTAGAGAAAGGCATGCAATTGGCTCCCATTTTCCCAAAGGGGTATCAACTTTCAAAAGCCTGTGAAATGCTTAGATAGAGCATTGGACTGGGGACTCAGAAGATTTGGCTTTGATATCTGCCTTTTGTACTAGACTTCCTATCTGATCCTGAGCAATAATACACCTGTCTCCTTTTGCCTGTATAGTCCTTGAGACAAAGATTATTTCTTAACGTGAGCCGTAATATTGGTTGCAGTGCTTACATTATGGTATATGGAATGTATAGATTTCAGTGTAATAAGGATACAAAAATTATCATCTAGTCTGACCTCTATCACATGTTTGTGAGTGATTCCTTGAAACTTTTGGCTGAACTAGAACATATCTTTCAGAAAGACGCCCAATCTTGATTTAAAGAGTCTAAAGTGATTGTGAATTTACCATATCCCTTTAATTAAACTGTTCCAATGTTTAATTACTCTCACTGTTAAAAAATCATACCTTATTTCCTATTTGAATGTTCCTGACTCCAGTATCCAGTCACAGGATCTTGTTATGCCTCAGGCTGCTAGATTAAAGAACCATCTAATGTCAGATAAATTCTCCTTGTCAGGTCATTATAGATTGTAATTAAGTCTTTTCTTAACTTTCTTTTTGATAAGTGTAATAGATTAAGCTCCAGTACTTCTTATTGTAAGGCATGTTTGCCAGACCACAAATCATTCTTGTAGCTCTTCTCTGAACACTGTCCAACTTTTCAACATCCTTTTTTAAGTGTGGCACCAGAATGGGAAACAAAATTGCAGCAGTGTTCTCATGAATGCCATACACAAAAGTAAAACAAATTATATTATGTACAACCCTAAGGTCCCTCCTAATCTTTTATACATTGCCTGAAAAGCCTGAGCCATGAATTTTCAGCCCTATGGCATAGACTTCTCCCACTTGAGCTACAGAATTAATTACACTTAAATTCCATCTTAATCACATGGCATTTGTTAAAGAAAGCAATATAAATAATAAGCACAATATTAAAAGGCTTCCACACAGCTTGAGTTCCAGATTTGTCCTTCCCCTTTCTTACAAGGAACCACATTCTATGTGAAGTCTAGACAGCACAAAAAGACAGCTAGTGGCTGAACAATCTACTGTAAGATAACATTACACAAACATCTTTAATAAATCACAAAATAAATAAAATACATTTTCATAAACAGGAATCCCCAGTAGACCATTTATGTTCACTTAAAATAAGTCTTGGAGCATTGGGGAAATTCTAGAAGACTGGGAGAAAGCTAATGTGCCAATTTTTAAAAAGGAGCAACAGGATGACCCAGGTAATTATAGGCCTGTCAGACTGACATTAATCCTGGGCAAGATAATAGAGCAGCTGATTCGGGACTTGATTAATAAAGGAGGGTAATGTAATTAATGTAAATCAACATGGGGTTAAGGCAAATAGATCCTGTCAAACAAGCCTGACATCTTTTTTTGATGAGATTACAAATTTAGTTGATAAAGGTAATAGGGTTGATGTAATGTACTTAGACTTCTGTAAGGCATTTGACTTGATACCTCACAACATTTTGATTAAAAAGCTAAAAAGATATAAAATGAGCATGACACATATTAAACAGATTAAAAATTGGCTAATTGATAGGTCTCAAAATGTAATTGTAAATGGGGAATCATCATCAAGTGTATGTGTTTCCAGTGAAGCCAAGTGGGATCGATTCTTGGCCCTATGCAATTTTTATCAATGACCTGGAAGAAAACAAAATCATCACTGATAAAGTTCACAGATAACACCAAAATTATAGGAGTGGTAAATAATGAATAAAATAGTTCACTGATTCAGCACAATCTGGATTGTTAGGTAAAAAGGGCAAAAGCAAAAATATCCATTTTAATATGGCCAGATGTAATGTATATACATAGGAACAAAGAATGTAGTCCATAATTACAGGATGGGGGAGTCTCTCCTGGGAAGTGACTCCAAAAACGTTTTAAAAGTTATAGTGGATAATTAGCTGAACATGCGTTCCCAGTGTTATGCTATGGCCAAAAGAGCTAATGTGATCCAGGGATACTGTCATAAGCCTTTGGGGGCTACCTCCTGCTACCTCAGAGTTACAAAGTCTATGGGGAACATCAATTCATATAAAAAGGAGAGTCTTCTCAATATTAACTTACACCAAACACTCTGTTTGAGTTTGAAGGGGATGGGAACTTCTGATTCCCATTCCCCAAGTACCAGATTCACTACTCACAGGAGGGGCGGAAGGATGTAGTATCAAAGGCCTAATATCACACTGTGGTGCCTGCCAGCCTTAACCTCTGCAGCCAGGATTCCAGAGCCTGGGCATTCTTGTAGGGGCATGGGATTGGTGAGTATCCTTCTTGAGGACAATTTCCCTGAAGCTTTCCAGCAGTTCCTTTTGGGAGCTGTAGAGCTACTGTCTGCTCTCTTTCAGTGCTGCTCACCAAATGACTGGAGCTTCCTGCTTTTAAACTCCTGGCATGACTGATAGGTGTGGAGGGGCATAGTGAGCGTAATCCATAGTAGCTCTTTAACCCCTTTGTCACCATTGCAGGGTTTATACACCCCATCAAAGATGCATAAATGGGAATTTCAAGTAGGAATAGAGAAGTTGTTTTGCCACTATACTTGGCACGGATGCAACAGCTGCTGGAGTACTATGTTCAGTTCTGGTGTCCACAGTTCAAGAAAGATATTGATAAATTGAAGAGTGGGCAGAGAAGAGCCATGAGAATGATTAAAGGATTAGAAAACATGCCTCATAGTGACAGACACAAAGGGCTAACTCTATTTAGCTTACCAAAGAGAAGCATAAAGGATTACTTGATTTTAGTCTATAAGTATCCACAAGGGGAACAAATATTTGAGAATGGGCTTTTCAAACTAGCAGAGAAAGCTATAATATGATCCAGTGACTAGAAGATGAAGTTAGACAAATTCTGCCTTGAAATAAGACATAATTTTGTAAGAGTGAGAGTAATTAACCATTGAAACAATTTACCTAGGGTCAGGGTGTATTTTCCATAACTGGGTTAAGAGGGGATGTTTTTCATAAAGACATGCCCTAGAAATCATTTTGGAGAAGTTCTATGGCCTTTGTTATACAGCAGGTAAGACTAGATGATCACAGTGGTCTTGGCATCTATGAATATTAAAAAAAAACCCAAGAAAATATTTTACTAAAACAGAATGAAATAAGATGATTTGCAGCATGTGCAGTAATAAATTCTGTCAATGAAATTTTTAGAGTGGTATTTGAGAATACTACATATGGCCCAGATCCTGCAGACACATACCCTTGCTTAACTTTATGTATAGGGTGTAATCCTATGGGAGTCAAGGGCTCCATTCACAGCACATGGAGCTAACCCTGTGCATAAGTCGTTGCAGGGTCATAGCCTTAATGCAATTCCCTATGCAAGATGTTTCCTATTTTTCCCCTCCAAATTCCCCAAAATATCCTTCAACACTTTTTTTTTCTTTAAAAAAAATAAATTAAAAAAAAAACAGTGGCAGAAAACTGCACATCCATCAAAATACTTCAATAAATTAAAAAATAGCTTAGGTAAGTAACACAATTAAGTTATTCTAAATAGTGACAATGCAATTTAATTTGAAAAAGTCTGCAAAAGCTCTTAATTAATGCTGCAATTAATTCCAGATTTCTTTCAGCTACTGAACCAGTATATTATAGATAATTTGTATTCATTTGGTTTATGTTGAGAAAGTAGTCCATGAATAAGTTACACGTGTATGTTTAGTATCGGTATGCACTTGCACAGGTACTTATGAAAGACTTCAAAATGACTTTCCCTAGAGGTAGTCATAAAGCTTGCCATAAAGTTCACTATATATCTGTTACTAGACATTTAATGTGAGTCAGGTGCTGGCTGTCCACAGGAGAGTCTTGTCATGCAGCAGCATGAAGTCAGAGCATTCTTAGTGCTTCCCACTTAATTAAAAAAGCTGCACAATCTGGGTCTTTGACTGTAACATCAAAGGATCACCAAATTGCTGCACAAATGGTAGTTTTGATGATAGTGGCTGTTCCATTTTCTTCAGCAGCTTCTCCAAGCATGAACAGTTTCTTTCAGAAATGCTTTAAAACTCCTTCTGGTTATAACAGACATAAGTTTCCCACATAATAGACACTTTTGGAGACTGTATCATTATTTTTAAAGGGGTAAAGTTGAAGGCAAGATTTGGAAGCACAGAAAGTATAAGGAAAACCTAGAGATTGAATATCCTTTAATCCTTCATGGCCTGTATACATTTATTTTTAATTTAAAAAAACCCAAACAATTCAAAGGGCAATGATTTCACTTTTTCCAAGGAGACTCTTACACTGACAATTACCTATCTAATTCTTATTGCTCACAAGCTTCTAACCAATAGCAAAAAAGAAATATAGTTTCCTTCATTACCTGCAACAGTACACTCTGAATAGGTTTGTTTCTTTGACTGTGAATTCTATTTAAATAAAGCTGTAACATAAAGTAATAGCAAGATAAAGAACAGACCAGTGAGTCTTGCAGTAAGTGCTGAAAGTTGTCATACTAATGCACATTTTGATAGTGTTCCACACTGTAGAAACACATTACCAACTCTAGTGCGTTCCAGTACTAAGAGGCTACCTCCAGCTACCTAAATGTCTTTTTAGATACTGGTAGTTTCCATGATCCCTGTAAGAGCAGTTGCCTTGGGTTGCAAATGGAGAGGTGATCTCTAAAGTAGTCTGATCCAAAACCTTGAAGAGCAGGATCCTGAATTGGACTTAGAAGCAGCCAAGGTCTCAGTGGAAGATGCAAAAACACTGATGCAATGAGTTTTATACAAGTGGCACCATGCTAGAGTTATGGTCAAGGCTAATCAAGTGATCCTAAATGGAGAGAATTACACTTGTCTAGACTTGACTGAAATACATTGATCATGATCAGGACCCTACCAAATTCAAAGTTTTGTGGTTAATTTCACGGCCAGAGGTCAGATGTTTCAGATGTTGCAACTGTGGGAGTCCTGACCCAAAAGGGGACCATGAGAAGGTCACAAAGCTGTTGTAGTGGTAGCTGTGGGATTGCCACCCTCACTTCTGTGCTGGGCTCTGAAGGCAGCAGCCGCAAAGCTTTCTGCAGCTGGTGGAGGCTCCTGGAACTAGAGGTGAGTGATCTCCTCAGGCTGCTGGAAGCACCCAGGCCAGGGGCACCCAGCTGCTAGTTCTGTCTGGCTGGGGTAGGAAAAGGACTTTCTCTTCCCCTGCATGGCTGGTCTTAGGGTGGTGATCAGACCCACCTCTCTGTACCTCCCCTGGCTGCAGGAAGCTCTGCAGCTGGGCATCAGCCCCAGAGCTTCCTGCATCTGGAGGTGGTTCCTGTAGATCATGGTGGGTCTGATCTACCCTGTGCTGGTGGGAGTGATTATGCACAGGACCACAGGACCCAGGCCCACGGGCTCCAGCCAATTTGGGGGCACACAGAGAAATAGGTGCCCCGAGCCTAGCAGTAGCCATGGGGAGCAGAAGACACAAGCCTGGGCTCCTCCACCAGGAACTGCAGGGGCAGAAGCCTTGAATCTGTGTGACCTGAGCCCCTCAGTGCCCCAAGTCATGGCCGAAGCCACAGGGGGTGGAAGCCCCCAGCCTAGCTTTGGGGCTGCTGCAGCACAGGACTGAAGGTATACTATCCACACTTCTGAATGGGTCTGATCTCCTCCTGAGAGCAGCCATGCAGGGGAAAAGCAAGACTTGTCCCTTCCTAGCTTGGCCAGGACTAGGAGCTAGAAGCTCCCTGCTTGGTTGTTCCAAACAACCCAAAGGAGATCGGATTTCATGGGGAAGGACTTATTTCACAATCTGATTTTTTATTTGAAATTTGATGCAGTTTTCACAGCCATGAAATTGGTCAGGCCCTAATCATGATTGCTGAGTACTCAGGGAGGGAAAAGAGCCTGATCCTTAAAAGCGCTTAGCAGCTGCACTTCTACTCAACTGCTGGAAAGAGTGTGCCAATTATTTCAGTGGACATACTCCAGATTTACTCCAGTCTAAAGGAGAGAAGGATTTGTCCCATACTTGTTTATGTTAATTACTGTGGATGCTTTTTCTTAAAAAAGAAAATTAAGTCAGTTTGTTATATTAATTTTACTGAAATGTGTAGATGAGTATTTTTTGGTAACAGAACAAACTGAGGAAGCATAATAAATAAATATTATATCAACTAACTAACCTGTAAGTGGTGACAACCATGAAGAAGGGAAAGCACAAGTGGAAACCTGTGGCTAATAAAATAGGACAAAGCATTATACTATAATCAGAGCTCCTGCCAGCATATTAAAAAGAAAAAAAAAGTCATGCAAGAAAATCTAATAAATATAAGATGTTTTCTCCTGCTTTCCTCCATGGTTATTTCTCTTGCTATTGTTAATATTTAAAGAAGTATGTAGTTAAAGTATCCCAGTGGATTGTTTTCATAGTTGTGTACATTGAATTGTACTATTCAAAATATAGGAACCTTGAAGAGAGGACTCAAAGCATGGCTGACTGTTTGACTTTAACATGGCAAACTGAACCAAAACCAATTAGCAATAAGAAGTTACTTAATTATTTATTATAGTGCAATTATTGGTACTTGCTTAATGTCAGTTTTTCAGAAATAATTAATACATTTGTCTACAGCAACTAAATTATCTCACCTTGTTAACAATATCTAGCATTCTTGCCAAAATGTATCAAAACTTCTACATAAATGATTTAAAAGTTGATAGTGTTGCCCTGCTGTTCATTGTGATGATTTGTTTTGTTTTTACTTTCAGCTTCCTTCCAGGGAGAAAATGTGAGGGTTTTTTTGTTTGTTTGTTTCTTTTCTTTTTAGTCATGCTGCTATCTCAGATTCTTTCTTCCAGAAAAATTTTTAGCTGTTGATTTATAAATAATAAGTATTTTCCTATGTGATGATGTGCAGGGTTGGCTTGCTTGAGTTTTAAGACTTAAATGACTAAAATACTATTTTTTAATTTTGAATGATTGTTACTCTTTAAATTAAATCATTTAATTAAATGAAAAATCAATAAATGTTGTGTCACTTACAAATTTATACTAAAAAGTGGCCAATGATTGGAGGTTCCCAGTTCATTTTGGGTACCCACTTTCAAAACACCCAAAATCAGTTGCAACTTTTGTAAGTTTTGACCAAAGCTTGTTATCAACCAGTACCATAGGGAGATGAGGTACTCTGTGAGTTAGTTTCTTGGGTATTTGCCAACAGCAGGGGAATGGTGACACTCAGGAAACTTGGATCCTATTCCACACTCCAGAGCAAAGTGCACTGTAATGGGCATAGACATTTCTGCCCATTCCCTACAAGCATGACCCCCTTCTCCCCATCCCCTTCAGCTAGTCCCCTGGCACATCCACGCCCCATCTTCTTGCCCAGCCAGTCTCATTTCCCAATCTCTCTGCTCCTAGACTGATCTGTCTCTTCTAGCTCCACCTCACTGCCCCTGTTCTCCATCCCCACTGGCTCCAACTCATAGTTTACCTCCCTGAGTTTCTTCTCCAATCTTCTCCCCTGCACCCTGGCTCTTTAGCCAGCCACCCCAGTCTGAATCCGTTTGCGAGAGGGGGGAAATGCCTCCTTGTCAGGGTATAACAGTAGAAATACCTTCTCTTGGAGTGGGGGGTGGGTGGGGAGGGGAATGCTGAGGACTTTCAGGCGGTTGCTGATGGCAAATCTTGCCTTTCCTTAGCCCTTTCCTCAGGAGCTTCAAGTGAAATCTCCTTTCTCTTCCCTGGCCTGCTTTGTGCTTTTCTGATTCTTTTAAACTCCTCCTTCAGTCTGTGCATCTCTTGCAGGTGAAGTATGGTGGCTGGTTGAGCCCAGAGCAGTTCCTTAACCCCAGGTTGCCTAGTGTAGGGTTTGCACACCCCATCACACAATTCGGGCCATTGGATTGTCCACCCCCTGCCCCCCCACAACTCCTCCTGGAGGAAAAGTCAGCATTTTGGTGAGTTTTTCTGGCTCTATGCTAAATTTGAAAAGTGTAGAGCTGGAAAGACAGGGACTAATGCATAGGCCAAGGGCTTGTGTCCTTCATGGCGTTTAACCATCTTCAATGGGTATAGTCAGTGACAAGCTTGAATGGATTTCCCAGGTGAGATATCAGAGAAAATCTACTGCCCATTCACAGTGAGACCTTCCTTCTTTATCATGGAATATTCCTGCTCCCATGGGAATAGGCTGAAGCTCTGTTAGAGTACTGGGTGTTTATCTCCATTTGTTTCCTTGGACAGATGGCACCCCATCCCACTTCTGAAGCATTGATCTGTAAAATGACCTCTTTTGAGAAGTCAGAACTAACCTGGAAAGGCTCTTTATATAAGAGTTCTTTCATTTTCTGACAGTCCTTTTCACAGGACTCAGACCAGTGTACCTTTTGGGGGCTACTTTCCTTAACTAGGTCTCTGATGGGGGTGCTATCATCAGATCCTCTGGCACAAATCTTCAGCACTAGTCTGTAAGCCCCAAAACCTTCTGATTTGTTTCTCTGTGGCTGGGCATGGGCACAATTTGAGGGCCCAAGCTTTATCCATGGGGGGCTGAACTTGTCGCTTCCTCAAAATATATCCCAGGTAGGTGGTTTCTTCTTTCTCAGTCTTGTACTTTGTAGTATTTGCCTTTAGCTCAGCTCACTGTAAGGACTGAAGTACCACAGTGACTTGTGCTAAATGTTATTTCCACTCTCAGCTGTAGATGACCACTTAAGCAGCTTCATATGAGCCATATGGTTGAAGAGCTTGATCCATGAGCCATTGATATGTTGCTGGGCCTCTTCAGAAGCCAAATGACCTAATCCAAAATTGATATATAGTCCAAATGATGTGGCAATGATGGTTTGCTCCTGGGACTCTAGTATGAGTGCGATACACTAGTACCCTTCATTAATTCTAATGTGTTAATATACCAGGCCTCACCCAGCCAATCTAACAGGTCATCTACTCAGAGAATGAGGTAAGCATCACACTTAAATAGCATTGATCTTTTAGAAGTGTGTGCAGAACTGGACAGTTCCATTCGGCTTTGGGACCAATGCAAATGGGCTTCACCACTCGCTGTGGAATTCTTCAAGGACTCCTACTTCCATTATCACCTGGACTTTTTGCTTCACAGCCTCCTGCATTTTTGGGGGGAAAGGTGGGGGGCAGTGGCCAGGGATTCTCTCAGATGAGTTATCAAGGTTCCATTTGGATCTGATGATGTATGAGATTAGTCTGCCCTGACTGGGAGGAAAACACTGTTGAGAAGGCTTTAATGAAGCTTCTCATCTGGACCCTGTGTTCCAGGCAGAGGTGTTCCCCCATCTGTATACAGTAAGGGACCAGTGAGGTGGGCACTTGGGGCCCCAGTTCTAACTCAGGGGTATCAAGAGTGATAAATAAGTTCTCTCACTTATTCCACAGTTTTAGAAGCTTAATGTGATAGAATTACTTCTTGTCAAGTTTTGTGATTTCATAGTTAATTGGCCTGACTTGGCATACCTCTTCATATGGTCCTTGACATTTGGAAAGTAACTTGGGCTCCATATTTGGGAATAGAAGGAGTACCTCACTGACTGCCTTAATTACATGCATATACACCCCTTTGTTGTAGGTCCTCTTTTGGGTCTTTTGAGCACTGATAAGGTTTTCTCTGGCAAAGGCTCCTAGAGCTTCAGAATACACCATAACACAAACTCCATTATAGGACTCTGCCATTCCCACATCTCTTGGACAAGGTTAAAAATCTACTGAGTCATCGCCCATACAAGAGTTCAAACAGGGATAATCCAGTTCATGACCGGGGAATTTCTCAAATAGCAAAGAATGGGCGTGGGGTTGGAAAGGGATGGAAATTAGCTGTCCCAATGACAGAAGTCCTCAGAAATATATGTTTTTTAATATCCACTTCAGAGTCTAGTTGAATCATTCAACCCATTTGTGGTGATAGACAGATGTACATAAGGTCTTTATTTTTAGAAAATCACATTCCTGTTTCAGCATCTGAGACATAAAGTCTTAATCCATGAGTATCTCTTTAGGTACCCATACTCAAGCAATGACTTTCAGCAGTGCCATGGCAATGGTCTTTGCATTGATGTTGCATAAAGGGATTGCCTCAGGATAGTGAGTAGCTTAATAAACTATGATTAATATGTGTTTGTACCCCACTGCACTTCTTTCCAAGAGGCCAATGAGATCTATCCCAATCTTTTCAAAGGGAACATTGACGATGAGGTGGGGGAACATACGTCCTTTCTGTCCACTGTTTGGTCTTATGAGTTGATAATCAGGACTGAAGCTGCAAAAGTCTTTAACTTTCTTGTGTACTTTGGGTCAAAAGAAGTGTTCCAAAGCCCTGGCCAGGGTCTTCTTGTGTCCGAGGTGACCAACAGAGGGGATAGCGTGCACCAGTCATATAACTTTACACTAATGAGGTCTAGGAACAAGATGTTGAGATTGAACTTCCCCCATCTATCTGTCTCGCTGCAGCCATTTTAGTCTTTTTGCCTGGAGCTAGAACCAAGGGTATTGCTCTGCTCACTTAGGATGTTTCACTTTCCCATTAACTACTAGCAGTTGGTCATAAACCCGACTTACGTTTTTGTCCTGCCTCTGGTCCTTTCTGATGGCCGTGGTCTGATCAGTATTTCCCTCTCCATGGGGGTGTGAATATTTACTCGCTATTGGAAGGTCCTGCTGGAGGAGCCTCCTTTTTGTTGGATTGTTTCTCTCCAGGATACAGCTCCTCGGATAAACTGGCTAACATCATAGTCTGTGGGATTCTGTCTCCCCAGGTCTCCTTGGCTACTTCCTCTGGCATCTCTGGAGTCAGTTTAAACACCTTCAGTATCCCTGAGAAAGATTCCCAATCCCAACCCAAAATAATGGGGTAGACTAGGGTTGAGATCAGCCTCACTACAAGGGACTCAGCATTTTCACCTACAGACAACTGTACACATGCACTGGGATAGAGTTTAACATGTCTGTGAATACATTGCAGGATTCATGGGGATTTCAAGGTTTGGGACTAAATTATCTCAGACTAGGGTCTGCCCACTTCCAGAAACCTCCTGACCTGTTACCTCAATTCTGTTTATCAGCACAGGGACTATTACTTTCACTGGAATATTCTTTCAGGCATGATTTTCTGCTGGCCACATATCTCCATAACCACATTCTATACAGGGATCTTCTTTATACCGGTGACTTGGGAGACCCCATGAAAATTATATTTCTGCATTTGGCTGAGAGGTCACTGGCCATAGGACTGATATCTGAAGTCACCTTTCCCTATGTGCCTTGACTGCTCACCCCACCTGACTTTCAAGTGGGAGTACGCATAGGGGTCCAAAGAGACTTTGTCTGGACTATGGTCTGAGAGGCTGGTATTTCCTATCTGGGTCCAGGTGAGGGTTTAGTGGCTGATTGGGCACCTTAGAAACTGATGCTGTGGGGACCACTTTGTATACTCACCAGTTCCATGGGCTGGGCTCTCCCTTGATCAAGAGGCTCCCTTGGACTCTGGTAGTTGCTCACATGCAGCATTTAGGGCCATCTCTGCAGCTAAATAGTTCTCCATCAGTCAGACCACATCAGATAGGGACTCTTGCTAGTGTGTAACAACCCAAACCCTGCCCCCCAGTAGGGATTATGTGAGCAAATTGCTCCACCAGAATGAGCTCAACCACCTCGACTCCAATCTGGATTTAATCACCACCAGCACAGGTCCCTTAATTTCTGGGTGACCATGGGGGGCTGGGCTCCCCAAGGGTATTTCTCCCCCTGAAGCCTCTGTCAGAAGGTCTCCTCCATGATGTCATCCTCAGGGCCCAACTTTGTGAGTTTAACAGGTACGGGTGGGGCCTCTGAGCTCCAGTTTATATTGTGGCTGTATTAAGGCCACGACCTGTTGGACCAGTCATTGCTCATGTTTCTGCAGTTGTGCCCCTAAATCCCAGATTAGCAGTTGTTGCTGGGTAACCATTTGCTGTAGGAGTTGCTGCTGCTGCTGGTGGTCTTCCTGTTTCTGCTGCTGATTCTCCATTATCCACTTAAACAGACTCTCACACTTCATTTGAGTCTGACCTACCAGCTGACTTCTTCTAGTCTGATGTCATTTGACTATCTGGGTCAGTCAGTTCCCCCCTGGCTTCAAGGGTGGGAAAGTTGTCTTCATTTTCCACCAAGTTGTGATGGTTGTTACCTATGGAAAGCATCAATTTGTGGTCAGAGTGTTAGGCCCTTCAAAATGAAGAGGCAGAGCAGGGAACCATGGCCCTCCCACTACAGCAAGCTCTAGCCCAGGGCCCTGTGAGGGCTATCAGTGGAATGCTTTAAGTCTGCCGTCACTGGGCCACTTCCTACCAACCCTTTATTGTCCAAAGTTCACAGCTGTAGCAAGAAGATGGGAAAGGGATCAGCTCAGTGCTTGGCCCCTTTTTGTGACTTGGTGTGGCATGGCAGCTTTCTCCTGCTTGGGGTGGTGGCTGCCTTCTCTTGTGACTTGGCCCTGTGGTCAGACCAGTTCCAAGTCTTTTCTCTTCTGGGGTAGTCCATAAACAAAACAAGGCGAAGGAACACAAACAAACTGAGTTAGTATGCGAGAGGGAGAAATGCTCCTGTTCAAGATATAACAGTAGCAGGTCCTCCCTTCCCTCAGGGAGGGACTTTCAAGTAGTTGTGGATGGGAGATCCTACCTTCCCTTGGTCCTTTCCTGGGCACCAGTAGGGGGTAGCACTGAAAGGAAAGGAGTATTGGATCCATGGGTCACAGCATCCCAGAGCTTCAAATATATGGAAAATACTGCCCGGCTGCATTCTGGAGCATGCTTGGTACAGATGGAATCTTTGGAGTTTTCACCTTCAAAATCCCAGCAAATATCTATTGAGCATGTATGGAGTGCATTGTTTAAAAGACTTATATCTTGGCCAGATTTGTGTTTGTTCTTTCATGGGGACAGCATCCTTGACACAAACTCTACCTTCAGGAAAAATTGAAGAACCTGCTCCAGAGCATGGGGATGCTAGAGCTATTGAACAAAAGAGTTATAAGATTATTTTTTCCAACATGGGAAAAACAATGTATTTTTGCCTACTCTAATTCTCAGAAAAAGCTGAACGATGTTTTTCCTGAAACTTCCCCAAAAATTTAAGCAATGGAAAACAGTGTCATGGGACATTTGGGGCAACCTTAATAATACACAGCACCTGTAATTAATCAATTCAGAGGGAGCTGACAGAGTTCAGGATCATCCAAGAGCAGCATATTACTACTCAGTATAGGGCCTAAAAGAGGTTAAGAAGGTTATATTGTTTAATACGTTAGGTTGATTAGGACAGCTGGCTTCTGAGAGCCCAAATATCCTATAGTAATAGGTCCTGATTTTTAAGCCCCCTTCAGTGTAAGTTATCATTTCAGTTTTTTCTTCTTTTTCCAAAATAAGCTTCTTGCCTTTCTTGTTATAGAAATAGCTTACAAAATAAAAATTGATCATAAGGGTTGGAAGACTGATGCTGATTTCCCCTAAAAGCTATTGATTTAGGAGAGGACAGTGGTTGCACAAAAGGATGAGACCCTCAGGGCTCTGGACAGAGGTTAGGTGTCATTGCTGATATTATGAGATCTATCAACACTCTTTCATATATCCAAATCTTCCATGACATCATTGTTAGAAATAACCAAACAGGTTGTCCTGGGCGTGGATTGGGGAGATGGAACCCTTTATTGCCTGCTCGTTCCACCTCGACGTGGCGAGTGAACAACGAGGGGGTTACTTTACAATCCTTTTATCCATAATAGTATGTAACTGTATACATTTCCAGCAACTCCCCATATAAACTTATTTGGTTACACTGACACCTATAAAATGAATATTAATAACTACATAATGAATACAATTATACCCGTCCCTATTTGTTGTTTACAGGATTATTAAACAGATTGCAGGCACATTACCGTGAAATTTAACAACATTCTTTAAAATATACTGTATGCAAGGGAGGGAAAGAAAATAATGCTGTGTTCCCACCAAAGACGTTGAACAGAAGGGAGAATAGTTATTTGTTAGTCTCATTCCTTGCAGAACAGGCTAGGAAGGGGGGGAAAGAAGAGAGATAACAGACTAGCTAAAATTCACACCAAGTAACAGAAACAAGATTTGCCTGTGCCATGACTCCATTCCCTGTAGCTCAGGCCTGAGCACTTATCCAGCTTATGACTCTTTACTGTCCTACAATCTTCTGCTTCCATATCCATACTCATCACTCACAATTGAATCATAACAGTTAGCTGTCAATTTTTCAGCTACTTCTTGCTTTGAAGACTCAAGTCCTGCCATAATAAATTCTGGCGGGTATGCAACAATGGATACAGATATATATAAGGTCCATTTTTGAAACCCTGATGGCAATTCCACATTCTTTATAAATGTTCAGGCTGGACATTTAAGATGAAATCTTAGCTTCATTGAAGTCAAAAGCAAAACTCCTACTGATTTCATTAGGACCAGGATTTCACTCATCATGTCAAAGCTTGCACCCCACAGCTGAGTATGGATTCCACAGTATAGGTTTCCCAATTGGAAGTTTCTGTGCTGGTGCCATCATCAGCAATCCCTCAAAAATCAAAGACGATGTCTTTCAGAGGTTTTATTTTATATGAATACTTTTGTGACTGAGGATCTGATCTTTGAGCCTCAGACTCGTTGACAGACGTTACAGGTGGTGTTGGGAGGCAGGGTCTGATGATTGACCAGGAGCAGGCTGATGGAGAACTTTTGTTTTGCTGATGTTCCGGGTAAGCCGTAAGCTTTTGTAAGCCTTTGAGAAATAGTTAAGGGCTGTTTGTAGATCCTCCTTTAAATGTGCAACTGCAGCACAATCATCCGTATACTGCAGTTCTGTTCTGTTGTCAAAGTTATTTTAGTTCTAGCACAGAGGTGAGAGAGATTGAAAATTAATGTGATGTTGCTTAGTCACCAAGTCATATGGTATTGTTTATGTTCCCTGATTGATGACTTAGGTGACTAACCAACACAATATGAATGGCCAACTTTACACCAGTATATTCTCTTTAAAGTTGTTTTCATTGAATATTCAAGAGACAAGGTGGGTGAGGTAATATCTTTTATGAATATTCAAGCATTCAGAAGTATTTGGGTGAATAGAATTTGAGCACAGAAATATTTACAGAAAGCAAACATGAAAGGGTCATGAACACCATCAAATCTACATTTGGTTCTGAATGTTAATGCTTGTTGGTACATATTTTTCCACTATCATCATTCAGCTCTGATATGTTGTATTTATTCAAAGACATTTTCCTTTGTTACTAATTGCATATAAAAATATGTTACTGGACCAGTGAGGTTGCAGAGTCAAGCACTCAACAGTCAGGAAATGACAAATGTAAAGTTGTTTGTGAAAGAAAAAACAGAATACACAAAAGTGCTTACATAGATAAGCATCTGCTATGTTGAGAAACTTTAGTTATAGCTAATTTCTGCTATTAGTCACACTGGTATAAATCTAGAGTAACTTCATAGACAACAATTATCCCCTTTTTAAACAATATCACTTAGAAAATACCAAGCTTCTTATCAATCAATATTCTCCTGTTAGTAATTTAGCACAATATACAATGAAATACAGACCTTCTAATTACAATTACAATTGCAGTGTTGCTGTTGCAGCTAAAACATGATCTACACTTTATAATTTAGGTCAACAAAACTACATTGCTCAAAGCTCTGAAAAACTTCATGCCATGTGCAACATAGTTAGGGTGACCTAAGCCACATTGTAGATGCAGATTCCATTGACCTAGCGACCACCTCTTACAGAGATGAATTACCTCTCACAGAGATTAATTTGATCATCTGTGTAGGAAGAATCTACACTGTTACAGTTTAGGTGAAATACAACTGTATTTTCTCTTAGTGGTCCAGCCACTCTTAAGCTTCCAGCCCATTAGCCATTGCCTTTCTTGGGTGGAGACCCATGTCTCTCCCCCTCCTGACCAGGGTTAAGAATTCCAGGAGAATTATTTCCAGGCTTAAGAATTCCCTGCCTTCATTGTATTATTCCCAGTAAAAGACAACTTGCCTAAAGCCTGCTTTGCTTCTTCCCTCAGAGATGGTACAGAGTCTAATTGCTACTATTAAAGTTACCACATAGTTCTTTCTAAATTTATTCTTAGGGTAAAAATTATTACAGAGAAAATATACTGTGGGGATTCAAAACTGGTGCTCCCACATTCCATACAGGTACATCCATCGCTGGGCTAAAGATTGTAAAGGAAGGAGGAACACATGTGAATTCACTTTCCTGAAGATGACCATAAAATGTTTTTTTTCCCCAGATGAAACTACCTGTGTCAAATTTACAAATAATTTTGCGTCAACCAGCAAATGTCAGAGCTACAGGCCAATCACCTTGTTGTCCATGCCATGAAGAGTGTTTGTGCATGTTCTGCTGCCACGTTTGGAGCCCCTGCTACATTGGAAGCATCAATGACAGGCTTTACAAGGAACAGGTTCACATTAGATGCCATTTTGGACCTCTGCTTGTTGTCGGAGAAACACTGCGAGTTCAAGAAGCCTTTCTAGTAGTATATGTCGATCTTAAGGCTGTATTTGATTTAGTTCACTGAGTTGCACTATGCAATGCCTTAAAAGGCATAGGTGTCCCTTCCATTCTGCTGTACTTGATTAATGAGCTGCATAATGGAACCACATCTGGGGAATCGGATTTCAGAACCTTTAAAGTCAATATCTGGTGTCAAGCAGAGCTGTGCCTTAGCCTCTGCATTCTTTTGTCAGGCAATGGATTTCATAATTCAGCTTTCAGTCATATCCAAAGGCATTAAAATCAGTGATTTCTCACTCTGAGACCTTGACTATGCTGATGACATAGTTCTTCTAGTTCCATCAGGTTTTGTGAGGCACTCCAACAAATGGAGAATGAGTCAGTTAAGGTCAGCCTCCATGTTTCATGAACAAAGAAAAAGCTATAAAACCTAGTATCAGGTCCATCCACAACTCCAATCTCTTTGAATAATGAATCTGCCGAAGCAATCTCCCTTTTTTTGCTATTTGGGTTCTATGCACACCCAGTTCCTCCACTTCTCATATGGAGGTTCTTCACTGGATTGGCATCACAGTGTCTGCTATATGTCATTTATAACAAATATGGTATCAACATCATCTTGGCACAACAACCAAATTCAGGATCTATTCCAGCTGGATTCTTTCCATACTGCTGTATGGTTGCAAAAAAGAGACACTATGCTACTCAAACTGGGAAAAACTGGATACTTTCAACACAAAATGCCAAAATCATATATTGGGCATAAAGTGGAATAACTTCATTCATAATGCAGATATTTATGGTTGCTCTGGTCTACAGACAACTGAGACCATTGTCCACAGCTAGAGTGCTTTGCTTTTTGGACATGTCACCAGAATGCCACAAGACATTCGTGATAAAATTCCACCAACTGAAGGGTGGAGGCAGCCCAGAGGAGCCTCCCTATAACATGGGTGCATCAAGTTTGTTCCAGTGTTGAACTTTCAGGCAGTCAGGCCCTTGCAGCTGCACAGGAACGGACCAAATGACATATAGTCACTATGGCCAACTGTTTGGGTAAGCGTAGAAGAAGTGTGTTGCTGCACATAATTGCTTATGCCTTGCTATTGAACTAACAGAGAAAGATCATTACACTTGTAAAAATAGCTGACAGAGGTGCTTAGTTTTACTCGGTGCCTATTTTAATCAATCATTCTAGTTGCACAACCATACAATAATTAAAAGACACATATGCAAATATAAAATCCATTTTAATATGGCAATTTATGATTCAGAATGAGAAAAGCTGAAAAATCAGAATTTCCTAAAGGATGGAAATTTTGATTTTCAAGAACTCTATTCTTTACCTAAAGAGGGTTTGGTGAGGAAATTATCAAAGACATTAATCTTATGACAAAATGTCAGGTACCTAAAGATCCCCTGACCTGCTTACTTAATGATCCAGTGAAGGACCTATACTTTTAACAAAATTACAAATTAATTATTGCTTTTATTGTTAGAATCTAGACTTTGTGTTGCATATGATTTCTTCTATGGAACTGTAGCCTGTCCTGCTGATGGAACACAAAAGAAGAGCCAAAAAGAGAACAGGCATTTAGAAATTTGGTCACCCTTTCTAACATACTTAGAGGAGGACGACTCCCCAGCCAGCAAGCCAGAGTTTCAGCCAAGTTGTTTGACTATTAGCCTGATCTTGAATAAATAAATAAGTAATGGTTGATGTAATGTGATCACATTTTATTGCACCTGTGCCTTAATAAAATTTTCAAAAAAAGAAAAGAAAGAAAACATAATTTGTAAGCCACAGTTGAGGAGAAGTACATTGCCTCGGCAAGATTTACTGGTACAGTGTTGCTGCTTTACTTTGCTATACTGTACCTGTGTAATCTGGCCCTAAAATCAGTTTAACCATCCCAAGAAAGATCACATAACACATAACCTTCTTCTTCTTGTGTGTTTGTACAGCGCTTAGTGAAATGGGGTCCTGGTCCATGACTAAGGCTCCTAGGCACTATGGTATTACAAATTAATAATAATAAAATAATATAATAATGTCATGTTCAACAATAAAGGAGGGTGAGGCTGGAAGAAACAAGGCATGGCTAAGATACCTTTCTGATATACCAATGCTGTTTTCAGCCCTTTTATTGTCATTGCACCTATGTAAATTAAAGTAGCTTGAGGACTGCTCTAACATGAGAAAGTGGAGAAACAGCCTTGCCTAGAGCTCCACAAGCATGAGAAAAGTGAAAAGATGACAGGTGCTCTGTGCAACTGTGCCACATGCCCGCTTTTAGCCCTATTTTATTACTCTGTGTATGTGGATAGCATGTTTACTTTTTACTGTCTCATATTTCTGCACATTCAGTAAATTATTTAGTATTATCCATCAAAACTCCCATGACAGTATAATAGGAAGTGATTTTTTCTGGAGCTTGCAAAATGAATGTAATACTTTCCACTTTTCTACTTTCTGGCTTTTTGTTGGTCACATAGCCAAAGATGCTTAAAGTTCTATTGAATCACCAGCATATCAAAGAACCATGCCACCACCTGTGCTGTCCCTAAACTGCAGGTGCATAAAGTACAATAGCAGTTAACATTAATACAAAACAAGCACCATAATATGCACTTGTCCTTATGTCAGCTGGACAAATCCTGTGCGGGGCATCAAGACATATGGCAAGGGTCCCTCTAGTGCCCTCCCTGGTCCCCAGACAATTTGTAATGACCCTGCTGTTCTGGGTATTCTGTTTTATTAACTTTTCTCCCAAAGCAGTAGAAACTTTTCTCTCTTTCTCTTTTGGAAACTTAGCTGATATACAATCTCGAAATCCAGAAAATACATTTTCATCACAAATTTGAAATACAGTTCTCCATTTAGTCTTAAAACAATTAACTTTAGCCCAAGCATGTGATCATTTTGTAACTGGTATAACCGTTTCCCATGAATAAAGCATCTCCAATGCTACACGCTCTCAAATGTTTTGTCCTTTGCTGTCAATAAAGCATAAATAATTTCCTCCTGTAAAGAATGTATGGTGAGCAAGATGTCAGGATATCAAATAAAAAAGAGTGGTGTTGTGGCATGGTCTCTGCAGTAAAACTTATTCTCCTCAGATATACTAGCAAAAAAAGTTTCCAGCTGACAACAATTAAATTCAGTTTAGAACTGGAACAAGGACTAAAGTAGAAAAATCTTATGCCTGCATTTAGGAGGGTCAGGCAGCTATTATCAAGGCAAATTGTCTCCTATATAATTGTCTCCGGTATTTACAGATTTGTTCACAAACATTGCAATTAAATTAAAATAATATTAGCTTAATAAACTTCCACAAGATTTTCACTAATATAGAGCCAGATCTAGGATAGCAAAGATAAAACCACACTGCTGTTTCAGCATTTGGTTCCCCATGTTTTCAGTGGTTATAGCAGTGTGAAACTCAGTAGAAGAATGCTAGGGTTTAATGAAACATTCTCTTTAAACAATTTATTAATCTTCAGCTACACAGCTAAAATGCTTGTATTTTGGTATAATCCATAACACCATCTTGACATTGTGACAGAGGATAAACATACTATTTAAAGGCTAGATTCAAGCCCACTAAAGTGTATGGGATTCATTCTGTTGACTTCAGGAGGCTTTATATCAGGCCCATTGCAAATTGTCCAACTAGATGCCAGTAGTGCTCTCTTTAGGCAGACACCGCTATCATTACTAGGCAAACTCACTCACCTTCAGTGAACTCCAACCTTCAATTGTTGCAACATAATATAGTTTTATTATTTTAATTCAGGAGAGTGGCCTGTGATCAATAAAGTGATGATTTTATGTTAATCATTGATCCATATTCATAAATATGCAAATTTTAGCCTGCTAGTGACACAGTTTACAGTATTTCAATATGTGGTAAAATGGGATGAAATAATTTCACCATAACTTACAGAGTAAAACTGGTAGACAGGCTATACTAATATCATCAGGACATATTATTTCTGGTGCCTCTTTAGAAGCTGTAGAAATGCTTTACTGGAGAAGGTTACTTTCTTATAGCATTGCTCTATCATTAATAATCTAATTAATTAGAACACGCTCTAGTGTAACTTTACAACTGCCCAGCAGCAGGTACCTTGTGTCTCTGATGGCAGCATGTAGCACTGAAATTAGTAATATTGTTTTTGCAATTGTGTACATCATAAACATATGTATGGAACTTTTCTTGGCTAAAATCATGTAAATAAAGTTGGTAACCTGAAATCATGAAGATATTTCAAATGAAGACCTACAGCCCAATTGAACTAGCCAGTTTCATTCATTTAGATTTATACAAAGAGTACCAAAGATGTTCATCCAATGCTCTGGCATCCTCCTCACCTCTGGAAAATAAGCAGACGCATCACTCCTCCTGCTCAAGTCCAATACACAGCAACAATGTAAATACATTTGAAGTGAATTGGCCACACATGAGCTCCAAAATCTCTCATTATCACTGCTCAAAAGCCATTTCCTCATGAACCTCATGGAAGAAAAAGGTGGGCCTTCCTCCAAGCTGGCAAACTCCTGTTATTACTATAAACAGGGTTAAGACATTTACAGGTTATGTTTAAACCTTATTGAAAACTATGTGACCTTTATTTAAGATACAGTTAAGATAAGATAATAAGATAGCATTAAGGGACCAGATCTAAAACAAGGCCTAATAGGATCTGTCTGGAAATTTAGCTCCATGTCAGTGAAGGGTTCCACTGGGCTTTGTTCTGATCAGGTGGGTGGGTATATCTGTGGGTGTGGAAAGGTGAGAGGTGGGGGTGGAAGAAGCAGATATGAAAGATAGATTCAGAGGTGGGAAGAATGCCAAGCAGCTGCCTGAAACATTGTGTGAGCTTCGAGAATCCAAGAGGAAGGTTCTGGGTCTGTGATGGCTTAGGACCATATGTAAAGAAACTATCCCCTCTATTTTGGTTCCTCCTGTGTCTGCAGGTGCACAACATTCTACATTCCTTGTAAATAAACAAGATTGCATCAAAGAAAATACCAGACTCCATCATTTGCTACTCCCAATGGGAACATCTTTGATGCCCTGAACTTTCACAAGCTGCTCAGTTCAGAAAGGGTCAACACTGGTGTGAAGAGTGGGATCTAGTTCCAAGGAGAACAACTGTGACCTGGTATTCCTGTTGAAGAAAGATGCAGAAAATGATGGCAATGGTCACAGAACCCAAATATGGCCAAAAGGAATCTAAAACCAGAGCAGGAGATATTGCAAGGGATTAAGACAAGCGCTAAAACAAAATATAAAAGTTTCCCAGAAGAGTCTGAATGATGACTTGCAAGCTAAGATGAAATCCCTGTTGGAGCAGCAACTACAAGTGCTCAGACAGACTGGGAAACCCAGCTGCAGCATACGCAGGCTGCCGTAGTAAAACAGATAAATGAGTTGACCACCAATATGACTGACATGGATGCTTTTCACTGAAATGAAATGGCCAGTTTGGAACTTGTTAATTGAGATGAGCTGCAGCAAGGACTTATGGAGTAAAATTTAACTGCAGAAGGAAATCAAAAGGTCACAGACCACAACAGAAGGCCACTACCTGGCTGGGGAATTTGCCTAGTTAGAGAACTGGGGTAAGACTGGAAACTTACATGTTTTCTACCTCATATGTAACCCACAGGTGCTCATTACCTCAAATTGTGGTTATTTTTATACAGATGCGCCACTATGGAACTTGGTGCACTCATATTTGAAAAATTGTAATGACTTTGTCCCTTATTTCAGTAAAAAACCAAAACCAACCTTCCCTCCCCTTTTGTGTCTGTGCCATCTGCTTATTTTTCCTCTGAGGATAAGTCAGTGCTATTCAGAAAGTTATAATGCATGAGAGACAGATAAATATAAAAATGAGGACAAAAGTCAGAAAAGGAGGTCATTCCAAGATCCAAACAAATATTACCATGTTTCAAACAAACAAAAAAGCAAGCAAAAAATGAAGCAAAGCACATGAATGAACACATTAGCATAAGCTCCCCCTTCCTACCTCAAATGAAGCAGATCTTCTTATCCTGAGGTAAGGTCACCATCCAAAAGTAGTTGGACACAATACTTCTAGCCCCAGAAGAGAATGAACAAAGGTTCACCTAGCAGATCACCATTTAGTGGTGATTCGTGCTGGTAGCTCATTGTTGAACTGACCCAACCTGAGATGTCTGTATACTTTAGTGGTGTTTTAGAAATGTTGGCTATGTCAAGTTGTTAAACTTAGGTTCTAATGTATGAAAATTACAATAGTTAAATGGTAAGTAATGGTGGATTTCCATGCCAATTTTACTCATGGCATACAATGTCCTGGATTACATGAAGTATCCTGTCACATTAATCTTATGTTTAATCATAATTGGTATACAGCCTTCATAACTTTTTAGTGTTCAGCAAAACATCAAGTAACAACAAAAAGCATCATCCCATCTGCTTTAAGAGGAACTTAAAACCTCACAGTGAAAATTTATAATTAATTAATATTTAAATATTCAAATAAGGTCACCTTTAAATCAAGGCTAATTTCAGGGAAATGTGCTTAATGAAAGAGCAACAAGCATCCTAGTAAAGGAGGAGTAACAAAAGCTTAAACAAATTTTAAAATACTGGAATTCTTTGTCATGTAAAGACCAGAAAATGCACTGAATTAACTAGTGTTGAGAACAAAAATAACTTAAATCTACTTAAAGAGTAGTAAGACCTACTCTTACTAAAAGTAGATTTTCTGCCACCTACCCTGAAAGGAGGTAGTAAGTGTAATTTTCCAGGCTATAGGCAATTTGACTACTAATTATTTCATTTATATTGCATCATATAGTCTATTGTATGTATCACTCTATACATCTTTCTCTTCTTACTTTG
>ML675618.1:26609469-26678344 GCA_007922155.1 Mesoclemmys tuberculata | reverse complement strand
TTTGATTCCACCCAGAGCATTCCTTGGGGAAAAGTAGAAAATGAGTGACATAAGTCTTAATGAGTCATATTCTAAGTCATATCATAAAACAGCTCAAATTTTGATTAAAACAGATTTATGGCACAAAAGCTTTCAGACCCATGTATCTATAACAACTGATCCAAGGGGCACCGTTTCTTAGACAGCCAACAGATAGCTTGGCCCATGGTGATGGCTCTCTGCCCTGTGTTTCTAACTGCTAAATCACATTGAAAGAGAATTAAAAGTATGAATGTTTGCTAGTGTTACTTTCCAAGCTTTTGTTGTAGTTGTCACAGTAGTTATGCAACTGTGAATGCAGAGAGGATATTCCTGCAAATACAAGTGGAAAGCGAGTGGTCCATAACACATTAACTTATCATCATTACTATGACAATCTACTATGAGAACCCTTACCTAATAAGCCTGGAGGAAAGATGATTCCAGTTCACAAAATGTTAAAATGTTTTTCTTGGTTTCCATTTGCATTAATACTGTTTGCAATGAAACCCAGTACTGAATGGATATCACCTAGTTTCAGGTTTTATGATTGGGAAGTCAGACCATGTTCATCAAAAAGTTTGCAAATTTTGATATTTCATTAAAAAAACAGGGGTTGAAATGTGAATTCCCACCTCTCTTCCAAGAAGCCATTGAGTAAAATTTTCAAAGGTGTTTAAGTGAATTAGGGGCCTAAATACTTTTTGAAAATGGGAATTTAGCACTTGGCCTGAGTGTCCAAACTAATTTTGACTTAGGCACTTTTGAAACTTTTTCCCCTTACTGGAAGGATGGGATAATCCCCCATCATTATAAGGCAGTGCTGCACCCTGCAAAAAATCTGAAAAATTATAAACACTAATAATTATTAGCGCTTTGTATTTACAGAACACTTCTGATCCACAGAGCTGAAAAAAATCTCAGTTTTACACAACCTTTATTAAAAATAGCATATCTTTAGCCAAAGACCATTTCTTACCATTGTAGTCTTTTGTCTGTACTATGAATGTTATCCATAGTGGACAGAAGGGTGCAGCTGAACCAGTACTGACAGCAGTTTAGTTGCAAGCATATCCATGGTCAAACTGTGCTCACAAAAGTTGCAGAAATTGCGATTAATCAGTATTAATCAGTGCTTAAATGACAAACAAAATTCGGTCTAATTTACCGACATCAGCAAACCTAGACCAAGTTTCAGCTCCAAAGATTAAAACCAAGTGAATTTCTTCTAGTTGCTGGTTTTGTTACAAAAGTCTGCCTGGCTATACTGCTAAAAACAAAAAGCAGAAGTGCTGAAGATAGAATGTTTTTTGTTGGTTGCAGAACAGACATTGCAGTTTGAAAATAATGTGGTACAGTTTGTTGTTGTGCAAACTAATTGGCATCAATAAAAGCAGCAACTCTTTGTACTGTGGGGTTGTACTTGTAACACTGGTAAAGTGGTTACTAAAATAGAATGAGATTTCATTACGTACTACTTCAGAGGATTTATTGGTTAGTTGCCTCTTGAGGACACCAATGTTTATATGAATTCTTGTTGTTGAAAGGCATTCATGGAAAACAAGAGGTATACTCACACAGCTATCATAACAAAAAGAAAATATTCAGTATAATATGCAGGAAACAAAAATCACATGTTGAATGTATTCCACTCAGCACTTTACCCCTTATTTAAAAAACAAAACAAAACAAAAACAAAGAAACACTAGACACAACAACAACAAACACTTAGATGAAGATAAATTCAGAACAAGAACATTATTTTGAGTTAGAACTGTGCCAGGAGAGACTGTAATTGGAATAGAAAGGGATCCTAGGACTTCCACCTCCCAAGTGAGTGTGCTAACCATCAGGCTACAGAGACTGAGGAAACCCCTCCCCTCCTATCAGGAGCGCCCATTGCCCAGTATCAAAGGCACTCACTTGAGGGGTGGTAGATTTTTAGTCAGTTCTCTTCTTTCCCAGAGGTAGAGGAGGGTGACTTCATCTGGGGGCTTCCCACATCCTGGGTGAGTGCTCTAACCAATGGGTTAAAAGTTATGAGCATGGTCCTTTCTTCCCCCCTTGTTGTTTTGTGTAAGCTCACCTACTGGGGCCTGATTTGGTAGGCACACTCACTTTATCAGGCCTGGATGCAAGTTGGGCAGAGGTATGCCTATCTTCACCTGACTCAATTGTGTACTTGTGTAACTTTACTTATGTGAGGATTAAACCCAAAGGGGAAAAATGTTCAAATGTTTAAATGTTTGCTGGTTTGGACCCTGAGCAAGAAGCACTGGGGACAATATGAAGCAAACACAAATATGCACTGGTGTACCTGAAATAGTCTACTTCTAGTTAGTGTTTTGTCTGACCCTTATGATCTGGAGTCACTATATTTTGCTGATCCGCCCAAAAGAAAAACTACATTATAATTCACTACAGAAATGACTGTTTTTAATGCAGATATAGTCATATGGAACCAACGTTATTAGCATGAAGTACATTACACAGGATCAATTTTAGGCAAAAAAGGAATTTAAATAAACTTATACCCAAGATATCTATATTTAATGTTGCAAGAAATAATAAAGATGAACATTCTGCGAGGAGCTCCATGTACTAATGGTAACTGTAATATATGAAACTGACATAAAAAGTAATTCAATCCCTTGAAAAGAAAAGCTATTAGTTTTTGTATGTATTCAGTGAAAGAGCCTGTTCCCTGTTTGCATATTAAATGATTCTGAATCTCATCAATTCAAACCATTTTTGACAGTATCAGGAGACAGCCTGTTGTCTCAAGAAACAATCGTCCCAAAGACACTGCTTTACATCGTTCAATTGAAGGTCATGTATTTTCTACAGGATTTTCAGTGAGGTCACAAAAATAATAAGAAAAAAATAGGTTATAAGCTCCTTAGGAAAAAATTTTTTGTCGCCTTACCTGTTGGTAAACACTAACTACATTTCTGGTGTTACACATATAAATATAATCTATATTTCAAAGCCTCCTGTCAATATGTATAAGCTGTACATTAACATTTACAGGAACAGAAGCTTTCCAGATCTTTCAAATATTCCTGCACAGGCTGGATGTTTCAGTGGGAAAACGAAGGCATGCTCTTCAGCCAGGGATGGTATCTTCATGTGTTTGTACAACACATTGCACAATAAAGCCCTGAACTTGACGGGAGCCTCTGGGAATTTCTGAAATATAAATATTAAGTGTTGGATTGTAACTAATGAGGCCATGCAGGAGATTAGGCGGAAATAAGGATCCCCACCTTCTATGACTAAATTAGGGCTTTCTCCATTGCGGCTCCCACTGCTCAGGGGAGCAATGGAGCTGTAGCAGAATGCTCTACTATGAGAAAGAGTGAGGGGATGGAGAGAGTAGGCAAAACCATGTATTTATTTTTCTAGTAGTCAGGCCACAGAGCTGAGTGGAAGCATAGGCATGGGCTGCACACCTTAAATATATGTTATAAACTATTCCCTTCTGGCATAGCAGGATAGCCCTCAGAGCAATTATGCCTCAGAAGATTATGTCTGAAGCACATTGCCTCCAAGTGTTCATCCTGAGGTCATGTGCTAACATTCCGTCCCTTACTCAAGGCTGTGCCTAAGAGCATGATCTAACTCTATATAATAAGAATAATGTTCCATTTTCCAATACATCCATGATAAATGCAATGTGTTTATGTAAGGCAGAGCTCCACAGCCAACAAGTTATCATCAGGCCCTTCTTGTTTTTTCCTTGACTCTCTCCTTTTACATCATATTTCATTTTCGTTACAGTTGACACATTCACTTGACCTGAATAGGGAAAGCTGTTGAGAATACATTGAGAGACCAAACAATTTTACATATTGTTTTCACATTTCAATGCCAACTCATTTCATTTTCACTCTGTTCTCCTGATAAAACCCAGTGAAATAAAATGTAAAAAAAACCCATTCACACCTCCACACACTATATGTAAAATAGTCAAGGAAATGGTCATCAATCCCAGGTGTTTGCAGGTTTCTAGCTCACATTTGATATTCATGAGAAAAAATAAGTAATTTCTGTATCTGCAGACATTTTGTTATTGTGGATATTTCACTCAGCATAATCTGTGTTCATTAACACTGCAGTCCAAAAAGATAAATCTCTCATTGTGATTGCCTGTAGTTTTGTTACCATTGGGATAAATGCAACCTCGGTGTGCACAGCTGTTCTCATATAAAGAGAAAATCTAATAATCACCATATAAATATAATGTTTTACTAACCATATCTGAAACACTTTTAGATAAAGAATTCCCCTATGTTAAATTTAAGGTGAATAACAAAGAACATAAGATTGCTTTGAGTGTTTCTGTGGTACGAAGAAAGACTTAAATATTAACTTTAAAAAATTTGTTTTTTAAATTACAAACATGATGTCCCTATGCCTCTCCTGGTTATGTGACCTTCTTAAGATACTGAATACCTGAATAATGATGTCACAGAAGAATATATCTTAAGTGGTAGATATTTTTCCTTATAGCCAATTTTTCTCCTCATAACTTACTGAGTGGAAGGGGAAGATGAGCATTAGGCTAATGACCTCATTCGCTATTTCATGACAGTAGGTTAACACTTGCCTATAACTCATACAATTCTTTCTGTATAATTCTTGTTCATTTTTCTGTTTTGGGGTGCAACGTTCCTTCCAAATGATGGTAGCATAAAGACTATAATTTAAGATCTCTATAAAAGTGCATACCCTTCTATGCACTTGAAGGGACATTACTGAAGGGATCTTGCACACCAAGGCCCAAACATTACACTACACACTAATAGATGCATGGTAGGTTGGGAAGAGGGAATATAGAGCTTCCATTCTAAAATACTCAGTTCAAGTGCACCTGCACACAACACAGCAAGATTCTCAGGTAGCAAACAAAAGATCGGTAGGCAGAGGTCTGACTGTCAGGTAGAGTTGGTCAAAATTGTTCATTTAAAACATTCTTTCAACAAAAAGACCTCACCACTTTCCATAGGAAATGTTCATTTATGCTGACGAAGATGAGGAGGAGGAAGAGGAAAGGATTTTAATAACAAAAATTGAAAACCAAAAAATTCAGTAAAACAAAAGTTTTTGCCCATCTGGCATTTTTTGTTTTGTTTTGTTTGTTTTTTATTGGTAAAAAGTTACCTGTTCACATTTGGGACTTTTGTTTTCTCAACTAAACTCACCTAAAAATCAAAAATCATTGTAGATTTTTTTTATATATAAAAATAATTTTATTCAAAATTGTATCTACTCTTCTGTGTTGAAATAAAACAATTTGCCAACACATTTACTGTCAGGAGAATTTTAGGTGCTGTTTAAACACAGGGGTCTGCCCACACTGCAACATGAGGAATGGGGCCTATTTTGCCACTCATTAGACCCCTATCATATTAATGGAGCTTTACCTTCTATTGAGTTTGATCAATATAGTAGTTAACCTTATACAGTAAGTACATCTATGAATAGTGTCAGGGTGGTCTTTGGCTTACATTCTTTTTATTTCCAAAATATATCAGCTTCTAAGGATATGTCTTGGAGTTACTAAATCTTTCTTTCTAGGTTGTCCCTGATGACAGATGTGTCTGCTGTCATCTGAAGTAGCACATGATATTAATTAGTAGAATGAGTCAAGTCTGCCTGTGTCTCCTCTCTCCTTTCAAACAATCCTAATACACAGATATCCACAAATGAAGTCCATATTTATGGCATTTTTCAACTTCCTCTCACCAATAAGTAGCTGAGTTTCTTCATAGCTCTGGTAAGTCTCTTGCCAACTCCTGCAATATAGTCAGTGAAAAAATAAACCATAGAAAAGATCAGTAAAACTTAACAATCCCCTTAATGGACTTGTTTTCTTTGCTTTCTGATTATACAAATTTTAGAACACAATATCATTTAAAACAGTTTTGAATTCTTCCTATATATTCTTTTGATCTATGCTACTCACACACACAAGTCTGGATTTTTGTTTACACTAAAGCCTCTTTACACTGCCCTATCAATGTACAGGAACCTTAATGGCAAATGTAGCTTATGTCCATCTTAAGGCTGTGTAGAAGGCACTTAAAGAAAGCATACATTACATTTTACCTTTATTTTAGGGCTCATTCACATTGACAGAGCAATATAAAAAGGACTTACTGTAAATGAGAATCAGACATATTTTATACATGCCTTTTACACACATTTATGTCCTATAGACAGATGAAATTATCAAATGTTTTCAATCCTATGTTTGTAGTTTACTGAGACTAAAACGTTGTGGGTAATTTCCATGAGAGGAAGCAAATCAGGATTCTGGTAATTTCCATGAGAGGAAGCAAAACTAGGATTCTCTGCCCTTCATAGGATTAAACTAAGTATTTGTAAAGTGTTTTTGAGATCCCTGCACAGAAGTCACTGCAAAGCATAACGCATTTTGGGGCCACACCATGTTGTCTTTTATGCACAATTACTCATTTATGTCAATGACCCATTATTATTTATATGGGCAAAGATAAAGTTAATTATTATTTAAATTATTACTGAACTTTTGAATATACAGTATGAAAAAGGTACTTTATTACCAAATGATGACACATATCATACAGAAAACACTGCACAACTTGGTGTTAAATGAGTAGGTTATTTATGTATTTATTTTTATTTCAATGAATATTGAATGTAATACAAATATTTTCGGACTCCAAATTCTTACTGAAGGGAATCCAAGTATAACACCAACATTTTCACTTGCAAATTTATATGAACAGAAAATGTTTTCCCGCACTAATACTCCAAGGTATATTTTATGATGTCACAAAAATCAGTGTCAAACCCAAATCTGTTCAAAATAAAAATGAAAAATTTTATACAGATTGTGCAAGTGGTTTATATTATCGATTTCAGCTCAGACATTTCTGAAATGATCGCACTGGTGATGGACGAATTTGTTTTATACAGTTCAGAATCTGATCAGAAACTCTCGTTTTTGAGGAGAGAGTTCAAATGTACTTTCATTATATTAGACTTTAACAAAATAAGATTTCTATATAAACCTAAGGCAATGTTTTTTGGTTTTGTTAAATATTCAGCTGGTAGTCACTTAAAAGTTAATTAATTTCAGATAGGAGTTTTCATTGCTTGCATTGAACAGACTTCCATGTAACAAGACATTTTTTTTCAAGTTATATTTCTCTGGTAAAACTTGCCATTCAAGTGTCAGAGATAACTTCTGTATTTTCATAAGGACTACAAAATAAAGAACAAATTGTAGAAATTATGCATTTAAAATACAATTTCCCATAAAACAAACCAAAAATGACCATCTGTGGTGTCCCATGTGATGTCTGGCACTGCCACAATGAAAAATTTTCAAGAACTGACTGGGGAAAAGTTCAAGACAAATGGGTAAATCCTCTGAATCTAGAAGGAATAAAAAGTCTTATCCAGTGCAAGGACATTGATTCTTTCACCTCAGCTCTAATGAACTGAACTACCAATGCATTTTGGACTTTGTTGGCTGCCAAAGTGAAAGAATCATTATCATCAAACTAGTTCACCTCAGTAGCCCTGGAGACTGGTTGAGAGACTTTGCATATTAAAGAAGAACTATCTCATGGAGTTAAATATTTAAAACAAACAAACAAACACACACACACATACACAAAGCATCCTATATAAAATCTGCCACCTTCTCCAAAAAAAGGACACACATTCTCACACTTCCCCAGCTGGCAGCTGCACAGGGTGGCTAAGGTATAGGTATAAAAACCGAACAGGTTTACAGGACTCTGCAGTGAGAACATGCTTATAGGTTGCCACTTTAAAACTATACAGTAGCATACCACATACTGAAGCAGCCATAAACTCTACGTGGCAGATGGGCCATGCATGAAAACATGCATGTAATTTTCTTTGACTCTTCCTCTTTGTGGTTTGGCATCCAGTCAACATGTCACTTTCTCCGATCTGGGACACTGCCATGTGATATTGGGGACACACTGTAGAGAAAAACCAGCCAGAGACTCCCACCTTTAGGAGTAGATGCAGAAGCAGCAAAGCAGTGACCTTCAGAAATTGAGGCAAATTTGTACAGGTTTCACTGGATTTTCTTTTGCCTGTGCTGATTGGGTGCTTACTCCAATTCTCTACCTCCCGCTCCCTCACAATCTCTTCACCTCAACTTCACTCCACTTCTTCCTGCTTTCCTGTTCCCTCAGCTTCCTTCCCTTCAGTCTCTCGTCCCCATTATTTTTTCCATTTAGATTATCCCTTCTTCACTAAATCCACAACTCACAATTCCACCTTCCAAAAAATTTGTGGAACTAATCTGCAGGGCTAGTGCAGTGCAGGACCTGGATCAAAAGACACTTCCTGCTCTTGCCCACTTCCCCACCCCCCTGTTGGTGACAACTCCCTGCAGGGGTGCATGTGTAGGTTCTTCCCCCTCTCCTCCTCTGTTGGCAGCGGCAGCAGCAGTGCCCCATGGGCAGGCCCTTCCCACTCACCCGTCAGTGGCAGAAGTGGCAACACCCCATGGGGGGCCCAGCCAGCATATGGGGCCCCCCAAAGCATAGGGCCTGGGGCAGTCGCCCCTAATCACTGTATCCTAGGGATGGCTCTGCGTAAGTGTTTGCTGCCATCACCGTGTTCACTCTTCTTGTGTGTTCTAACCCTTTGACCACCCTGCTTGTCTTGTGTACTTAGATTGCAAGCTCTTTGGGCCAGGGACTGTCTGATACTCTGTGTTTGTACAGCGCCTAGGACTTCACTCTTGCTTGGTCTCTAGACACTTCTGTAATAAACATTAAAAATAAGAATACGAATCAGACATTGTAATTATTTCTCTGAGAAGCAATATCTTTCCCTCTGTACTATCTGATTCACATTAAAATAGTCACAAGAATGCTTCTGAAGCCAGAGGCCTAATAGCAGCATGGAAGAGAATTTGGTCCTGCTGCCAGATTCAGGGAGGATTGCTTGCTAAAAGGAATGTAGATGGATGGAGAGTCTCTTGTCTTTTCCCATACATTCCAAATGTATAATTTGGAGGCAGTACTTCTATCCTGTTTTCAGTGAGGCCACTCCCACTTTGACCATGATATGAGGCTGTGAATATGCAGGGGTTTCAGGATAATATTTAACTCTTATATTTATGCAGGATTAAACAGGAGGGTCAGTGGAACTATCTGAGTTGATTTCTCACAAACTAATCTCCACATTACATATTTTGTTATTTGTTTAAATACTCCCAAGCACTCAGGTACCATGGTGATGGTAGATGATAGATTAATTTCTACTGACCTCGGCTGTACTGAGCTATTTTTTGGTATAATTAGAATAACGAAGCATTCTTTATTTTAGTGGCTTATTTATTTTTTATTTTACAGGTTTGCATTACATTTATGTATAATTCAGCCTAATAAAGAACAGGTTTCTATTATGTTTATTGGTGTAATTACAGTACAATCATTGTATCAAGCTGTCAATCTCTGCCTCTTCTCTGCTGAAGATGTTACTTTTCGATGCTTGCAATTTTTTCTTCAAGTACCTTCCTTCTTCCCCCTACACTGGCGCTTTCCATAAAAAGCTGCAAAGTCACTACATTATCCTATTTCAAATTTCTCTGTAAAACTCACCTTGGTTGTGATGCATTCACAGCATGAGAATGTAGGGACAAAATTAGAAAGGCCCAGGGACAAAATGATATTAAACTAACTAGGGACATAAACGATAACAAGAAAACATTCTGCAAATACATTAGAAACAAGAGGAAGACCAAGGACAGGGTAGGCCCATTACTCAATGAGGTGGGAAAGACAATAACACAAAAATATGGAAATAGTGGAAGTGTTTCAATTTTCACCAGAAATGTTAGTAGTTATCAGACATCTGACATAGTGAACACCAATGAAAATGAGGTAGGATCTGAGGCTAAAATAGTGAAAGAACATGCAAAAATTACTTAAGCAAATTAGATGTCTTCAAGTCACCAGGGCTTGATGAAATACATCCTAGAATACTCAAGATATTGACTGAGGAGATATTTGAGCCATTAAATATTATCTCTGAAAACTCATGGAAGATAGGAGATATTACAAAGGACTGTAAGAAGGTAAATATATTGTCAATCTATAAAAAGGGGAATAAGGACTCCCTGGGAAATTACAGACCAGTCAGTTTAACTTCAGTACCTGAAAAGATAATGGAGCAAATAATAAAGCAATCAATTTGCAAACACCTAAAGATAAGGTGATAAGTAACAGTCAATATGGATTTGTCAAGAACAAATCATGCTGAAACAATGTAATACCTTTCTTTGACAAGGTAACAAGCCTCATGGATGGGGAAATGTGGTAGATGTGGCATATCTTGACCTCAGTAAGGGTTTTGATACTGTCCTGCATGACCTCCTTATAAAGAAACTGGGGAAATACAGTCTAGATGGAGCTATTATCAGTGCGGTGAAAGACAGACTGGAAAACCATTTCCAGAGAGTCGTTATCAGTACTTCACAGTGAAACTAGAAGGGCATATCGAGTGGGATCCCACAGGGATCAGTCCTGGCTCCATTTCTGTTAAATGTTATATATCTGCACAGTGCTAAAGCAAGGACCTGACCCTGACTGGGGCCTCTAGGGTCTATTGCAATGCCAATAAATCAATGAAATAATACTAAAATAAAAACAAGCAATGAACATCAAAACAGACATTGGGGTTTGGATGGTGGGATGCTTACTGTATGAATTGGCAACACTTCCAGAGTTCGTCATTAAACTGTGAGACTATTGGCCTGATTGGAAAAATGCCATATTGTTACACTTGGGTGATCTTGTCTCAGGTCTCATCTACACTAGAGAGTTTTGTTGACAAAAATCACCTTTTGTCAACAAAACAATCCTGGTGTACACATTGCAATGACCCTTTTGTTGACAAAACTGTCCTGTTTTGTCAACAAAGTACAACTACCTCGACAAGACGCATATAGGTTTTTGTGACAAATTTTTAGTGACAAAGCATCAGTGTAGATACTGCTGTATGTTTTTGTCACAGTAAACAGCCTCTGCAAATGTCCCACAATGCCAATCCTGACTCTTCTGGACATCCATTTGCACTCCACTGCTCTGTAGCCACCCATCACTCCCCCTTTACAGTTGCAGGAAGTTTTAAAATTTTTATTCCACTTCCTGCTTGGTCGGCATGGAGAGATTTCATCTCATCTTTCCAGCTGACTATGCCAGCCCCTTGCAGCAAATGTTCTCCCTCTTGCAGCACACCAGAGCTGCTGGACCTGATCAGCATTTTGGGGAAGTCTGCTGTGCAGTCCAGCTGTGCTCTAGCCAAAGGAACTTTGATACCTACAGGCAGGTTTCTCATCCCATGGCGGAGAAGAGCTATAAGCAAGACATGATGCAGTGCCAAGATAAAATCAAGGTACTGCTGCAGAGCTACCACACGGACAGAGAAACAAACCATCACTCTGGTGTGGAGCCAATGAGCTGCTGCTTCTACAAAGAGTTGGAATCCATCCTTGGTGGCAACCTCACATCCATCCCCAAGATGCCCATAGACACCTCCATGGCCCTGGGGCCACTGGATACTGGACTGAACCCCAATGAAGAGGTCATCGATGAGGAAGTAAAGCTGGAGGATGACCCGGAGCTGGGGAACAATTTGGTGGCTGAGGTTGGGTACCAAGAGTTGTTCTTGACCTCAGAAGCTTACACCCAGCCCCAGCCCTTCAGCTCATGTGCTCAGGATGCAGGATAAGGGAGCTCTGGTAAGTGGTTGGCAGCTGACACTGCTTCTGTACTGGAGGCATGGGGGTCCTTAGCTTGGCTAAAACATACAGGTACTTGAAGGGGTAGAAATGCACAGGAGTAGCTGTGTGTGTTTGTGTGTGCTTTCCTGTTCCGTTGTGCATCTAGGCAGTATGGCTGAGAAGCATGTTAATGCACACTGAGATTTTGTGGGAATCCTCCAGTGTGACTTCTAGGAAACTTTCTTAGAGGTACTCCCCGATTCCCTGCCTCAGATTCCTGGGCAAAGCAGCTGTGTTTCTGCCCCTATTGTAGGTCAATTTCCCACACCAATTGGCAATCACTTGAGTGGGGACCAAAGCAGTGCACAGACATGCATCAGGAGATGCATTCTTGCTGACTCTAAGGAGTGAGATATCTGCTTCTATGGCCTCTGCCTGTTGAGAATGGTGTCAGAATTTGAAATTTGTTTTCCTTGTGTACCTGCATTTGTGCCTCAAGCAGGCACCCACCCAGAACTCCAAACCTAGACCTACTTGGATGGTCTTGCTGACCCCCAACTCACTATTCTCAGTCTGATCAAGGAGTCCAGGGGACAGTGAGAATGAGGTATGTTTCACAGTGATTCATGTGTACTGTTAGCGCACTCACAATAATGGCTTTGTTCGTTTTTTCTTGTTCTTACACAGATATGACCTTCGCAGCCAAGGCCCCTATGCCAGAGGTCTGCCTATGGCTGTTATGAAAGTGGCCCCAGGGAAGCAAGGAGGACATGTTCTAGGAACTCCTCCTGTCCTCTGAGGGCATCCAAAAGAGAGAAAAGGACATAGAGACAATCGATGTCAGAATCTTAGAAAATGGAAAGACAGGAACAGAAGGAAAACCAGGAGAGAATTGTAGCTGGCCATGAGCCATTAGCTGGCCATGATCAAGGCCATGGAGGAGCAGACAGAGCTTCTAAAGACAATAGTGTCATTGCAGACACAGTTCTTACAAGCTCAGCTTCCCCTTCAGCAGCAAAAGAACTTCTTTCCCTGCACTCCATCAACTCCCCTACACATTCCTGCCAAAGTCACAGACCATCTCACTACCTCCTTCACTTCACCACCTCAGACAGCTATGAGAATGATAATTGGACTTACATGCAGCTGTCATAGCTGGCACTGATCCCCACTACTTTCTTCCCTCTAGGATTGTTTTTGTTGTGTGCTGTTTTATGTTTAATAATAAAACTAAGCTCTCAAAACAAGATGCATTCCGTATGTATGTGGTGACCATCATATGTGCACCTACCACCAACACACATGTACAGCGGTATAGCGGTTATAGTCACAGTGCAGTTTCAAAAACACATGATGGGCTCACATTGTCCAAATGGGCCTCAATGCCTTCCTTATGCGTGTGGACCCCCATTGTGCCCTTCTAATGCCCTTGGCATCTGGCTGTTCATATTCAGGTGCAAGGTGACCCACCTTTGCTGTCCACCAGGGGCAAACATCTCACCCTTAGCTTCACATAAATTATGGAGCACACAGCAGATGGCTATAACCACAGGATTATTTTCCTCATTTAAGTCCAGCCAGCCATAAAGGAATCTCCAGTGTGCCTTTAACCTGCCAAACACACATTCAACAGTCAGTTGGCACCTGCTCAGCCTGTTATTGAAGCGCTCCTTGCTGATGTCTAGGTTATCTCTGTAAGGCTTGATGAGCCATGGCAATAATGGTTAGGTTGGGTCTCCCAGGATCAATATGGGCATCTCAACATCCCTTATTGGAATTTTTTTCATCTGGAAAAAAGTCTTTGCTTGTAGCGTCTGGTACAGGACAATGTACCTGAAGATACAAGCATCATGCATCTTTCCTGACCAGCCCATGTTGATGTCAGTGAAATGACCATGGTGATCCCAAAGCACCCGAAGTACCATAGAGAAGTATCCCTTCCTATTGATGTATTCCACCACAAGGTGGTCTGGTGCCAAAATTGTCACCAAGAGGGCAGTTCTCATTCTGGTGTCCTTGCGCCGCAAGGCAGGGGCAGCTCCACACACAGTTCCAATAAGGTAGCTTTAAAAAAAAGCATAGAATAATTATAATTATCTTTCTGTCCTTTCACTTGCTCATATTTCTTGCTTAAGATAGAACAGCCTTATACCACAAGATTTTCTCAAAAACTATGTATTTTACATAATTTATCACTTGCGGTAAAAACAAACAAACTGAATTTTGACACTACTGGATAACTACGAAGCCATGCTATTTCATGTTTAAATATTTAATTTTGCATGAAAGTGGAAATATTGCAACACATAGAAATACACTTCAGAAGTATTTCCAAAGCTTTCTTGAAAATTTTTAAAAGGAAGCAAATAGAGTGTTTAATTGATTGATCATTGAAATTAATTAAGCACTTGTTATATCTTTGAATCTAATTTTGTGAAAGCTTAGAAAGTGTCAAAAGCAAGTATGGAAACTCTCAAGATATTTACGTTTAGATGTCATCATTAATACCTTAACATTTCAGCATAATCTTTTGCAGTAATGTGACTTGGAAACTAATGATCGGTGCAGACAGATATCAGTTGTCAAGTCACATCACTTGAAAAGGCCATCTTATATTGTGGAGATAAATTACAATGTGTCTGGGAAAAAAAGAAAGGGCACTTCTGAAATACATATACAAGTGTTTTTGCGTAACATCCATACATGTTAACAGCTCAGGATTTGCAACTGTATTTACCCAAATACAAACCATGTGCAAGTACAAGGAATCAGCACACTCAACAGATTATTACTTAAATTAAGATGGCATTAGATCATGTCAACACATGCTTGACATCTTATCATCCATGGGATGCAGTTTTTGGGCGATATTCACAAAGGGACTTAGGTACCTAATTGCCACTTTGGTGCCTAAATCCCAGATTTAAGCACAAGTGGCTTTCTCCCTACCCACCCCCGATTAAGCTGCTGCCTACCCCTGTAGGCACCTAAATTTATTTGTCACCTACATTTTTACAGTAAAAGTTAACTACACACCTATGTTTCTGCCTCTAGGCATTCAGATGTCTAAGGTCCAGTGTGATCCATGAACCAGAGGAAGGGAGACAAGGAAGCACCTAACTCATTTATGGGGACTGATCTGGTAGGTAAATTCAGATGCCAAAGTGGAAAAGCTTCAACAGGAGAGATTATGGGAGACCAATATTAGAATATCCTATATCTCAGTGGTTAGAGCTTACACCTGAGAGGTAGCAGTTCCATGTTGAACTCCCTTCTCTCCATGAGACAGAGGAGAGACTTGAAATTTAGGGTGTCCCATATCCCATAGCCTTATAGCAAGGCTAAAAGTTCTGAAGGAGGTTGACCTCTTCTTTCCATCTGATTCCAGAAGAGGTTCATGGCTGTGGATATCAATGAGAGAGAGGTAATTCTCTGCACCTGGATTTAAGTGTCTAACCCCTTGAGGAAAGCAAGGTTCATCATCTCCTATTAGCTAGTGTGAGCAGCTCCCTGCCCAGTGTGATGGCTTTTGTGAATCCCATGCATAGGTGGCTATCTCTCCATTCATTTTATAGGATTCCTAGGTGCTGAATCCAGGCTTTGTGAATCCCAGTGATTTTCTAGGTTCCTAAAATTTAGGCATTGTGATGCTGATCTTCACCAATCCGAAATCCCTTTGTGAATCTGGCCCTTTGTTCCCACAAAGAACTAGACAGAAGTTACCAGAAGTCAGCTTCCATGCATCTGAGTCTGATTCATGTTCTCCAGAAAGAAAACTGGAGTATTTAAGTAGCCTGACAAACTTTAATTATTTGCAAGTTATATTTATGAAGTAGTAATTACTGATATATATCTTTTTAAATTCTATTATCTACTCTGTTAAGTAGATATTTATATTTAATTTGCTAATGTGACACACAAAACTTATCTATTAAATTAAACTTGAAGGTAAGGGAGAAGCAACAGTCCAAAGACTTCAGACTTTGCTATTCACCAAACAGATGTACACCAAGTCCTTGACTGTGAAATATGTGAAAAGCTTTATTTACACCAACAATTGAGTACAGCAAGTATCATAATGTCAACACTATGAATCAATCTCTTAAGAAGTTAATAGCTCTTTTGTTTACCCTCAGACCATCTGGGATATTTAACAGAGTAAGACATTCAAAATGGAAAGCAATATGTTCAGGTGCTACTGTCTCTTTGAGCTGAGTAGCTTTTATCACACAGCTATTAGCCTGAATTTTCCCCATCTGTGGTGGCACAGTCCATCAAGAACATGTAAATTATTTGGCAGGTTCATCTCTTCTTATTAGTTGTAGGTGAAAAAAAGTAGTCCTTTCAAACAATTAAGATGAACACAATATTTAAGTTATGAGTTACATTTGAGACAACTTCATTGAATTTATCAGCCTATTTTACCTGTCAGGCAGAAACATAATACTAATGACATGTTTCATTCTGTAGCCATTATAAAAACTTATGATACTAGAAATGAGGCAGTAAAAGCAAACATTCAGGACATCAGAAAAATATTCATGCAAGTATTCTGAAATTTCTTGACAGTGCAACATTAATTTGTTTTGCTTTGTGAAAACATACAGCATCCATTTTGAATCTGTTAGCATTAGAAAATAAAAAGAAGACTCACTGTTTTAATTTAGGACCATATGCTTACAAACTTACCAGAAATATTTATTTATGACCCTTACAGAGCTTGCTCTGGAAAGCTATATTTAAAGTGAAAACAAAAACAGACAATGGACAACCCTGAAGCCAAAAAAAAAAAACGTATTTCACAACTATGAATTACAGCTGGCATCAGGTAATTTGAACTGTGTTAATTTAAATTGGGTGAGAAATAGTTATGGAAACCCAGTTAATTATCAGTTAGCTGGCAGTGGTCAACTGGGTAAAATAATTGTTGTAAGACTACAAGCCAATTTTATCAATTTAAGAGTTCCAAGCTTCAAATCCTTTGATCAATTAATATTAATCAATAGAAGAATGAACAGATCAGTTTATGCTACTTAGACAATAGAGAGAATAATATGGCAAAGAACAAATAAGACTGGTTGCCTTGAGCATTAATCATCACAGACATATTCCAAAAATAACCTACCTCACCCCTCAGAACCTTAAACATGCATAAATGTGTAAATATGATAAAGAGATTCAACACTGTATCAGTATATATAATTTAGGGTGTATTGGAGGAAAGTGCTGTCATCTTTCTATGGAGAGGAGGCAGCCCCTTCCTCTGGGATAGTGTGTACACTCTGTGACACAGTCGAGTAACTGTGCTGTTGGGTATGTTGGGGGAATGGAGCTGAAATTCTGTCCACTCCCAACTTTCCACTTACCTTTGTGAGGAACGGAGGTAGTGGCTCACTGAAGACAGCTACACCTCGTGCTGGAAGAAGTACTATGGCATGCTGGTGCAAGGGTTTAAGAAGCCACCTTTCTACCCCTTGCTTCTTTGTTCTGGTATGCAAGAATGCAACTTGACTCTGATACCACTTTGATCCCATAGTTTAAAAATAGAAAAAAATATACAAAAGAAGACTACCCTAGTTCATTCTGGATTGTAGTACACAATACAGTAAATGGAGGACCTAATATGTTGCTGCTGCTCACAGTCAAGATTGCATTCCGGGAAAAGGATGGTGAACTGGCAATTTATTATTCAAGTGGAATTAGGAAATAATCACTATGAAAGGCCAACTAGTATTTTCTTCATTACCTACGGATAGGGCCCTATATCCTATGCCTCCAGAGCTGACACTCTTCTGTGACTTCTGGTGCTGCTGCTCTTCAGGCATCCAAAGCTGGGAAGGTGCCCAAACCTTAGTGCCTCCTGTTGCCAGTGCTTGTCCGGCAGCCAGTGACTGCCTCCCTCAGCCACCACCACTCCTTCTCTTTTGACAGCCAGAAAGGAAGGAGGCTGCTACTGCCCCTGTTACTCCTTAAACAAGCAGGTTGGCACCACGTCATTTCTAGCCCACCAGATGTGCTAATGCTGCCTACTGTGATACTTCCCATAAACAAGGATGGAGATGCGCCTGCAATCTTCTACTTCCATTCTTCATGCGAATTCGCCCTTGGAGCAGAAGGCTGCCATCCCCCGGTGTTCAGCTCTGTGAAGAAGGGCCTGTCCATTTCAGAAGGTGGCCCTGTATGGGGGAATCCCATCCCCATTCTCTGGAGCAGAATTTGTAAAGCCTCCCTGCTACCCCAGAAGACGACTCTAGGTGGCTGGGTCTCACAGAGAAGAACCTCTGGTCTGAGACAGCAGAGCAGAGCGGCATTGTTGGGGTGAACCAGGGGGGACATACTGATCTATGGACAAAAAGGAATAGGGAAACAGTGAAACTGTAAATTCAATAATCACACCTAAGACACAGATTGGGATGGATTTTGTTCTTCTGCGCAGTTCATCTCTGACCTTGTAACACCAGCTCTTCCTTTGATGGTTATATCTTGCTCTTTCCTTTACTCTATTACTATTCTTTATCATTTGTTTTGCAATACCCCAGTTTTTATAGTAGGTTTTCTACTGAATGTAAAGGGGGAAACGGCCCAGATTCATTTTAGTTATTTTTAACATTTTGTTCCTTGCCCAGGTACATACTGATGGGAGCTATGTCAATTAATATACATATCCTGAAATGGTAATATTTGACTATTATGCTGCCTCCATCTCTACCTGGCATGCTGTATTACTTCTAAAATTGCCAATGTTTGAAGATAAAGCTATATGAAATTTATGCTGCTATGTAAAGATATTAAACACTTGAAACCTGTTTTTTCATATGTACAAGTACTATATAATGTACAGAAATGTTGGAGAAACCTGGGTACTTAAAGGAGTACAAAGTGCAAAGTGCTTATCATTGGTAAGACTCTCTTTAATTTAAACAGGAACAAAATTAGGCCATTCACTTCCATGGGAAAAGACTTAGGATAATGAATTAGGATTGTTATCCTAATAATGAATAATGAATAATAATGAATTAGGTTTAGGTAAACCCCACCTTTCTGTACTTAAGCAACTCTGAAAATCAGATGTCATTTTTATCACCTGCAGCTTCCCTGAAATGAATCATATCTGCAGACATTCAACACTCTCGATATGAGGTCACTGCCTAAATGCGAATTTAAGTGCTTAGCTTTGTGGTCCCAATGTTTGAAATTTTGGCCTATGATTTTAACTAATAAGTATGACTAGATTGCCCAAAGACAGTGTATTATGTAGATTGACAATACACCTTTGTTTGATTACAGCGATGAAAACTGAATGTATTGCTATTCTCACGCGTAACCAACAGACTATTGTGGTTGTATAATAAAACTAAATTCCAAACACAAATCATCCAGCCAAAAGTATTCACAATTAGGCATGTTTTTCAAATGTTGGAAAATAGAAGTAGACATTCAACAAAACTCTTGTACAGAATCACATCTTCCACTCTATATGTTTTGTTTGATGTCATCCCCTGAGATTGTCTTGAATTTTGGGCTTTGATTGCCTGTTACAGCCTGATGCCATAATCCGTCTCATAGTATACAGTGAAACAGCTGCAATGAGAAGTCAGTGCACTAAAGATGAATATCTTATATCTGAAATTACACACTTTTGCAATGCATTTATTGTTTACTTTACCCCCCAAAAATGCACCTATTTGTTTCAGATGAATACCCTGACCTGCATGACTGTCATTTCTATTTTAGACTCATAGGACACTCAGTTCAAACAACCAGTTACTGAACAAATCTTTCATCTCCTGCAGAATCACTGACGCAATCTAAAGTGCATGACTTTGGCTCAAACGTCCTATGCAGTTACATCAGAATACACTAGAGGGAAGCAGTCTCTTTTCTGTTCATAAAACCTGTGCTATTGTATAATCCACTATTAGATGTGTTCTCTTTATATATACTTCAAATGTAAATTCAACAAGCTACATATAATACATTTAATATAAACAAAATGTGGTTAATATAATAATATATTTATATCATTAAAAGTCACAAAATCCAGGAATGCAAGAGTAAAGGTTCCAACAATAAATTGCCAGTCTATCAAGTCAAAGCTCTTTCTTCCTTTAAATCCCTTCCAAATATCAAATTCTGTGTTGCCTAAAAGAAGTAATTCAATATAACAAAGACATAACAAAAATAAAATAAACCACCCTAGTTATTCCCTCTTCTGGATTTCCCAATGCACCATACCTACTCTATTTTTTTTTATTTAGACTAAACTCGTTGAGTGTATTTTATGCTTTGTACAGCACCAAGCACACTTTTTCTCCCCTTAATAACAGTTGGCCCTTCATTCCCTGAAAATATAAACTACCTGCAGTCTTTTCTGGGATACCTGAATTGAATCTGGATTCTCTTCCTCATCTACTACATTACTGAAATCAATTGTTAAAATATTCCAAATTTGGTCCTGGTTTGCTCAATCGCTTTTCAAACCCTACACACAAGCAGCAATTTAGCAGCCAGTGCAAAAGAACAGAAGTTTCATAGTCCCTAACAATGGTAACAGGAGTATGCTTGTCTATACACCTGATAGGATGCAGTGTTTCATTATAAAAGAGAGGAGGTTCATTATAAAAGGAGCACCTCAGTGTTTACCTTAGTCCCAGTAAACAACTGGAAAAAGGAAAAGCATTTCCTTCCACACCAGATGTAACATTATAGACTGAGAATGTCAATCGACTGCATCAGGTGGACCCTGAGGCCCTTTGAAAACTATCATGGATTTTATTGACATATCAGCGGGGGTCATCAAATCCCAGGTTGATGGAGGTAAGGGGTGCAAGTCACTGGGCACCTTCTGAAGACCATCAGAAGAAAAGAAGATGCTGGGATCTAGGGCCTAGAAGAGATCAGTGGACATAAATAGGGAGGATGAGTATCTAGAGTTGTAACAATTAAGACTAAAAAATAAAATAGAAAAATATGTACTCAAAGGGATAGAAAACTTCATGTTTCATGGCCTGACTGAAACTCCAGTTAGTAGGATTAGGATATGATTTACACGGAAGGCAGATTATCTCACAATTGCCTACGTCAGGGTTTTTTGCATTGTCCTCTGAAATAGCTAGTGCTGGCCATTGTTGGAGATATGATACTGAGCTAGATGGACTATGGGTCAGGTCCAGCATGGTAATTCCTTTGTAGATACTTTCTGCAAAAAGTACCTGGGATACAGGTTAAGGGGAAGATTTTTTTTTCTTTTCATGTTGTGGTTCAGATTCAGATAGACTCCAATCTTCCAAACAAAAGATCAGGAGCTAGCTTGCTACAAAGCCTAATCTTGCAGGGTTTGAACAACACTAGCTACAATGAGAAGGAATGACACGAAACTGAATAAAGAATTTAGGCTGGAAGTCAAGAAAAAGTTTGTAAACAATGCGGTCTGAAATATTATCCCCAGGGAAAGCCATATTAAAATAATTTAAAATTAGGCTGAACAAGCTACCCACTGTTATAGTGTAGGAAAAAAATCCTTCAAGTGCAGAGAGATGAATCCAATGTCCTAATAATTATTTCACAGTCAGTACTGTGTAACTCATTCCCAAAATATATTTAATAATGGGCTCTTTGGTCTAGCAGAGAAAGGTATATAGCGTGATCCACATTATCTCACATATGCCTACTTCAGGATTTGTTGCATTGTCTTCTGAAATAGCTAGTGCTGGCCATTGTTGGAGACATGATACCGAACTAGATGGACTATGGGCAATTCCTAATGTGGCTGGAAGCTGAAGCGAGACAAATTCAGACTGGAAATAAGATGTAAATTTTTGACAGTGAGAATAATTAACCACTGGAACAATTTATCCATCACTGACAATTTTAAAATCAAGATTGGATGCTTTTTCTAAAATACATACTATAGGAATTATTTTGGAAGTTCTATGGCACGTTCTACAGACTAGATCATCACATTGTCCCTTCTAGGCACCTAATCTGTAAATTGCATCTCACTGGTTGAAAAGCTCTGACTTAATGAATCAATGAAAACAGGGATGGAAAAGAATTATAGCAATTATAATTTCTGCTTCTCAGCTGGTGTACACTGGCAATGACTTCAATGACTTCAATGGAATAATTATTTACACAAGCTGTGATTTCATCCACTCTTTATTCTTATGAAGCCTTAGAACACAGACACCCTATCCTCTGATGAACTAGAGCTCCATTTCCCTCAAAATGAGGGTCAGTGAGGTCCTTTCCTAGTCATCCCTAGGAAGCGCTCCCAGACTACCAATTGGCATAGCTCTCTTTCCATAACTTGTTGCTAACTCCATATTAATTCTACCTTGCTGCTGTTTTCTCTTCCAAAAAGATCCATCTTCCCTGCTGCTGTTTCTTAATTTGAGGTACAGGTGTCTGCTACTGGCACCAGAAAGAGGCAGGTTAATTCAGGAAGATAGGCTGAAGAAGAGAAAGGGTTTTCAGCAATGGATAGAAGAAAAGCAGGTCAAAGCATGTATCCTACTGAATATTACCCAACCAGCAACTAGAAACTCTCTTTCTGCTTAACGAAAGGGTAAGCTTACCCTTACTGAGCACTTGAAAACTGGAAAATGAGCCATTACTCAGTCAAGAGAAACCTGTCTATTAACCTTCTGACTCAACTAAGAACTAGATTTAAAGTAGGGATTTATTATTAGTCATAGGAAAATTTCAGAAAGTTTGCATGTTCTGCAAAGTTTATCTGTAGCTTTTCCAAATGTGTCTGAACCTTTTTGGTGCAGGAATTGGGCTGGAAGTCTCACAAAAACAGGCTCTTTCCTGAGATTCTTGGTACATTCCCATTTCCAGTTGGGCTGAAAAAACTTCAATGACAGGCTCTCTTATGTTGTTTTGATACTTCTCCAGGAGAAGTCCAGGGAGTGAATCTAATCCTTACAATTACATTTTGAACCCAATATAATAAGTGTTGGCATCTGTAAAAAGGACTCCATTCTGCCTTCTAGTGTCTCTTCCAGGAAGGCAGGGTAAGCTTTGCCAATTTTGCCACTATGTTTGCACAAGAGTCGAGTTGCATAAAACAAAAGTCAACTGCATTAGACTTTATATAAAGCTGCTGTAATTATTATTAGTGTTAAGTGCCTTAATCCAGCAGCCTGTATTCACATCAATATCCCATTACTAACAGCTGAAATTCAACTGCTGTAGAGAGGGACAATATTAGTGAGGCAAACCCATTAAGTAACATTTCAGACCTCAAAATAAGCTTTGGGAGAGAGATTAGCAGAGTACTGGCAGAACTCTGGCCTTATGCACAAGGATGCATTTATCCCTGCCTGAGGAATATTACTCCTGTCAGTAAAGTTTACAGTATATATTCAAGGACCAATAACACTGACATCGATGGGAGTTTCACCACTGATGTCAAGCTAATGTGACAACTTGTATAAGCAAGGATTGCTCATAGTACAATGGGTTTGCAAGATCATGGCCTGTGCAATCAAACCTAAATCTGAAATACTTTAGCGATATTGCAAACATTACAGATGATAGATTGCCATGAATAATCTACTTAATATGAATAGCAATATCAAATATTGCAGTGATTTGTATTGCAAGCATCCATTTTTAAAGAGGTTCCAGGTTCAATGAAATATGAGATATACAAGTTGTTGATTGTAGGAAGGTGCGGGGACCTTCCACAGAGGCTGGACCCCAGGAAGGGCCACCGCCCCAAACCCAGGCCAGCAGGGAGTTAAGAAATCAGCCTGCCCATCAACCCAGGCTGGGACAGGCCTGGGATAGGCCCAACCGGCTGGCCAATCCCCTCTGCGGAGGGCGGGACTTCCCCCGGGGAGAAGGGGATAAAAGGCAGGGCCTGCCGCTCAGTCAGGGGCAGGCTGCCAGGGGGTGCGACGTGCCTTCCCGCCGGCTGCAGCGCTGGCCTGAGCCCAGCCGGGCCGAGGCCCAGCTTAGGGCCTTCTTTGTACCAAAGAGCTAGAAGCGGCCCTACCACCCAGGACCCAATGACTGGATCGTGCCCCCAGACACCAGGGAGTGGGCCGAGCCCCTGGACCCTCTGGGGTGGGAAACCCCTCCCGAAGCAGGTCTTGACCTGGACGAGCTACCAGCCACAGAACCCTCGGAGGCAGGGCTCAACCTGGAGGAGCTGCCCGAAGCCGAAGCACCCCCAGAACCCTGAGACCTGGAGGAGCTGCCCTTCGCCAAGGAGCTCCCCGACCTGCCGCCTGTCAACGAAGAGGGCCTGCTAAGTCTGCCCCGAGCGGTCTACCCAGCTGACCCGGGGGAAGGAGGTACCTGGGACTGGAGGGGAGGAAGTGGCCCAGGGGCAGCCCTGGTTGTGGCTGCGGCTAAAGGCTTGCCACCGTCGGCATGTGCGGTGGGACCCCGCCGGCACCGTGGCAACGCCTCTGCCACTATTAGGGCCCTGGGCTGGGACGCAGTGGAGTCGGGTGGGCCTGCGTCCCCCTCCCCCTTCCCTTTGTTCCTGGAGAACCTGGTGAATCCTCCTTCACCCCCTTCTCTGCAATAGACTGCTTGCTTGCCCACTCTGACATGGGGCGGGGCGATAGACTGCTTGCCTGCCCGCCCTGCCACGGGCCGGGGCTCATAAACTGTTCCAGTGACTAATTCCCCATTTGTTTCTGGAAGGTGCAGGGACCTTCCACAGAGGCTGGGCCCCAAGAAGGGCCGCAGCGACCAGCGCGGCACAGCCGCCGGCTTACATTGATATAGACTGAAAGTTCTTTGTGAATGATACTTGGAATGTTGTTTTATTGAAGGCATTGTTGCTGGTGCTCCATCCAGCTCATGTCATGCAAATTAATGGAAACATTATTTTTTATTCATTTTCTCTGCATTAAAATCCTCCCATACTCTGGGACAAGGTGGGGATTTTCCTCTATCAGTATGTTGTATCAACTTTTATTTATATATATATATATATACACACACACACACACAATATATATTTTGTTATCATAGTTGGAAATGTATATAATTTTTACTGAGTAACTCCACTACTGGATTAAAATTAACAGTAAAACAAAATGATAATTGTGCTCATATATGAGGATTTAGTCTATTTTAAGAATTGTAATATCTGGAAACTGTCAGCATTTTGTATGAAATTTAGGTTTATGTTTTCCATTTTTTGGGGAAAATATCCAGTTTCAGTCTGTTCTTTTTTATGATGCAATTTTTATTACTGCTACCAGAACATTTCTTAATTTACACTTATTAAAAGAAGTGAATTCATTTCCCCCCATATACTCCAAAAATCAAACACTGTGGTTTAGAGCCAAGCAAAATCACCCACTTTTACTTTGTAAGTATCAGCATGTAAACATCAAAGATGTTCCCAGACATTGTTATGAATTTGTTAATTGTAGCCAAAGAAAAGTTTGGCCATTTCAGCCAGTTCACAGCTTGTCCCTGAAAACAGAAGTGACACTTTGCCTTGCCATAAAAAACACATTCTTGCAAAATTTATTCCAGGTTGAAATGTCACATATGATTTTGCCCTTTCACCCACAAACATGTTTTCTTGTACTCCCAAATGACAATTTTACCTACAGAAACTGTTTTCTTTTAAAAAAACAATAAACGATTAATCAAGACATTCATTGGAATGAAAAACAGACACAAGGATGGATTTAAGCACCAGGCACCAACTTTATGACCTTAACAATAGGAAAAGGCACAATTTGTCCACCCACAGCCCTTTCACACATCACTTAAATGGGCTCCCATCATATAACCAATAACTGGAGCTAGGCCTTCTTCAGATTAACTCCTAAATGAACAGAGCTCACTTCTGAATTTTCTCAACCACAACCATTGCAACAAGAGGAATATCAAGAGTATCAAGGGAGATGGATTTCAAAGATCAAAGATTTCATGCCTCCCCTTTACCTTACAGGCAAAAGGTCCATCAATCATATTCCAGTCTCATTTTCCTCTGGGAGCTGGCCTTTTAGCGTTTATTCACATACACAAATGGATATGAGACCAGAAATTGTTTAAAAATATAAAAAATACCTCTATAAAATTAAGCCCTATTAAATATTATTTGGATTATAAGAGTGCCTAGAGACCTCAAATGAAAATGAGCTCCTGTTTTGCTGGGTTCTAGATGAATGCATGTTTGCCTCTACGGTGCTCCTGAGAAATCTCAAGGTAATGCGGGATACAAAAACTTTTTATGATGAGATTCCATTTCTGCATCAAGCTTCTGGGGAAAAATTATTGTAGAAAAAAGGTAAATAGATAATGAATCCAAAGATTAATTTATCTCAGATTATTTTTTTTGTTTTTTTGCTTTATGCTATTGAACCAAGAGTTTTAATGAAGTTTTAATTGTCGTATTTATAGATCCAATATGCTAAATTCTGTACTATTATAATGTATGAACCTACACCAACCTCCAAGATCTTACCCCTTGGAAACAGTGTGCTTTGTGCCTTTTCCGCACACGTTACTGTGTTATCAAATGTAATTTCCTGTTATTTTTTTATCTTGGCATTATTTTATCTCACTTTAAAAAAAAATCTTCTTTATAAATGTATTTGATTCAAAAAAGACAAAGTAAATCAGAGTGTTCTGTGGTTTCATGCTGCTTACTTCATATTAAATTTATAAAATATATGGATTTAAGTTTAGGCTGTAAGCTAGAAAAATTGTCATGGGGCAATTGAAAGTTCAAGTATTTCAGGAACGGTACTACAATTACTTGCCTTTTGCCAGACAAGTTAGTGAACCTGGTGAACTGTGTATTTGTGAAGGTCAATGTAAGCCATAAAACATTCATTACTTTTTTCCCACCTCTGGAAATAAAGGAACATAATACAATAAAGATTATATATATAGGAGGTGTATCTTAAAGGCATAATTATTTAAGAAAAAGAAATGAGTTGACTAAATTATGCTGTCAGCTATACCTTGAAACCTCAGTGTCTCCAATGAAGTTGTATGGATATAACTAATGGCTGTTTTTGGCTGATTGATTGCAGAAGTAAAGGACTAGGTCTTTGTATGATCAGAATCTATCTATTATAAAAATCTATCTTTCCTGAGCCAGATCATCAGTTGATGTAAATTGGCATAGGTGCATTGGCATCAATGGAGCTACACTAGTTTACGTCAGCTGAAAGTCTAGCCCTCTGACTAGAATTGATGCCAGTTGAGTCACAGCATGAATATATCACACATTAGTACCAATGCAAAAAGACATGTTTGTTACATGTCATCCAGAAGCACAGTAAGTTGATGGATTACAATGTTCATGATTTTGCACATTTGGAATTATTAATAGTCAATGAAAATTACAAGCCAGTACAAAAAGGGTATTATATTTGAAAACATTTTTAAATGGGGTTTTGAAAGAAGGATTGCGTAAATGATTTTTCCCTTCTTCCTATCCACAAATACTCAATAAACACACCCAAGCTTCTCATTTAAGCTTTTGTCTTTATTATTTTTTTGAGTGGGGTAAAGGGGTGTTCACAAGAATCCTCCTAAGCTTTTTCATGAAAAAAAAAACCCTCTAAAGATTTGATTTGCCTTACATATTCAAGTCTTTCAAAGCCTTGGAAGTTCTAAACTGACCTGTGTAGTAGCAAAAAATAAGAACATGAATTTCTGCCCAACCCCCCTCAAAAGTCTCATTATGATACTGATGTCTCCTCCAGCCATGTACATACCGTATTTTCATTTTATTTGATTTTCCCTATTTGTCAAATAGCAAAGGGAAGGGCTTTACCTCTGGACTAGGTAACGCTCTGTCACATTGGGAGCTTCTGTGACAATATTCAATGCTGAAGAAATTTTCTATTGCTACCAAAGTTAGAGGAGCAGAGGATTTAAGGGCAGGGTTGTTCAAAAGGTATGGCTAAAACACAGAACCCACCTTAAACCCAGGTGTGTTTGTAGCGAAACCAAAAAGCAAACAGTGAAAATCCACAAACTTGGAGGTCTGGGCTGCTGTTACAGTTTGCATAACCCTAGGTCCTTTCTGTGTTCCAGTTGCTAGAGAACTTCAGCTCAAGAATTAATAGGTGTATCTGACCCCACACCATCAACGAGGGATCTGTTCTTCCAAGATTCTTATTGACTTCAACTGTGTAAGACAAGGTTGCCTGCTCCACTAGTCCTCAGGGATTCCTTACATAGAGCTCCCTTTCTCTAAAAAGAGAAGAGAAGCAAGATTGAAATGTGGCCACTTAGCTTCAGGACAGAGGTGAGAGTAGGCCACCCTCCACAAGCCCCTGAAAGTCAAGGTTGTTGGAGACGATGTCTGTAGAATTCAAATTCCTTAATGAATTTGCCAAGGTTGACCTGGTACCAACCTTATAGAAACTTCCTCCTACAGAATTTATTCAGCTCTACTCACCAGCCTGTCCAACAATGCTATGAACTACCTGTTTACCCTGATCATTCTGTATATGCATGCATGTCACCAGTGGGGAAAGACAGTAGCACAGGAATATGAACCCTGGGGGAGATAAAATCTTTGTGCAGTGTAGTTCTCTTTATTGCCCTTACTGACAAGAGCATTCCCCAGAAATATATCTATACTATCAGGTGGGAAATTCCCAAGATTAGGGAAGGGGTCCCAGATCCCAGCCACTCACCTCTGCACAAACACCAACCCGTCTTCCTAGTGGGTCATAGTTAACCCCTGGAATAAGCACCATAACTAGCAACAGAACAATATTTTCATTTAACTCAGGCAAAGCCAGGATAGACTCAGGTCAGGATCTCTAGCAAAAATTGTTATGTTACCCCAAGAACATACCCAAGGATCCCAGAATAGTCCTTCTATTGCTTACTTCTGGGTTCCAGATACTAGCCTATTATTCTCTTCCTGCAAGGTGAAAGAATGGGGGACTGCCCTAGTGATTTCTCTATGTCCTTCAGGAAATTCTCCCAGAACAGACGAGATCTTTTCACCCTTGGGAGGATACAGATACAGCCTTCTGTTCAAAGAACTAACACTCAGGCAGTAATTAGAACATAAATCCCTTAGCACAAGTATACAAGCTAAAATACTCAGTATTGTAATGTTGTTCAGCTGGAATGGCTTAAGTGATTATGTTCCGCACATGGTGATCAGCCATATGCAGGACACTGACAGCATCTTAATAAACATTAAACTTTATACATAGTAACATAAACATACATGTCACAGACACTGCTCGTTACTATCCCAAACATACACATTAATTAAACGTATTTCTATTCTTTAGCATACACTATAACTAGCATGCTTACACTCTGTAGTTTTCTTTCCTTCTGCTCTGTCTTAAGAATTCTTTTCTACTGTGTTCCAGGAGCCCACTCCAGCTACTCTCACCCTGCGTTTGCATCTGCTGCTGCTTTTGCTTTCTCTGCTCTTTTAGGTTCTTCTGATCTCTTCTGGTTCTCCTTCTCCTCCTGTTCCCATCTTGACAGATTTTTGCCAACATGTGCTCTGCCTAAGTACACTTTTTAGCCTGTTTTGATTGGCTTATTTTTCAATCCTATCATTAGCATACCTATCCTCCAATCACCCTCAGAGCTTTCCTGATTGGTCCATACTTAAAGACCAGTCAAAGCTGCTAAATCTAACTGTGAATCAAAGCTGTGGCACAAGAAGTTTTAGTATGATGGGATGGTACTATTATGGGATGGTGACCCTCACTAGTTTTGGAGTGAGCATGACAGACTGACCCCTCCCTGCAGTTTTGGCGTGACCTTTACCTGACCTCAGTCCGCACCCTGACTACTAATACATTAGTCATTGGCTGAACTGCTTAGAATTGCCATCCCGCTGTCCTTGGCTGTGTGCCAACAATGATTGCACACTTACAATTACTAGACTTTTAAACTGTAAACTATCACCTCATTTCTTTAATAGGTATTTATTTGTTAACTTAGGCATCTTAAAAAGGTATGGTCTGCTGCGACCCTATTTCTTACCAATTTAATTAATTTTATTTACATTTTACCCCTATTTTCAGTTAATGGTGGCAAAGCAGTGTTTCTCAGTGCTGTGCTTGGAAATAAAATAGAGAAGCTCGACATCCTTTGGATCAGTTACACAAACTCTCTTGCCCCAAATATAACATACAGCACACAGCACATAATCCCCATCCCCATGCCAGGCTAGATACAAACAGACTCTCTCTGTTCTATGGCAGTGCAACCCCTCCCCCTCTTTCAGTCAGTACAATCCATCTGTGCCCTCTGATGCTGGTATGCATCGTGAGTTCAGAATGCTGGTCTTCTTATGTGGTCCCAGCTACCTGTCAGTTCCAGTCTGTGCATTTGTAAGAGCCTCTTTTGCAATCATCATTGCAGTAGCTGGCTCCCCTCCAAGGAGCTCCTAGTTCAGATATAGCCTTGCTCTCTGGTGTCTCTCTATGCCCCAGTTAGGGTGGTCATGCACAGACTCCTGGAATATTAGATATCCTGGTGCTTCTGGGAATGATGTGGTCCGTCCCCTGCTGATGTGAAACCCTCCACTAGCATGACCTCGAACGTACCATGTATGCAAGGTCATAACAGTGGGGGCAGGGCATTATCCTCTTAAAGATGTCATCCTTTTTCTGAGTCCAGACAAAACCACATCCAGGACTGACCACTTCAAAACGAGACAAGTAGCCTCCCTCACACTTCTACTTCTCAGTTATCTCTTTGTTCTCTCTCCAAATCTTCCTAGTCTTGTTCCCTCTTCTGCTCCCTGTCTATTCTTTATCTCAAACCTTCCAGGTGGTCCATATTTAATTCTGTTTCATTGCTCTGGACTGACACTACCCACTCTCCTCACCCAGTCAGGTTTGCACAGACTAGCAGGGAGAGGGGAAAATGGGAAGAAAAGAAAGTGCTTTGTGCCCAGATCCACAAAGCTATCTTTCCCCTTCACCCATCCTGTTATAACCACTGAAAAGCACAGCTTTTCCTGTCTCACTCAGGAATGGTTCTTTTATTCAGTCTGGCAAGCTCCTAACTGGGAATCTTCTGGCTATTGCTCCTTTAACGTTCTCCCATAGCTGACACACAGGCTCTCCCTCATACAGATAGATATCTAAGGTACTTCTCACATCCCGTGGAATCCCCTGGCATCACTCTTATCATTATCACAAGGCAAATATGTCAAGTGGAATCAGAGGCTCAGATCTTGGGAAAGGTGAAGTATAGAATTCCTAATGATGGCGTGGCATGTCAAACATCATGATCAGCTTTTGTGGCTGCAGAGGGGTTCTTCTTCTTCTAAAATAAGCCCTAAATATATTTGCTCTAAGATGAAGCAATCAATAAAGTAAAGGGAGGTCTCCAGAAGAACGAGTGTTCCCATAAAACTGTCTGAGAGTAATGGATTATTAAAATTTAAAAACCTTGTAAGAATTTTCTTTGCCTTTTTGGAGGAGAGAGAAAGAGAGGAAAAAAGCAAATAATCTGACCTCTTCAACTCTTCAAGGACCTTAAGCAAAGAGAAGCTTAAGAGGTGATTTATATTACATACAGTACAATAAACCTGGGCATGATTGCAATGAAAATGTTTAAGGAAAAAGTTAGGATGAAAAGTACTGCAAGTGAATCACAATGTAAAGTTTAACATGACTAAAGTATATGATAACAGATACTAATTTTATTTTTTAAATGGACTTTTGCATGAGTTTCAGAGGGACACATCCTGCACCTCTCACTACTAATAAACTCATGTCCTCAAACCAACCCTGACAATTTTAATTGGACTATTTGTGTTAGAGGGAGTTGCAGGATCAAGTCCAAAGTACCTATCTTGCATTTGAAATAGTTAAAATATATATTTCTAGAAGGTATTTGCATAATTGCACCTTAATTTAACCTTATTGGCGATGACACCATTATTGTGTAAAACATTTCTCTAAGCTTAGAGCTTAAGATAAAGTACCCCACACACACCTCCCACAACATCTGAAATCTTTTCAGCAAGTCCATCCATTTTTTGTTTCACTTGAATTACTCCAGAAAATTGCTAAATGATGTCACTATTTGTGCTGGTTTGAGATAAATCTACAACAAAATTGGAACTGGTATATAAGTTCAAAGTAATATACATAAGGATTGTTGTGTCTCAGTTTCTTTCACACTGGCAAAAAAAACCTACTTCTTATTTCTGATCACTAAAATAATGTTTCCCCAAAATACCAAACCCTTATGAGGTAGACCCAAGCTCTGACTTCAGAAATACTACATAAACATATTTTCTCTTTGCCTTGGACTACATGGTATATATTAGAGCTGATCAAAAACTGAAATATCCATCCTACCAGAAGTTCTGATATTTACAATTTTATTTTCATCCCAAATTAAGGTGAAAAGTCAAAAGATCTTTCTTTCTTTTTTTTTTTTTGTGAAATGTAAAAAAAATCCAAATAAAATTTTATTTATAAATGCTGAAACGTTTAATTTAATCCTTTTTTATCATAACAAAACATTCCTAATTAAAATAATTCAGTTTGTAGACTTGGAACAAAATTTTGAATTAGGACACATCAATCACAGAAAGAGATCCTGTGAATTGTGGCAGATATAGCTCATTCAGGGGACAAGCCCACAAGGAAGAATGAGCATATGAAGGACCCAGAACTACAGCTCCGATGATATTCCTTGGTAGCTTAGGTGGAGACAGACACTGACATTGACCCAACACAAAACAAACAATTTTGAGTCAACAAACCCCCCAAAAATGTTTCATTTCTGGTCAGCCTCAAACATTTCAATTTTGCCCAACAGAAAATTTCACTAAGTTGCTCTTTTGCCAGGGAAAACTCCTGTTTTCCAATTGTCAAATGCCATGTTCAAAATGTTTCTGACAAGCTCTAGTTTATTTCTTCTTTGGGAGAAAAGACCTGAAAATTGAAATAGATTAGCATATTTGCATTTGTGATGATAATTCCATCAAATTAACACAACATCTATAGTGAAGGCATCATAACAAAGAAACACAAACAAACACAAAACCCCTCTGTAACCACAAATATAAAACTGGAGTTTGATCTTGTAAAGCACTGAACATTCTGGTCCTGATCCAGCAAAGCACTTAAGAACATGTTTAACTTTAAACACAAGACCTACTAGAAAATTTATAAATGCACCAATCGTTTGCATGCTAATATGTAAAATGGGTTGCTGCATGTATAAGTACTAAAATCCTGATTCTCGAAAAACTTACACATGTAACACTCATGAACAATCCCATGGATTCACTGAAGTGTTTGCAGGATTGAAGGTTAATTTGTACACACAAGTGGGTGTGCCTAAAATTTCTCTGAACATATTTTTGTAAGCCCTTTCAAAATTTGGTCCAAGGCATCTATCAGATATTTGTGGGAGATTAACACAAGAACCAGTCAAGGAGAATGCTTAGAATAAAAGCATTTAAGATTAAAAACTCTAGATGGTGAAAGAGGACCTGCAGTTTTAATCTACATTTTCTTATGATATTGTAATATCCCAATATAAAAATATTATAAACAATTACCATAACAAACCAGAAGCAGCAGCAGATGTGACAATTTTCTTAAAAAGCAATATATTGATATTTGAATAAAAATGAATCATCTTTCATGAATTAATTTTTATCTCTTATCTATAAAATGATAAACTGAATTTATCAGGAGTGGTTTTACTGGAATTGAGATTTCAATTGATAATTCACTAAGTCAAATGACTGCCCACCACTTCAAGGTCCTTTGAAATGCCCAGCATCACTTCAGAGAACCCAGGAGCAGGATTTCTTAGTGAAAATAACTTTGTCTCAGATCAAATAACAAGTTATTTAATCTGTTATTGTTCACATATAAAAAGAACAGTTCAACCATGTCAAGATTCAAGTTTAGAGTGGTGAGTGAGTTTGAGTCCTTAGCTTCCTTATCAGAAAAGGTCAAATTTTCAGAAAATGCTGAGAACCTGCCCTCTGAAAACCAGGCAGTTAAGGTGTGTCAAGTTGGGGACTTAAAATCATTAATCACTTATGAAACTGTAGCCATAATACCTAGAAAACAGCTTAATCCTGAAAGGAATAAGTGATTTAACAGGCAGGTTAAATAAGGCACAATTTAGACTACTTGATACCTCTCCTATTTCTATCAGAGTTCATAAACTTGGATAGGAGATCTCTGAATGGGATTTATTTATTTAGACTATTTAGGTCCTAATTCAGGAAAAGCACATATTTAATTTCCTAATTTAAGAATGTGCTTAATATTAAGTGTGTGCTTTAGTACTTTGCTGAATCAGGAATTTAAACAAGAAGCTGTTCCTTGGTACTGTCTAACAACACTAGTAACTTAGAACCAGTAAGTGGAACAATATGAGATTCATGATCAGAGAATCTTATTTTCTCTTGCATTCAGTTTGCTAGTTACTAAGCAGCATTACAAACACACACCTCACAAGTAGAGGAAGTACTAGCTGCAGCTATGTCAAAAAAGAATAAAACAGAAAAAATGGTACATCAATAAGATTTCACAAACCTGTAATTTAAAACAGATCATAATAGCATGTTACACGAAATGAAACATAAGAAGAGAATTATCCAGTAAATTAATGCAATGAAAGGCAAACTACATGAATTAAATAGAAATGTATGACATCAATCATCAACTGTAAAGGAACAAAGAGATGCTACAGAGACAAAAATCAGACTGGACCTTAAGAGAAACAAAAAGGAGATTGAGAATCAAAAACTCTGTAAGACCATGTTCCTAGAATTACGGAAAGGCAGGAAAGTGTATACACCTCCCTCTCTTCTCCTACCACATCCACGTAAATTTATAATGTGAGCAACAATCAGTCGGTATTGTTTCATTAAGGGTAGATGGAGGGGATGTTATGATGGGATAGTTTAATTTGAGCAATTGATTTTGGATTATCGGCAGTTAAGTCTGCTCAATGGTCTGTGGGAATGCTGGATGGGACGGGAACTGAGTTACTGCAGAGAAATCTTTTTTGGGTGCTGGCTGGTGAGTCTTGCCCACATGCTCAGGGTTTAGCTGATCGCCATATTTGGGGTCGGGAAGGAATTTTCCTCCGGGGCGGATTGGCAGGGGCCACGGAGGTTTTTCGCCTTCCTCTGCAGCATGGGGCATGGGTCGCTTGCTGGTGGATTCCCTGCAGCTTGAGGTCTTCAAATCTCATTTTTGAGGATTTCAACAACTCGGTCATGGGTTCGGGGTTGTTATAAATGTGTATGGGTAGCGTTTTGTGGCCTGCCTTGTGCGGGAGGTCAGACTAGATGATCATATTGGTCCCTTCTGACCTATGAGTCTATGAGTCTATGAGTCTATGAGATGCTGCATAACAGGAGAGGAAGAGCTGATTAAACCTTAACTTTGAATGTTCCTGGATTTATAATAGAGGTGATCAAAATCAGTGTTTATCCTACAGAAATTTCTGATATTTTGACATTTGTTTTCATTCTAGGACAAAAAGTAGAAATATCAAAATTTTCATGTAATGAAGTTTTATTTTAAGTCATTTGGGAATTGTCAACACTTTTCTTTTCAACATTTTAGCTCAAAGCAAATCTTCAGCATTCCCACATTGAAGTGTTTCATAGAGATGTGTTAAACCAAATCAAAGCATTTTGTTTTGAGTCACTTAGATATTAAACTGCATCAGCCTAAGCTGACATGATGCTTCATACCCTTTTTGTTCCCTATGCAACATTCTCCCTGGTTGGATTATGGCTATATTCACAGAAGGACATAGGCACCTAACTGTCACATACAGTCTCTAAATTCAAGAATCAGGCCCCAATGGAATTCACAATACCCCTGCTTAGCTGCCCCCAAACTCTGTAGGTGCTTAAACTCACGAGGCAATTAAAGTTTTGTTGTAAAGTTCCCTAGGCATTTATGTTTCTACCTTTGACCATGCACACTGCAAGGTGTCTTAACAATTAATTCCCAGAGTGATGCACGAACTGGGAGAAGATAGCCATTTCTCCACCTAATTTGCCTGTAGGGCATGATATGGTCAATGTGCTCAGACCTCACATGTAGGATCAGGCCTCTATAGGCAAGCCTACATAAAACAGCTGGGAATGAGATGGGGAAGGATAATCTCCCTTGAAACTTTTAGTCCAGTGATTAGGTCAGTCATCAGGGATATAGGAGACTCACAGTTCCACTCCACTTAAAAGGAAGAAGGTATTTGATGAAGGATCTGCCACTTCTCAGGTAAGCATCAGAGCCACTAGGCGACAGGATAATTTAATGTGGGCCTTCCTCAGATTCTTCTGAGAAATCTGTTGCACCGTGGATAAATAATGAGAATAATAAATTTCATATAGATTTTAGAAAATAATTATAAAATTCCAAAAGTGCTTGTCAAATCTGAAATAGAAACCTGATAAATAGTTTCTTATACTGGACATTGTTTTAAGAGAACCATAATATTTGAAGAAAGAAGTTTGAAATATATATCAAAGTTAATGTTCTCATTTTACAGCCCATCTTGAATCATTGCCCTAATGCATAGCATATGTTGATGGAGTAATATAGATTACTAATTCCTCTGTATGTGTTCAGGAATGTACTGTGAGAATTTTAAATAAGCATAATTTTCTGATTATTCTGCTACCAGCCTGGTTCTGTAGATGCATCTCAGAGAACCTATGTTCTTTGGTTTTGGGTTTTTTTGGGAAAACAAACCAAAGACACTACACTAATAAGGTCCGTGGAGAAGCATTAAAGCAGTAGAAATACTTATCTGTGCTGGATAGTGATAATGTACCAAAAAGCATTTTTCTTCTCACAACTTGCAAAATACTTATCTCTAGAGTTCTAGCCCGTTCTCTTACGCCTATTACAAACTACCTTTACATGTTACTAATTCTACCAACCCCTCTTCCCCTACTAAATAACACAGCAGAATTTGATTTTTTATATAATTTTGACTATAATATTAATGTTCCTTAATTAATTGTCTTTTTCTTCTGATTTAGTAATTTAAATTTTCACAGTTATGGAAAATTATGTGGGTGTCAGACAATGGGGCAGATGACAATTATTTAATAACAGATGTTGAAATTCAAAAAGTCAAAAGTTTATAACTGTTAAAACACAAATTGTCACCATTACATATGTCAAAATATACAAAGTAAATATCTTTAACTCAAACTCTAGTTTCAAGCAGAATTTTTTCTACTTTGTCTATCAGTATATTTCAAATATTATTGATGGAAAAAAAATTTAGTCAATTTGTGTGTGTATGTTGAAATCAACATTTACCAACACTTACTAATAAAATTGAAACCTTCCAAACCTATAAATAACAAATAGTCATTTGTTTTTATACTGTTTGTGCAGTGAAGTACAAAAAAGGAGGAAGGCACTTCATCCTTGAACATGCCTGGCCTAATGTGACATCTAATCTGCAAAAAATGGATCATTTAACAGGTAAATCCCATAGTATTACTTTTGCAGTTAAGTGTATATAGCATCCCAGGACAATCTATATAATTCTTCTTAAAAGAAAATTTTGCTTTTAAGATGATTGTCTGTTTGAAATATAGGATTTGAGTTTTCACATGGCATAGAGAATATACTTATAAACTCTGCGGATACCAAGCTGATATCTGATCTGGAGTAAATAGGCAGAAATTCAATAAGGAAAAATGCAAAGTACTACACATAGGAAAGAACAATCAGTTGCAAACATACAAAATGGGAAATGGCTGCCTAGGGAAGACTACTGCAGAAAGGGAACTGTGGATCACAAGTGGATCACAAGCTAAATATGAGTCAACAGTGTAACACTGCTGCAGAAAAAAGCAAACATCATTCTGGGATGTATTAGCAGGAATATTGTAAGCAAGACACAGGAAGTAATTCTTCCACTCTAGTTCCACAATAATTAGGCCTCAACTGAAGTATTCTGTCCATTGCTGGGCACCACATTTTGGGAAAGATGTCAACAAATTAGAGACAGTCCAGAAAGAGAAACAAAAACGATTAAAGGTCTAGAAAACATGACCGATGGGGAAAGATTGAAAAAATTGGGTTTGTTTAGTTTGGAGAAAAGACTGAGGGGGAGGACTTGATAACTGTTTTCAAGAACATAAAAGGCTGTTATAAGGAGGAGGAAGAAAAAAAATTTCTTGTTAATATCATTAATGATAGGACAAGAAGCAATGGGCTTAAATTATAGCAATGGTAATTTAGATTGGACATTGAGAAAAATTTCCTAACTTCAGAGAAGTTAAGCACGGGAATACATTGTCTAGGGAGTTTTTGAAATGTCTATCATTGAAGATTTTTAAGAGATTAGACAAGGATGATCTAGATATCACTTAGTCTTGCTTTGAGTGCAGGGGATTGGATTAGAAGTCATCTTGAGGTCTCTTCCAGTCCTACAATTCTATGATTCTATGATTTCTCTGAATTTCATGCCTATTAAAATGACTTATATATTATACTTTAAAAGGGCCTCCAAAAGTGCACTAACACAGTTGTAGGAAATGTTTTGAACCTAACTGTAGATTACTCTAATATTTGTATAAGGTAAAGGTGACCTGTGGGGTATTACAGACATAAATGTTGAGTCATTTCAACAGCAAAGTATTTGGACAAGCAAATAAACAGTATTTCAATTAAGTTTGTTGAGGATATTAAATTGTATGGTGTAAATTCTTGCTAGAAAAGTAGAATGCAAGGCAACAGATTAAAAAAATGAGTAGGAAGTAGCAAAGTGAGAATATATAACATGACACTGAAGAACATACTGTGTGAAATAATACTATATTAGGAAGGAGATAGAATAGATGACTTAGCAGGAAGTCATATCCCTCTCTGAATTGTATAATCTATGTCCACAGTATACAAAAAAGTGAATAAAAGGTATCTGTGAGCACTTTGGCAAAATTTGTGAGCAATGGTTACTTCTACTGCTCTGTCTGGCATTGGAAAATGTTGTGTTTAATGGCAAAAAAGGGGTTATTCAAATTATACATCTGGTGGTAATATTTCCAAAATGGCCCATACGTCTTTTGAACTAGTAATTATCTCATTATAGGACAGACTGATACTTTCAAATATACCCCAAGTAAGGGGCAGCACACATGTGCACTGCCCCTGAAGCACAGCAAAGATCAAACTGACTCTGGCAGTCACAACTGGGTCCCCACTTCTCCCTCATACCATACAGGAAGCAAGCTGCAGCTTCCCTTTTCCTGGGAGAGTTTGCTTCCCCCTCTGAGCAGGTTCAGCTATACTGTCTGGAATACTGACAAGGGGCAGAGCTAAGACTTTATCCACTCCTTGCACCTGTATGCCAACCTGTGGAGAAAGGATAGTGACCCAATGGCCTCCTCTCTCCTTCCATAATATGGGTATTCAGGATAAGGGAGCTTCTTATCTCCTTATATGGAAGTGTAAGATCATAATCTATCATTATCATGCTTGAAAAATGGAAGAACATTCCATTTATTTCTTGAATTTATTGCTTCAAATTGGTCATCTTTGTTGCCTTTTTTCAATCATAGTTATTTAGTCTTTGAGAGCTTTTACTGTTTTCTCAGATAGGAAAAGAACTAGTGAGACCCTGCTTGTGCACTTTTGTAAATCTGTGGAATTTTGCTTTGTTTTTATTTGGCTTGGTATTTTCTTAATGCATTTGTTTCAGTATTTTATTTTTTCTCTCAAGGATGGGGAGATTGGCACATACCAATCAGGCACAGCCTCCATAAGAAGAAATAAAAGGCCAGTCTAAATTTCTCTCAGGTAACAGAGGAAGAGGATGTGGTCCCATGTCAGTGAAATTAAATAACAACATTAGATTGTGACTTTTTGTAAAGTATAGAGCAAGAGATGGTGCATAAGCTTCACCACCTTATGAATAGCCCCAGAAGGTAGAGTTACTCAGACATTACTAAGTTACAGCTGCTTTCCTGCTTCCTTCATGCCCATGTAGATCTTCTGTAAGCACCTTCAGCACTGAGTGATCACTGAAAACCACAGGTTCTCTCAGGCTCCAACCATTTTCTGTCCATTTGCTTCAGGTGGGAGAGGGTTAGAAAAATGTCATGTACCAACAGTAAATTACTATCCACCCTGTCCACTAGTCTGACCAGTGTGTGTGGGTGCATGCGCACGAGAGAGAGGCAGAGGGAAAGGCAGAGGTGAAAATAGAAGTTTGTGGTATGTAGCATTTAATGGCTGAGCTTTCCAGAAAAAAAGTCTAGGTGGAACACTATGAACCTCTTATTAGTTACAGCAAGCTGGAACCAAACAGAGAATAAACTAGTACATCAATAAGCATGTTAAGCACTGAAAACCATAAGTTAACTCAGTCTCCACCCATTTTCTGCCCACTTTCTTCAGTGGAGTACGTAAGAAGATTAGTAGTTGCAGTTACTCTTGTGCTCATAGACCCAAGGTCTGGGTAGCCCATGTATGGGAATAAGACGGTGTCAAATTCTCCGTCATCAAATTGATGTCTCTGGATCGACTGAGCGGTCTGTGTAGACCCGCTCAGTCGATCCAGAATTGACAGAGGAGAACCACCCCCGTAAGTGGCGTAGCGCTGCGTCAACAGGAATGCTGCTCCTGTTGGCACAGTACAGTGTGGATGGCATGCGGAACAGATGCAGCGAAGTCAACGGGAGAAATGCAAGTGTTTTACACCACTTGAGTATCTCCTGTCAACTGCCACCAAATCTGGAAGGTAAGTGTAGACCAGGCCCAAGTCACAATCTAGCCCCAAATTCAGATATGCTGCAAGTACCTCAGTTGACAGATAAGTAATACAATAATACACACATACAGGAAAGAAGTGAAAAAAGGTGAGTTTCAAGCTTTTAAAAGGTGAGTTAATAGCTCTAAGGAAAAATGATCTGAAACACAGGCAGATATTTAATGGGAAGCAACAATGGAAAAGCAACAGTGATGAAAGAAACTTTAGGCTGATAATGGACAGCAAATTAGATTGAGTTTGACATGGGCTACACAAGTAAAAAACCTACACAAGATTTTGGGCTGCCTACAAAGAGCCATGAAATCAAAACACATAGGAGACCTGGATAAGACCATACCACATATGTTGCAGAGTTCTGTGCTCCTGGCAAATAGCAAACTGTTGGATTGATGCATCTCTCAGGAAAGATTGAAAAGAAGTAAACTTAAGTGGGGAAAATAAAAGCACTTTTTCTTAAGGTTGCCTAAAGGGTTCCATTCTAAAGGAGCCTTTTGAGTTGCTTTTCCCTTTCTAAGACTTTCATTTTGGGAATTAAATTTGTAGATCTTAACTGAGACTAATTTTCTTGGAAATATTGAACAAAATATAAGTAAATAAATAAGTCCAGCACTTTGACTACAAAGTGAACGAGAATATTGTTATCATTATAATTTTATTTTGTAAACAGATCTTAGATTAATGATTACACCATTATGGCTCCTTCCTTCTCTAGCCTCTCTCCATTTTCATTTTTCTATCTGAACTTGGATTGAAGTTGATTTGTCTCTACTGGTTTTCACTTTATTTAGAAAACTCTTCTCTGTCTCTGTTTTTTATTTGCACCTGATAGGAAAGTAAAGTTTGCCAATAACAGAAGCATCTAATATGATAAACTATCTACTCAGTAAATTTTACAGAAAAGATATTTTATTTTTGAATAAACAAACTGTCAATGTTCTGTTGACACTTTGTAGGGGTTTCCATTATCAGATGTTTTTGGCCCGAAACCAACATCTCTTTAGGTCAATGGGAGTATTTCCATTGACTTCAGCATATGTTTGACTGGCCCTTTTCAGGAATTAGACCTCAGTCTGTAAGGATGGGATTTGTCTTATTGATTTCAAATTGGACTACTCATATTCTTAAAGCTATGTGCACACAAGGTTAGCAGGATTAGGGCCTTAGAAAATAACCTCAAAATCCTTTCAGTATTGCCAGTGTTAGCAATTTATTAAAAGAAATTTCTGAAAGCCTAAATAAATTGTGCTACTTTTGGCCCCTTCAACTCTCCTTTTCCATAGTTCATGTAAGATTTTATAGCCATAGATTATACATTGTGTCTATGAATCCAGAATAATATAGGTTCAGGGATATGCAATGTTTAGAAAATGAACTGAATAAAATAGTTATCTGTAAAGCTGTGGATAGAGAGCCTTATTGATGCATTTTTGTTATATATGACACTTTGCTCTAAATCAAATATTTCAAGATATGAAGGTGTTCAATTTCTCTGTGCAAATATGTAATCATTTTATTCCAGTGTGTACTATTCATTTGTCCCCCCATTGTCAGTGTTGAAACATGAACATGTGGGAGGGAATGAAAGTGCCAGAGCTAGAAACAACTAGTTTTCTAATTTTGCATACAGTCACATTGTTTTCTGTTTGGAAAATATCATTGATTTCTCCTCTACACACAATAGCTCTTTGGATTAATGTTATAAAGATTCTTTAACATTGGAACAAACATATATTATATCCAACTGAAGTAATGTGATATTTTACAAATAGGAAACTAGCATGTAAGATTTTTTAAAAGTAAGAGAAGAAATATTGCTTCCCTTATAAGACTTCGCACTTTGAGATCATTAGGAAACCTGTATCAGTAATGTTATGTTCTGCAGCTGGCTATGACATCAATCTTCAAATGTCTACATGAATAACTTTATGCATTTAAGTAGTCCAACTGAGTTAAAAAATAAGTTACCAAATGTCTGCAGGATCAGGATAAAATGGATAAAATTGCCATTACATTTAGTTACTTGAAAAAAATACTGTGTTATATTTTTATTTGATCTACAATCCCAGTTACTAAAAGCGATTAAAATGTTTTATCCTTTCATGATACAGATTTCATAGATGTGGGTTTGGAGTTTGGGTGGTTGGGGGTGGAGAGGGAGGGAATTTTTTTTTGGAAAGTTGTGCAAAGTTACTATAAATTTACTCTTTTTCAATTACTGGAGAATGTATAATCTGTTTTATAAATTTGTATGAAACATTGACACACTGGTATCTGGTACTTGGCACTAAACAGCAAGAGTGATAAGTGAATAGAATAACTGGCTGTGTTTATACCATGCTTTGTCTGGAATATATGTTAGAAATTCAAAGGCAGAAAGCACAAAAGATGTGAAAACTAACTAGAGGTAGTATTTGATAAGCTTGAAATTTTAAAAAATGCCAAATTTAGGTAGAAAAAATTATTTAGATCTGTATATTAAAAGAACTCAGAGAAGATGTCAGAATGATGTACATCATGTACATTTTTCATTGGAAGATTTGCAGCACATGAGTAGTATGGCCAAAGTTTTCAAACTTCAGTGCTTAGTGTTAGCTAAAGCTATATTTAGTGACTTTGATTTAAGATCATGCAAGCAATTGTCATACAAAACCTCTCTTCTGTTGACACAGATTAGAGGTGCATCCAGAGGAAGCTATCATAAGGGAGCAAGAATGCTCATGTCCCCTCTGGCAGCCTTTTTTTTATCCCTGCTATAATGAAAAGAGGCTGAGGGAGTCTGGGTACATGTGTCCACTGCTATCACTTTAGTGTCAAGTACAGCTGATCAACATTATTTGAATGCAGTAGTTTTCCAAAGGAAAATGCATTTTTTGTCAAAATCAAACAACAAATTGTTTCAAAGGTAAAATATTTGTTTAATTTAATATTGATGTGTATAATATAATACCAAAATTTTTTAAAATAATAAATTATATGTAATATTATATTATAATGTTTTGACTTCAAAATGGTCACCTTTTCAAAACCAAATGATTTAATGATCTCAAAGCAAAATTTTTCTTCCATGTGAAATTTTTGCTTTTTGTCTCATTTTGGAACAATCTTTTGTTAAATATTGGAATTTCCCATAGAACGTAAAGTCTGTTTCCCACCAGCTCTAGTGCTGAGTCACCTGGGATCCAGTCACCAAGATAACCTCACTGAGAATTAACCAGGAAAAGAAAAGAAGGGAAGAAAACATAGCTGTAATCACATCCTTCAGGATTCCCAGTAGCAGCCTGTAGCGAACAGCAACGTCAGTCCCCATGGAGGCAGGAATCTACATTTTTGGAGGGATAAAAAGCATAAACTGTTCTATGCTGAAAAGCAAAACTGGCAGTGAGCCACTCTAGCATATTAAAATGAAACTAAAATGTTAAGAAAATATATACAATCATTGAAAAGTCTTCAGTTTTAACATTTAATATTAAAATAGCCAAACTGTGATATCCAGATCCTTTTCATGGTTTCCACAGTGAACTAATTCACAGTCAGAGTTTTAAAGCTTTGAGTCTAGTCTAGCGATATGGATAATATGCCACTATCATAATGCCTCATTAAGAAATGTTTTGCAGGCCTTAAGGTCAGAGTACAAACGCTCTGTGCATAGACTGTGCTATTAATAGATTCAAATTAGCTCAAAAATGACTGTCTGGATTTAGAGAGGATTAAATAGATAAGGCTGAAAGTATTTTGAAGATCTGTCAGTATACAAAAATCTCAATTTTGTTTGTATATTTTAAATATGAAATTCTGCTGAGCTTCTTGGAATATAAGTTTGGCTTCAACATTCAGAATGCTTATTAGAAGAAAGGTCAGTGTTACCAGTAGCAACCAACTTTTCTCTTTTTTTCTCATTTTTAATTTGATAAAGACAAAAGAAAATATTTGCTGGGATACGATATTCTCAAAGACAGTGCATATAAAAGAAAACAACTAATCAGAGATAGTTAAGAGTGTTTCCTTTCCCCCTTTTAGATTAGCAGAAAAAGTTTGTCAGCAGTGCAAGTGAAGAATCAAAGATTGTTGGGAGTTCAGCAGTCAGACAGATTCATGTCTCAGAACACTGTTGCTCTATGTCCTAATGACAAGACTGCTGAAACACAGAGCAGGAAAACATATGGAAATTTTCAAATTTGATGACAATGCTGAGTCCTTTGAAAAATTGTGTGGCCTAATGTTTGAATGACATTGGCAGTTTCAATACGGAAAAAATAAGAGCTCTCCTCTGTATGTGTCCAATCTAATTATGCTAATTGCTAACCATTTACTGGCAAACCATTGCAGTTTACCTTTTATTTGCTTTCCCATTTGTTTTAGACGTTAGGTCTCAAAGAGACAAAATTCTAATGAGAAATGGTTGAATATTATAAACAACCAATTGTGTTGTGCATAAATTCTGTTGCTCAATTGCAAGCATCTGCTAGTAGAAACAATTGCTGGTGTTTGGCATTTACACCTGGATTTTATGTTTTTAGGTAAATAAATAATTTCACAATTTATTGAATCCTAAAATTTATTTGAGACAAGAAAACTGGTTGTGTTGGAATGAATCAAAATATTCTTTTTGTTGTTGAGACTTGCTCTCTTAATATCCCCTGATTCAGCATTCCTGATATAAACATTGTTCAGTGGATCAGTCATCCCTCCTCAATGGGTGATTCAGAGGGATAGCTGTTTATTACTCAAAGTCATAGATTTTAGAGCCAAAAGGGACTATTATGATTATCTAGTCTGACCTCCCATATAACACAATCCATTGAATTTCATCCTGTAATTTCTGCATTGAACCCAAGACTACATTGCTAATGGACAGTAGGCATACACTTAATTATCTTGCTGACACTGAGGGTATGTCTACACTGTGGAGTGAAGTTGATTCATTTTAAATCAACTTTCACTCACCAAATTTTAAAAGTCAGAGGACTGTGATCACACCATGCTCAATGCATCAGGGGATTGCATCCCCACTAGCCATGCTTGGGTCAACAATCAAAGTAATGCACGGTGGGTAGCTATCCCATGGCGCAACTAGCCACAGAGTTTTTTGGGAAGGTTGTCGTCCTCCCATGATGCAACATACTTCCTCCCCGACTCCCTTGTAGTCCCAGTCCAAATAAACAGACAATCGCTTTTTCGCACTTTTTACAACTCTTAACTCTCTGCCGCGCGCACGCCATTGTCTGACAAGAATGGAGCCTACTCAACTCTGCACTATTATTATTATTATTAACTCTGCAATACTGCACTTACGACTTATTCTGCAGTATTTTCAAGGGCAAGACAGGAACCGCAGCACTGAAAATTGTGATGTTACAGAGGCCACCTTGTTACAAGCCATACAATGAAACAATTCTCATTTGCTGCAGGTTTTCATGCACCATCTGCAGTCAATGGAGTGGTGCTTCTGGTCCCAGGAAACAAGCAGTGACTGGTGGAATCTCATCATTATGAAGGTGTGGAATGATGATCAGTGGCTGCAGAACTTTCGAATGCAAAAGGTCACTTTCTTTCAACTTTGTGGAGAGCTCTCCCCAGCCCTGAAATGTATGAATACTCATTTGATACCAGCTCTGACAGTGTAGAAAAGATTGGCCATCACTCTGTGGAAGCTAGCAATGCCAGACTGTTACTGGTCAGTTGGAAATCAATTCGGAGTCAGTAAATCCACTGCGGGAGCAGCAGTGATACAAGTATGCCTGGCCATTAATAGACTTCTGCTAAGAAGGGTATTGACTTTGGAAAATGTGGAGGACATAGTGCAAGGCTTTTCTGCAATGGGGTTCCCAAACTATGGGGGGGCATCCCTCTTTTATCCCAGGACAACCTTACCACAAAGTACATAAATTGAAAGGGATATTTCTCAGTGGTGTTGCAGGCCCCTGTGGATCACAGGGGACCCTTCATTGACATCAATGTTGGGTGCTCTTTAAAGGTGCACGATGCACATTTCTTTATGAACTGACCTCTGTTCAAAAAGATACAGGTGAGCACTTTCTTCCCTGACCAAAAAATAAATATTGGCGAAGTTAAAATGCCAATAGTGATCCTGGGGGATACTGCCTACCCCTTGCTTCCCTGGCTATTGAAGCCCTATACTGGGCACCTGGACAGTGAGAAGAAGCGTTTTAACAATAGGCTCAGCAAGTGCAGAATGGTGGTGGAATGTGCATTTGGTCGTTTAAAGGCGTGCTGGCTCAGTCTGCTCATTAGGCTAGACCTCAGTGAAAGAACATCCCAGCTGTTATCTTTGCCTGCTATGTGCTCCGTAATGTCTGTGAGACAAAGGAGGAGAAGTTCCCATTCGGTTGGGTTGTGGAGGCAGATAGGCTGGTCAAAAATTTTGAGCAGCCAGATGCCACTGCAATGCTGAGATCCAATTGCAGAGCACTGTGCCTCAGGGAAGCATTGAAAAACACCTTTTGCATTGACACACAACAGTAATGTGCATCGCTTATCTGTGCTGTGCTTTCACTTCGAATCCCCTACCCATCCCACACTGATGCAATTCCCCCCCACACATTCTGCTCCCTTTATTCCCTTCTTTTCAATAAATAGACTAATGAATTCTGAAGCAATATGTTTCCCCAAAAACTTTCCCCCCCAACTGATCCATTCCACCCCCTGGCTTCCCTCTCCCTTTATTCCCTTGTTATCAGTAAATAAAGAGTAATGAATTATAAAGCAGCCCTTTTTTATTGGTAATCCTTCACAGAGGGGGGAAATGGAAAATAATTGGACATTCCGCATGTGTTGTGTGGGGCCTGAGCGGGGATACCAAGACAAGTTTGGCTTTGCACGCATGAAAGAATTACACAGTCCCATTCCTTAAAAGAGCTGTTGCCTCTTTCTGCTCCCCTCAACCGGCTAGGAGTGCAGCAAATACTGCACCCTGCTCAACCTCCTTTGGGGTGGGGGCTAGGAAAGAATGCGTTCGTTCAGCGTTTTGGAGGGGATGCAGAGGGAATCTGTCTTGCCACTGAGATTCCTGGAGCTCAACCAGATGCCTCAACATGTCTAACTGATCACACATTATACACAGCATCTCATCTTGTGTTCAATGCTGCCTTTCTGTTGTCCATGTACATGTTCAGCTGTCAGATAATGAAATCCTCCATGCTTTTAGCTGTGTGTCAGCAGCTGAGGAGGAGTTCATTAGCTCATTAAACATCTCATCCTGAGGGTTTTTTTTCACCTTCTTATCTGTGACAGGTGCTCTGCAGGAGTATGAGATGGTGTGTTGAAGCAAAGGAAGCAAAGCACATGGTACCCATTGTTAACTCATCCCATGTATGAAAACAAATGTTACAATTTATAAATTACTCCCTTAGGAAGGCTAGAACAGCATACCATAGCCTAACTATTGCAGGGGTTGGAGCGCCATGAGGCTAGTGCATCTATGTTAGGGAAATCCCCGGTGCCCATACTGCACAAGTCCATGCTCCCTAGAACAGCATGGGTGTTGGGGTCCCAATTGATCAGGCTTTTAACAAGTGGTAGAAAGAGTGAGGGAGAAACTGTATCTGGAGAAAAAAATCGTTTGCAGATGCCCAAGGACCATAACAACAACTGCCTGCTTAGGGACTTGTGGTGCACTAAACCAAGAAACCATCCCCGGGTGTGCAATAACACACACTTTAAAAACTTTTTTGGGTGGGTACTGTAAATGTGCGCCATCTTCCCTAGGTAACCATGAGTGATATCAGCCTGCTACACAGAGGAAAGGGACGATTTGCTGCAAGCATCTGGCTTCAGGCTTGGCTTTTATGCTGCTATGCTGGATTCCACAATGATGCTTGCACAATTAATAACAGAGTGGCAGGGAAAGTATCCCATTGTGGTGAAAGAAATAAGGCTGCCCTCCCAAGAAACCTTCTTCAAAGCATTGCAGAGTACCTACATGAAAGCTTCCTGGTGATATACATGGAGCATTCTTGGTCCATCCCTGTGCACATAAATAATCTTTTCTGGGGTGAACCCAATGCTTAAGCACATCAAGTATGAGGAAGCACAGCCCCTCAGCCACACGCACCACTTTTTCCCACCGGTACAAGATTCTGGACTGGGGATATAACCAAAGTAATGCAATTTGCAGTACATAGTCACCAAATGTGCCTTCCCTGCATCCCAGTCAGTAGTTTCCTGCATCTGGGTAGGCTGCTCCTATGTTGCAAACAGCTCCTGGCTTTCAGAGAGAAGGGATACTCCGCTCACCTACTCCCTGTTCTCCTTATCATTATCATTCACCTCCTCATCCACAGACTCATCCTCATTCATCTTGGCCTCAGATTCCCCCAAGGTATCAATGCTGTGTAGTGTCAAAGTGGTGGGGCCTCTGTCAAAAATCACATGCAGCTCCTCATAAAAGCAGCATGTTCTAGGTGAGAAGCTAGAATGGCTGTTAGCGTCTCTAGTTTTCTGATAAGACTACCTCAGCTCTTTGATCTTAATGCAGCACTGCTGTGTGTCCCTCTTGTGACCCTCTTCCAACATGCAATGAGATCTCTTCTCATAGATATTCAAATTTCTGTTGCTTGCTTGGAGCTGAGCCAGAACATACTCTTCATCCCACAGAGTGATGAGATCCGAGACCATAGGTTGACTCCAGGCTGGAGCACATTTGGGGTGTGCAGTTGCCATGATCAGTTGTGCTGGCACCCTCTCTCCATGCTTACCAAACAGGAAATGGGCATTCAAATTTTCCTGGGGCTTGTGGGAAGGAGCTATTTCCTGTTTACGTGGCCACAGTGCAGGAGACTGCGAATGTGCAGAGCAGTCAAAACAGAGTGTTATGGGATACCTCCTGGAGGCCAATGACATCAATTTATGTTGTGCTCTGCCTGCACTGATGCTCATTTGATTAATATAATTTGACTTCAGCGCTATGCCACTTGCGGAGGTGGTTTTATTAAGTTGAATTTTACCACGATTTAGGTTGGCGGAACTGACATGCCAGTGGAGACTCATACCTTATGTGATTGCATTACATTGACCTAAATTGTCACTGTAGACCAGGCCAGGGACTTCATTATCTCATGTGGTTGTTGGGAAAAGGCCTCTATGCACAACACACCAAGGATTGCAGGCACAGAGAGTAGCTAGATAAGCAGTGAACAAGATATCTTTTGTACTGTTCCTGAATGTTATCACATACTCCTCACTGTGCCCCTGCCCTCCATCACATATGTGTTCATGCCCCTCACAATGTATTTTTCTTATCTGTGGAGACCATTTCCCTCACCCTGCCTTACTGTCACATATCCGTCATTGTGTTCCTGCACGTATTCTCCTTATCCATTGAAACCACTTCCCTCTCACCATCCCCACCATATATGCAGTTGTTTTCCCAACATGTAGAGAACTGTTTTTGGTAATTAGTTTAAACCAGTTTAGTCTATCTTGATGTGTGAGTATTTAAGAAACTGCTGTAATAATTGTACTTTGAAGCTGCTTGTTGAGCTCTTCCCAATGTGTTGTTAAATAAATTGCTTAGTATTATCTGTGCAGCTGGATTCTCTGGAGAAGAATTCCTATTGCTTCACATGGTAAAGGCTGGTTTCAGTGCTTCAAATCCTAGGTTAAAATCCTGCTGTTATACTGTGATATAAGCTGCTATGCGCACACAAGCAAAGCTTGCATTGACTGAAAAGGAAGTCCTGTCCAAAGAGAAGTATGGTATGCAGCGGGTTTTTAAAAAAATGAATCCTATTTCTTAATCAATAACTGTAACTAAAACTATAGTTCTTATTTACTCTTAATGTTAAAAATGATGTTCTATGCTAGGTACTTTTCTCTTAGCCACTTTCTTTAGAGAAGGACAACTGGACACATGGTCAGGGATATGAACTGTCAAGGACAATGCTCAGAAGGCAAAGTGATATCTACAGAGATGATTCTGACAAGCTACAGTAGTTATCAAGTTCAGATTCCATGGCTTTAAAAGTAATTGATGTATTCCATGGATCAGCAAAATGTAATGAGTGGTTTTGCAATTTGAAAATATTTTTAAATGACTGTTCCGTACTTGGGGTATCTATATCATGGTAAGCTCTTTCTTCCATAGCACACAGACTCTTGGGTAGCTCACAGAAGGCACAAGGCCCACACACTCACCTTAGAGAGTTAAATCTTCTCCCCATCATCCAGCCTCAGTAATTTTGTTAGAAAAGCCCTACAATGTGGGGAAAAGTCTGCCCACAAGCTCCAGGAGGTAACTAGTGCTTCTGCCAGTCTGTGCTAAGGTACCTATCATTCTGATATCTAAGCACCAAGGACATGAGTGGAGCTTATCACCTCATATGGGCCTCTGCACAGGGTTAGTATTAAAATACTAGAATATTTAAATTTGAAACCAAATTCTGTGGTGCTTACAAACTCTCTCATTGCCTCCTATAGAAACAGTTTTAGGTGTGCAAGAAAACGTAGTTACTTGCCAGTAACTGTTGTTCTTCGAGATGTGTTGCTCAGATCCATTCCACTTAGGTGTGTGCGCGCCCTCGTGCACAGCCTTCCGGAGAACTTTTCCTAGCAGCCCCTGCAGGGGCCGGTCTCAGCGCCCCCTGGAGTCCCGCCCTTATGTGGCGGTACATATAGCGGGACCGGCCCCTCCCCTCCTCAGTTCCTTCTTTCCGCCCGTGACGGCCAGTTGAGAACTACCCCTGCTCTTCAACAGTTTGTGTTTCTCCTTTAAAAGTGAGTAGTTAGTTTATCAGTTCACCCTGAACTAAGTTAGTTTTTAGTTAGTGAGGGTTTTTAGTTAGTTAGGGAGCCTTCGGGCTCAAGGCGTCCCGGCTATGCCGGGTTCGCCGGGCTTCAAGCCATGTGCTAGCTGCGGCAAGGCCTTCCCAGCTAGCGACCCCCATGACCGTTGTTTGCGGTGTTTGGGGGAACTGCACCGTAGAGATCGGTGCAGTATCTGTAAGTCCTTTAAGCCTCGGACTCAGAGAAGGAGCGCTCCGAGACCCGCCACGCGACGATCTCGAGGAGCGACTCTGACTTCGGTGCCGACGAGGCGACGCCGAAGAAGAAGGCGACCGGTACCGGGAAGTCTTTCGCCGCTTTGATGCTGGGGAGCGGTGCCGAGAACGCCGTCTCGGTGCCGAGTCAGAACTCGACGACGAGGAGAGGTGCCGCGACGAAGAGCGATGTCCGGAGCGGTGCCGGGACCTGGAACGGTGCCGGGAGCAGTGCCGGAACCTGGAGCGGTGCCGGGAACGGTGCCGCGACGCGTCGTCCGAGGACGAAGATGGAGAGGAGCTTCCGAGCTCGACTCTCCTGCGTCGGGTGGTGGGCGGCCTGTCCACCGGTGCCGGGGCCGCCCACCCTTCGGGGCCCCCCATCGCGGGTTTGCCCCGGGAAACGGGCCCTGGCTCTCTCCGGTGAGAGAGTGCCGGAGGCGTAGGCAGCTCCAACAAAGCCTGAGCCGCCTCGATAGCCTCCGGCGTCGAAGGGTCCCGTATAGGGGGTCCCCCACTTCCAGGAGTCGGGGGAGCCTCCCTAGTAAGTGTCGGTGCCGGGGCCGGTGCCGGAGCAGGGGCCGGTGCCGGAGCAGATGCCGGCGGCACGTCCATGAGGAGGAGCACCTCCGAACTCGACCCCGGCCGCTCCTGCGGTGCGGGGGAGCGCTGCAAGCGTGGATGGCGCTTCTTCCTCTTCGGCACCGAGACCCCCGGTGCCGGAGGCGCACTCCGCACCGAAGACACACTCGGTGCCGGAGTAGTCCGCGATGGCTCGGACGCCGGGCTTAAAGCGGACTCCATCAGAAAAGCCCTAAGCCTCACTTCACGCTCCCTCTGAGTCCGAGGCTTAAAGGACTTACAGATACTGCACCGATCTCTACGGTGCAGTTCCCCCAAACACCGCAAACAACGGTCATGGGGGTCGCTAGCTGGGAAGGCCTTGCCGCAGCTAGCACATGGCTTGAAGCCCGGCGAACCCGGCATAGCCGGGACGCCTTGAGCCCGAAGGCTCCCTAACTAACTAAAAACCCTCACTAACTAAAAACTAACTTAGTTCAGGGTGAACTGATAAACTAACTACTCACTTTTAAAGGAGAAACACAAACTGTTGAAGAGCAGGGGTAGTTCTCAACTGGCCGTCACGGGCGGAAAGAAGGAACTGAGGAGGGGAGGGGCCGGTCCCGCTATATGTACCGCCACATAAGGGCGGGACTCCAGGGGGCGCTGAGACCGGCCCCTGCAGGGGCTGCTAGGAAAAGTTCTCCGGAAGGCTGTGCACGAGGGCGCGCACACACCTAAGTGGAATGCATCTGAGCAACCACTCGAAGGAGAACTGCAAGTTCTGGCCCCAAGAGGGTCACATTCTGTTCAATCACAATGGCACTTAAATCTAATGGGTTTGGTGCAATTTACACCAAAGCCTGGGCTCAGCAACTTTAGGCACAATCTGCAGCTCTTGTACTGCTGTTCACAGGATAATAATTGATATTCAAGAATTGTGTCTGATGTTTACTTTTATCCTCAGTGAAAAAAACAAACCTTTTCACCTTTGTTTTTTGTTTTTAAAGGCAGGGAGTTTGCAGGGAGATTTCATGGCAGAGAGTAACAGGCCTTTTACTCTCTGCCATGAAATGTCCCTACAAAGTGAAATTCAGTGGCAGAGGAGAGTGGGACTCACAGTGCACAGTGCCTGCAGCCATGGGCATTAACATGTGACTGTAGGCATTGGGTGTGCCTGGGCACACTCGGCACACCCTGTGCACATGCCTATGTAGGCGGGGTTATTTTACCTATGAAATTGGCACTGGTGCTACCACTACTGGAATACTGCGTCCAATTATGGTACCCACTGTTCAAGGAAGATGTTGATAAATTGAAGAGAGTTTAGAGAAGAGTTACAGGAATGATGACTAGATCAGAAATATGCCTTATAATGATTGACTCAATGAGCTCAAACTATTCATCTTAACAAAGAGAAGGTTAAGGGGTGACTGACTTGATTTCAGTCTATAAGTATCAATATGGGAACAAATATTTAATAATGGGCTTTTCAATCTAGCAGATTATAGCATAATTCAATGGCTGGATGTTGAAGCTAGACAAATTCAGACTGGTAGTAAAATGTAAATTTTAATGGTGAGTGTAATTTTTCCCCTCAGAGATATGTTCCAGGAATTATTTTGGGAAAGTTCTATAGCCTATGTTATACATGATGTAAGACTAGATGATCACAGTGATGTCTTCTGGCCTTGAAATCTATAACTATCTGATACAAAATGGCATATGTAATATGCTATTTCTCGCTTAGTGGGATTTCAGTTTCTTTATCTATTTATATGGCACCTGTCACTGTCTACCTTCCTCAAAAACATTAATGAATTTATTCATAGAACATGCCTCTATTGTAAGGAAGTGGTTTCTTTATTTTATAGATGGATAACTGAGGCATAGAGAGGTTAAGTCCAAGGTCACAGGCAGGCTGTAGCAAAACTGAGAACTTAACCCAGACTTTCCATATCTCAGTATTCTTCACAAGTCAGTCTTTTTCCTTCATTGTGGTGTCTAGGTTCCACAACATATAAAAAAATTAAAAATGAATAGTCTTCTTGTGTGCAAAACATAAGACTTCATATCTCAGGATTTTTTTTTCTATATTCATTTAGTATCAGAGGATATAAATCCCTACAAATTGTAATTTTATCATCTTGTTAAAGAGATGAGACTGTTATTCCTATATTTTGCACTGAGATATATTGGCTAACAGAGAAGAATATGGTGTGAAATAATTGTACTCAAACCATAAAAACGATGTGTTAAATAATTCTATGAACAAATATGGAAGAGAAGTGGTATAGAATATCTCATTTACAGTGAAATATCTCTTTGAACAGCAAATGGTGCTTTTAGAATAAAGTGCAATTCTTCAGCTCTGATCTCTGCAAATGTGAGACAAATTGAACTCCTTATCTTTCCTCTTAATTTAAATCAATTTAATTATACATGGAGTGATAAGCAGCTGGCAGGGTCTTTAATTCTAAAATCGCTAAATACTTGGGACATTCACTTGTCTCCTGTGTGCATGACATTTTCATTAATCTCTAAGAGAACCTTTTATGTTATTATTTGGTCATTAGCCAAATTAGCACTGCTAAAGTCTATTGGAAAACAGAGAACTGTGTAGCATTGTTCTGTGCTTCAGTTACTAGAGTTCAGGAAGTCTATATATACTGGGGTTTAAGCAGTCTTCTTGAACAAGTTCATGATGTGCCATTGTTTTGTGAAGTTAATGTTAACAGTGGTCACAGAAGTTAGTAGAATTATTAAGAGACCAAGCTATGTACAAATTACCTCCAAAGTGGTTACTACCTGCTGTGGCTTTTTGACTCAGCTTGAAGAAGACCATACTACAACCTCCCATGCTGTATCTGTTCCAATCTTGAGGGCTGCCAGTGGAGTGTTTGTCATGAGCCCTAGACTTACATGATTCTTTTCCTCAATTTTTTTAAGTTATGCACATTCATTTTGGAAGAGTTTGTTCTCTTTTAGTGGGTACATATTACCCATTGATATTAATGGAATTAACACAGACACCAGATGGAGAGACTAAATTCCTTAGCATTTGGGAAGTCTAGGGTGAACGGTTTGTAACTTAGACTGCTTTTACTAAGCAAATTACAGTTTGTCCCATCTCTTCAGTTGTTCCAAACTTTGACCTTAATAAAAGACTTATCTGAGCATCTGTAATGTTTATTTTTAAAAATCAGCTGGAGGTTACACATATATATTAACATTATCTAAAGACTGATTATTATTTAGAGTTTTATATGTCAAAAACAGTAATTTTCCCTTACAGCAAGAAATTAATTGGAAGACATTACTAATTACAGAGTCTCTTCTGCCTTTGTGTTCATGTCCTTTTAAAAAAAAAAACAGTTTTCTCACTTCTGAATGAGATGTACTGTTCTTATGGTTAAGGGAGAACTAAACATCGCTCTACACTGATGCCATTCATAATCAGTATTTGCATCTCAAGGTTGCTGTAATCATCATTGAGATGCTGGCAAACCAGGTGCCAACTCAAGCCAAGGCCTCTAGGTAACAACTAAACACTGACAAATACATAGCTGGAACCAGTTCAGCTAACCTGCATGCTGGTATTGTTAAAATAGGTAGTAGCATCATAAGAATGTGTTTAGACTTTATGAAATGCTGGTAAATTGCTTCATGCATTCATATCACTTATAATATCTGTGTCCCATGTTATAAAGTAATATTTAAGTGTCTGCTCTGTAACTGTAAGTCACCAGACAGAAAAGAAGCTTTCATGGGTGTGAAACAACAGTTTCAACCAGAAGGTGTTATCTCCTGCCCAACAAAGAAGGCCCGTCAACATAAACATATGAATGGTCAATAAACATATGAATGGTCATCTAGCCTACTATCTTGTCTTCTGACAGTGGCCAATGCCAGGTGCTTAAAAGAGAATCAGAACAAAGCAATTATCAAGTGATCCATCCCCTCAGCATCTGGCAATCAGAAGCTCAGTGACACTCAGAGAATGGGATTGCATCCCTGACCACTTTAGGTAATAGTAATTGATGGACATATCCTCCATAAGTTTATTTAATTATTTTTAAAATCCATTTACAGTTTTTGCCTTTACAACATCCCCTGGTAATGATTTCCACAGGTTAATTGTATTTTGCGTGAAGAAATATTTCCTTTTTTGTTTTCAACCTGCTGTCTATTAATTTTATTGGGTGAATCCAAGTTCTTGTGTTTTGTAAAGGGGTAAAATAACACTTCCTTATTCATTTTCTTCACACCATTCATTAATTTATATGCCTTTATCATATCCTTCTTTAGCAGTCTCTTTTCCAAGCTGAACAGTCCCAGTCTTTTTAATCTCTCCTCATATGGAAAGTTTTCCATAACCTTAATCATTTTGATACCTTTCTCTGTACCTTTTCTGACACTAATAGTTCTTTTTCAAGATGGGTTGACCACAACTGCAGACAGCATTATGATATTTTATGTCTAATTTTCTATTGCTTTCCTACTGATTCCTAACTGTTAGCTTTTTGACTGCCGCTGCATATTGAGCAGACAACTATCCACAATAACTCTAATATTTCCTTCCTGAGAGGTAATAGCTAATTTAGATCCCAATATTTTGTACGTATAGTTGTACATTAGAAAACATAATGCCATTTGTATTTATCAACAGTGAATTTCATCTGCCATTTTGTTGCCCAGTCATTCGGTGTTTCGAGATTCCTTTGTAGCTTTTTGCAGTCTGATTTGGATTTAATTAATTTGAGTAATTTCCTATTGTCGCAAACTTTGCTACCTCACTGTCTCTCCTTTTTCCACATCATTTTTTAATATGTTGAACAGCACAGGTCATGGTACAGATAATTGGAGGACCCTGATATTTAGCTCTCTCCACTGTGAAAACTGATCTGTACCCTAACTTTTAACCTGTTACCAGTCCATGAGAGGACCTTCCCTTTTATCATGACTCTCACTTTGTTTAAGAGCCTTTGGTGAGGGACCTTGTCAAAGACTTTCTGAAAATGCAAGTATACTTTACACATTGGATCACCCTTGTGCCATGTTTTCTGGCTCCTTCAAAGAATTCTAATAGATTGATGAAATGTGATTTCCTGTTACAAAAACCTTGTTAACTCTTTCCCAACAAACTGAGCTCATCTATGTGTCTGATAATTCTGATAATTTCCCCCAACAAGGTTGTTAATATAATTATACTATGATCAATATTACCAAGCAGCTCATCTATCTTCACCTCTAGGACCAGATCCTGTGGTCCATTTAGGACTAAATCAGAACTTGCCTCTCCCCTTGTATGTTCCAGGACTAACTGCTCTAAGAATCAGCCATTAATGGTGTCTAGAAACTTTATCTCTATAAGGTAAGATCTACCCAGTCAATATGGGGAAAGCTGAAATACCCCATTCCTATTGAGTTTTCTATTTTTTAGCCTCTCTAATCTTCCTGAGCATTTCATAATCATCATCACCACCCTGGTCAGATGGTCGGTAGTAGTGGCCAGTCAGGTGCTATACTCTTATTATTGAAGCATAGAATTTCTATCCATAGACATTCTATGGTACAGCTTAATTAATTTAAACATTTTACTATATTTGACTCTATGCATTCCTTCACATATAGTGCCACTTCCCCACCAGCACAATTTACTTTGTCATTCCTATATATTGTGTACCCTGGTATTACCATGTCCCATTGATTGTCATTATTCCAACAAGTTTCTGTGATGCCTGTTGTATTGATATCCTCATTTAATATCAGGCATTCAAGTTCACACATCTTAGTATATGGACTTCTGTCATCTCTATACTAACACTTATACAATTTGTCAATATTTAGTTATCTGCCTTCATGTGACATAATTGAATAGGACTCTTTCATATGATTCTCTCTTCAATTCTTACCTGTATTTTATCAACTTCTAGCCTTGACTACTTTCTAAGATATAAAGAATCACCCTTATTTGACCCTTCCCTATGAGATGTCTTTGTCTGAACCACTTGTCCCCCTGACCTTAATTTACAAACTCCTCTGTGACCTTTTTAATTTTACATGTCAGCTATCTGGCTGTCTTTTGGCTTTGGTGACACCCATCCTACCTTTATAGGCTCCTCCTTCCCCAAAAGGTTCTCCAGTCCTAATAAACCTTAAACTCTCTTACCATCATCTCAACCATGCACTAAGACCCAGAAGTTGTGCCTGTCTAACTGGCCCTGCTGGAAGCATTTCAGAGAATGCTACCATGGATGTCCTGAACTTTAATCTCTTACCTACAACATAAATCTGGCTCTGTTCTACCTTTCTCTATGTCCTTGGTACCTACCACTGACAGATGAACTATTAAGGAACACTAGGAAACAAAAGACTGATTCTGCCCCAGGAAGAGGATTCCTTCCAACAGCTGAATTTGCAGCTCAAAGCAGAAGTAGGGAACAAATGAAAAAGTCATAACAAGAAGAAACTGAATCTTATATGCCGCTTGGACTCTGAGGGGCAAAGATTACTAAGTGTAAGCAAAAGGCTTGGCCTGGGTTAACCCTAAAGGACATATAGAACTTGCTTATTATACAAATGACTATTACTTTTAGAAACTTAAGACTGTAACTCATTTGTGTGTATATACGTTTATCTTTGTAAATAACTGATCTCCTTTTCCTAGTTAATACTGATTATACAGTTTATTATAGGATAGACCACTAGTGTTTTAGGTGCAATTGAGCTGGGGTAAGTGACTGGTCCTTTGGGACTGGGATTAACCTGAATACTCTTGTGATATTTGGTGTTAGGGACCATCTATCACAGAGATGGCAAGATAGATCAGAGCATCCAAGGCGACTGTCTGTGATTCTGTCTCATACGGTGTTATAATGCTCGAGGAGTTTACACATGACAATTGGTTGGCAAAATCTAAGTATAGAACTCACAACCAATTTGGAGTTTCTGCCCTGCTTCTTAGCAGTTTACCCTGAGGTTGGTACTCAAACTCTTGACGCCCTGTAGGATAGTTTGATGGTTATCATCATAGCAGTATCCCAGTAGCCCTAGTTGGGAACCAGATACTATATAGACATGAAAGAAAAAGACTGACCCTACCCCAAAGTCCTAATGCTCTGCTCTCCAACTATTAGTTGAGCTGGAAAACCCATCTGAATGCTACCAACACATGAACAGTTTTCCTGTTAATCTGTTGCTCAGAGCTACTACTGAAGTACTACTATCTACTACTGCAGTGCCTTTCTGTAATAATCGTGAACTCTCCCAACCCTCCATATGAGTTCCACTCTGAGGGACTGCTCAGCTTGGAAACTGATTTGCTCACTATGGTTCAAAAATAACATGAATTTGATCGTCATAAAATATTGCGGTAAGGGAAATGGGTTGGGGACAAAAGGAATAGGGAGAACTGCAGGTTAAGACTTTACATTTATGGGATTCTGTCTAGGTCAGATTTCCTTTGGTGACATTGGGTGATGACAAGCAGCTGGGATTTGTCTTTTTTATGAGTTTGGCTAACATTTTCAATGGTAGATGCTGAGTGCTTTGAAAAAAAGTCAGGCCATTATTGAGGTGCCTGAATATGAGCTTGGCAATGTCATATAGAATTTAGGCACTCATTTTTAATGCCATCAATTATATTTAGAGCAGGTTGAAGGAAAAGTTCATGAGAATTTCAGAACTCTTTCCATAGAATGTGAAATTTCATGGAAGTTTCAAAATTTATTTCCTTTTTGAAAACCAATATTTTGAACTTAGAATAGGTAATAAAATTTAATGTAAGACAGGCACTTAGAGATCAGATTCAACACATGGTATATTTTTAATACACTCAGGTGGAAAATTCAAAATATTTATTATTCCAAGATATTGTCTAAAGAGGAGGATGTTTCTAGGGAAGCTGATGTTTCCAATTTAACATTTTAGAGTGTCCCATGTCTTCTTTTCTGACAGCTTGAGATATATCATTACCATGTGTTGCATCAGATCTCTAGGTGAGTATTTTATACATTGACAAATCTGACTAGTTCTAGTTTCAAAATATTGACATTTGAGACATGAATAATATATGGAACACCCACCAATAAATTATCTATTCACACACCAATATGCAAGTCTAAATATTTAGATGTACAGAAGAATGACATCAGAGCAGGGAAATGCTAGCTAATCTCTATGGCTCCAGCTGACTGATCCTGGAATACATTGTTCACTTTTGGACAGGGCATTAATCAGAAATATGGAATTGGAGGGAATTCAGTGAAGCAGGAGGGGCTCATTTATAAGGCAAGCTACATACATATAGGTTGTTTAAGAGTTAATTGAACAGAAGTCTACAAACATAGGAAAGGTATAAACACCAGTAAGAGAAAGGAAATACTTAGGGTGGTGCTAGAGGGTATCAGGACTCAGTGGGATGAAATTAAGAAAAGGAATATTTCACCTGACTAGCAGGTGAAGCTTCCTGTCATTGAGAAGTTTTGACATGTGGAATAGTCTACAAGGTTCGAAGCCACAGCATTCAAACAACTAAAATGCAACTAGAGAAAACATTAGACGTGGCTCAAGCTCCCCAATACAGATAGAAGGACTGAATTTTCTTTCTAATTTATGGAATGAATTTTCCTCTCACACAGGAAAGCACCTCAACATGTGCACCTCAACAACGATGTTCTCCTGAATTGGGAGTTTAGTTTTTAGGCATTCCAATTTAATTCTACAGGAGTGGGCCTTAGGGAGACCACAGCATTTGGTCTCATATTTTCAACTGTTTGTCTATAATACTGTGCTTCAAATCAAAGTGAAGTAATACGTTAATATGGGTAATGAAGCATGAATAACTTCTACAATTTCCCATTGGTACATGCCTAAGGATTTGACTAGTCATTTCCTATTAAAAGCTATAGCATTAATGCAGCTGTTACATGCGGTTTTCAAAGCCCTCAGTAACTTTACTCTTTACAAGATGGTGTCAGGAAATCAATCAATGGAGACACAGTGTGTTCAGATGATAGATGGGTGATACAACCAACACAAACAAAAGTCTTTCTCTTAAAGTCTTTACTTTGTTATTCTCCCCTGGACGGTTTTTTCCCAAAGTGCCTTCTTTAAGCACATACAAATGCAAAGGTCTGGAGTGGTCTTGAGTGGTCAGTGACAGATTTCTAGTGGTCAGTCTTCCATCTGCCTGTTGGTATTTTAAGATGTGTTCACAGCAGAGTCCATTAAGCTAAGACCTTGTTCCCCTTTATCCTTTTATAATAGCAACCATAGAGAACGAAGCAGGCATTGCAGTAACATGTCAATCCAAAAAATTAAGAAACCCACTGAGCAAGTAATTTTAAGCCGTTATTCTTACAGTTGTATTTTTGTATAACATCAGTCCAAAATATAGCTAGACTTCCTCTTTTTCCTAAGACTCATACTTCAGCAACTTTGAAATAAACTGAAGAAGAAGGCAGGCAGGGTCATGCTCACTTCTTGTGGTTGCTCAATACCCCTCCCTTCCAGCTTCTTAGTTTTGCTAAGGTTCCTGCAGAAGCATACTGGGTAGCTGCTTTTAGCAATAAGCAAAATAATTGTAATTCCAGTTACTAGCAGGGGCCAAAATGGTTAGGCATTCTGCTGTTTGTCAAAATTACCCCCTTACAGAGCTAAATGTCCATGTGTCTGCTCTGACTATTTTCACCAGAGGTACTCAGTGTTTAAGACCATTCGGACAACTTTTCAATTGAGTGCATCAGTGCATTATGTTAATGAGTAAGGGTCTTTCAATTTTTACATCTGTAACTCATAAAAACGATTCTAGAATCCATATATTAATATACTTAAATGGGAGGTGCATTTTTTTTGTTCTGTGCAATTAGGCACAGAGTCAAGTGTTACTCACAGATATATGCACACATTTCCCAGTGATTTCAAAAGAAATTGCACACATTGCTCCTGAAAGTAGATGGTGTAATACACTAGGCATATTGAATACAAATTCAAAAACAACTTGAATGAGAATCTGATAGATACCTGATAGAAATTTACAGAAAAAATTAGTGTGTTACTTTTTGACCACTACTATAGTCATATCAGGTATATGCTAAAAATAGGTATTCTATGCTTTCCTGACCAGGTATCACAATAGGCTCCCAAAAGATATCTGCTTATGGAAACGTAGCACCGACTCAGTTAAACCTGTTGAAAAAGCATATTGGACACAATCCAGCAAGAGCATTATGAAATTATAAGCTTTATTGATAATTAGTGCATTACTAATTACTACCATCCTAGCAATGCTCTGATTACAGATCTCTTTTGTTAAGGTCTCATAACAAAATTCAATATAGCCCCTTGGTTTGCTTCTGAAATCTCCTCTTATTTGGGCTGATTTTTTCAGCTGTCACTCATTCCCAAAGTGTAATTAAAAAAACTACCTAGAAAAAGCAGTTGGGCATTTATGAGCATCAGTGAAAAAAATGTCACTTTTGCCATAACCAATACATGCTAATCTTTTTTAAAAATAAGTTCTACATCCAAACTGGCCAGGCTGAAAGTTGGCATAGCAATCCTTCCAACTCAAGAGCAATGTATGGCCTTTTCCCATCATTACTGGTATTTGTCTGATCAAGTATTGTATTTAAAAGTCAGTTGCTGAGCATGTTTATCAGCTTTTTGTTTTCATTAGCTAGAAAGTGTAAAGTAGGTTGTTATGTATTTGTTATGAAGCAAGATGTCAGTGGTTAGGTCTAGTGGAAGAAGCAGGCATACAGATTGAGGAACAAAGTCAGCTTAGGCACCAGAGTCAAATGCCAGCTAATAAAGTTGGGTATCAAGCCAGAGTCCAAACCAGGAATCAAAGCTGAGACTCAGAGCCAAGGTCAGATACTAAACACCAGAGCCCTGGGTCAAACCAGAGTCAAGCTCTGAAGTCAGGGTCAGAGCCAAGACTGGTCAAAGAGGTTTGGAGATGAGGCATAAGGCGGTAGGATAGGCAAGAATCAAGCACAGCAAGAACTGGAGAAAAGGCAGGAATAAAACAGGAGCTAGGAGCAGAGCAAAAATGGGGGTGGTGCAGGAAGTAGGCACAACAGGAAACTACCTTACAGCTCAAATGCCTTGTTCCTCTTTCTGGCTTAAATAGTGTAGTTGGACCAATTGGTGGAGCTGGGTGATATGCCAGTCAGAGTTCCCCTTGATGTAGGCTTAGCCCTAGTAGCTTCTCTGCCCACATGGTTTCAGTAGCCATTGGATAAAGGCCAGGATGTGGCAGATATCTGGGGATTTCCAGGTCTGGGTTCAAGATGCAGACATCACAGTATTTATGTAAAGCTAATTGAACTTTTCAGTGAAATGGTTAATCAGGTTGATGAGAAAGACTCAAGTGGACTTTGTAGAGGGTTGAGGTAAGGACTCTGGCTAATGTTGTAGGAACCCAGGAACGGGGTTTCCTACCACACATTGTGACAGAATTATCAGAGTTACCCCAAGGCTGGGTGGGGATGCAAGCACAGTTAAACAAAGTGCATGCTTAACACCTTCAATTGGATGAGAGTTTAAACTCAATTTACAAGTGCTGAGGGCAAAGTAATTGAATGATGAAATTTTCAATAGTTTTGGCAATATTTTGGAAAATATACTTTAAAAATACCTCAGAAACCACACTAAACATTCTATTTTAAGAGGCGTAAAGATCACTTGATTAAATACTAGAAGGTCCAGAATGGTCACAGCTAAAATTGCACATTCAACTTTAATTCTTTTCCTTTGTTTATGGATTATGACAGTCTGTGGAGATGTCAGTGAATAATATTTCTCAGATAGAATGTTATAAGACCCTTTATTTCTACAAATTTAGATACAGACGCATAACATTGTAGTGTATAGGAACTGGATAGCATTCCATTAATGTTCAAGCTATTTAAAGGATTACAACTGAATTCCTATACATTAGTAGCATGTTGTAATTTTTCCATTCCATATATACTTGGAGACATGAGAATAAAGAGGGGACCAAGCATATGAGTCATGCTAGTAAAAATACAAACACTAGTCATCTGCAGGGATTGAACCTGCAGCAAGCTGTATAATTATCACTAGAAGAAGTCATATTCACACATGGTAGGCTAGTGTATTACACAAGCAAGTTCAATTAAAAGTCTGAACAAATACTCATGAGTAGTGTATTGCAGTGTTTGCCCACTTCTTTATATATTACTATTTCTGTAATAAAGAGTACACCATAAAATATATAGGATACACAATTCATTGTGGCCAAGTTACTATTGGTATCATAACTTATGCCTTTACCAACATTAAGTTATGCAGACTTAATGTTGCATTAACACAGTTGAATTTGAATTAGTGTCATTTTGTAAATATAAGCTTTGCCCACTGAATAATTGTGCAAAACTGTAAACTGTTTTAATTTGACTTCCCGTTATTGCCATAAGTCCATTACTACTGTAAGTCCAGCAACGTATTTGCTGAGCTTTCTTTATCTGAACTACCTATAATCGTATCCCTACATTACATAGCCTTTGATCCTTGAAGCTTACTGCATTGTCTGCAAAAAGGAAAAGAAGAATGAGCAATAAATTCTAATTTTAATGTAACCCAGTCAAAGAGATAAGGAAATTATTTTGACATGTGATAGAAGGTAAATGAGTATTGGAAGATAAACACATGTTGGAATTTATAGGGCATAAGCTTCATTTAGCACCACTATAATAAATCACCAGACAAATTGTAACATATTTAAGATCACATTTTGTTCCACTCTACCACAGAGCATTTATTTCCATCAGAGAAATTGCAGTTCAGATAGGATTTAGGAGGTCGTTTATTTACAGATGATAACAACAAACAAATCTTTACTCGCTGCATGTGCAAGCTCATCAGAAAATCCTAAAGACATAGTAAAACTCATGCTATCTGCTCAATAAATATGCTATTGTGTGGTGCATTTTCATTAAGTGACTATAATAAGACTGACCAAGTTCTTTGTTCCATAGTTCTTTATCAATAGTTCTTTGCTTCTGATCACACGTATTGCATGTGTTATACTAGATGCTTGATTCTATACTGAAATATCAAAAGGTGATTGATGCATACTGTAGCTGATTAGAATTCCTTGTTAATACCTGTTAGTATATATTAACCCTTTTAGTCCTTTACTTTCTGCGTATTTGATGTATATGTTAACTATTCTTTAGACTCTTTAGGATATCAATAAAGAGTTTGATGAATTCTAAAGCCCAGAATGTTGGTCCTTTATGAATAAGTAACCCTATTCAGACATATATAAACCTGGGAAATTGAAAAGGGTTAATTGTTACAGCAGATAGGAAAGAATAATTATGGGAGAAGAAAGACCCACTAAAATATATCATCATGCTAGTCCTCAAACCTAAATTCCTTTAAGGTTCTCAGTGTCCCCTGTGAAGGGGCGTCATACAGTCCCCATTGAAGTCATTGTGAGTTGTGAACACTTAAAACCCACCAGGAGATGCTCAGCACCTCACAGGAGCAGGCCCTTAAATTGCAATCTCTTTGGGAAGGAGGGTGTAATCTAAACTTTGAATTTGGTGCTCAAAAATAGATGCATATTTATGGATTTAGCAACCTAAGTCCGTGACTGGATTTCTAACAGCAATTAACATTCACAGCTCTTGCAGAAGTTAGCAGGTGATGAAATGTTCTGATAGTCAGACCTCTTCTTTAGAAACCCAAAATACGGGTTTAGGTACCTTCTTAGGTGCCCAAGTTTAAAAATTGTGGTCCCATTATGGTGTCTTATAAAGCCTCAAGCAATAAATATTTTATAATAATAAATTGGTATTAGGCAGAATTAATGTAGAATCTATGGGTGCACAAAAGGAGACTAACAAACTAGACTACTGTGAGATAGGTGTTTATTCAAAAGTACAATGTAAGAATATGTGCCAATGTTACGCAAGGCGCAGAAGAGAAACGGGGCTTGATCTTCTGCTTCATTGTGTTAGATTAATTCACAACGGGGTATTCTACCTGCCAAATTTGATAAGATCTTCCTGGGACTTCAATTTCAGTTAAAGTGATGCGATAATCCCAATTATAAAAAGGCTAATCAACTGAACCAGTTGCCAAAAAGAACAGAAAGAAAGGTACATTTCTGATGAAATTCAAATTATTCAAAGGATTTTTTTTTACTTTAATGTACATCAACTGATATAATAAGTTATTTTACTGTATGTACAGTACAATTTAATTTTATAGGTGCTGAATGAAGTGTTTTCAACCTTAGCAAGGAAATCAGACTTGTCAGTGTCAAAGAAAAGGAAATAAAATATGCCCTTAAATTATATTGCACAGACAAATGGAATAGATTGCCAAAAAATCTCAAGGGAGGGAATCTTATTATTTACATATGCATATGCACCAAGATAATGATGCCTTGTCCTTGTGTAATTTTAATGAAGGAGCTCTGTTATAGTGTCAGGACTAGCATGGCAAGTGTATTATTGATTTACAGCATGAGCATAAGATTTTGTTCTGGTAAAAATAAAGGTGACAGTTTAAAGCTACAGTATTATGTTATTTTACTACAAATCTAAAATAAACTATTGTTTTGTTTTGTGGATAGCCATAATAATAGAATAGTTATCAAGTTTTTGTCTATATGTGACTAATAAAAAGTAAGAAAAAAGTGATTTGATTCTTTATACCTCCTCTGACTCCTAACTGGGGAGTCCAAATGTTTCATCATCTGCAGAAAGATTAATTGTGGTATATAACCTATTGTTTAAATCAGCCTCCATACCAGATGACTGGAGGATAGCTAATGGGTCCAGAGGCGGTCTTGGCAATTTCAGGCCAGTAAACCTGACTTTAGTACCCAGAAAATTGACTGAAACTATGGTAAAGAACAGAATTATCAGGTACATGGATGAACATGATATGTTGGGGAAGAGTCAACACAACTTTGTAAAGAGAAATCATGCCTCATCAATCTATTATAATTCTATGAGGGTGTCCACAAACATGTGGAAAAGACTGATCCAGTGGATAGAGTGCACTTGGACTTTCAAAAATCCTTTGACCAGGTCCTTTATGAAAGGTCCTTAAGCAAACTAAGCAGTCATCGGATATGAGGGAAGGTCCTCTCGCGGTTCAGTAACAGGTTAAAAGAGAGGAAACAAAGGGTAAGAATAAATGGTTGGTTTTCACAGTGGAGACAGTAAATAGAGGAGTCCCCCAAGGAGCTGTGCTATTCAACATATTGATAAATGATCTGGAAAAAGGGGGAAAGAGTGAGGTGGCAAAGTTGCAGACAATACAAATTACTCAAGATAGTTAAATCACTAGCAGATTGAAGAGTTACAAAGGGAACTGCAAAAAAATGGCAGATTTAATTCAATGCTGATAAACAGAAAGTAATGGGATTATGTTTCCCAATGTGCTGCTATAAGTACAAAATGATGGGGTCTAACTTAGCTGTTGCCTCTCCTGAATGATATCTTGGAGTTATTGTGGATAGTTCTCTGAAAACATCCACCGAGTATTCAGTGCAGTTAAAAAAAGCTAACAGATTGTTAGGAACCATAATAACACTGAAAATCTCATAATGCCATTATATAAATCCATGGTATGACCACACCCTGAGAACTGCATGTAATTCTGGTTGATCCATTTTAAAAAAGATATATTAGAATAGAAAAAGTTCAGAGGAGGGCATCAAAAATGATAGTGGTATGGAACACCTTCCATATGAGGAGAAAAAGACTGGGTCTGTTCAGTTTGGAAAGGAGACAACTTGGGGGGATATGATGGAGATCTATAAAATCATGAATGTATGCAGAAAGTGAATAATGAAGTATTATTTACCCCTTCACATAACACACAAATGAGGGGGTCACTCAATGAAATTAATTTGCAACAGTTTTAAAACAAACATCAGAAAGTATTTCTTCACACAACTCACAGTCAACCTGTGGAAATCATTCCCAAGGGTGTTGTGAAGGCCAAAAGTATAACTGTGTTCAAGACAGAATTAGATACATTCATGGAGGATAGGTCTGTCAGTGGCTATTAACCAAGATGATCAGGGACACAACCCCCTGCTTTGAGTGTCCCTAAACCTCGGACTGCCAGAAGCTGGGACTGGAGAACATGGGGTGGATAATTGCCCTGTTCTGTTCACTCTCTGAAGCATCTGTGACCCAATATGGCCATTCTCATTTTATCATAATCAAACCTTGCATAAATTAGAGTGATGTTCTGACAACTATTCAGATTCTGTGCTCCTCCCCGCAGGTAGAATCTTCCTGTAGTTTTGGTTAAAATCTGTTGATTTCTAAAAAAGGCCTAGTTCTGACCACCATACTCCCATTGACTAGTGCCTTACTTTGTAAATAGTCCCTTTAAAATAAATGGGACTACTAGTCAACGTTTGTTGGGGAAGAGGTCAGAACCTAGCCCCGAATAGTTAACCACTTTGTAACAAAGTTTATTTGTTTGCCTTTTTTTTTTTGGTAAAACAAGGATATTGAATATATTTTTCCCTTTCATATTGCAGTGATTTTTTATTACTCCAATACAAGTTAACATTTGAACTTTAAAGTTTATTGTCAGGATTTTGCGAGTTTGTTTCTATTTTACATAATTTTTGTCTATTATTCAGTCATTCGTAGCATATTCCCAAAACTCCTGTTGACTTCACTGGCAGTCTGATGTGTGCACTGAATGTCAGTTCAAGAGCAGAATTTGATTTATAATTAAGGAAAACTAAAGTGAGTGTCATAAAGTTTATATTCCCTTACAAACCAGT
>ML675618.1:26593357-26604469 GCA_007922155.1 Mesoclemmys tuberculata | reverse complement strand
ACCAGTGTCCACAACTTGAGCTGAACCTTCTGAGCTTTAAAGTTTTCCCCTCCCCCAAGTCACTTAGGAACATAGGATTTAGGACTAGAATGAACCTCCTAGGTCATTAAGTCCAGGCCCCTGATGTCCCAGGTATCCCCAATCATATAATCATGTTAATACATTTATGAAGAATCTCCTTAAAATTAGTTAGGTTGCTTGTCCCACTACTCCTTTGGGAGGACTATTGAGACTCTCACTCCTCCTTTTAATTTCCAGCATAAGTTTATTCATTGCTGTTCACACATTTGTCCTTGTACAAACATTGTCCTTTAGCTTAAATATCTCTTCTCCTTCTCTTATATTAACAGAGAACAATCTTATCCCATCTCAGCCTTTGTTTTACTAGGCTAAACAAGCCAAAATCTTTGATCCTTCTCTCATAAAATAGTTCATCCCAGTAGTCCTTCACTACATGTGCAAGTTTGAATGTATCTGTCTTTAACATGGGTGACCAGAATTGTACACAATATTATAAATGAGGTGTTACCAGTACTTTGCACCTTGGCATTAATACTTTTCTATTTCTATTGGAAATACCTCACCTGCTATATTCTAGGATCACATTTGCCTTTCCATGGCTACATCACATTATGTTTAATAAATTAAACAAGGTTTTTCTCCTCCCCTGCTGTTTCCAACTCATGACCCTCAATTTATAGCAGACATTCTTATTAGTGCTTGAATGTATCACTTTGTAATTTAGATTACTGCAATTAGGAACACTTCAGTTTATTTTCAGAAAAATTCTGCTCTAGTAGGAGAGACAAATGAAATGACAGGGGACAGTGAAAGAAGGAAGGCAAAAGAGAGAGATTGAGAAAAGGTTGAAGAAGGGAAGATGGATGAAAGTAGTTTTTGAGGGAAGGACTGAAGACCTTTGTATATGCATATATTTACTATTGTGAAATCATTTATCCCTGTGCAAAGTGGAGTGAATAACTGCACAAGTGACAAAACAATGAAGAATCAGCCCATTTGGGACTGGTTGAGATTTCTCCATCCCCATGCTAGAGAGCCAATAACTTTACTCATTGTGACAAGGAAACTTCAAGGAAGTCAGATACCAATAGAACTCATCAGCAGCCCTGCAAAGCTTACACCAAAATTGTTACTAGAACAAATTAGTACCACTAGGGACAAAGTTACATAAATTATCCCAAAACTTCATGTTCTTTTTCAATCCATAATTTCCCCTTATGCTCTTTGAATTATGTGAACAAAGCTTATTAGTTATTAATTAATGTATTATTATTAATATATTTTTATTTAATATATTATTATTAATGTATTTATTTATTTAACAAGATCTTAATAATAATAATGATGTATATTGGAAGTTAGTATAAAGTGGAAGAAATGTAAGTTAAAACATTCCAAAAATGATAATAGTGTTTCACCAAAATTGCAGTATAGAAAGAAACACATTGAAGAATTCTTAGTTACAGAAGCTGTAATTAAGGCTTGCTGGTAGTTGAAATGCCAGATCCTCCAGAGTAGTAAAGATACTCTTACTAACATACAACTGAAATTGTCCTTGTTGAATTGTTCGTCTTTTCAAATATTTCTTGCCAATTAAATTGTCACATTATATTAAATCATCTACAAGTAAGGCATCTTCATTTATCAGAATTAGAGTATTTTCTTTGTTTATGTCAGAAGGCAATGAGAAAAGAAGTAGATACTGCACTTTTGCCTGGATGCTCCTGACCTTTGGGTCATCCATGGATTTAGAGTGTAGAACACCCTGCTATTTCCATACTGGTGGGAGGAATGAGCCAACCGTGTCTCTCAAAAGATTCCAAGAAAGCTCTAAGTATGGAAATCCAGACTTTCAGAGCCCTGGTGTTGGAAAGCTTTTCTAAAGATACAATAGCATGTGGCCAAAGGTTGAGGTTTAAGGCAATAAGTGATCAGCTTTGCAGTGTTTCAAAGCTTTTGGTTATTGCATCTAGAGGGCATTAAATGCACCATTAAATGAAGTAAGAAGATGAAAATATATATCAGAGACAACCAGGTATTGAAATCACCTCAATATGTGATTGAACTGCAAAAATACACATCTTTTTTTTAAAAGGATATGTCTATCATAACCAGACTTCTAGTTTGATAAGGAAAGACAGTGAAGGACTTTGGAATAAGTATCACAGCACAAGAAAAAAGGCAAGCTGATTTTGTTACCTTGGAAAAAGATGGGACACCAACCAGTATCTTGGTTTTTTACCATTCTTTCCATTGGTTTTAACAGTTGTATTATATAGGTAGTAGAACTGGTTAAAAGATTTTCATCTGAGCAGCTTTCCACTAGAAAATTCAATTTTGTGTCAAAATATGTGTTTTTTATATCTACTTCAAAAAAATTGATGGAAAGAAGTCAAAATGAATTGTTTTATTAATGCCAAAACAAATTTTTTTAAAAGGCAAGTAGGATAACTACAGATACAACATTTTTAATATAAATGAATTGTAGAATTCAAAACATTTAGGAGACAACTTGGTTTTGTGTGAAAAGATATGTGTTTTTTTGGTGGAGAGATGAAAAAGAGAGAGGGGATAGGGCGCTAACTCAGAATGTGGGAAGCCAAGGTTCTATTTCCTGCTCTGCCTGATCCAGAGTGATCAGGGATACAAAACTCTACTCTAAATACTAGGCCACCTTCAGGGACAAAAGGTGAATTTGCCCAAGGCCCCCAAACCTGTGGAACTGGAGTGGCTTTGGATCCTGGTGTATGAAGTCTCAACACTACTTGGGTTTGGACTAGTTGCTGCAGAAGCTGAGCAACATTGTGACTCCAGGCACCAGGTTGTAGTGCCACTCACTTTAGATTGGTCCAGTCACCACCCATGACATGAAGGAGGGACAGTCGGGCCAAACATGAATGGTTCTGAGACCCTGTGTGCCAGGTTGTAACACCGAGAGTGAGGAGCCCTGCCAACTGTTTTGCCCCAGGCCCCACAAGACCAAGACCCTGTCTGAATGCAAGCAAATTTAAAAATACTGGTTCCTTTCTTAAATAAATATTTTTGACACCATGTCCCTTATGTTCACTTTGTGATTATTCTAGAGTATGAAGTTACCAGTAGGAATGTTCATGGAGTATGTATAATAATAGAATATTGGTATTATAGTCACACAACACAAGTCTTGAACTCAAATGTGAATATTCTCAACAGAAACTAGACTTCAAGAGTTGTGTTTATCCACTCAAGGAACATATAGACTTGCTCAAAGCTAAGCAACAAATTCATTTTTGGGTAGTGTACTTACAATCTTCAAACTATAGGATTTTTTGACTGGCAAACGTACAATCAACATGAAGCAGGAAGAACAGTACACATGAAAACCCTGTAATTTGTTGTATCCACAGAAGCACCTTTAGGGGAAGCTCAGTTACTCATTCCATAATATTATATAGACCAAGAATTATTCAGTGAAATTATCCAGAAATGTTTGAATCACAAATACAGGGAAAAAAAAAAGCAGGTTGCTCCTCAGTGATTCACAAACAAGAATAGAAAAAAAGGCACAGAATAAAGTACTCTTTACAAATTAGTTCCCCAGTTCTACTGCAAAGTGGACTTCAACTTGCAGCTAGTAGAATAAGGAATCACTAACTCTTAATAGTAACTTGGTAGGTGTGAATTAAAGATTCTAAATACCTGATCCATGCAAATCACTACAATGGTAATAGTTAGGGTTGAAATGAACGAACAGTGTAGTAAAACTGAATTGCATAATGTCTATTTATGATCCTATTTGTTGTATTTTGTACAAATCGTAGTCTACTAAAGAAATCTAGAGTGTTCATAAGAAAATAATAAAATAACAAATTTGGCAGGGCACAGATCCCTGGGTCTGCATCTGTGAGTAATAAAAAAAATTAAAAAGGGCAAATTCTTATCTACTCTCTTTTATTGATTTTGGCATGCAGTGGTGGCATTACTACTTGAGCAATTATTTGTTAGTATGGATTGATCTAGCCACTTTTTTCCACTACTTGATGCATGTATCTTTTGCCTCACAGAAACAGATGGAAGAGATCATTTAGTTCATCAGATCCCTTTCCTTAATGCAGAATTGTTCCTGTTAGCATATTTTCTAGGATTATTATCCAGTCCAGTTGTAAATTCAGTAAAAAAAAAAAGAAACAAAGAGAGCAGAAAGTGAAGATGAATAATGACAAACCTCCTTCTCATTGCATGTATATATACATATATGTGTATATGACTATGCTCTTTTAGGTATGAGACAGCATGAGTGAAGATATTGATTAGACCAGTGAATCGGAAGAATCCCATCTAATGTCCACTTAAGGCAATTAAAATACAATGAATGCTTAAAAAACTGAAACGGCTTAAGGCATTTTGAAGTTACAGAGAGATCACCTATGAGGATGTGATGTTTGTTAGAAGAGGGTAGAAAACATAAGTCTTATATTATCAAATATTTTACAACTTGAATGTAATTATTTGAATGTGATACTCTTCATCTCTTATACAACTTGTCTGGGCACCTGAGTTTATCATCTTTTACACTTTTCTTTAGACCCATCTAATATATTTCACCGTCTTTCAGGCATTTCAGTTTGGATTGTTTGCAGCTGAAGTGCAAGAAGGAAAAAACAGAGCTATTATGTTTAGTTTATTCTTTACTTCCCAAATCCTGTCTATGATCTCAGTCATGTTATTGGCCATTTGAGTTTTACTTCTCCCTGTCCTTTTCCCGCCTTAAAAGGCTTTTAGCAAGTCCTGTCACACTTCTTCCACAACATTTTAAAACCCATCCGTTTCTTTCTGATGGCCAAGAAACTTGTACTCACTTTAATCATCTCCTTTCAAGTCTTGATAACAATTCCACGTCTGCAGTTGGTCCCAGATGTTGCTGCTGCATGTCTCTAATTGGTTCTTCAGTTCTTCCTTCACATGTCTCTTCTAACTTTGTAGGAACCCAAAAGACTCAGTCTGTGGCCTCCTCCTCTTCTCCCTTTATAGTCTGTTTTTGAGTGATGTCATTCACATGCACAACTTCAACTATCATTTTTGTAATGATAACTCAGGTTGACTTCCCCACTCCATACCTGTTTTTTTTCTGCCCAAATTACTCAGTCTTTCTAGATGTCAGCTTAAACTGAAGAGGGACACAACAGATCAACAACTTGCCCATCCACAGCCTTCACTTTTCAGTTTCTGTGGACACCACTACCATCCTCCCTATCACTCAGATGCATAAAAAAGATATTCTCTGACAGCCAGCAAGTGTAGATTTAGAGAAGACAATCTCTACATTTTACTGTTTTCCTGCACCCAGCTTTCTTCTCTCTAACCACACAGCTAGAACATCCAGGCCTTCATCTCATGTCTCTGAACTACTGCCACCTCCTCCTTTTTTCTGGCCTCATCAAATCCCATTTTACCTGACATATAGCCATTAAAAATATTGGTGCAAAGATGTTTCCTTGAGCAGTCTCTTTGAACATGGCAAAAAAATCACCAATTTTACACAGCTGTGCTTGTCATGCTGATCTGTATTATTTCATTGTCCTCTTGTGTTCCCCTCATCTGTTTCTTGTGTCTCATCTTATGTGTGGATTGTAAGCTCTTCAAGGCAAGGACTGTCTGCTATGTGTTTGTAAAATACTTATCATAATGGGGCTTGAGTTGCTAGGTGCTACAGTGATACAGACACAAAAGAAATGAAAATTCTTGGGTCTTTTACTAAAAGATATGCTGTAGTTCAAACAGGAATTAATTCAGGGAAGTCCTGTGGCCTGTCGTATGAAAGAGGTCAGACGAGGTGATCACAATGGGCCCTTCTGGCCTTATAATCTATTAACATCTATTAACAAAGCCTCTCCACCCATCACATCACTCCCAAAGTTCCATTTCTACATCATTTCTTACAAAATAATATTGCATTTACACTTCAGGAAAACAAAATGTTTGAACCATCAAGATATATGTGTGACATGCTGTACCTCAAAATAGTACCCTGTAAGTCCTATTTTAATCAGTTGTGTATGATTGTGATGTTTCGTACAAAGCATGCCTTGTATGGTACCATATGAAAGTTCATAATTTGCTGAAATTCATTGTTCTATCAAAATATGTATATTCTTATTGTGTATGAAGTAATGAGATTTTGCAATCTGGTTGTTATTGAAATATGTTGTGAGTTTGGGAGACACCCACTACTAGCTCTCCAGTGACAGCAAAGGTGGTGACCCACATCCAAATGGGTGTGCAGCAAACATCACTAGCTATTTACCAGCAGGGGAATTGTAAACAAGAGATTAACAATTCTGTAAAAGACAGTTGCACAAGCACCACACTATGAGGATTGCTCAACTCTATGACTCAGTTGCACAAGTTCTACACAGTGGGGATTCCTCAACTCTGTGACATAGCAAGGCCTACCAGGACATGCCTGGGTCAGTATTTTCCTTGGGACATGATTTGAGAGTGTAAAATAAGAGGCTGTGGCACCACAAGATCACTTAGAAATATAGAAACATAGAAACATAGGTCAGAAGGGACCAATATGATCATCTAGTCTGACCTCCTGCACAAGGCAGGCCACAAAACCCTACCCATACACATTTATAACAACCCCGAACCCATGACTGAGTTATTGAAATCCTCAAAAGTGAGATTTGAAGACCTCAAGCTGCAGGGAATAAACCAGCAAGCGACGCATGCCCCATGCTGCAGAGGAAGGCGAAAAACCTCCGGGGCCTTCTCTCCTTCCTCACCTATGCTGAACGCAACAAGAAAACTAGGAAGATGAAGACTTTGAACTGAGGAGACTGATCCCAGACTAAGAAGGAAATTCAGCTTATATATTAAGAACAGTGAGCTAGGTGCCTATAACATCTACTAGAGTGAGAAAATCTTTCTTAAGTCTGATAAAGTTCAAAATTTGGACTGCAATTTTACTTTTGTTTCTTACACAACCATCTATGTCCTTTATGTCAACCACTTATAATCACATAAAATCTATCTTTCTGTAGTTAAGAAACTTATTTTAATGTTTTATCTTAACTAGTAAGTTAATCTAAAGTGCTTGGGGAATCTTCTTAGTTTACAAAAGCTGGTGCATGTCCACTATCTTTTCACAAAGTTGTAAACTAATTGATGAGCTCACATTGTTGAAGAAAAGGTCTTGAGCAGTGTAAAACTGTATATTTCTGGGGTGCAAGGCTGGGGGAATCTTCTGGTGTCTTCTTCTGTATAGATCAGAAGGGACTCAGAGACCATTCACGCAACTTAGCTGGGTGTGTTTCTGAATATTGTTGACCGAGTGATAACAGCATCTGTAGGGGTTTGCTGCTTCTCACTAGCAAATCATTTTGATAGACAGCCAAGTCTAGAAAGTTCATGGAACACAGCAGTCCCAGAGTTAAAGTTGGTACCCCGGAGATCCTGTCACAGTATGCAAGCCTAAATGAGCACCAAAAACATAGTTACTTACCAGTAACTGTTGTTCTTCGAGATGTGTTGCTCATATCCATTCCACTTAGGTGTGTGCGCGCCCTCGTGCATGGCCAATCGGAGAACTTTTACTAGCAGTCCCTGCAGGGGCCGACTCCAGCGCCCCCTGGAGTCCCACCATCATGCGGCGGTACATATAGCGCTGCCGGCCCCTCCCCTCCTCAGTCCCTTCTTTCTGCCGACTCCGACAGCGGGGACGGAGGGTGGGTGTGGAATGGATATGAGCAACACATCTCGAAGAACAACAGTTACTGGTAAGTAACTATGTTTTCTCCTTCGAGTGGTTGCTCATATGCATTCCACTTAGGTGATTAACAAGCCATACCTGGAGGCGGGTAGGAGTCAACGGCTAGCTGCCCTCAGCACGGCCCTACCGAACTTGCACCCTCCCTCGTCTGCCGGCGTAGTGCGACATGAAAGTGTGCACTGGCGACCTGGCGGTGGCTTTGCAGATGTTGTGCAAAGGTGCCCACCACGGGTTTGGCCCGGGCACTGGTTGAGGGCACTGTGATGACCTCTGAAGGTGGTGCTTCTCAGCAGCACAGGGCAGCACTTGATGCATGGGGTAGTCCGCGGGGAGACACGCTGGTGACCCTTCCACCTGGATTACCGCTGTAACCAGAGGTTCGCTTCCTGGGACAGCTATGTAAGCCCCACGTAAAGGGATGGGGCTCATTACATTTCAGCGAATGTGAACTCATCACCTCCTCCCCGCCATGTGATTTGGAAAACATGGGGAGGAAATTTTTCTTGAGTACAACGATAGATAGGAACCCATCTTGGGTAGAGAAGCCAGATGCTGGCGAAGTTGGACCTTGTCCTTATAGACTACTGTGTAAGGAGGCTCCAAGGCCCCGGCTTAGCATTGGAGAAGCTTCTTGACGAAGTGGTAGCCACCGGGTGGGGGGGCTACCTTCTGTGAGAGCATGAACCGGGGCATAGAGACGTGAGTTCAAAAGGGGGGCCCCCGAGTATGTCGAGAAGGCCAGGTTGAGATCCCGATGAGGCACCGGGTCACGTGCCTGCAGATAAAACTCACTGCCCTGTAGAGGCAAGTAGCTGATATGGGGGAGCCAGAACAGAGACACCCCTTCGAGTGGCTGAAGGGAGGCCAAGACGCGCGACCCATGAATCTCCAATGAGGCCAGGGCTAGGCCTCGGGCATTAGCCAGAGCAGATACTCCAGGATTTGCCTGTGCCAGCAAGAGTCTTGGCAGGCTGCCCCAGAACTCTGTCCACAAGGTGGACCGTATTGACTTAACCCAATACGCAACCTGTGCGGAGGGTTCCTGCTGCCAAGCAGGGCTCACTGGGCCTGCACCAAGCAGGCCCTCCCTCCTTCCGTCAGCAGGTCCGGGTGCAGCAGATACCCAGGTCCTGGGGGAGTTACCTGTCGGGGCGACCGGAAGGTCCAGCATCATGCTGAACCAGTCCCGTGTTGATTAGGTTGGGGCAATCAGTAAGATGTCCGCCCCGACTTACCTTACCTGCACAGCCGGACACCGGGTCAGGTCAGAGTGGGAGGAGACGCGTACCTGGGCATACCCGTTTAGTCAATGAGGGGTGTTTGGAATCAACCCAGTCTCGCTATCCCGGGGCGAGCAGAACCTTGGGCACTGTGTGTCCCAGACCAATGCAACAAGGCCCAGTTGGAAAATACCCCACTTGGGGAGAAATACAGGCATGACCTACGGATGTCAGGGCCCGTCGCAGTGGGGAAAGACAACCTTCTGAGGCAATCCACCTTGTCGGTCCTGTCCCCTGGGAGGTGAGAGGCAGTTAAGGGGGGTCATGCCTCGCTGTGAGAACCAGCGGACGGGGGGCTTTCTTGTAGAGGATTGGGGAGTGTGCCCCCTTCTCCTTTGCGCTGATGTTCCGGCGCCTGTACCTTAACCGACAGAACCAGTCCCTGAAGGGGATGCCACGAAAGACCTTCACCAGTGCAGGGAGGCTTGCACGGATAGGGAATCTATTGGGTGGCTGTTTGGTGCCTATGTCGAGGCCACCTACCCTTGAAGCAATCTGAGTCTCTGGCGGACCAGTGTTGCTACACATGAGCGAGCCACCATGGGACCTAATAACTCCAGGCAGTGTCCTAGATGCTGACGTGGACATTGCTGCAGCTGGAAGACGGTATGGACCATAGCCTCAAAATTCAGCTGGGGCGGGAAGGCTCTGGCCTGGGAAGCGCTCGCCAATGAGTAACGCAGCCTGCTGCACGTGGGGCAGGAGCAAGAGCGGGGCCCCCGGTCTCCCACACTCAGGACCAGGATGTATCCCAGGTCATCAAGACAACTCGGCAAGGGAATATCTGCATACGCTATCTCTCAGGTGGGCAGCCACCACGACTCCACGTTTGCTGGTCACAGGTAGGTATGGACCAGGAGCAGCCAGAATCCCCCAATCTTGTCCCTGTGTGTAAAGAGTCAGGAGGCCTTGGCAAGTAGAGCCTCAGAGAACCAAGTACGGTCCCGAAGCCCCTCAGACCATGGAGCTTCACAGTGGTCCGACCAGAAAGGAAGACCAACCCATCGTAGGGGAAGCCCTGAACGATCGCTGCCTCTTGTGGGACAGGCTCAAGGATTGCAGCCAGGAACGCCTCATCGTGGCAATGGTGGAGGCTATGATCTTAGCTGCTGAACCAGCAGCATTTCTGAGCATCTAGGGTGCTGCCCCAGCACCACGAATCTCCCATCCAGGACAGTGGTGAAGCCTGTGCCCTGGCCCCATGGCAGGGTCTTAGCAGGCCGCCTGAGGTCATTTTACAGTGAAATCCGTACCCACCCCAAGAGGGCTGAATGTTGGCCAACCTGACCTACAGGGGTGTCGCGGACAATGAGCCGGGACACAGCACCCTGAATCCAAGGGCCGGGTCTTGAGTAATCAATAGTCCGGGCCTTTTGGCCGGGGGATAACACTTCCCCCTTGCCATCTTTGGCATAGAGGTGACGAATGGGGGAGAGGTGTTCCAAGGGCTTCATCACCTCAAGAGTCCAATCGTGGACCCGTCCACCCACACTGGAGCTGCCACCGCCAGCCCAGTGAAGCAGGCATACTTAGTCTCCAGCGGGAGGTCACCTTCCTGAGCAGCTCCCAGTGCGCCTGAAAACTTCTGGTGGCGCCACGCAATCCCAGAAGACTGCTCCTCCTGGGCAGGCGGAAGGGGACTGCCACAGCACATCCCGCGGGTGCTCACACCAAAGGAGTGTGCCACAGTGGGTCTCTCCATGGGATCTGACTCCCTATCCAAGGGGCAGAGACTCTGCCCTGACCTGTGCCAGGAGTGCGGACCGCACCCCCGCTGCACGAGACGGGCAGCCCCAGTCCCAACTCATAGACTCATAGACTCATAGACTCATAGACTCATAGGTCAGAAGGGAACAATATGATCATCTAGTCTGACCTCCCGCACAAGGCAGGCCACAAAACGCTACCCATACACATTTATAACAACCCCGAACCCATGACCGAGTTGTTGAAATCCTCAAAAATGAGATTTGAAGACCTCAAGCTGCAGGGAATCCACCAGCAAGCGACCCATGCCCCATGCTGCAGAGGAAGGCGAAAAACCTCCGTGGCCCCTGC
>ML675618.1:26510724-26583357 GCA_007922155.1 Mesoclemmys tuberculata | reverse complement strand
TTCTGCACTGAGCCCTGCAGAGGCACAGGCATCTCCTGCCTCTGTGGTTTTTTTTTTTTCCAGCTGTTGCCGCTGCCGGCTTCTCTCCTCACTCCGAGCTGTCACTGGGCAGCGGGAGGAGGGGACCCCGCCTTCGGCGGAGCGGCACCGGGACCCGCGCCCGCCTGGAGGGCGGGGGAAGGAGGGGGGGGAGAGACACCCGACCCCTCCGCAGCACCGGGTCTGCCCCGCACTCAGAGAGGGGCGGACCCCTCAGCCCCGAGCGCTGCGGTGGCTCCTGCCCGATGCTGCCTCCCGGTGCGGGGAAGGGGACCCCGCAGCGCAGCCCCCAGTGGGACGGCACCGGGTCCGGCGCTGTGCCCCAAAGTGGAGGCAGCCCCCCCTGGGACTGAGAGCTCTGGCGGCACCGGGTGCCGCCCCGCAGTGCCAGGGGGGAACCGCAGAGCGTCGCCTCTGGTGCATCGGCACCGGGACCATGCCGGGTCTCGGTGCGGGGGGGGTGACCCTCCGAGACCTCTAGCGGCACCGGGTCCCGCGCCCCGCCCCGGAGCGGGGGGGGACCCCTCAGCAGGAGCCCAGCTGCGGCGCCGGGTCTCGGTGCCTGAGGAGGGGCGGCCCTCGAGAAGGGGCGGACCCTCCGGTGCCGAGACTAACAGCGGCACCGGGTCTCGCGCTGCGCCTTGGAGCGGGGGTGCCTCGGTGCGGGGAGAGAAGGGGGCATGGCACCGAGTCCTGCCGGCACCGACCCTTCGGTGCCGAGAGCAGCAACGGCACCGGGTCTCGGGCTGCGCCTCGGTGCCGGGGAAGGCCGTTTCCACGGTGACCGGGAGTCCCCCGGTGGCCGAGTCCTCTCCTCAGTGCCGAGGACTTTCCCTCGGCTCCAGGTGCCCCACGGCAACCGAGGTCCTGCTGGCGACCACTCGGTGCCGGGTCCGTCCTGGGGGAGCGTCCTGCTCACCCCGATGCCGTCCAGCGGGAGATCGTTTCCCCATACGGGGGTCTCCACCGCTCTTCAGGGGGGGACCCAACGAGGGCTTCCCCCGGGGCACCAGCCCCTTCTCCCTCGGTGGAAGGAGGGGAAGGGGGGCGGAGGGGGGTAAGCAGGCCGACAAGGCTCTGCTGCCACAAACCTCCGGTGCTGACGGCACTGGAAGGGGCGCTCTCCCACTCCCAGGAGTCGGGATTGGCACCCTGCTCGGGGATGCAGGCTCCGGAGAGGGCTCGACGGGCCGTGGCTGGTGCATCCCCGCCCTCGACCCTGCCCGTGCCACGGTGCAGGGGGGTGTCCGCGCTCCTCGCGCTGCGCCGACGGCGCTGGCAGGGGCACTCTCTCACTCCAGCAGTCAGGAGTGGCACCCTGCTCGGGGATGCAGGCTCTGGAGAGGGCTTGACGGGCCGTGGCCGGTGCATCCCCGCCCTGGAACCTGCCCGTGCCCACGGTGCAGGGGAGTGTCTGCGCTCCAAGCACTGCCTTCCCTCTTCGACACCAGGAGTGCTGCTCGGTGCCGAGTCAGCCTGGCACCGGCAGGGAACGGCTGGACGGTACCGCTTCCCCTCCCCCCCACGCTCCCGATGGGGGGGGGAGGGTTGTGTCCCAAACCCAGGTGGCCGGGACATGCAGACTCCATTAAAGAAGCCCCAGCCTCACTGCCTTCCTTGGGGACTTACAAATATGCACCGGTCTCTGCAGTGCTGTTCCCCCAGGCACTTTAACCAACGGCCCTGGGGGTCGCTGACAGAAAAAACCCTTCCCGCAGCAGTACAGGGTTTGAACCCAGCGAGCCCGGCATAGCCGGGTCGCCTAGAGCCCGAGGGCTCTCCTAACTAACTAAAACCTTAACTAACTATAAACTAACTCAGTTCAGGGGAACTGCTGTCTAACTACTCACTTTTACAGGGAAGAAAAAACCTGTGGAGAGCAGGGGTTGTTCTCAACCGGCCATCACGGGCGGAAAGAAGGAACTGAGGAGGGGAGGGGCCGGCAGCGCTATATGTACCGCCGCATGATGGCGGGACTCCAGGGGGCGCTGGAGTCGGCCCCTGCAGGGACTGCTAGTAAAAGTTCTCCGATTGGCCGTGCACGAGGGCGCGCACACACCTAAGTGGAATGCATATGAGCAACCACTCGAAGGAGAATAATCGTTTATACTCAGATCCTGCACATACTTTTGAATGTGGTTAATTTTGCTACTATAAATAGTCCCATTGAAGTAAGGGAGACTCTTTGTCTTAGTAATGATAAGAATGTACATAAGTGTTTGCAGGATCAGTGCCTTACATTTCTTGTCCTTATCCTTCCTAGTTTATGTTATATTCTCGCTTTTAAGTAAGTCCATCATTTAAACAATAGTTTCATCAGGACATGTCTTTGCACGCTTGTAAGCCCTGAAAAAAATGTCTGTTAGTACTAAGTATAGTCCCTGCTACAAAAACCTTCCTTATTTTTCAGATCACAACTAAAAAGGTGTACATTAGAAAGTGGCAGTATCTGAAGATAAGTTTGAACAAGATATTCAAAAGTGAATTGTGATGTTGGACACCCAACTTCAGACACTTTGAATAGGCCTTATTTTATAGAAACACTGCCTGAAAACTTGGATAGTTTAAGGCATCTGAAATTGGGTAACCAAATGTTAGTTACCATAATAAGAATGCAAGTATGGATCCTCCAGTCAGATCTATATGGACAATATCTTGTGTCCCTTCAAAAGTACTGGAATTTAAATTTCTGCAAATTCCCCTATTCCTTACTTTACACTGGGTTGGTCAAACATGGGAATATCACTATGGAGCCCATTTAATTAGTAGCTTCCTTGACGAGAAGTGACTTATGTAGCATCTTTGCTCTGGTGTGATAGAGAGTTGAATTCAACTCATCACTGTTGTGGGGCACTCCAATGCAAACACTTAACATGCTTAGTCATTTAAGGCCTGATCCTTTTAGCTCCTGAACACTAAACTCCCACTAAAGTTTATGGGAGATAAAGGTATTCACTCAGTGCCTTACAAAAAAATAAGACTGTGCCAATCCTATCCCCAGTGAAAGCATTGCTACACGTTTTAATGAAAGAAGCAAAAAGAGCCTTATTGTTTGTAGGAGAACACTTGTAGCCTACTTTTCTAGTTGTCCTAAATAGTCCCAGTTGTTAGATTATTTTTTTTAAAAAGGAAGTGACTGTCAGTTGTTTACTATTCCCTTATCTATTTTTAGAAAGATGATTGTGTTACTTTGGCAAATTTGATATTTTTTTATAATTTTGCCTGCTGAAGTTATGTTTTAAATATTCCCTTGCTCACTTTTGACAGTATGAAGTTAAAACAATCTTGCCCCATGTGACCTGTCTGTGCCTAGGGTAGCCACCTGAAAATGCCAAGGTCAGGGAAGCTGTAAAAAGGAGAGCAGATTCTCTCAGCACTGGTGGGTGATGCTGAAGTCCGACTTCCCAACCAGCCATAAACAGTGCTCCCAATTCCCCACACTGGTTATCAAGAAACCAGTATACAAATACACACAGCCCCTTTACTACATTTCAGTCTCTGGCTCCCAATCAGCCAGTAGGTCCAATAAAGAGACCAGTTATATAAACTTTTTACCAAAAAAGTTATATAAACGTTTTACCCCTGACCCCAAAGGATCAGTCACAGTACCAGGTCAATATAAGTTTAGATCTTACCCGAAATACCACGCTGCCAGTCAACCCTTTAGTAACTATAACTCAAGGTTTATTATAAAAAGAAAGACACAAACCATAAGAGAAATGTTAAAGGATTAAAACAATCAGATACATACAAATGATTTGAAAGTCCGTATATATCAGGTTTCTAGAAGAACTGTGGAGTTTGCAGGCTTGTATTGTCCCTCTGGTATACATTCTATACCTGGATGGGTGTCAGTCCTTTGTTTCACAGCTTCAGTTGTAGATCAGTTGGTCCAGGGGTAGATAGGTGGCTGAAAGCTGAACAGGACTGAAGACAAAATGGATCCCAGACCTCTGACTTTTATGTCCTCTGGCCCTTGTCTTGCTGCTTGTGGAATTTCACAGAAAACAAAATGAAGTCCGGAGTCACGTGAACAAGTCCTGGTGACTCATCAGCTATATCCCTGGCTTCTCTGCCTGGGCCCCTTGCACCTCTGAATGTCTTAATGGGCCATTAAGCAGCTATTGTTCTGTAGCCATCCTGTCTGAAATGCATCCTGTCTGAAATATGAAATACAGTTATATCAACCATATCCATAACTTCCATTACACATATAACATATGAACATAAACATTGTTATCTTACTTAGAACCTTTCTAACAGTACCTGACATGGCATATCTTATATGAATTATCATGATTTTGACATACTGATGTCAAACAATATAATAAATGCGCCCCCCCAATCCAGCCAGCATGACACCGCCAATGCAAGATCGGTGTAGAAGGGAGTAATGAGAGCTCCTGAATACACCTCAGAGCCCTCCTAATCCAGCTAGCATGACAGCCCAGTTCTAGAATTACAAAGGAAAAAAACAATAGAAATTTAAATCCCTTGTAAGAGCATAGGATCAATTGAACCTATTAAACCTATTGAACCTATTAAAACCCATGTGAAAAACATCAAATCTATTTAATGTTACAAGTGATAAGTCAATTTGAGAAAAAAAATAAGGAATGTTTAGGTTGACACTTCAACTCTGTCCTATTGTGTTTCTGCCTTAAATATAGTTCTCTTTAGAATGAGAAATTAGATAAAGCCAGATTCATACAATAAATTCCTCTACTGAACCTAGCATAGGACCTCTGAGTAACCAATAATAAGGGAGAAAACACAGGTAATCTTGGTTTTTCTGTGGTTATTGATCTTTCACTGTGCATGGAGTAGGTCTGATTCTCATCTCACCCACACTAGTGTAAATCCTTTAACACTTACCTAGAGTTACTCCTGAATTAAGTCAGTGTGAGATGAGAATTGGGGCCACTTTACCTTTTAACATTATTTAGATAATGGCATAGAGGGTACATTTATAAAAAGTGAGTGGACAATACGAAACTGGGAGGAGTTGCAAGTGCTTTGGAGGATAAGATTAAAATCAAAATGATGTGGACAAACTGGAGAAATGTTCTGAGGTAAATAGGGTGAAATCCAATAAGAATAATTGCAAAGTACTCTACTTAGGAAGGCACAATTAATTATACAAATACAAACTGGGAAGTGGCTGCCTAGGAAGAGGAAAGATTGAAAAAATTAAGTTTCTTTAACCTGGAGAAGACTGAGAAGGGACGTGATACCAGTTTTCAAGTACATAAAGGTTGTTGCAAGGAGGAGGTTGAAAAATTATTCTCGTTAACCTCTAAAGATAGGACAAGAAGCAATGGAATTAAATTAGAACAAGGGAGGTTGGACATTAGAAAAAACTCCCTAACTCTTAAGGTAGTTAAGCACTGGGACAAATTGCATAGGGAGGTTGTGGAATCTCCGTCACTGGAGGTTTTTAAGAATAGGCTAGAAAAACACCTGTCAGAGGTTGTCCAGTTATTACGTAGTTCTGCCTTGAATGCAGGAGACTAACCTAGATGACCTCTTGAGGTTGTATACAGTTCTACACTTCCATGATTCTATGAATATTACTTGTCTTTAATTGAATATTGTACCCTCTGTATACAACCTGACTTTATAATATAGCCTTTCCATAAAAACTTATCACAATGTGTCCATGAGTCAGTTGATTGCTTTGTCCCAGTCAATATTCTCCCCATAGACCTAATTAAAGCATTTCACTGTGATGCATCTATTGTTTAAAGTATAGATGCAAGCTTTATATAGGGAAAACATATCTTATCTGCTGGCCACCCTTATAGATCTTAACTGAGGCATCTTCCTTAGAGTAATAGGGATAAACTTCTATCTGAAGAACATAGAATTTTTAGTCTTTATTTATTTATTTATTCTTATTCTGAATTAATTATTTTAAAAGCTTCAGATATAAATAATGCACATCTCAGCCATCAACAATATTAAGTACTATAGTGAAAAAGTAAAATTTCATTGAAAAAAAATTGTCAATCTCGGTTATAGAGAAAACCTTGAAATTTTGATTGAGGCTCAAAAACAGAAGGCAAAAATAAGTCCTACAATGTGTTTTTTTAAAAGTGTCATTGGACAAGATCCTCTTGACCCATTACACTGGGCAAAAAGGTATGGATGACGTAATGGGTTCCTGCTTTCCCCATTTCTGTCTGATGCAGGATTCTCCCATGGAAATTAAGATAGCCATAAAGTTGCTGTCTGAGGCTCCCTTGAAAGCCCTGGCATAAGGTGTGTGCCAAGCATGGGCAAACATCACATGCGCTGCCGAGATCTTGGCAGCACTGTAGTACATAAATATCCAGAGACAGGCCCTTGGTCTATATACAGTAGGGACCACTGAGCAGACCAGGACTGGGACAATTTAAAGCCACCATAGGCCCCACCTCTCCTTGTCTGTGAGCATCTCTTAGGAAATGGACAGGGTGATCTAGTAAGACTTTCCAATCTAATTTGTATCTCAAACACTACCCTTCCATACAGGTACAAAAGAATCTGCAAAAGAGAAAAATTAGGGAGGATATGATATCAGCCTTTAACTACCTGAAAGGGGGTTCCAGGGAGGATGGAGCTAGGCTGTTGTTAATGGTAGTAGATGACAGAACAAGGAGCAATGGTCTCAAGTGGCAGTGGGGGAGGTCTAGGTTGGATATTAGGAAAAAGTTTTTCACTAGGAGGGTGGTGAAACACTGGAATGGGTTACCTAGGAAAGTGGTAGAATCTCCATCTTTAGAGGCTTTTAAGCTGCAGCTTGACAAAGCCCTGTCTGGGATGATTTAGCTGAGATGAGTCCTGCTTTAAAAATGGGGTTGGACTAGATGACCTTCTAAGGTCCCTTCCAACTCTAGTCTTCTATGATTTTATGATTCTATGATTCAGATAACATACCTCCACAGGGAGAACTCATTGATCTTACTGATCTAGCAGGTCAGGCTGGTACAATATGTAGCAGTGTTTGTTTCAAAGTTTCCAAGTAGTTGGAGATGTGGAATAAAAAATACAGGCAGGAGGCCTTAGACACAATAGATTCTTTCCACGACAGGGACCTCAAATCTTTGTAAAACTATATTCTAATTCAGGGTCAATTTCTACTCCGAACAATCATCTAAAACTCCCATTGGGCACTGGAGGGAGATTATAAATCCATGTGTAGTTAAATAGAAGATATGCTGGTATGGCCAGAGGAATGTTGGGAATGAAAATCTGTACAAATTTGAAAAAGAGTATTTTTCATTCAGGAACTGTACAGAGCTGCATAAATACAAGTAAAATGTTATGCTTCTAATGCTTCAGTGGAATAGTTAAATTAAAGAAACCATCCTGCATATTAAAATACTAGGGGGAAATCAAAGATTACTCTAAGGATATCAAGGTTGGAATGGATATTGGAAATAAGTATGCCAATCACTTTAGTGATATTCTTTAGAAGCACTTCACAGCACACATTAATCAATGACGATTTCAATATGCTTATATCAACAAGAACATTTTCGTCTCAGATGAGTAACTATTTAGGAGGTAGCATGAAAGAAAATATATATTAAAAAATATATATATATAATATATATAAATTAATATAAATATATTAAAAAAGTGCAAAGTTCTATTTTTGTCATCACTATACGAGGTTAGTTTCATTACCATGAAATGGTATCCAGTGCATATTGATTAATATTAAATAATGTACTATCAAGCACCTTTCAGCAACCTTCCATATATGAGTAAACAAGATCCTGCAAATAGCTAGGTGGATTTTATATAGATCTTATATAAATATAACATTCACAAAGCGCATGCTAACATATTAAGAGGGGAAACTTTAACATGAGAATAGAATTGTTTTAAATTTTAAACAGTTTTTGTGTTGTGGAATTTTGCACAATTCTCACTCCTTCCACCCTATTTTCTTTTTGGTATGTTTTCACCTTTCCAAATTTCACATTTTTTACGATTTTGATACAATAGTAATTTTGGCTTCAAGGAAACTGAAGTTCTCAGTTGTCATGTAAGTTTCAATGGATCTAACTTTTGATACTTGTGTCATGTTTACAGAAAAAGGTGTCCATATTTACTCAACTACCTACCTTGGTGAAATGAAATGCAAAAAGGTGAATTTTTAATATTTCACAAAGCTCTGAGAGATTGGGCATTTTAAAAATGGACACATTAATCCAATATTTGCTACCTCATGATAGAGATTTTCCTAATGCAAGGTTGACTTACATGTTAATTCATTTCCCTTTAGCTTCCCAAGATAGCCTCATCTCTACCTAAATATTATTGTGGAAGTCAATGGCAATCCTATGTATAGACTGTGTGGCCTATCTGCTTCTTTCTGAAATCTCTTTGCTGTGATAGTGAAAGTATTGTTGATCACTATATCAAGAGTCAGACTGAGCCCAATTGGTGCAGCTGAATGAAGCAGAGTTTGAATGTTAACTTCTTGCTCCACTACTGTGACTCCTGCTCTATACAGTATAAAGTTTTACTAAGCTTTCCATTTTAAATCGGCCTGAAGGTCATGCATGTGTCATTAGTATGTTTTATTTTGGAGTCTTCACTTCTTGATTGCAATGCTGGAAGAGCTGCAGTGATGTTTCAGAGGCTAAGATTTTCCTTGGAAATAGGAGACCTTGCTTCACTCTGCAGTGACCGCTAAAAGCTATTGAAGCTACAGTGATACAGCTGCACAGCTACAGTGAGATTTTTCTTTAAAGACTGCTATCTAATCTTCCTGATTAACTATCTATCAATCATGTTAGGACCTTGTAAAACCAAGGAATTAAAAGGAGAACTGCAAGATCCAGTTTACCTAAACTAAAATGGGTTATAGATGGAGACATTTTATTGCTTTGTCACTTTAAAGAGTTGTGACTTCAGAGGGATGTGTAGATTACATGTTAGTAAATGGATGTCAATCTAAAGTATTCTAAATAAGAAAGTCTAAACTGATGCAATGTTTGAAATGGACAGGGAGTGGTGTAATGAAACTAACTTTTTCTCCTTTTACACTCAGCTAGAGAACTTGTCTACACAGTGCTTTTAGTCCATGCCAGGGGGATGTCATTTTAGTCCACACTAGTGTGTCATACATTTGGACCCAATGTGCACTAAGGAACTTTAATGCATGCCAGCAGGGGCCACATGGGCTAGTTAGAGCACAACACTAGTGTGGACTAAAATCTAAATCCCTCAGGTAGTGAGTAAAGTACATTGACTTGTCTTAGAATCTGGCCCATAATCTATTATTCTTTAATCATATATGATATCTATTTACTCTTTAATCATATGATCTTCGGAATAGACACCCTTCCCTGCATGTTCTCAACATCAGTGACATCATCTTATTGCATTAAGGTAAAACTTCTCATTAGTTCAATACCAGTCATTCTTTTTAATCTCTTCCATGTACTGTTTACAAGACAAATTCATCTTCTCTTCTTTCCTCATTAACCTCTACCAAGTACACAGAACCACTGACCTGACATTATACACGTCTCCTTTGTATCCCATCATACTATGCTAAGGAACTATGGAAATAAGTGCAAGCCACAGTATAAGTTTTTTGTTTCACCTTGTGCTAACAAGATCATGGATTGAATTTAAAGTAGTAGAATTCTATGTCAACATTCCAACTAGAATATCTTCTCTCAAACAATTGTTGTAATATTGAACAAGCTACAGAGGCAGTCAATTGAAACCAGTATAATACAATTCAAGAGTGAGAATCATTTTGAGGGAAAGGAACTCTCTGGCATCAGCAATATTTGCAGGTTTACTTATATTCAGTTGAAATAATTTAAGTTAAAGTGTCCCAAGGTTAATTGGACAAGACTTAGCAGATCAGGTATGGTTTACTCTTCTCTTGTCACTATGATCCTATTTTTATACTTCCTGTCTCTGAAAAGGAAAAAAAAGTTCATTCACACTTTCTACTTCTCCATTGTAAATTATAGTTTCTATTAGTGGTCTCTTCAAATTCTATTTCCTTCCTAACTTACATCTCCTTTCTCTTGCTCTGACCAAAATTACATTTCTGCTTTGTTGCCCCTTAATATTACTCCCTGAACAGGAAAAACTTTTAAGGTCCAGGGAATATCTAGCTGAGTTCTCAATAATGCTTCTTAATTCTGGACTAAAGTATGTGGATATGTGAACAGTCCCATCAATAATTTCTCATCTGTCAAGCTGCTTTTTGTGAATAAAAGACATTGGTTAGGATCCCTGTTTCTTACTCAGTTACATGTGTTGTTTCCACCTCCTACCCAAACACAAATTAAACCGCCAGTGATATTTTGATCGTGACCACAGAAGATTTTGTTCTGCTCTCAATTACAATGAATTCACTAAAATTCATATCCTATATCAGACAATCTGGATTCAGGCCAGGACATGGTATAGATACAATTTTGGTTTTACTGATGGATGATTGTCAGCTGTCAGTGAATGGTGGGCAGATATCCATTCTTATCCTGTTGAATTTCTACAATATTTGACACAGCTGACCATGAAATACTCCTGCCTCACTTCAGAGAGATGTCATTCTCCTGGAATGCGCTAAATGGTTTCAGTCCTTCCTGGATGGACACACTGAAAGAAGAGTGATGGGAAATTGCACCTCCAACACTAATCTCCCTCACTTAGAATCTCAGTTCTGTCTCTGAGCCTACCAGATGAACTAGGCAGTCAACATATACTCAACCTATCTTCTGTAATTGCCTTGGAGATTGCCCCACTCTGCAAATAAAGATTTGTCTTTGGTTGCACATTGCTGTCTGGATTAAAGCAATGCAATGTACCTGGGATCGAAACAATCAGTCCTTAGTAAACTTCAGCTCTAGCTGAGAGTGCTGTTGCACAAATCCTCAGTTACCATGAGCATATGAAACATACCTGCTGTTCTTTTCACTGACTTTCCATTGATTACCAAATTAACTTGAAGATATTGGTCCTTATCTTCAAGATGCTCAGTGACCTAGGTTCAGGACATGAGATTATCTAAAACTCCAGATTGAAGATTATGGTCAGCAACTCTACTCTTCAGGCACAATGCAACTATCTATGATCAGGGAAGGCTTGTGTGTGCAGGAAACAGAGACACAGTTTGTGGAGTAGGACATGCCCGGGTTGATATGGTCAGAAAAGTGTGAGGGGAAGAATCAGGTGGGGACAAGGCACTAATGCAGAGTTTACAGTATAGTACAAAGAGTAAAAACATTTTACATAGTTTAAAAAGGTAAATTATTTATTCATTTATAGTTCTATCAGGAAGTTTAGAAGACAGCATGAATCATGAAATCATAACTTTTGTATGTAGCATTGTGTATGTGGGACTTAGCTCATGACAAACAGGAAAGTTCTGGGTTATGCAATAGAAATTCCATGAAGAACATGATGATTTTAAAATCATAGTGTCAAAACTTTACACTTATGAAAACAGAACTTGCGGTGGGGAAAAGGAGAAATACTGTGTGTGGCAAAGCACCCCGTCACTCTCCTCTGATAGAACAGGCCTGGGATAAATCTACTCTACCCTGGATGAATCCTTGGCTTCTCCCCTCAGCACCTCTCCGTTAGCGTGTGTGGGGAGGTCCTTGGGTTGGGCCTGTGGAATGCCCCTCTGTCCTACTGGGATGGGAGTGAGTCAGTTAATCTATATTGCCCAGACCTTCCTTCTCTCTAGCAGAGGTGAGGGTTTTAATAGGTCTGGAGTAGCCTTTGATTGGGTTCAGGTGTTTCTAATTAACCTGCAGTAACCTCTCCCTGGCCTACAGGGAAAAGGGCTTTTAACATCCTAGGGATGAGATACCTGCCCTCCACCCTCCAATTAGGGCTTGGCTTCAAGCTGGCAGGGACCCCTCAGTGAGGAAAGCCTCTGAGTGGCAAGTCCAACCACAACCTCCTCATGGTGAGAGTCGGTAACTGGTGGAGTACCAGGCTGATTGCGGAGGGTGAACCCCTCTTTTTTGAAGGGGATGGGGGGGCAGACCCTACATCTCTGCCTCCAGGCAAGCTTTAGTCCCCCCTGGTAATAGGTAACTTCTTCGTGGTAAGGATAGCCTATCCCTGGTAAGGTAAGTTTCCCCCTGAGAAGGGATACATATCTTAATTATGGAGAAAAATTCAATTGAATTTTATACTGGATTGGCACTGGCCTGGGTTAACAATGCTCCTGCTACTGGTTTTGATGCCCCGGCCAGTAGTGTTAAATACGTTAGGGGAGTAATTCATATAGCTGGACCGTTGTTCTTTCCACTCTCAATAGACAGAATAAAAAAGGGAGAGATCAGCCATATGGATACACAAGATCTCCAATATGGAGATATAAATAAGGTTCTGGAGGAACAAGACTGTTTTACTGAGAACCAGGTTTTAGATGTAGATTTGACATTTTTACCAATGGTTTTTACTAAAATTTTATATAGTGACTTAGAAATAGTACCCTTTTATAGCCCTCCAGCCTGACTTTATCACATGTGGTGCTCACAAACTGCAATGCAGAGCTGCTTGAAATATTTTCATGAAAACTATAGAAAGTTTAAGCAAAAAATACTTTTTTTTTTCAAATAAATTTTAACTTTCAACAAAAAATTGTTTTGATGAAAATCTGGAAAATAAAAAGTAATGCCAAGAGTTATTTTACTTAAAATTAATACCAAAAAAATCTCCCAGCTAGTTCTACATTCTGTATTTTTAATTAGACATTTACTCAACATATGGCTAATGAAATTCTGTGTCTGTGGCCCCAGTGAAGCATAGAGTTAACTTTAATCGTATTAGTGTTCACTTTGAAGGGAAGGGAAACTTTGACATGAAGCCTCCACCCATTTCACAGTCCTGTTTGTCCATTCTTGGAAAGGAAGTAAGGCTATGCCCATTCCCGTGGAAGGGAGAGTAGGGTCTGTTAAGGCTGATCCCCCTACCTCTCATGCTTCAACCTCAGGATACAGGTAGCCCATGTAGTGAAGTCCTCTTGCTTTTCCTGTCAGAATTGCTGAACAAGAGCATATCTTGACAAGAACCTCAGAGTTACAAAATGAATTGGCTAGAATGAAGTGATGAAAATGACTGAGTATGTGGGGGCTTAGTATTAGGGAGGTTTTTCTATGTATGTATGTATGGGGGAGGAGTCAATTTCAGACAATTTGAGTTATTGTGCAACACAATTATTTTCCAGTGACAGACAAGGAGTGTGTATGTATGCTAATGGATTTAGGTTTTCCCATCTTCTGTGTTTAAGTTAGAGAATAAAGTGCTTTTCCTCCATTCAATCAGGATAAATTTAGGAAATAATGACACTCTTTTGTGGAACTAGATAGCGGAAACAATAGAAGCTCCTACTCAAGACATAAGCACATGGTAAAGGTTGAGTCAAAACTGCACCATGTGGCCAAGGGGTTTTACTACTCAAACATGCAGGAATGAAATCAGGAAGGCCAAAGCACAATTGGAGTTGCAGCTAGCAAGGGATGTGAAGGGGAACAAGAAGGGTTTCTACAGGAATGTTAGCAACAAGAGGAAGATTAAGGAAAGTGGGGGCCCCTTACAGAATGGAGGAGGCAACCTAGTGACAGAGGATGTGGAGAAAGCTGAGGTACTCAATGCCTTTTTTGGCTCTGTCTTCACAGACAAGGTCAGCTCCCAGACTACTGCACTGGGCGGCACAGAATGGGAAGGAGGTAAACATCCCACAGTGCTGAAGGAACAGGTCCAGGAATATTTAGAAAGATTGGACATATACAAGTCCATGGGACCAGATGCAATGCACCCAAGAGTGCTGAGGGAGTTAGCTGATGTGATTTCAGAGCCATTAGCTATTATTTTTGAAATCTCGTGGCAACAGGGGGAGGTCCCTGATGACTGGAAAAAGGCAAATATAGTGCCCATCTTCAAGAAAGGCAAGAAAGAGGATCCATGGAACTATAGGAAAATCAGCCTTACCTCAATCCCTGGAAAAATCAAGGAGCAGGTCCTCAAGGACCATTTTCAGGCACTTGGAAGAAAGGAAGGCGATCAGGAGCAGTCAACATGGATTCTCCAAGGGCAAGTCATGCCTGACCAACTTGATTGCTTTCTATGAAGAGGCTTTTGATACCGTCTCCCACAGTATTCTTATCAGCAAGTTAAAAAGTATGGGTTGGATGAATGGACTATAAAATGGCTAGAGCAAAGGGCTCAACAAGTAGTGATCAATGGCTCCATGTCTAGCTGTCAGCCGGTCACAAGTGGAGTACCCCAGGGGTCGGTCCTGGGGCCGGTTTTGTTCAACATCTTCATTAATGATCTAGAAGAGGGGATAGATTGCACCCTCAGCAAGTTTGCAGATGACACTAAGCTAGGGGAAGTGGTAGATACCCTGGAAGGGAGGGATAGGATACAGAAGGACCTAAAGAAACTGGAGGATTGGGCCAAAAGAAATCTGATGAGGTTCAAAAAGGACAAGTGCATTGTCCTGCACTGAGGACGGAAGAATCCCATGCACAGCTACAGACTGGGGACTGACGAGCTAGGCAGCAGTTCTGCAGAAAAGGATCTGGGCGTTACAGTGGATAAAAAGCTGGATATGTGTCAGCAGTGTGCCCTGTTTGCCAAGAGGGCTAATGGCATATTAGTCTGCATTAGTAAGAGCATTGCCAGCAGATTACGGGAAGTGATTATTCCTCTCTATTCGGAATTCGTGAGGCCGCATTTGGAGTATTGTGTCCAGTTTTAGGCCCCCTCTCACCCTACAAAGAGGATGTGGAGAAGTTGGAGAGAGTCCAGCGGAGGGCAACAAAAACGATTAGGGGGCTGGAGCACAAGACTTATGAGGAGAGGCTGAAAGAACTAGGCCTGTTTAGTCTGCAGAAGAGAAGATTGAGGGAGGGATTTGATAGCAACCTTTAACTACCTGAAAGGGGGTTCAAGGGAGGATGGAGCTAGGCTGTTTTCAATGGTAGCCGATGACAGAACAAGGAGCAATGGTCTCAAGTTGCAGTGGGGGAGGTCTATGTTGGACATTAGGGAAAAGTTTTTCACTAGGAGGGTGAAGCATTGGAATGGGTTACCTAGGGAGGTGGTGGCATCTCCATTTTTAGAGGTTTTTAAGCTGTGGCTTGACAAATCCCTCGCTGAGATGATTTAGCGGAGGATAGTCCTGCTTTGAGGAGGCAGTTGGACTAGATGACCTCCTGAGGTCCCTTCCAACTCTAATATTCTATGATTCTATGATTCTATTCTATGATATAGGAAACTCAGGGCCTGGCACATTGATTGATTGGTGTAGCTGTGTGGTAGCAGAAGTACAGACAAGGGGCAAAGAGCACCAGAAGAAGCCCTGATAGGCTGTCACTGAGAAAAGAGCCAAGTGCTAATTGAATGATACCTGGAACTGTGTGAAGAGAAGTTGTCTCCTGCTGTTTGATTCCTACCTGGAGTAGACTAGGACTTCCTATGTTCTTTGTACACAAACAGGACAGCAGCAAAGACACCTGACTCCATCAATGCAAATAACCCACTAGACCCTGACCTTTGGCTAACCACTATGGTCAAAGAGGGACAAAGATACCAATAAAACAAACATTAAAAAAAAGCCTGTGTGGATTATTTGTGCATTAGTGCATTTTTCAGAAACATTATTTAAATGGCTAATGCAATATGTAACTTCATCATATCATTCAAAAACGATGAAAGGATACAACCTGTAATGCATTTTGAGAGCAAGTGACCAACAAGTTGTGTTAAGCAGGCTGACTACTTAAGGAAGAGGAAATTATGGCAGTTGCTATAATATTTTATTGACTCATAAAATTGTGGTTAGAGATTGACCTATCTCCAATTAAGATAGCTTCTCATTTAAGTCAGATGTTACAAAGAAATTCCATTAGCAGCCTACAAAAGGATACAATATTTATAAACTTATACCAAGGAATAAAAGAGATCAACAAGTTTACCTTGTGGTTTAGCTAGTGTTCAGTTCTCAAAACAAATTTTAAAAGAGCAAAAAGTAGAAGCATATCCTGAGGTCCCACCTCTGGTTTTGCTTAATCTGCTCAGTTTTACCAAGTAAATGCTGAGAAAGTTGAGTAAGACCCAAGAATTTTGCCCCGTATATTTTTAACCAAAGCATCACCAGGACATTATACAGATTTAGAAGATAGAGTGTTGCTAGATATAAAAACATCTTTAGGATCAAATGGAGATATTAGGGAAAAAAGTGAAGGTAGGGGTTAGTTCTAAAAACAAATAGGTTGAAATTTACCATGTACAGTAAATATGGAAGGCTACAAACACTGATTATTTTTTCTGCATGCTAAGACGGTGATGGGTAAGTATTATTATGGAGTCATAATTAGCTAATTTTAGATGGGAGCCCGTTTTAACATTCCTAATGGAAGAAAGGCAACACTGACCATAGTGACAAAAAGGATTTGAACAATCTTCTGAAGCATTAGAATAATAATATTGTGTTTTAATACCAAAATTGATGAGCCATTTGTTGCCTGACCTACTCCTTGTATGTTGATTACTTAAGAATCCCCAGTTAACAAATTAGATATCTGAAATTTGATAGGTTCTAGTCCCTGCATCAGGCACAGTAGTATTAGAATTACTGTTTGTTTGGGAACCCTGATATGCATGATTTCAACACTCACACTTAAGAAAAACTGCTGACTTTTCAATAGTTGTATTAACATTGTTAGTAAAACCACAAATGTTATGATCCGAACAATAATGTAATAGTAGTAAAATATTAATTGGACATCAAGCATCATATCTTATGCTTGGAAGAAGCAATTCTTTGTTACACAAAACGTTTGCCTATTTCATGAAATTTCACGTAGATCAGTTCTCATATTGGTAAAACAGAACCAACATTTCTATGTTGTCACATTGTTGCTGGCAAAAGAAACGTACATGAAGCACCTAATTTTAGGCTGAAACGGATAACATTCATCCAATATAAAGCCAATATGGTCTAATGATTAGTAAAAGGTCTGGAGGTCTGAATATTGCATTTAAGTGAGGAGAGACATATAGGACCCAATCTTGTATGTTGCTGAGTGCCCTCTCCTCCAATGGAAATGAAGTGCATTTAACATGAAGGATTTTACACCTCTATATTATATTTTCCCCTGATTTTAGTAATGGAAATATTACTTCCACATCCTGCAAATTCTTGCTCTTTTCAGGTGTTCTATAACTTAAATATAAGATATTATTTACATTTAATTTCTCTATATTTTTTTTCTTGGTCATTTAAAATAGTCCCATATTAAAAAAGTTAATTGAGCACTTGTTTGCTTAAACCATTTTAAAGCAAATGAAATCAAATTAATTTAAATTAAATAAAAACTTTCCCCCATTAAACTAGCTGTAGCTCTGTAGTTTTAATGGCCTCACAGAAGTCATGTATTATGTTGGACACAACTTCTTTCACCAATTAAATCTACTAACAGTACCATTTAAAAATTTCTTGCTTTATATGAAATATTGTTGAAGTCTATTGCACATTCTATAACAATTTATAACAAGCTGCATCTCTGGATATGTAGGGAAGGAAGAAGGCTATTTTTTTGGATAGGTAAAGAAGTTCAAGTCAACTAGACAATAGTAGAAGTAGTGTGATTAGTTGCCCAACCTGTTCTTGTATTCCAAATTGGGACAACATAATTTAAACACTTTTTTTGCTTAATACTGAATTGCACATTATATTTTTGAGCTATATCATATTAAGGGTCATATTCTGCCTTCAGATCTCCATTGAGGAAATCAAGAATACTTCAGGGGCCAGCAGCAGTCCACCATCCATCCTTTCGAAGAAGTGTACACTATCTCCAGACATATATATCATCAGAAAAATTAAATCTGTATGATCTCAGGGTCTTGATAAAAAGCTAATTAAGGTCTATTGAAATTCTCCCGTTGACTTCATCGGGATTTGGATAAGGCCTCTGATCCCATAAACTAAACTGGATTGAACCTAGTTAGTTTTTGATTGGAAGATGTCAGAGGAGCATCTAGACATTAATAAATTTTGGCATAGTTATAATCTATACTTTTTGTGGTTGACTGCTGCTAAAACTTTCACAAAAATTCATTAGAATTCCTAATGACTATTCAGTTTGACCAGGTTCGTGTTTTTATTCACCATTAAACAATATTAAGTCAAGAGGTTAGATCACACATTTGTTCAATATTGAAGTCTCTAGATATTTTGATATTGACTTCAATGGGAGAGGGAGTAGGCTTCTATGGATATTGCAAATGAAGGATTTTTGTACACAAACAAAAATATCCATCACTGTATTCATTATTGGCTATTTCGTATTCATGATTTATTAGTCTACTCTTCAGAAAGTTGCACTAAGGGAGGAGAAAAAATGTCATGCAAATTTAGGTGAATAAATATACAATACAAATACAGAAGGAGAAGTTAAAATGAACAGCTTGTTAACAACTCAGGATAAAGAGTATTTATTCAAACTTAAAAATTAGAGATTGTCAGAAAATAGATTTTCCCACAGAATGGAAATTCCAACATTTCAAAGTCCGTTTTAATTCCAAATAGGAATAAAAAGCCAAAGTTTCAGTGTTTCCCCTTGGAATAGAAATTTCAAGAAGTATCAACTCTTGTCATTTTGAAGTTTATTACTTCAAGTACTTCAAGTAATAAGTTTAATACATACTTTAATAAATCAATGTTTCATTTTGACTTTATACTAAGGAGAATCAAGACAATTTCTTTCTTTCATCAAAATTGGATGAAAAACATTCCCACAAAATGTTTTATTTTGACAAAACTGCATATTTTAATAGGAAGGTATTCTGATGGGTTTTTTTGTTGTTTTTTTTGGACTAGCTCCATTAGCAGATTAGATATTCAGAAGTCAAAATCAAGGTCAGAATGGACCATTGTAATCACATAATCTGACCTCCTGTGAGATGATAGAACATTCCCAAAATAATCCCAGAGGACATCTTTGAGAAAGAGCTCAAATGAGGCTACATGCTGAACATATAATAGAATCCATACTGCAGATAAGAGATTAGAAGTATGTCCAAGTGAAGAGACTTTTACCTTTGTTTCACAATGGTACCAAGGTATTTACTTCCAATTTACATTAGTCACACAAGTTATCAGGATCTTTCCATTTCATGGCAGATTTTGAAATTACTTTTTCCTGATTGTCAATGTAGCTATTCAAGATTATCACTTGAGAATCCACATAACTACAAGTAATTAACATATGTTGGAGGCAGAGTTAGATGTTGTTTTGTTACATAGAATCCTAGAATTGTAGGTTCTGGAAGGGACCCTGAGAGGTCATTTAGTCCAGTCCCCACACTTATTGCAGGACCAAGCATTATCTAGATCATCCCTGATGGGTATTGTCTAACCTGCATTTAAAAATCTCTAAAGATTGAGATTCTTCAACCTCTCTATGCAATTTATTCCAGTGCTTAACTACCCTGACAGTTAGGAAGTTTTTTCTAATGTTTACTAATTCCATTGTTTCTTGTCCTATCCTCAGAGGTTAAGGAGAACAATTTTTCTCCTTCTTCCTTACAACAAGCTTTTTTATGTACTTGAAAACTGTTATGTCCCCTCAGTCTTGTCTTCTCCAGACTAAACAAACCCAATTTTTTCAATCTTCCCCCATTGGTCATGTTTTTTAGATCTTTAATAACTGTTGTTGCTCTTCTCTGGTCTTTTTCCAGTTTCTCCACATCTTTCCTGAAATGTGGCACAATACTCCATTTTAGGCCTAATCAGCGCAAAGTAGACTGTGTCTGGCTTACAACACTCCTGCTAATATATCCCAGAATGATGTTTGAGTCTTTATTTGTGATCCACTATGACCCCCAGATCCATTTCTACAGTACTCTTTCCTAGGAAGTCATTTCTTATTTTGTGTATGTGCAACTGATTGTTCCTTCTTTAATGGAGTACTTTGCATTTGTGAGTTTTTGCACTGTTCAAACATTTTCTGAAAGTCTTGGCTTTTATATTAAATACTACTCAATAGCCTTCAACTCAATCTAGCTTTCTCTTTTGCTGAGATAGTGTGGTATTTAAATAGTTACCATACTTGCTGTGACACCTTAATGTAAGTTATCATTTTATTTGGAATGATCCCAAAAAGCACAGGTACTGTAAGTCAATAGTTATTGGATCTGCAAGAGAAAGACAGAGAACCACAAGGTCATAACTACTCTGATGCTTTTCCAGTAGGACACTCATGCAGACTGTCCTTCATCTAAGCATCAGTGTTACTACTTTTAGAAAAACTCCACTAAGTCACCTTTAAAGTTCCCATAATATTTAAGTTTTATAGTTGTGAAAGGTCAGTTGTGTCCCATTGTGACTGAAATAACTATTTATATCATGGATTTTATAGGTTTTGGTGGGTAAAAATGTAAATGAGTACATCTTGTCTTTTGTGATTACTTCTTTTAACAAAATTTTATGAAGGATATGTTTTGCCATATAGGCAGGATTTATATTTCTTTCATTCAAAGGCACTCATATAAATAAACTGGGTATAATCTAACTGAAGTATGTTTATCCCATATTATATTGACTTAGATTATGTCTCAGAGGAATAGGAAGATTGCCATAAAAATAATATTTGCTGATTAAATTTAATATTTTAATTTTGTTTACTGTTAAGTTTGTCAGATGCCCTCAGGTATAGATGTCTGGAAAATAAAATTTATATATTATGTGGTAAAGTTTGTCAGTTTATTTTTAGGATCATTTATGTGCCTACACTGTAGTATATAGATTTTTTAAAAACAAATATATAGGTAGAAGATGATCATGCAGGATTATCTTTTTTCTTCAGCATTTAAGACTGTCTGACTTTTGGGAAGACTTTTAAGTCTTTATTGACACCTTTACATAAATTACAAGTTACTTATCCACTACACTTAAATGTCTATTACAGCAGGGAAAAGAATGCTGTGTATATAGAAATTCACCTACCTGTATAGGGCCATCATAAGGCCTACGTACTATTTCAGTTCTAACTTTAACCCCATTTTTTAGGAACTTAACTGGTACATGATCCTTGTACTGGCCTTCTGAACAGTGCTGAAATTCATCTCTACTCCTTTTCAGCTATGGCAGGCCCTAATACTGTGGCATATCAGAGAAGAGAAATTGGTTACATCCTGCTGTCAAAGGTTGTGTCCTGACGTCGCCCCCTTGGGCTGAAGGTTGGAGCCTCAGTTACCTTGTAGATCACTCCCTGGCTGATGGCAGTCCTGTGTTCCAGTATTGGGGTTTAGTCCTCTAGCTCGACCTATTAGCAATCCCTTGCAAGTTCAAATAAAAAGGAAAATAGTTCTATGGCCAATGAGGGGCCAGTCCTCTCTCTGATGCAGAGGGGAAGCCGCAGCTCCTGTATATTTAAAGGCAAACTGTTAGTCTTGAGGTTTTTAACAAAAGAAGCAAACTAGCACATCTTTTTTTCTCAGAGGGCTTAAGCTAGCACTGCTCTCAAGCAAATACCCTACGACCTTGGTCTAGGAGGTCTAGCTCTGCACATTTCAGAACCTCCCTATCTCCAATTGGGCTGAGTTCCTTTCTTTTAAGGGCCCACTTGCAGGCCTGACAAACCACATAGGTGCAGCAGTTTGGGGCTGATTGTGATCACAGGATTTCTTTAACCCCTTCTTGATTAATGTGAGCAGGGGGGTTATCTGCCCCACCATATGCATTTCACTCAGCTGGTATGCTAAAATGAACCACTACATTCTGTAAGCCCTGGTGATTTGTTATCTGATTTAAGCACTTAGTGCTAATAACTGCAACTTGGCAAAGTCCAGAAGAGAATTTTTTCAAATTGTGGGTATTCAGTAGTGCTGAAAGGTTTGATTTTTAGTTCTGTATATGCAGGTGTTTTGTGCCTAAGCTTAGACTTCCAATTTGGAAAAAAAAATGTTTGCAGTTAACTCTTTATTCGAGCATGCACTTTTATGGTGTATCAGAAACTGTTGGGAGATAAGAGGATTGACTAGTGCTTCAGCTTTTTGTTCTTATACCTGCAGCCACCACTGCCTATCTTTTTCCATCCCAATTATGCCCATTTCCACCCCTACTCCCCATATAAATAGGCATGGACAGCTAGCATGCATTTTTTTCTGTATTCTTCTTAGCCATCCACTACTCAGGCTGCTCCGACCTACTCTATGCCTTCCATGGTTTCTGTAATCCTCCTTTCTTAACCCCTTCATTACAGATCCTCCCCCACTTGCAGCTCTGGTTCCCATCACCCTTGAAACTCCTCCTTTATCTCTACACTACTGCTTCCCTAACTCATAATAACATATTTTTTCTTGCTTTCCCCACTACTCCAGGGCACCTTCTAACTCTGACTCCTTCCATCCCATATCTCTGCTACTGGTCCCATCCCACCCTCGCCCTATTCTTACTTTCCAATTAAGATGTCTGTATATATCTATATAAAACTCCAAATTCCAACTTGCTTTCTGAGCTCCCGTTTTATTGCAATGTTTACTGTCCCTTTGCTGTTCTCCTTTTGCTTCCTTTTGCTTGCTACTCCACACTATCCTGGAAAGGGCTAACAAAGCCCAAGGGAGGCTGTGCTAGCCATTCAGGGAAAAGGAGGTACTATATAGGTAGCCAGCAGAGAGCAAAAAGGTCAGTCACAGGAGCTTGGAAAGGGAAGGCTGATGGCCCTGCAGACCAAAGAAGGTCAGCTCCTTGCACAGAGAAGTGGTTAGCTCCAGAGAAGGAGCAGCTGAAAGCCCTGAGGTAAGGGCCAGACAGTGGAGTGCAGCTGCCACTGAAGGAAGTGTCTAGACTGGGACTGCAGAATCCCCCAGACAAGGGGAGAGCACAGATTTTGTCATAGCTGGAGAACTTTGGAGAGACGTAATACTAAAATGGAAACATAACCGTGGGTGAGACACAATAGCGTGGGGCACTTGAGCTACAGAGCTGATTCCCCAGGTGACCAGCAGGAGGTGCAAGAATGTTGAATGAAACCCCATTATACCATTATATATCTGCTTTTATCAGATTCACTCCCACTCAATGCTGCCAACTCACCCTAGCTAGAGTTTACTTATATATGGGGCTCAATAATGCACCCCTCTCTTCAAATCCGTGTTTTAGGATGTAAATAGCACACAGGTCTGACTGAATCTAGGCCATCTGCTGTGCTTTATCCCAGGGCTATAAACAATGTGTGCCAACAGTTACAAATTACCACACAGCTCTTTCCAAGCAGCACATTTATTCAGGATAAAAATTACACAGAGAAAATAAAACACAACCACAAAGGGATTGATATACACACTAAATGTATCAGAAATCTCACATCAGTCCTACAGACCAGGCATGTTAAAGTCTTTACCACCCTCTCCCTTGGACAAGAGGTAATGTCCATCCACTGGATCAGAAAGAAGCTCCCTGAGTCTGTTTAAACTCAGCCCTTACAACCCCAAGTTCTTCCTTTGTCTTGCCTCTCCTTGAGGACTGTCCTGAATCACTGAATGCAAGCCAGTGGAGGTTACAGTGTGGGCTGTACTTTTCTGTAGTTGTTTACATTTCCAGTGGCTCAGTGGTTCCCACACCACTTCCATACTCATCATCACAGTGTGCTCGCTCTCTCTCTCTCTCTCTCTCACACACACACACCTTGTCTTGGGCTTGGGGCAGATTGCTGCCCATGAAGTAGACTGCCCTGTCCAATATTCCCCATGGCCACTTGTTATTTCACATGTCATTGGGTAGCCCTGCTCCCTGGTCTCTTTCAATAATCTTTTGCCAGGACACACACAAGCGCCTTCTCTGTTCCCTCTCAGTAGGGGAACCACTGTCAGAGTTTCCCCAATCAGCTACTGTCTTCCCCCAGGCCTTGTCCATTTCTGACAATCTTCTCTGCATCACTATGAGTATACCCTGGTCCCCTTGAGTCTTAAAAAGCCAGTTTACCCTGTTGCAAGCAAACTAGTACATGGGCCCCCAATCTTAGCTGTGTTCTCTAGGTGCTATGGTAAAAATCACTACTTTCAGTTGGAATTATGCTTGTTCTTTTAAAAAAAATACAGTCAACAGTTATTGCTGTGCTTCCTCTATCTTCAGGGACATGGCTAATAAAATCACAGTATCAAGAACTCACAATATTCATGTGTTGTTTGTCTTGGTGTCAGCTGGTTCCCAGGGCTGGTTGAATTTTACTTTAAATTATATGAGGTATAATATATAATACACCTAGGCTGACCCCCCAGGAAGAACAAAGGATGAAATGAACATTCTTAAATAAAAGCCTGACAGAGCCAACTCCACTAAGTTGAAATGTTTAACTGACTTAAATCTCACTTCTGTGAAGCAAAAAAATGAAAATGCTATACATCAGGTAAGTACATAAGAATGAAATGTTTAACTCCATGGGCCAGATTCTCTCCTGGGATAACTTCTTTGCCAAGCTATCCCAGGAGAGAATTCAGTTTCATGTTTCTTACCATTGCATGTATCAACTGCTTCCCACACCTATGCCAAATATGGCTAAACATAACACACTGTTGTCTGTGAACAGTAGGTATAAAAAAGTACACTTAAAACAAATTATTCTGAAGAGCTCAAAATACGTAAGTCCCATAAAGATTCTGGCTTCTTGCCTTCTTCCTTATGACTGGAGCTACCTCCTCATTTTATTTCGGCCAACTGGCTTCGCTTTCCTCCTTAAAGGAAGCTTTGGTGAATCCTGCCCCATCAACCCTTAGCCTCCAGAAAATCTGGAGACAGTGTTAAATTGCAAGCTACATAGAAAAAAAATCTTTCTTTTTATTTTTAAAGGCATGATGTAACAAATGCTACAAGTGTACATAAAAACGATTGTCCTATCTGATTGTCAGAAAATGATTGTTAAGTCAGAGATATTTAAATATCTTGCTCTGCCATGGTTGCCCAATGGTAACAATTTTTACAAGACAAAATTAACTATTCGTTCTCTTCAAAATAGTAAAACCTGGGCTTTATCATCTCTTTGTCCCATATGATTATATGCAGCCCCACAAATGTTATGAAACAGTTCTTTGTTATTATCTATATATACCATGAAAATCCATTCCTGACTTCATTAAGAGACAGTAAGTATGTCTGATTCTCAACTACTCTGAATCTATATTATACAATGCTGTAAAGCCATTGGAGTAAATTATATTTACACTCAGTAAGGCCCCCTTGCACAGCTAAAATTTGTAAAATACAAGTAGCCTTAGTGAAAACGAGAATCAGGCCATAAGAAGAATAATATGAATGCCATCATATGCATCTTGATTATCTTCTCAGGATCATTGCAGTGTTTCATCTGATCATCCATGTTTTTTTACCAGTTCAAAAATTTCTGAGTGGCCTCCATCTGGCCTTCACTACAAGTTCAAATAGCTCAGTATGCAAACACACACACAAAAAGAATCTGTATTCACAATGGCAACTGAGCACTGAGATCTGCAATTTCGACATGGGCCTGCATCCATGATATGCACTTGGAAGTGAGCTATTTAAAATGTTTCTCTGTGTTCACACGTATAACCCCACTAATTGACTAATTCTTACTTATCCACATGCTGATCTCAGATAGACCTGAGGAAAAAGTGAGAGTGTGTTATTGTAGGTTGCAAATGAGAGCTGTGTGACATCCACCTATTGTTTGAGTCCCTGAAGCCTTACCCTTTCTTCTAGGAACCGCATGTAAATATTGAACAGAACTGGAGAAAGAGTTGAACCTTGTGCTGTCCTCACATGTGAAAGATTTGGGGCAAACGTGTCATTTACTTTCACTGTCCTTTGCTGCAGCTCCATAGTGTTTCCTTAGACTTTTGTTACACTGTTGTCCATATCACTTGCTGCTTATACAGTTGGGTGATGTTTTTCAGGCAAAATTTTACGTTTGGTGAAAAAAGCAGATTCCAAAATGTTTGTGAGTCTGTGTCAATTTGAAATTGTTAGATTTAAAAAGATTCTGAAATTTGATGTTTTTTTTTCACATTTGTGAGACAAAATATTTACATTTTTGTTTGAAATGACTTAGTTCAACATTTCCTTTAATTTTATTTTAAAATATCCTAAAATAGTCAACATCAAAATGTTTAGATGTTGTTGGGTTTCTGTTAGCTAAAAAGTAATTTGACATTTGGAAATTGCCAGTGAACTGTAAAAAAAAAAATCCTTATTTCGAAGCACAATAGCTGCATATGGGTTCAGAACTATGTGCATGTATGCTTGCCCTTTGTTAATGGACTCCTAATGCTGGCTTGGTGTAAAACCAATTTGTGAAGTGTCTATGATATTGTCTTACCAGAAATGCTTGACGGTGGCTTTTTGTGGGCAGAAGGAAGCCCATGGAGGAGATTGCTGCCATCAAAGCATCCAGGCTATTTAGGATGCATGCCTATTTTAGTGTACTAGATTTGACATACGCAAATTCCTACTGGGAAGAAGTAGCGTCTGAGACAATAATATACCAAATTAATGCAAAGACCTTGGACTAATAAACTAATTAAGGTTTCACAATAACAGGCAGCAAGTAGCTGATAGCAGTTTAAATAGGATGAAGGAACAAAAAAAAATCAAGCTTTGTAATAATTTATAGACAAATTTGTTTCAAATGTTGCACCGCTCCCACATCTATTTGGCAAAAGATTGCAGTTCAGAACTTTGATCAGTCCCCACGACTAAAACGTTTGGATATTTAACTGCTGCTTCATCATATTTTTATCATTTCTAAACTACTTGAGCATAGTCATTCAAGAGTTCCACTGGTCCACTCACCAAGAACAAGTCTTGCCAGACAAATAAAATTTCAATAATTTTTATCAGTATTACCTTACAGTTAGAATTGACTGATTTCTGCCTGCATGTGTAAGCTCTTATGTTAACTTTGTAAATCTTCTGTACTGGCACTGAAATCTTTGAAGTCTCTTTGTATAATCTCTCTAATATTCTAGCTTTTCTTGTTCCACTGAGGTTCTATTTGCTGATATGCTTGCCACAACAAAAATCAATCATCTCTGCATAGTCATTTCTAGAACTTGCTGTTTTCTTTACTTATCTTTGATTATCCATTTCCCTAGGGCTATGTCGTGTAATGATATACTAGGAGACCAAAGAATGGCTAAGAGAAAACACTCATTTAGTTTTCTCCAGAGAGCTCAGTTTAACAATAAAGTCAGCGTGTAGAAGTATTGCAAGCACAACACTGAAAATGGAAAGAATAGTTAGTAAGGCAATTACAAAAAATATGAAGGTGAGGTGGTTTTTCAAGCCATATTAATTAAAATGCCAGAAATTATGCTACCTTGCAAAATACAGGTCTCTCACTAAGTAGAAGAAACAGGCTAAATATAGTCAAAGCCAATTGGTATAGAAGTCACAGCAGTGACAAGTCACAATACAATGGAACCTGCGTATACGAAATGCATGAAAACATTCAGTTAAGTCCACTATATTTGCAGCCTTTATTTCTCTCCTTCCAAGACCAGAGCCTAAGAATCAGGCTGCAAAGTGGTAGCAGAGCCATGGACGAGAGCAGCTTGTGCTTTCAAAAAGATGATGAGCTAATGGTTCTACCCTTAAATCCTCGTTTACATTGGTTCATGGCAAGACCTATGCACACCAGGGCATGCGAAAGAATTACACCCTCCACACATGCTGCCTGAGTCTCTACTAGCAGTGCAGCAGAACCACAGCATTTCTGTTGCACACAAAGGGGCTGGGTCTATGTCATTCATCCACACATAGACTTGACTGGGCCCAATTTTCAGGGCTTTTTCTCAGATTGGCAAAATAAGAATCCTAAAGAGCTACGTCTTTTTGAGTAATGAACTAGAGCGATCAGAAGTGCAGTCATTGGCCTCAGGCTACAAAATATTTAAAGCTTCCTTTCCAAATTCGTGTGGATCCTACACAACTTTCTCTATACTCCAACAGTCGTCAGATCTGCAATTAATTATTATATCGAGCACATACATTAGAGGAGCCTTCAAATTCCATCTGCCCTGAAGGAAGAGAGGGCATCTTTTTATAGGAACGTATTATTCAGTTAAAAAATCATCTGCAAGACAATGAAGTTCAAAATCTCCAGGACTGTAACCTAGTTAGAATATTAGTTAATATTGTCATTGGCTTATTCTATGCCTTCATTACCAGTGGATTAGATCTTCAGAATGTTTTATTTTATGGCCTCTTGAAAAAATGCAGCATAAACGCCAATTTATTTAAAATGCCGCAGCTAGAATTTAACTCACTCTAAATGACTCAGCATGTAACTCAGTCCTGAGGGAGATTCACTGTTCAACTACTTGTCAAATATCCGATTAATATCATAATTGTTTTAATGACTAAAGGCAACACACTGTTTTGGATTTAACACTGGCAGGACCAACTTGCAGCATAACATAAACAAGAAGAGGCTATCTGCACATATACAACTGTTCTGGAGTTTTATTTAAGGATACCCTCATTTCATCTCACCATCCTGACCTACCTTCCTTGCTGCCACACCTTCAGTAGCTGCTTTTTTGGTCATTCTTCTGTACAGTTCTGTGTACTGAAAGATATCTTTGTTGTTGTGACCCAGATTACATTGCCTTTCCCATAATACATACAGAGTGGAAAATCTTGCAATCTTGTTTCTCTAGCTGAGCTGAAGTGCATTCTACAGCACAGTTAAAAGGAAGTTGCAAAGAAAGGTGCCTGGACCCAAAGAAAGAAGAAAGCAGCTATGAAAGGGTGGTCGTGGAGCTGCAAGAGGTCTAAGGAATTTAGTTTTGATAGATGGATCCTGGGTAAGTTAGGGAATTCACATAGGCTTAGACTTAAAGTTTTTGTTTTTTAAACTTGGGTGCCTACAGTAATATTTATATTTAGGTACAAGCATCAGTGAAGGTAAAAAAGTACAGTTTAAAATATAAATAAATATGGAGTTTTAAATTTAAATAGGATTATTTTGATTTAAATGAAATGTAAGTTTATTTTTACAAACAAACTGATTTAAAATTAAATTTAAAATTGACAACCTATGCTAAGAGCCTACATTTACTATACTCTATTTAAATGTTATATCAAGTAGTACATGTTTGTGGCCAAGTTTGAAAGAAAGTCAAACATCCCTGAATTGTAGGAACTCATCAGCTGAGAAACCAGAGCTTGTACCTTCTTCTGTTGGTGCAGAGAGAATATTTTCTTTATTTCAGTTTATTGAACTACTGTAGTTTAGTTCAATGACTAGCTCATTCAAAGTTAAGAAACCAATTGGCAGTTGAAAAATCAGGAAAGTTTATTTTCCTCTTCTCATCTATTAATAAAAACTAAGTCTGAAATGAAATCTACCACTTCTAAAATCTTGAATGACATGGTGATCAGAAAGAAGCAGTTCAATTCAATAACACAGATACTTTCTCTGTTTAGTAAATCAGTTAGTTTTTAAAACAAAACATGTTTGCTAAGAAAAAAGAAAGTTTATCAAAATGTTTATATATCCAGAACAGTTAAGATAGAATTAACCAAAACAGTAAAATTCTGTTTGTTATATTTGGTCCCAAGAAGGAAGGAGATAGCTGTGTTTAAATCAGATCCCCCTCTGTCTATCTACTTTGGTGCCTAATGTTCTGAGGGCAAAACAGAAACCAAAACAAAAGTGAGGCTCTGCACTGGGGATGGTGAGTACAGAGTGCTCAAACGTTTAAAGGAAAAGGACATCACATTCTTTCACTCTACTTTAAAATATTATACACATTATCATTTACATGGCTAACATAAAACCTAACTTACAGTTGCAGGTGGACTCCTGCAGACTCTTAAGTGACAAGGGATTTTTCTGCCCTGTATTAGCAATTTACTAGCTAAACAACTTAAAAGTTTTAGCATAGCACTTATTTTTCTCACTCTCTTGGGATAATATGGTGATAGTGGTGAGGCATTGTTCTGAACAACAGGAATAGAACAGTTTGTGGTAAGGCATCACCTGGGTCTGGTACCAGAGTTTATTCCAACAAGTTCTCAAAATTAGGAGTTGTAATGGAAGGATTGATCAGACGTACAGAAAGTCCTACTGGAATATCCCTGGACTCTGGTAATTGTAGAAGCTGCAACCTGTCCATATGTTGTTTCCATAAAATAGCATCAGATAATCTGACCATGCATGAAACAGGTCTCTGGCATTTTATAAGTTCTCCAGGTACTTATTTCTCTCCACAATGATAGTTACAAATCCACACTAAATTTCCTATTTGAAAAAAAATGGTGATGAGTTGATGAGTCTTATGTCATCAGTTTATTTGAATAGCTTGCGATTTAGCTACATGCGAAGCAACACCAAGAGGTAGCAGGTCCAAACAGATTGTCACAGATTCACAGCCTTGGTGCTCTAGAACTGCTCTGACTGATGTTCGGACAGGACCTTCAGCTAGTGAGACAACCCCTCAGGGCACATTCTCTTTAGGACAAGCCTCCTTGGCTTCAGCTCCTCCTTGGATCGGACCTCGGAGTGTTCAGCACCCCTGTTCTATGCCATGAGCTCCCCACAGTGAGACCACCTGAATATGATGTAACCCGTCCGTGCCCAGGGTAGCCCACTGATAATGCCAGGGTCAGGGCAGGCTGTGAAAGGAGAGCAGTGGTGGGTGACACTGCAGTCAGACTTCCCAACCAGCCACAAACAGTGCTTCTGATTCCCCCCCACTGGTTATCAAGAAGCCACTGTGCAAATACACACAGCCCCCTTTACTGCATTTCAGTCTCTGGCTCCTCAAACTGACACTGGGTCCAGTAAAGAGACTAGTTGTTTAAACTATATGCTCTTTACTAAAAGATTCCCTCTGATCCAAAGGATCAGCCACAGTACCAGTTCACTATAAGTTTGGATCTTACCCAAAATACCACGCTGCCAGCCAATCCTTTAGTAACTAAAACTAAAGGTTTATTAATAAAAGAAAAAGAAACAATAAGAGAAGTGTTAAAGGCTTAAAGCAATCAGATACATACAAATGATTTAAAAGTCCATATACATCAGGTTTCTAGAACAATTGTGGAGTTGTTTAGTTCCTCTGGTATACATCCAGTACCTGGATGGGTCTAAGTCCTTCAGTTCAGTTGCAAAGTGTGTTGATCCAGAGGTGTGTCCGCAGCTGGACAGGAGCAAAGAACCGAACAAAGACAAAATGGTTTCTGTGGTTTGATCTTATATACCCTCTGTTGCTGGCCATGTGGCTTGTGGAACTTTACAGGAACCAAAATGGAGTCCATAGTCACATGGGCCAATCCGGGTAACTCTTCAGGTATGCCTTTAGTTTCTTCCTAGGCCTTTGGCTTCTGTAAAGGTCTTGATGGGCCATTAAGCGGGCTATTGTCCTGTGGCCTCTCTGTCTGGGGTGTGTCTTTTACAGCACAGTTTGAAATACAGGATATCAAAGATCTCCATAACTTTCCTCACACATATCACACATGAACACAAATATTATCATCTTATTCAGCATATCATAACCTTTCTAACAGTACCTGACATGGCATGTCTTACATGAATCATTATGATTTTGACATATTAAGGTCAAATAACACAAATGCCCCCCCCTCCTAATGCAGTCCGCATGACATATGATACCTGAGGAAACCTAATATGTCTCCTCAAAGGGGGCATGCACCCCATATTTGCAGTCAGCAGTGGCTCTCAGCCAGCGCTGTAAAACACAGCATAGAACACTTCTTGACGGCATAGAAATTAGGAACATTCAGCAAAACCCATCTCTGGGGGATCCAGAGCCCTGGGCTCTCCCCCCTGACTTCCAAACCAGAAGACTGACCAGCTTCCAGCAGTCCAACCTCAGACATGCCCAGTTGCCCCTCCTCCGTCCTTTGACTCTTTCTTGAGCAAACTGGCACCTGGCATCCACCTCTCACTTTGTTCTCCAACATCTCCAACTGGCTCTGACAGAGGATGGTCCCCGGCCATCAGTAACCGCTGGTAAACTGAAAATAGATTTGCCAGCTCTTAAGCCATACTTAAGTGTCTGTAGAAAGAGTTTCACTAGTCAATTTGTAACAGACTGATAAAGAGCAGAACATATATGCTGAATTCCATTTGAACAGAATTGAGGTCCGTTATCACTCTCCAACTGTAACAGTAAACCAACTTGCCTAAACAAGGTACGAAGATGTCTAGTGGTTTTGGTAGCTGTAGTAGGAGTCTTTCTGGATATGTCAAATAGGCATTGACTACAACCAAAAACATATAAACTTCTATTGGTCCACAAAGTCTGAGTTAATGTGTGTCCAAGGAGTCTGAGCCATGACCAAGTGTAGATAAGGTGGGCCAGGATCATGATGAATTTGCTAACACAACACAGCAATTAGCCTTCCTCTCAATGTCTTTGTTGATCCCTAGCCACCAGACATGGCTCCAGGGTCTGACCTTCAGCCATACAATTTTAAAATGACCTTCATGTTAAGCTTCCAAAACATGAGACAGATGTTATTTTGGAATGATCACTCACAATCCCCTTAAGATGCAATCTTGATTCACAAATAATTCACAGTGAAGTGACATGAATTGTGTAAACTGGGGATTCTTAGGATCAACACCTGTACCTTGTAGTACCTTCCCATCACTAGAGAAGGCACATCATCCTTAGAGGTTTCTTTGTTGCTGTCTGGACTAGTGATGTGTAAAATATCCATTAAATTGATATAAAACACTTTGTCCACAGTTTATTTGGGTGCATGAGAGTTTGGTCACACATTCCCTGGCTGATTTTCCCCTCCGCCCCACAACTTAACATTCGTGATGTATAGTCAGTGCTTCCCCTGATTTCATCTCTTGTCTACTTAACACATGTATCAGTTTGGAGCTGGATGAAATCTGTGATTCAGTGTGTAAGAATGGGGTACTGTTGGAAAGCCATTTAAATATTAAAAACCTATCTCAGAGTGGACACCTAACGCCGCCCCAAGAAGTATTGAAACACCAGAGATAAAGGAGCCCACTTGAGGTGTACAGCATTTGCAGGCTGTATGTGAGGGGTACTGCTGGCCCTTAACACTGAAAGACCATTGAGATAGTATCAAATTAGTTGTTCTTGAAAACTTGGAGGATTGGCAGTTCAGGAAACACTTGGCAGCATCCCACTCTTTTTTATGGAAAAACATTACAATTTTGACTTTTTTCACAGCAAGTAGTTTTATACAGTAGGTCAGTGAAAGTGAATGTAAAATGGTTAACACAAAATTGAGTAGAGACTTTCCCATCCTGTATAATTAGTCTAAAAGCTAAGGTGATGACAATGTCAATTAAGGTATCTAGCTTTTAATGTGATAATCTTTGTCTATATTGGCATAGTTAAGGAATGAAATATTTTTAAGAAGTTAAAATGGCATTAACTCCAGGTAATGTGCCAAATAAATCCCTGATGGAAATCTCTAAGCTTCAGGTGAATTACCCAAAGGATTAATTTGAGTCATTCTACAGATATTGGACATGATGTGGAACCAGAAATAAAATGCATAAGCAATACAATCTGTAATGGTGAAGAGTTTCCAACTTCCCAATGGTGGATTCCAATATGTCTATCCAAGCTGATAGGGTCTGAAAATTTAAAACAAAGTGTTAAGCATCTCTTTCAAAAATAAGGGAAGGGAAGAGGAGGAAGGCTAATAAAAAGCACTGCTGATAGCAGTATTTCTAACCCAGAACATTCAAACGTCAAATCCTGATTTTAAACAGAATAAATTTGGATTTATTTTATTGGACTTCTGAGATATTGGGCCTTTTCAAGGTTCATGATTTCAAACTCTTTTCTGCAATCAAAAGTCTAGAAGCTTCCGTCTACATTTTAAAGCTGAGATTTTCACATAATCATACCGGCCCAGGAGCTGAGCCCTTAAGAAAAAAAAATTACCTATCAGTGTGGTGCTCTTCAGTTGATGTAAATTGTCATAGCTCCATTGACATCACTGTAGTGCTATGACAACTTACACTGGCTGAAGATCTGTCCCCAGATACTGTAAGGCTTGAAACAAACTCATAAGAGCTGGCAATACTAACTTTTTTGTTCCACTTTCCATGGCCTAACCTAAAATCTACAGCCATCTCTGGATTCCAGAACAAATGTCAAAAGAATCTTAACAAAGAAAGGCCTTGTATATAATAGGGCTTTTATGCAGAGGCACTTTGAAGCACTGTACAGCAATAACTGATCTGGAATACTTCTGCTTTAATGTTTTACAGCACCTAAAAGCACAGTTCATTCAGATCTTCGTGGTATATAGTTTGGGCCCATAAAGATAAAGTAAATAAGAAAATGGTTCAAAGTATGTTTTGACTCAAGTTTTGATGCTTTTTTAAGCATTAACTAAACCCACAGAGTACCACATCTCCTCCCTCCTTCTCTTTCCTGTGCATTAAAAGGAAAAATAATTAAGCTTAAGTGCCTAAAATCAGATCCTTTATATTCATGTTTTTTCTGCTTATGAAGTGGAGCTGTGAGCATTTCTGAATATCAAGCCACAGTACTAGTCACGGTGAACTGATTTATTGTAATCATGATTTAAATCAGCAAGGATAAAAACCTTGATTTTAATAATCAATTTTAATTTTTTTTGCAGTTATACTTTTATTTCCCTAAAGAAAGTTTGTTTTTTTTCATTACCATGGTAACCATTAAAACATGCTGATTTGCAACTAAATATGGTGCTTTTTTTTAGCTAACCAGGAGGGTACTTTATATCTATATACATTTATTTAAGCAATTAAGTAGCTCAACTTACATTTATTCAGATTCTTAATATTTGCATATGAGGTGGAAGGGTCCCAGATCTGAGAGTCCAGTCCTAGCCTGAAAGTCTACATAGCAATTAAACAGACCCTTAAGCCTAAACTCCTTAGCCCAAGTCAGCTGGCACGGGCCAGCCATGGGGGTCTAACTGCAGTGTAGACATACCGTTAGTGGAGAAGAGTGTTTCAGTAAATTGAATTTGCTAATACATTCCTACAAATAGAGAATGATCTGGCATCTCACAAATATCTCAATAATCAAAACACAAAAAAGCTTATTTTGTTACAACAGGTTGCTTTTCAGTATGACAGCAGCACCAGCTTTGTTCCAGAATGGAATAGATGAGATCCTGAAGGGACTGACCTTAGTTTAACGGTATTTGGATGACTTTCTTGTTACTGGAAAGGATCAAGAGAATCATCTTTGAAATTTGGACATACTCTTGCAATCTTTGAAAGACTATGGACTGAGAGTGTGTTGAGACAAATGTGATTTTCAAACCTTCAGCTGAATAACTTGGGAATGTAATTGACTCCAAGGGCCTGAGGAAATCACCAGAATAGAGAGGGTGATTCTTCAAGCACCAGAAGAGAATGTGTTACAGTTACATTCCTTCTTAGGACTGATTAATTACTATGGTAAATTTCTCCCTTATCTGGCAATAGTATATGGCACCGTTACATGAAATGTTACAAGAAAAAAAAAGAAAAAAAATTGTTAGGGAAATATTATTGTCAAGCTTTTGCACCCAGTACATTTCTTTAAAATGATGATTTAAGACTTCAGACTCTTCAAATGGATATTCCATAAAAAGGGAAACTTTGCAAACTTTTAAGAAATAGTTATTTCTATAGGTCGCTTTCCTTTTTCTTCTGGGCCCACGATGGGTCTGTTATAAGATGTTTCGTCCCCAACTTCTCATTCCCAAAGCTATTCAGTATTGTACAACAAAAAGCCTGCTGCTTCTTCCAAACAACAAAAATCTCCATCCACAGAAATGGAACTGCCACACTCTCGAGTTGGAAAACCCACCTGATCTATCCATGGCAACTCCCTTGTCACAACTTCAGAAACTGTCCTGGTACCTATGGAATCTTGTTCTACATGAAGGAATAAGATTTCCCACCATTCTTATCACCAGTTCAAACCAGTGATAGTGCTTACAGAAATGATGATGTAGCAGATTAAACCGAAAGTGGTAAAAACACTAGAAGCCACTAGTGCCATATCTACAGTAGGGCTTTGACTGATGCTTAGATAAACTAATGATAGAGGGGAGGATGGAAGAGGGTTGTTGTTTTTGTAAAGTTGCCTAATGTAGACACATCCTAAAAGAATGTGTCGAATAATTGACTGGACTAGAGGATTGATGAATTTGAAAAAAAAGAGCTTTCAAATTGTAATCCTGTTAAGCATCATAGGTCCTGGAAGTTTGGGCAATAAACTCTGAGAAATGACTTTTGTTAGGAATCTATTTTACCCCTACCTTCCCCCTCTTTGCACCTTCTTCTGCTCTGTGATGACTGTCTGGCATGCTCTTTGGAAAGTAGTCTGCAGATAAGGTGCAAATTAAAATGGCCAAGTAATAGTTTTACAAATACTTTAAACAGTCATTTTAAAATAGGAACCCTGATAACCTTTTTCAGATTACCACTGCCAGACATACCCACAAGGAATGGATTATGAAACAAGTTCTATGGAGATAAAGATAACAATATGGCAGCACAGGTTTCAAGTCTTGATAAGTCAGCACCTGGAGCTGTTTTCGTAAATCAGTGACACTAACATTCTACAGAAATGACTGATGTGAAAATCTGAAGATTAAGAAAAAAGCTGAAGTGTAATAATGTGCTGAACTTTTGCATGTTAACAGAATAGGTGTCAACTGCTCCAAACTGAAAATTATACAGTCATGCTATTACTACTACTACTAAATATTACTATTATGAGGAAAAGTAATTGAACACAATTGTTTAGAACCCATTTTATTAAAAAATACTCATTTTATTTAAGGAAGTAAATAAATCTTATAATTTGATTGTATAGGAGCCAGATGTATTTATTTTAATTAACCCATATGTAGATAAGGATGAATAATTTCAGCATAGTTTATGGTCCATTATACATCCAAGATGTGACACTATGTAATCATAATGCAAATCCTAATGTGTCTTGGTGAATAATTCTAATAATTAAAATGGGTTATAAATATTGAAGAGTAAAGTCCATTATTAATCCATATCCCAGAGACAATGTAAGATGCCAGTAGTCCCTACTTCGATTATCTCATCTCAAAGTGATAATCGTTTTCAGTTAAAGGAGGATAATCAATTTTAGTAATAGCAATCTATAATGCTTTGGAACACAAATCCTTTGGTGCTTCGTTACTAGGGTGATGGATATCCTCGACCTGGCCTACACTTAAAATTTAAGTCTACATAGCTACATCACTCAGACGTATGAAATATCCATATCTCTGAGTGCCACAGCTATGCTGATTTATACCACCGGTGGAGATGAGACCAGGCTGACAGAAAATGCTCTCAATGGGGAGGCAGAATTGCTACAGCATTGGGAAAACCTCTTCCATTGCTGAAGGGTGCTTCTACACAATGATTCAACAGTGGTATAGGCATGGCGCTTGAGCTGTGCTGTCATAGTACCTGTCGTGTGGTATGGCCTTCGACACACTATACATTATATATCATGTCATTTGTTCAAAAGAGTGTGCAGTAAAGGCCCCAGTTCAGCAAAGGATTTTAACATGTTCAAATCTCACTGCCTTCCGGGAGATTACTCAACTATCTTTTAAATACATGGTTAAGCATGCCGCTGAATTGGAGCCTAATTAATTAATCATCAGAACACACTATCAGATATTAATTTTGTATCATACCACATATTGCAGATGGGAAAATCCAGACAGGTTAAGTGGTGAACAAGGCCAGAGTGATTTAATGGTAGAACCATGATTAGAACTGCCAAACTGTACTCATTCATCCAGACCTTACAGCCATCCAATGACAAATAAAATAGCAGAATAAAGTCCTTGTGACCATTTTCCCCATCATGGTTTTACACTCTGTTTGCATCTGTTAAGACTGCCTGGTAAATTTACAGTAATGCACACCACAAGATTAAAAGGACATTGTCAATTTTGTAACTCTCCATTGTTTGTGTCTGCTTAGAAAACAGCTTTCCCTGCTGAGTTAGTTCTTTTGTGTGTGCTCAATAATAATCTTTTCTCCTGCTTAAGCCGTATATTACCAGTTATTTTTTAAAATTTTTCTCTGTTGTCATCAGCAGAGCTGGGTAAATAATAGTTTTTTTGATTTGCTGTCAATTACAAAAAGTTGAGAATAGTAGGTTGGGTTAAGTGGAACATTTTGTTTTTTGTTTGACTGAGAATTTTTCAAGTCTTTAAATTTCTAAATAAAAGGGAATTTTGAAATAAAAGTGTTTCAGTTTTTTATTTTAAATGCCTTTTTTGCAATTTGTCAGTTGAACAATTTGGCAAATTTTTTACAAATTCATGAAGTGTTTATGGGTTGCCAAATCTGCATTTCTCACCCAAAAAGTTTCAGTCAAAAATTTCAGCCAGGTTTAGTGATTTAATTAATCATGTCAACATAATTGTGTTAATGGGATTTGTTCTGAGTGGTTCTTGCCAGTTATTACCAGCTCATACACAGTAGCTGCTTCTTACTTTTTTAGAAATGATACGTATCTCATGATACTATATATATAATGTCCCCACACACAACAAAAACCCAGGCTTCCTTCTACTGTATTTCTCAGTCTGCATAAGATCCAAAATTAAGTCAAAATACCTATTACAGCTGGTTGAAAATCTATTTAATGGGATTCCCGCATGTAGGAAGGTGCAGGGACCTTCCCCAGCGGCTGAGCCCCAGGAAGGGCCACTGCCCCCAAACACAACCGCCCCAGGACTTAAACCCTCTGCCTGCCCATCAACCCAGGAGGCAGACTGGGATAGGCCCGGCCGTCTGGCCAATCCCCTCCACAGAGGGCGGGACTTCCCCCAAGGGACCAGGGGATAAAAGGCAGGGCCCGCCACTCAGTGTGGGGCTGACTGCCAACAGGGACAGATGTGCCTTCCCACTGGCTGCAGCACCGGCCTGAGGCCCTGCGTAGGGCCTTCCTGGATCTGCAGAGCTGGGAGTGGCCCTACCGCCCCAGTGCCGATGACTGGGTCGGACCCCCAGACCCCAGGGAGTGGGCTGACCCCCTGGACCCTCTGCAGTGGGAAGCCCCTCCTGAGGCGGGACTAGACCTGGACGAGCTGCCCCTTGCTGAGGAGCTCCCCGACCTGCCGCCTGTCAACGAGGAGGGCCTGTTGAGTCTACCCCGAGCAGTCTACCCTACGGACCCAAAGGCAGGAGGTACTTGGGAGGGGAGGGGATGGGAGGGGAGGGGAGGGGAGGAAGTAGCCCAGGGGCAGCCCCGGTTAGGGCTGCGGTTAAGGGCTTGCCACTGACGGCGTGTTGTGGTGGGACCCTGCCGGCGCAGTGGCAACGTCTCTGCTACTAATAGGTCCCTGGGCTGGGACGCAGCGGAAGCGGGTGGGCCTGCGTCCCCCTCCCCCTTCCCCTTTGTCCTGGGCAAACCTCACGACCCCTTCTCCAACCCTCCGATAGACTGCTCGCCCGCCCGCCCGCCCGGCCAGAGGGCCGGGGCGAAAGGCTGCTCGCCCGCCCGCCCGCCCGGCCAGAGGGCCGGGGCGAAAGGCTGCTCGCCCGCCCGCCCGCCCGGCCAGAGGGCCGGGGCAAGGGACCGATTGGTTCAAGCTAATTCCCCATTTCTCTTAGGAAGGTGCAGGGACCTTCCCCAGCGGCTGGGCCCCAGGAAGGGCCGCCGCGACCGGCGCGGGATACCCACCGGCCTACACCGCACAATAAAATAGAGGGACAACGGCTGCTGTCAATACAGACTCTGTCTAAGATTGCCTCATGTTCACCTAAGGACTCTCAGGTGCTGCATTTCAGTTGATTAATAAATACTCCCTTACTGCAAATACTCACTGGATACTTTGCTCCCTGAAGGGATAGAAGTTTCCACTGGAATCTGAGCTCATTTTTTCTTCCAGTAAGGCACATGGTGAAAAACAGGGGATGCTGCAGTCGAAGCTCGAGTTTGGTGGTCACATGGATCACCCTTGTCAAAAGCTAAGTCCAGCTCTAGCCATCTAGGGGTACTCCCAAGAGATTACATAAAGACCCACACATAAGGAAGCCCAGTAGATCCATGAGAGTACCTCACTTCAGAAGGAAGCTCATCTGAGTGGGCCCACTTGAAGAATAAGGGCTTATCTACATTTGTCCACAGTTTAGATGAAGGGGGTGTGAATGGCAGTGCATACCAGAGTGCGTCATTCTATCTCCCCTGTGCGGAGGCTGTAGGCACAAATTAAAAGGTTTCTAGTTTGTGCAAACACAATCCTCTTTAAACTGGACTACATTAGTGGAAACACCCTAGCATCCACACAGGGGAGATACAGCACAGCACTTGTGTGCATTGCTCTTCAGACCCCTGTAGTCTGAATTGCAGGGCACTCTAGCCACCACCTAACATAGCTCTTCACTTGAATAATGGTGGAAAACACAGTTATTAGTAAATAAAGGAACTACTTACCTGATCTTAGTAGTACAACTGACCTTCATGGCTCTGCATGCACCAAGTTTCAGAAAACAGCTTTCAGATATATAATTCTAGTCATCTGAGACAAAAATGGTGAGATATTAGTTTGCATTTCATATACTTTTTTCAGTAAATATATTTCAAGTGAAACACCATCAGCTGGAAAAGATTTGAGGAAGCAATAGCAAATGCAGTAGATGAGACATGTTCACATGGGGAGAAAGATGCTTCTGAAGAACTTTTTTGCACTTGGACTGATCCATTTTACACCAGATCGTTTGTAGTTTTACAGAAAGAGTGTAAAGGTCCAGGGATAGCCACATCCTCCTGCAAAGTTCTCCTTTACCCTGTGTCAGAGAAGATTGGCTGTCCCTTTGGCCCTCTTTGTGCTATGGATTCCTTTCCATTTCAAAATCCAAATGGTTTACCCATTTCCCCTCTCATCCATGATATAAAAATCTAAATGGGGCCTTCAGAGATAGCTGTGGGCAGGGAAATCCCAGTGAACTCCTAGAGAAGTCTACTACTCAGGAGCTGAAAGGTCCTGAAAGCTAACATATAGGAACCTGTCTCTGTGGACTGCCTGATGTGCACATGTCTTGAAGATTCTCTGGTGTTGGAAGTAAATGGCAAACCCTCCTGCTATTTCTCTCTGAGAAGAGAAACAAGACACCTCTGATAATAGTGAAAGCATTCAAAATACTTTTGGCCAGTGCAAATTTCTGGAGATTCCTGTCCCAAAACAGAAGTAGTTTGTGATGGAGTGACATATAGGCTCATTTGTGGTTCACTACTATGGGTCAGCAGCTCTTGTAATGCCTGACATACTAACTACACGTAACATACTGTTGTCATAATCTGCATCTAAAAGGTGGCATGGAAGATATCACTGGGAAACTAAGAACTCATTGATCATTAATGTTATTGCATTATGTGTGCACAGGGTGTGTACAAAAATATGAAAATTTGCTAGAATTATAGTTTTAAATATGTTTGGCAAAAAATGCATAAGCATAGTCTGCCCTAGACAAAGGAATGTGAATTTACCTCAATTTACATACAAGCAGAAAACAGAACGATTTGCATTTTAGCAAACACCAGTGGGGGGAAGACAGCATGGAGCTTCCTTCACCACCAAATTCCATGTTGCCTTTCTCACAGCTTGAATAAACTTTACTTTAAGGAATAACAAATACATTGAACTTTGGCAGATATAAACAAAGAGATAAGCCATGTGCAGGGTGAGAAAGATAAGGCCTCCAACCAAGGGGGTTTGAAGTCTTTAGAAACAGGTGAGAAATCTCCTTGGACAAAGATCTTTCCATTAGCATCTTGTTCTTCTGTGGCCCGCAATGGCTGGAAAGAAGAATGACCAGTGAACAAAGCCTATACTTTGCAAGATTAAGTTTTAGACTTTTAGATGTGTGTTGTAACGGTTTGTAACCCTGGTTAACTTTATTCCTTCTAATTGGCATCCCTTAACCTATGTTCTGTTAATTAATTTGTTTTATTTTTACTACTCAATACTGTTTTCAGGGAACAGTGCATTTATCCCAGTTAAGTTAAGAAACTCTGATGTGCTTTCTTCTCTTTTAGGGGACAAATGAACCTTATTATTTATCTGAAATGTTCAGAAGAGGGGTGGATGTTGCAGATGTTGCAGTCTGGGAGAAAATTCAGGACTAGAATTATGTTGGGAACACCTTGCTGATTGTAACCAAGGCTGAAACCAGAATGGAACTGTAGGGATGTAGAGAGTCTGCTGGGGTCAGAGCTGTTGAACCAGGGATGTCTAGTACATTCAGAGTGTGACATATAGGCTGTCTGTGAGCAACCCAGGCTAGAAACTATAGCAACAAAGCATTGTAGGACACCCAGGGTTGCAGGGAAAGTGGTGGCAGTCCCTCACTGATCTGGATTGAGCCCTTAACCCCATATAGAAGCTGATGGAAGCCAAAGAGATTAAAAAATATTTGAACAAGTATACCAATATTCTTCAAACTTCTTAGCTGTGGACTCCAGCCAATGTCTACCTTCAATGAAAAATTAGACTTTCAGTGTCAAGTCATTCTAATCTCTACAATCAGCACTTTTCCTGGGGAACAAGAATTAAAGGGCTCTTACATTAACCAATATGGTCAGGTCCATTAACTTATGATACTTCCAATGATGGTGGTTTTGATTTCAGATCTAAATGTTAGCCACCGGAACAGTACCAGTCTCACAGGCTCAGAAGTAACCCTATCCTCCCTTCACTGTAGGCTTATCACACTCACTTCCATAGGACTCTCTTGTGTGGAAAATATGGCTTGAGGCAATAAAAATTGATTAAACACTGAATCGCTACTGTTCCTTCTCTTTTCTCATGCAGAACTATTTCCTCGGCCTTGATAGAATGCATTAAATAAAAGCACTGTGAGCAAAGCTCACAAATTGTGACATTAGTCACATTATTCAACTAAAATAATTAACCAAAGGAGTGTGTGGTGGCTAGCCCATCCAGTGGTGTTTGCAACGTAGATGATCTGTATGAGAAGTAGGAGCATTAGACATTCAGTGTTTGATCCACTGATGATATTTAGTTGGTGACACTGGTGGGCTCTTTTTTTTTTTTTTTTGGACAAAGGGACAATTCCAAGACATTTTCTTTTCAGTATATCAGTACTGTTCAGTACATGGATCTTGTCCATAATTATCTTCATTGGCAGTAGTCATTAGATAGGAATCTCATTGTGGGAAATTTATTTAAGTACTAAAGTACTAAACAGCTGGTATGGGGCGAAAAGAACTTCAAAGGCTGTTTAAGGTCAATAGCTTCTCAGTGATAACTACATGGTTGAAATGCAATGATTTTAAAAAACCTTAGGAAATCATGCCAAGAAAAATCATTAGTGGAAGCAAACATTGGCCAAATATTCAGACAGACCTAAACTCAGGGAGGCCAGATTATGTTATGAGAGAAATGTTTGCCGTTAGGCTGCATGAAGACTCCACCAAACAGAAACTAGATTTTTCTCATATCCTAATTTAGGTGGTTATTGAAGGAATGTCACCTATTATTTTGATGCTATTATTTCTACTGTTGGTTCACAGAGACCTATCACAAGAAAGTTGAAACTCCCCCAGCTCAAAGAATTTTGGCTTTTTCAGCAGTATCCTGATTCAGCTGACTCAGCAGTATCACCAGTGGGCAGTGCCTCTAGAATGTGCCATTTCAGTTCCTGAGTGAGCAGGAAATAATAACAGACACATTCTAAATGTCTTAGATGACACATAAATATGCAACGGGACACATGGCACAGTGATTAGGGTAATCACAGTGATTAGGGATTTCAGCGATCCCAGTTCAGTGTCCTGTTCTGCTACAGATCTCCTGAGTGATCCTGAGCTCATCACTCTGGGTACATCTACACTGACGATGGCAAAGTTGCCGTCATCAAATCAACCTATCTGAATCAACTGAGCAATCAGTGTAGACCTTCTCAATCAATACAGATGTCAACGCTATTAATTCATCCCCTCAAGTGGCATAGCACTGCATTGACTGCCACTGAATCGCCAGGTAAGTGTAGGCCAAGCCTTAGTCTCTATACCTCACTCCCACATCTGTAAACTTGGAAAAGTGGGAATAATGTTTCCCTATCTCTGATGTAAGGAACAGATTCATGATTATGAGGTACTCATAATCTATAGTAATGGAGGACTGTAAGTACCTAAAATAGAGCTCATGGTCCCATCCCCTTTCACCTAGCTACTGAAGTAACATTGATAACAATGGTGGTGACAAGTTGTACTACATCAAGAAATGTAGTAAGTGTTCTCCCATTGCATGTCCAGAAGTTGAGGCACTTTCCCTGTGACACAGTTCCTATATCACTGATGAACCAGGAAAGTGTTAGACCAATCATATGTGCCTCACATGTATGATCTAGGGATAGGATGTGAAAGAATGAAATAGAACCATAAAAAACTGATTCAGAAAAATATTTAGTTTAATGTTAACAACAATTTCCTGGATTGCTAATAGCTGTTTGACACCTAGCAAGCTTTTACTGTTTTGAGGGGTTTTTTTGGGTGGTGGTGGGGGGGTGGATTTGTTTGTTTTTGGTTAGAGGAGTCTCAGAATAATATACTTCAAGATACTTCAAATTCTTTGGAAGAGTAAAGTACCTACTTTAAAAAAATCTCAATTTCCCTTGAAAACAAACTTTTGCTTTCATCAGTTACTTTGACTATTTCAGCAACTATTCTCTCTCCCTTTATTGTAAAAGGATGGTTAATGAATCCCTCATTTTTGATGTAAGAACAGAAAGTGGGCTTTCCTCAGAGAACCAGAAAGTACTTCTTTTTCTTTCAACTATACATGTAGAAAGCTACGGCACAACGTTTGTTTTTCTTTTCTTTAAACTGTTTTGTACAGCTAGAGGAAAAAAAGGATAACATCAATAATACTTAACATTTAAAGATTGCCTTTAAACCTCAAGGATCCCACAAGATTATGATGATTTGTAACTTTCATTGCAAATAGTCCCATTGATTTCAGCAATGGTTGTTCCTGAGTAAGAACTTTTCTTCAGGATCATGTGTAGAGATCAGGCCTCAAACATTCAGCACTGGGATTAAGAGCTGTAAAGTCATGTGTGTATTTGAAATGTCCTCCCAACTTTGATTTATTCATTTTGTATTTATTTTTATGTTAAAATAGTATCAATTTGCATATTCTTTCCACTCAGCAACTTTAAATAATTTTCCATTAAATTAATGATCTTGTGCACTTAAAAGCTCATTATGTTAGGAAAACAAATAGACCTTCATGAAAAGGTTTTTATATTACTTATTACCAGTGACACTACTCACTCTTGTAAAGATTTGCAGGATCCTCTTGAATGGTGACAGATAATTCTTAGGGCAAAATGGAAAACAAAATAAAATTATGTTTACCTCATTCTCCCTCGATTCATTAGCGCTTTAGGACATTATGTGTTCAATAAAATAGGTTTTCCTATGAAATAGGTAAGCTTTCTGTAAATTCAATATACCAGCTACAGATGGTAAAAACTATTCATGTTTATTTTGACAACTTGAATATATATATTTTAAAAATTAAAGCATTTTCACCAGCTCAATAACTAGTCAAAAACACCAGAGAAGATTGACCAAAAAATCATTTAAAATAGTTAGTCAGGAAAATCTGTCCAGCCTTCAAAATCTCTGCTAATCCTATTATGCTATGCTTTACTATATTCTTCCACCTGCTTTTACTGAGAAGTGGAGGAGGCCCTAACAGCCTATGCTTTTGGCCTTTACAGCGTAACCTAATATAACCACAGGTATATGTAACATCAACAGCATGGCTGGTAGTGAATTAGAGCAGTGCTAAATCTGTGTCCTTAAGACCTGGACATTTAGGTTTGTAGTATGATATAGTAAGGTCTCTATTCTTTGACTTAAAGCTTTTGAGAGATACTTAAGTATCAATACCTCTCAGACCAGGAAAAGCCTGAGAATTTAACAATGGGCTATGAAGTGTATAGCATGGCAAGAGTGGTGATACATGTTCTCTCTCAGCAAAACTGGCAGCATATGTGGTATTTAAATGGATGTATAACCTTTTTAAAGGTTAGCAATTCATTTTCTGTTTTCGCTTTCCTCTGACTGAAATAAACCTCTCCTTAATTCCAATGAGATTTGAGCATGAGGAGACACCACTGAAGATAGCTAAGAAGGGAAAATGATGTTAGGGTTAACACAGAGACTAGACATCTGGGTAAAATTCCGTACTCTGCAATAGAAATCCTACGAGACCCTGATTAAGTCACAATTTCCTTGTTTGTCAGATCATCAGCTGCATGATAAGGAGAACACTACTTGCTTATTTTACAAGGAAATTGTAAAGTCCTAAGTCCTTGAAGGGGCTCAAGGGTTTATATGATGAAAGAGGACATATAACTAGACATACAGGTAATCAAGATTGTCAAGAAGAAAAGGATGTTTTCCAAAACCCACTGGACCCCTGTGACAGTTTGTGTTATCACTGAAGTGGGTTTTTTAAAGCCATTTTATTGCATTATTCACTTCCATTGGTTTTCGCCTCTATCTCATGGTCTTTAGCAGTTCTTAGCACCCTCTTCATGCACCAACAGCCCCCTGATATCTCTCAATATTTTCCCCTCACTCTAAGTCTTTAAACCCATCCTGGATAGCTTCTCAAGTATCTAGAAAACTTTCCCCCCCAAAATCCCTACTTGATGATTTTATAAAATGACTGCTAGGTAAATTTGACAGATATGGTATTCCTTCAGTGAGTCCAGCTTAACTGGCTTGCCTTGCATTAGAGGCAGGTTGGTAACTGACACTAGATACTACGTAGAAAGTAAAAAAAAAGCTTATGATGCCAATGGACAGATCTTCAAATAGACCCTGACATAGTGTTTCATATGTTTTGTCTTTGCCATTGACCAGGTAACACAATTATGTTTTTATTATATCACTCTATTTAATGCATCTGTTTGCAATACTGTCCTTCAAAATAATGGCTTTCAGTTACAACAGGCCTAGCTAGAAGCATCTTTAGTATCACAGTCTCCATCACAACAGCTCAGGAAGAAATTTGATTTGCAATATGCTGTACATAACTACTTAACATTTGGGAAGGCCAACTGATTCCCTTTCATTAAATGCAACAGCAAGGCACTCTTGCTGGGAAATGAAAAAATATACTTTTCAAACATGCTATTAGAGATTTAAATGTAGTTTATGGGGGCTAAAAGATGCATCTGTAACTGCAAAGAAACCTATTATCCCTTTTGTTCCTATGGATGTCTACAATATATCCCCAAAAATGCCATCTACATAGCCCTGTAGATGTGCATCATGTCAAAGTGAGCATTTGAGGAACAGTGGTGGTTTTGCTACTGAAATAGCTTTGATCACTGCAGGAACCTTAGGGCTAGCAATCTGGAGAAGTGAAGGAACAGTCACATCACATGATCATTTCTAAATGTGATATGACATTTTTCAACTTCTGCCTGAAATGACTACACAATGTTTCTATGAGTTCACCACGTTGTACTGTAAATTAAAAGACATTATAAAGATCCTACAGAAAGCAGTTTATTTCTAGGGAATTTTTTTTCCAGGGAGTTGTTGGAAGACATTACATATCATTTCCCAAACTTGATCTTATCTGAAATACTGAATGATTCCCAGGTGACTCTTAGACCTGGTTTACACTAAAATGTTAGGTCAATACAACAGCATCACTCTGGAGTGTGAAAAATCCACAACCCTGAGCAGCATAGTTAAACCAACCTAAACTCTGGTGTAGATGGCACTAGATGGAAGGAACAATTCTTCCATCAACCTAGCTAGCACATCTTGGGGGGGTGGATTACCTATGCCAATGGAAGAACTCCTTTAATCAGCATAGGCAATATCTACATGGAAGCTTTACAATGGTGCAGCTGCAGCTCAGGATTGACAAACATAGACACAGAGTGTCTGTTATATAAATGTCATTGTAGGAAGGTTCAGTGGCCTTCCTCTGAGGCTGGGCCCAAGGAAGGGCCGCAGCCCCAAGCACAGGCTGTCAAAGGGGTAGTGGGCCAGTCTGCCTGGCAACCTGGGAGCCAGACTGCGATAGGTCCAGCCAACTAGCCAATCCACCCCGAGAGGGCGAGGCTTCTGCTGGGGGTGGAAGGATAAAAGGCAGGGCCCACCGCTTAGTGAGGGACCGGCTGCCAGCGGGTGCAGACGTGCTTTCCCACCGGCTGCAGCGCCAGCCTGATCCCAGCTGGGCCGAGGCCTAGCGCAAGGCCTTCCCTGAGCTGGAGCGCCAGGAGTGGCACTACCACCCAGGGCCCCAGGACTGGGTAGGGCCCCTGGATCCCAGGGAGTGGGCCGAGCCCCCGGACACTCTGGGATGGGAGATATCCCTGGAAGCCGGCCTTGACCTGGATGAGCTGCCGGCCGCAGAGCCCCCGGAGGTGGGGCTTGATTTGGACAAGCTGCTGGACGCTGAAGACCCCCGGGGATCCTGCGACCTGGACGAGCTGCCCCTCACCGAGGAGCTCTCCACCGTGCCACCCGTCAACGAGGAGGGCCTGCCACGGGCTGTGTATCCCGCCGACCCCGAGGAAGGAGGTACCTGGGAGTAGGGGAGGAGGTGGCCCAGGGACAGCCATAGTTGTGGCTGTAGCCAGGGCCCACCCCAGTCGGCGTGTTGCAGTGGGACCCTGCCGGCACAGTGACAATGCCTGTGCCACTGCTAGGGCCCTGGGCTGGGATGCAGTGGAGTCAGGTGGGCCTGCGTCCCCCTCCCCCCTTTTCCTGGAGACCCGGGAAACTGCATTCACCCCTGGTTGCCGGAGTGAGCCACTGTTACCTGCCTGCCCTGCCACGGGCCGAAGCAATGGACTGCTTGCTCGCCCGCCCTGCCACAGGCCAGGGCAATGGACTACCTGATTTGCTAATTCCCCCGCTTTTGCTGGAAGGTGCAGTGGCCTTCCTCTGAGGCTGGGCCCAAGGAAGGGCTGCAGCGACCAGCCCGGAGTGAACGCCGGGCTACAGTCATATATAAGAAATTTCCAGTATGAAGTGTCACTTACTACTGAGCCACAATTATGTCTTATAAATAATTTTTAAAAAGTATAAGATGATTTTATACATTTCCCTTAGAAAAGTTCAAAAGGAAAATAAAAGTGTTCTTTTGTGTGTGTTGGTTTGGTTTCTTTAAATTGAGACCATTTTATTATGGTATAAGCCCATATAATGCACTTTTTTTTTTTTTTGCAAAGGTATAGAAAGGTGAATAGTGTCACTTGATCAACTTACTGATCTGGTTCATTCTTGTAGGTTTCATTTCAGTTACGTCAGTGATGATCTCTCAAGGTTTATGGAGAATTTAAGTGTTGTATAGATGGACCTGGTGCTGGCCGCAGAGCAAGATGAATTTCACCTTAAAGTGAATAGTTTAATTCAATACATATGAATCCTTGTAATATTATGTTCCATAAGTGCATTTTGAGGGGCAAAAGTTGTGAAACTGAGTCACAAGTCTGCCCAATTTAGTCTTAATCAATTTTTTGCCTTTATTTATAAAATTTTATACATAATTATTTTCACTTATAGTGTCTGGACATACATTTATGCCAGACAGGGAATAACAGAAAAACAGAATCGGTAAATGGGTCCAAGTTACCACATTCTGGGACAATGGAAAGTCCTTCCCTTTTCCATATTTGTTGACTTCTTTTATCCCTTTGTCTGGTCCTTCAGTCCTGTCTTTCAGTTTCTGGTCCATTTTTTAGGTTTTTTATACATTTCTACATTGCAGATTACTTAATCTTTATCCAATTGGCTTTTAACACATCAAACTTTTGAGCTTTAAGTAACCAATACATTATGCATATGCAAGCTTCAATTACCCAACTGGTGCCTTTTTGTTCTGCTAGGTTTCCAGTTTTCTGGGTCAAGTTTGTCCTGGTCACTCTGGTTTTCAGCCTTCCCAATAAAGGGTATTTTTTACGTTATTAATTGTTTTTATATCTTAGTAACATCTTTCAATCCATCATTTTACCTCTGTTCTGTCAGCAATAATATCATTTTAAGCAGATCAGCAATTCTATGTAAAAGAACTGGCAAAACCACAAATATGCCAGGAAGTGCTTGGCTTAAGTTCTACCTCATTTGCGCTCCATAATTACAAATCATTAAACTATAGCTAACAAAGCTTTTAATCTTAGCATTAGCAACCCCCCAATTTTATATTTCAATGTTATAAATCAGCACATATGTGTTACATGTGCTACCTTTTTAATCTATTAGAAATGTGTGGCGGGAGAAAGTTACGGAGAACATGCTGATTCTTTAATGTCAACATTTTTTATCTTGTTTAAACATGGATTTTTCATTGAAAGATCAGTTTTGTTTGGGAGTCATTACAAAAAAAACATCATTAGAAATGTTCTCATAGAATGCATTTTGAGGGAGAATCTCAATTTTAAGGCCTTAGTATTTGTTGTTTTTAATGGTTCCCTAAATCCGCATAATGGTGGTACTGAAGAACTTCCCAGTTGCTGGAGTTGGCTAAATAAGATTTCCAATTAGTTCCTGGTTTTTGCAGATGGGAAGTATTTGCTATAGAAAATATTAGGAAAGAATATAATACTCAAAAGCTAAGGTCCCTATATGTCTTAGATAAAACTGGCAACACTTTTCAGTATTGCTGTACCCCAGATAAGACATCATCAATGGAGAGGGCCTCAAGTGGATTTCAAGTTTCATAGGAATAGCTTGGAACAAAAGTTATCAGATGCCAGAAAAAGGACCTTCGCTTTCGCCCCTCAAATACCCAAAAGCTCATAAACTGAGGGTGTGCAGGAAGAAGCCTCAGATATACCCTAGATTATCTTGTTGGAGAGGTAGAGTGTGTCCTTCCCAAATACAATAGGCCAGAAGGCCCATTCTTTATGCAATCCTCAGGATCCATGGGCAATCCTGTTGCCCCCACATACATCATTCTCCCTTGGATTCCTGATAGTGAAGTTCCATTGTATCCACATTACCAGGGACTCTTATCACCATGACACCACTAGTTTATCAGTCTGACCCAACTAAAAATAAATGTTTGCCAGAAACTTGAAAGCATTGGTTCTGTACAGGTCAACCCATCCTCCCAGAAAAAGCTTCATTATATGAAAATTATCTGATGATAATTGATTACCTTCCCCACAAATAATTATTTCTGTACAGTAGAATTAAGAAACCCCAATCAGGGATAAGGGCACCACTGTGATAGACTTAGTACACATATGCAGTAACAGTGACAATCCCCTGCCTTGGTGAGCTGGTAGTCTTAGCATGGGGTGAGAAAACAGGTGGAGAGGAAAAAGCCTGCCAATACTGAGATAAATTATGTTTCTCATGGTATGAAATGGTGACAGCACACTTGACAGTAGCTTAACAATGAGCATTTTGTAGGTATCACAGCAGTGATGGTTTTATAGAGAGGTATGAAGAAGAAGAATGTAGTGTCCTCTGTAGACATTCTTCCAAAACATAACGAAAGGTATGGACAAAAGGGAAGAAATTGGACTAATGAGAAATGAAAACTAGGATTACTTGAAGAGGTAGGGCTTGTTCAAGAATATGGCACTAAACAGTGAAGAGCCTTCAGAGTTATGACGATTGGTTTACATTTGATGTAATAGAGAAGGATGTAAAATGTAATGGAGAGGGGGAGAAGCCTGGGAAGGGACAAAGATAGTGGGATTAAGGTAATCCCACTCCCATCATCTCCAATATCATCCACCTCCCTGACATGTGCAATTTGAACTGGTTTAGCCACTGGAGAGGTAACATTTTTGGAATATCTCCAGTCATAACAAGGATGGGGCCAGATCATGCTGTTTTCAGTCTCACATGACCCCAGTCAAAGACTCCATCCGTGTTCCAATTATCTAGTCTTTCTGTTCCAGGGTGAATTATTAGACTGAAGGCAGGACCCAGATTTTGGCAATTAAAAAAAGCTGTGATATGCCATAATGGTGCAGATCCACAGTCCAGCCTCAAAACTGAATTTCAAATAATTTCATTCCCCTTTCCTTCCTCCCCCTGTCTCCCAAGGGAGTGATGATAATTTTGGGATAATTTAATTACATAACTTTCACTGACACCTTGTATTACTCTGTTTCAGATCAGAATAATTATAGGCAGTTAGTCATCTTACATATTCAGTTCTCTAATGCTTGTGACAGGGCAAGACTACATGGCTACCGGAGAGTGCTAGAAGGCCAATATATCAGCCCCAGGTCCAGCAAGTCCCTTTTCCCCAAGGCCTTGCCTAGGACTTGTTAAAGCCTCCCCTCCAGAAAGAGTGTGGCTGGAGTTATGAGAATAAGGTGACCTACCAAAGGGTGTGAGCAGGCAAGACAGAAGACAGCCTCTAAGATGATAGCAACAGAGCTAGTAGACATCGCCAGGGGGATTTGGGAGGAAGAACCAAACCTAGAAAAAAACCATAATTGACCACATGCTTCAGATGAGACCAAATAGCCTGAGTCACTTTCATCATACACCACTTGGAGGAGGCCCAGGAGACCTACTAAAACCAGCAAGCAAAGATTTGAGAATTCCAGCCTTGGATCAATGGCAGTGGCCTTACGAACCCGTGGGAGAAGTAAATTACAAGGTGAGATAGCAGGGTTGCTAGAAACAAGAGCAGGTCTACCAAGTTAACCTCCTGAAGCCTTGGCAGGCCCAAGAGATATGTGTACTCACCCTAGAGACACTGCCTCAGGAAAACTATCCACACGAGCAGGTGAAGATATCCTCCAACCTAACGCCAGATGAAAAGGTCAAAGTGACTGAGATGGTGAATTGAAATGTGTTCTCAACAAAGCTGGGCTGAACAACAGAGGCCTATCATCATGAACTGCAGGGCCAAGGTAACAATAACACCCTACAGAGTCCCAGAGGCAAAAAGGGAGGAAATCAAGGCTGAGGTAAAGAAAATGTTAGAACTGGAAGTCATTGAAGAATCCCATGGTCAGTGGTCCAGCCTGATTGTGCGAGTGCCTAAACCCGATGGCACCACAAGGTTTTGTAGTGACTTTTGCCATCTGAATGATATTTCCCAATTTGACGCATACCCTGAGGCAAGCTGGTTTCACAGGAAATCCAGCCAAGTGTGCCATAGGACTATCAGAAGCTAAATACGTTGGGTACAAGAATCCCCTAGAGAATAAACTGGAGGCAATCCAAAATTGGCTGCAACCGAACCGGAAAAAATAGGTCTGAGCATTCCTCGGCATAATGGGGTATTACTGGCCAATCATCCCCACTTCAACACCAGAGCAAGTCCTCTGATGGACCTAGTAAAGGCCCAGGGTCCTGAAATGCTGAAATGGACCAACAAGGCAGAGGAGGCCTTTATGGAACTACAGACCGCCCTCTTCTGTAACCCCATACTTGTGGCCCTGGACTTTACAAAGAAATTTATACTATAGACAGATGAATCTGAGGTAGGGTTGGGGACTGTCTTATCACAATGGTGGCAGAAGATGAACACACCATTCTCTACCTTAGCAGAAAGCTGCTTCTGAGGGAACAGAAATACGCAGTATTGGAGTGCCTGGCTGTCAAATGGGCCATGGAAACTCTCAGGTATTGTCTGCTAGGCTGAAAATTTACCCTCATGCCCTCCTCCAGTGGATGCAGTGGAACAAGAGAAGAATGCAAGGCTGACCAGGTGGATCCTGTCCCTCCAACCATTCCAATTTACCATCAAACCCAGGGCTGGAAGCCGCCACAGCAATGCAGATGGCCTCTCACAGATGTAGTGTCTAACGACAAAAGTTGCCCAACCTTATGATGTTGAACATGGAGGAGGATTATGTGGCAGGGTCAGACTAGATGACTACCAGAGAATGCTAGAAGGCAAATATATCAGCACCAGGTTTAGCAAGTCCTTTTTCCCCTAGTAGCTGAGTAGGTGTGTTAATTAACCAAGGAGCTAATCAAGGCCCCGCCTAGGACTGGTTAAAAGCCTCTTCTCCAGAGAAAGGGTGTGGCTGGAGTTGTGGGAGTGAGGTGAGCTACCAGATGGTGTGAGAAGGCAAGAGGCTGTCAGAAAACAGGAGGGTTTAGGAGAAGGAGCAGAACACTGGCAAAAGAGAACCCTGAAGGTACAAAGACTGGGGGAGAGAAAATCTCTACCCGAAGAAGGCAAAGGACCTTTCCCAGGCTTGGAGGCCTAAGGGAAGAGATCCTGCCAGAAAGGAAAGATTGAACTGGAAATTTGGTATGGGCATTACCACGCCCAGTGGGGTTGTCAGAGATAAAGAGCCTTCCATGTCAAGGAGGCCAGGAAGAACCCCTGTCCAAGCAGGGTATAGACATTAAGTCAAGGGGCACAGGGAAGTAACCCAGGGAAACTAGCAGTTTTCCTGAAGCCATAGTGCGAGGCTACTACTTGTTGGGGCCTGGAGTCAAGGTGGGACTGGGCCCCACCCTATCCCCTACTGGCCATTCACTGGAGAGGCAACAGCCCCAAGGAAGAGGCAAGGGCCTGTGAGAACCAGAGACAGGACCATGAGCCAGCAGGGAGTGACTATCTTAGAGAGGCTTTATTTATTTATTTATTTATTACCTTCCCCCACCACCAGAGGATGGAAGAACACTAAAGGGTGAAGCAATCCCCTTACCTACAGCAAGAAGGAAGCGCTGGACCCACCATGGTAGAGGAAGAGCTTTGTCACATTCCAAAGGGCAAATAACAGCCCTCAATATATATCCACAGTTAATGCCATTATACACACTTGGATATAAACCAAAAGCAGGGTGAAATAAGATGAAATAATAATCTTATAGATTCACAAACCTCTGACATCTTATGTCATTCATTTCTCACTTTCCCTTCAGTGCTCCACAGTCTCCTTCTGCTGATAGGGTGACTAGATTAGGGTTCAGCTGGAGGGCTAAACCATTACTCTTCCAGAGAAATAAAAAGTCAGATGAAACAAGACAATCCTTGACTCTCCCTAGACCAAACTCCTCTTCTCTAGATCCATAAGCTCTTACTCCCAAATCCTTCAGATGCAGGGAGGATCTTCCAACTACAGTCTTTTAAAGACTCAGTTATGGACCCAAAAACTAGAGAAGGTACCCACATTGCTTCATCCCAGGGCATTTCTATCTCCAGCTCTCACTAAAAGCGTAAAGTTGAAGCCCTGTTGAAGGACTCTCTCATACACTTTTACTGAAATGAACCATTTGCACCTTTCCAAGCTTCCTACCACTTCCAGACTTATTCTTCCTAGATCTTCACAGGCCCACTCTTGATTGGTTTGTTTATTTTTAAACAAGGAGATCCTCTAGTCTTGGTCTCTTCCCTGGGCTTTCCTTCCTCTAGAGAGACCCACAACAGGCATAGTCTCTCTCCATACTAAGGCAAGGCTCTGACTCTTATTTCCTAGCACTCCTTCCAATTACACCTTGCTGCAACCAATAATTTCCAGAATCCTGTTCTGAACTACACCTTCCAGCACTGTTTTCCACACTGTAATGGGATTTAGGCTATGTTTAGCCTTTGAAAGGTCAGCACTCTACAAGTATATAAGAAGTGTCATTTTTAATTCAGTGATTAATGTTCATTCATAATTTAATCAATAAATACATAGATAAATCATAAGATATTTAAATTAATGAGTTCTATTATACAATAATGATATAATAATTTGATAACTAATTTAGTTAGGGGATGTTTAGAGAGTCAGGAAACATCAGTGGCCTCATCAAAGATGATTTCATTTTGCGTCTTTGCCCTTTGGATGTTATGTAACTGCTTTTTAAGTAAGTCCAAGGGTTTTGCCTGCCATAAAGTTTAAAGTATTTTTGAATCTGGTATCATGATGAACTTAACTCTCATTATAATTCTTCTTGGGTTTATCTAATTGGAAACAGTAACTAAATTTATTTTAATCTGTGCTACTTTAAGAAGTACTGAATGATGGGGCTTGTTGAAAAAATAATTTCCACAAAAAATTTTAAAAAGAACTTTTTTTCTCTCTTTTGAAAATTTTAATAGAATTTTTTAAAAATTGTAATGAAAACAAAACAATTTTTTTCTTCATATAACAGTAATGAAAAGCTATTGATTTCTTTTCAGTTTTCTAAAGCAAAAATATCAAAATTTGATTTGGGGCTTTAAGTTTGATTCCCCCTCATCTTCCTTTCTCCCCCTCTTCACTTTACCCCAATCCGCACTAGAAAAGGGAGGGGGAAAAAGGAGAAAAAGTTGAAAAATAGACACCTTTTTAATAGAAATAATTTCAAATTGTACAGCATGGAGAACTTACATATTACATTGGTTAAGCCTTTACTGTGGATTAGTCATTTTTATTTCTGTTTTGTCTTCATCAGGAATGTCCCAAAATAGTTAGCTATGAAATTGTGGGAGGGAGATTAGATTCTAGTGGGATCTATATCCATCTGATCTCATTGATTTTAATAAGAGTTTTATCTAGGTAACCAAAAGCAGAATGTCACCAATTTATCCCTACCAAAGATACTTAGAAGCAGAAATTCTGCATTTACAGTTTTTATTCTTTATTACAGTTAGGAAACACAGCAAACTGAATTAAGTGAATGTCTGCCCAACATGATGTATAGCCTACTTGTTTTTTAGGGACACTGCTGTAAAGAGATTGCTGTAAGGAGATTTTTATGTATACCTTTTACTTAATTTGAATACAGGACACATTCTAATGAGATCTTTAGCACACTATTTCTAGAATGGCTCAGGAGGAGCTACTTTGGCCTCAGTTAAAAAATCCTAATTTTTCAGATAGCCTTTTAACAGAAATATTTCTTTTGAAACTGAAGAGAATATAAGTGTTACTTAATGCTGAATGATATAGACAAGGCTGCCACTCTTCATTCGTGATGCCCATTTGGCAAAGCCAGTCAACTGCTGAGAAAGAGAGGTTTAGAAGGGGCAAGTGGGATCAGGGAGCACAGCAAGGAGGAGGAGGTAAAGAGTGGTGGAAAATACAGATTTTGTCCTTCTGGTGGACTTTTTGTTCCAAACCTGCTTTATTCAAAGGTGAAGAGAAAGAGGAAAACTGATAACAGCCATAGCAACAAAGTAATAACAAAAGCTTTTCTAACACCTGCGGATAGCAGAAGTAATCATGGTTGGTGATATCTTTGAAACCCTTAACAAGAAAATGGGGAAGTCTTGAAGCCAGTCAAGGTCATATGTAGTGTAGTGGAGGTGAAAAAAATATAAAACTAGGCTTTTTCATTTTCACACCCCTAATCAATATCAGCATGAACGGGAAAGCAGTATAAAGACTGTGGTCTCTCGACAGGGGAATTACAGCAAATAAACTTAGATTACCCATTGGAAGCTATAGTCTTCACTCAATTAGTAGGTATCACAGTTTGCTGCTAACAGTGACACTGAAACCTAAGACTTGTTACTTGTGTCATTTCCTATTTTTCCCCTGTAATGCTGTAAAAATAATGAGATATCTGAAAAATGCTATTAATCAGATTACACACAAAAGCAATAATATCACTCTTTCCACTGCATAATTTAAATGCTCACATTACAATGAACAATCCTTATAAATAGGGCAAATAAGCACCTGGTGATAATTTTACAATGGCAGCCATGCAAATCAAGCACATGTATGGAATAAAGAAAATATGTTTAACTAAGATTGCCTTATAAGAGGAAAACCTATAACATTTGTGTATAATATTAAATCATGTCAGCTGGAGCTTTATTAAAGCAGGTGTGATAAAGCTGAAATGCAATGTCCAAAATAAAACTGTTTTTTCAATAGTTCAGAACAGCCTTAAATAAATGTCTTCTGGGTTCAATTTTCCATGATTCATTTCTCCCTTGAGGTGATATATAAGTATCAGGAAAATGTATTTGGCCAAGTTTAAAAGAACCACCAAAAAACTCCTACTATATGTTCCATATCAGAAATTTGGCATGTGTAAAACTCAAACAGTATTGTGTTTCCTGAAATGGGGTTCTTTTGTAGAGTTCTCTAAGATCTGAGGAACAGGCTGTTACCAAGTTTGAAGAGAATAGGCTCAAGAGTATGAAGTCATGAAAAATGATATTTGTTATGCACATTTAATACGATTTTATTTTAAATTTCTTATTCAACCTCCACTTCAGGTTGCATAACAGACTGTAATGATTGGGATTTCTGCTCAGCAGAAAACAGCATTGCATGTTAAGAGAACTGATGTGCTTTAACTATAACATGATGGCTGAAGTGATGTAATTTTGATTTCTAATTACCCAATTATGCTCACATCTTGTCATTCTACATCTACACATTCACATTCACGTAACTGAAGGTGTAAAACTGAGCTTGCAGTTATTTGCACCTATAAAATTACAGGCATGAAAAAGAAATCTATGGTGAGACTTTATTTAAAATTGATCCTGAAGATCTTGTGTATTACAACAACTTGTCTTTTAATACAGAGATAAAAGAAGATTAAAGGGAATATTTTTCTGAGTATTTAGGAAGCCATGGTCAAGGAGTGATTGGAAATGTTTTAATGCTGTGCCCTCTACTCCAGCTATGTCATGTACATGAGCCAGTCTCATTCCTCCGTTTCTTCTCATGAGGAACTCTGGTAGAGCTAATGCTTAAAGAATGTAGTGCTAAATGGAATACTGGTGTATTAGAGCTAATCTCCATAATTATGGAATAGGCTCTTTACTTTTCTATGCCCTTTGGAAATCCACTATACCTTGTACCATGAAAATAACGCCCATCTGGAATTACACATGACACCATAATGTTCAGTCTTCTTATAATTCTGAAATGTCATGAGGCATTGGAACATTTGTTAGTATATTGATTTTTTGTTAGCCAAGTTTCTGTCACAGACATTCTTCCTGGAGCTTTTCAGAAGTGTTATGGTCCATCTAATTTTTTTTCAAATAGATGAACATCTTTGGCTATATTGTTCTGTGAAACTTCCACTAACAGTGTCTATAACAAAATGTCATTGAGATTCTTGTGAATATGTATCCCTTACTTTTTTTTTTAATGAGGTTTTAGGACAGCCAATACATTGATGAAAACATGACATACAGAATGGGGGAGAGCAATATGGAAAATGTGTTCTCTTAACTACAATCTATAGAAATTCTGGGTGAAACTCTTTTAGTGGTACAGTTGAACCTCAGAGTTACAAACACCTTGGGAATAGAAGTTTTTCGTAACTCTGAAATGTTCGTAACACTGAGCAAAATGTTATGGCTGTTATTTCAAAAGTTTACAAAATTAGCATAGCTTTGAAACTACTGTGCAGAAGAAAAATGATGGTTTTAACCATCTTAATTTAAATAAAACAAGCACAGAAATGCTTTATCTTAATTTTTTTAAATACTTTTTATTGTTTTAATAGTACATTTAACATAGTTCTGTTTTTGTTTGTTTGTTTGTTTTTTTGGTCTCTGCTGCAGCCTCCTTTTGAAAATCTCCAGTGAAGAAGCTTCCACAACTTCCCTAGTCTGTTCCATTGTGATCTCACCCAAAAGATATTTAGGTTCTTGTTCCAAAATCAGGCTACAGAATTAGAGAATGTTGAGTTCACTACTTTATGCAGATCCTTGGGGTGTGTGTCAAGAACATTTATACTGAGGACAAAGCCAGACTTTAGAGTGCTTTATTAAAATAAGTGACAGAATTATTAAAGCTGCCAACCCAAGATTCACAAAGATGTAATACAGTTCTATCGACCTTTGTGGTAACATTCCTTTACAAAACTACTTAAATTAGCATGCTCAAACCCTTCCGAAGGGACCACGTAATTGGAGACAAAGGGCCAACTTCATCTCTGGCATGCCAAAATGGGTTTGATGGACCATGTTCCTCAGCCCTGAGATGATACAGATCAGGGTCAAGTATTGAGAAATTATGCTATATAGTTAAATGCAAGGGAAACAAGAAAAAGGGCCCCTTTCACATGTGGTTTTGTCACTATCTTGAATATTCATGTCAATGTCCAAATTTCTATGCCCAAATCTTATTTCCTCACCCTAATAAATCTCTATTGCCTAACATACTTTTACATATTAATGATATATCCATACATATTACTATCAATTATCCCATCCTTGAAACCATTATTTTGACCTGAACTGATACTTCCATAGGGGTGTTTTTTCATGTACCTTGTAGTATGTTCCAGAGTCCAGGTAAACACCTTCAGTTCCCAAAAGTTAAAAAGTGATAACAGGTATGCCATTTATCTATGCCAAAGGTTACAAACACTTATGTTAATTTGTTCAGCTAATCGTATAGGATACAGGGCCTGTAGGTTAGTTGCATTACAGCCAAATATAATGAAGTAATGTGTACTGGAATTATTCAGTACAAAAACATAAACAAAATAATATAATCAATCACACTAATAAAGAATAAACAGATCATAAAATATAGCAAGCTTGCAGGCTAGCCCAATGGGCTACAAGTGTTCTACTTGTACAATGAGGAAGTTTTTCTTGAGATCTAATCTAAATCCGATATACTATAGTTTAAAGCTGTTGTCTCTTGTTCTGCACTTTATGGCAAAAGAAAAACACTCTTCTGTCTTTTTTATGGCATCTTTTCAAGTATCTGAAGACCACTAGCATATCCCCCTTAATCTCCTCTTTTCCAAACTAAGGTTTTTCAAAACTTTTCCATTCACAGTTCCTTCAGCCTTAGCTCATACGGCTTGCGTTTCATCCCTTTTGATCATGTTTGTTGCTCACCCCTGCATCCTTTCCAGTTTCCCTACATCCCTTGTATACATTGGTGACCAAAGCCAGACACAGTATTCCAGCTGAGGCCAACCAGAGACAAGTCGAGGGCAACTATCACCTCCTACCTCTATTAATTCAACCTAAAATTGCATTTGCTTTTTTTTTTCTTTTTTTTTTTTTTTGCAACAGTACCACACTGCTGCCTCATATTGTGGTTGTGATCCACCACAACTCCCAGATCCTTCTTATCAGTGCTGCTACCAAGCCAGTTTTTCCCCATTCTATATTTGTGAAATTCATTGTTTCCTCCCTAACTGTAGGAAATTACATTTGTCTTTTTTGAATTTCATTTTGTTGCTTATAGCCCAATTCTCCAATTTATCAAGATCCCTCTGAATTTTAGCTCGATTCTCCAAAATATTCACAATCCACCTAGCTTTGTGTCATCTGCACACTTGATCAGTATACTCTCTATACCTATATTCAAGTAATTAATAACGATGTTAAACAACACCAGACCCATAACAGATCCCCATGGGACCTGATTTCAGATCTCCCTAGAATCTGACATCCTTCCTTTTATAATTACTCTTTGTTTGCAGTTGTTTAACCATTACACCACTTAATGGTAGCTCTGTTGAGCCTGCATTTGTCCAGCTTACTTATCAAAATGTCATGTGGGACTGCATCAAAAACCTTCCCGAAGTATATTATGTCCACCACATTCCCCCAAATCAGTTACCCTGTCAAAAAAGGAAATTAAGCTGGTTTGTCATGATTTGTTCTTGGTAAATCCATGCTGGCTGCCAGTGATTACCCCTTCATCCTCCAAGTATTTACAAATTATACATAGCTCTAGTAGCTATCCAGGAATTGAAGTCAGGCTGTCTGGTCTATAGTTCCCCAGCTCCTCCTTGTTCCCTTTATTAAAGATGGGTACTACGTTAGCCCTTCTCCATTTTTTCAGGATCTTTCCTCTCATCCAGGAGTTTGTAAATATTATTGCTAGTGGCTCTGAGACTTCTTCAGCTCATTTCTTCAGTACCCTCAGGTGAATAGCATCAAGCCCTGCTGATTGAATTAATTCAAATCAGGATGCATAGTGCATGCTGTGGCCATGGTTACACAAGGAATAAAGGTGGATTTTAACACATTAGTAAATATATGTTAAAACCATAATGTAGGCAAGTCAAGTTATAGATTTAACACATATTAACTGACTCTAGATTTATTGTGACCAACTGACACAAGTTAAAACCAGAAATTGCTTGAGCTACTCTATAGTTTTACATGTTGTCCAGTATAAACAAGGAAAGAATTAGAAGATTTAAGGAAGACTGGGGATACTTCCCCTGGAAAGAATGAGAAGTGTTTGTCTTTTTTCCCTGCTCAGTAAGACGACAGTGACCTTTTCTGTTCAGCCTGGATCTTGTTAAGGATACATGTCTGTCACCTCAAGACTAGATTACTCCATTGTGCACTACATGTGCTTACATCATGAAACAATCCAGAAGCTGAACCTAGTGCGCAGTGGCTTTTTCCCCCCCAATTATTAAGTGATGCATCATCTACAAGGTATCAGCAGTGGTGATAAACATGTGCATTAGCTGTCTATAAACATCTGACTGGAGTTTGAAGAGTTGGACTTAATTTATATAGACCTAAAAGATCACTTGTCTCCTTGAGCAACACCAGCCGAGATGAGACCAGTAAGGAAGAGGAGCTGGCAGCCATCTCTTTAATATACAAAGGGGGCTTCTGGGAGGATGTGTCCTCTTTGAACAAAATCTTGGATATGTCCAGCTGGTACCAGGTAGTTGGGAAACATGATCTGAGAGGTTATCTCAGCTGGACAAATGTTATTATACTGTCTGGAAATTCATGTGTATTTATTGTGTTGATCTTACATTTTGTATTGAGCATTTTAATTACAGTAAAGTATTCAGAATGAAAATTAGGCAGTAAAAAACCCAAAATAAAATAAATAACCAAAAAACATTCCATGAAAAATAAGTACTTTCTGTATTTCATGATCCAAGAGCTTCTGAAATCTATGACCACTTTAGATTATACTTATACAAATATACTTTTCATTAGCTATAAAACAATGAAAGATCAATTATCTTTGACTGATGTCATTGCTATGCCCTTGCATTCTGCAGGTAAAGGGCTACAGATACTGTCACAAGCTTTGCTAATTTATGTTCTAGAGTCTTTAGTATTGAAATCACCTCTGAACTTTTGTGCTTCAAGGATACAAGAATACTGCATGGAATTTTCTCCTCTCACAGCCCTCTTAACTGAAACATTTTATCTTCATACATAAGGTTTTATAAGTTTAATATCAGCTTGACACATAGGTTAGAACTCTCCATTTGTCTTTCTGAATGAAATTCATCATGTCTTTTGTCTATATTTATTTGTCAGAGAAGTGTCTACTCAGCATTAGTTAGTTTCTCTGTCTCTCTCTCCCTCTCTATCTCTCTGTGCCTTTCTTTTTAAGGAACCCTCCCCCCCAAATTTCAGCTCAGCATTAATAAAGTTTTGCTGTATTCATTATTAAATAGTCCATGTAACTACCATCACCTTTCATTGGTGCTGACATATTGAAAGCTATCAAATGAGAATATGTAATTTAGGATATACTAGCTGTGATGAGGCGTTGGCCCCACACTAGTCTCTATGGGACTAACAATGCCTTAGGAAGGCTGCAAAGCAAGAAGCCAAGTATAGAGGGGCTGCAAGAAGCAGCTAATCAGGGCCCAGCAGGCCCCTGTAAGTAGAGCTGCACAGCAGCATAGGTTCAGTTATTCCCTGGAGCTCGAGGAGGGAGAACTTGCAGGCAGAAGGAAGCAACTAGCACCCTGGGACGAGCAATGCTAGGCAAGAACATGGAAGCAAGAGGAAGCTCCTGGCTGGCTGCTACATCCAGCATGCTGAGGCCCTGAGGAAAAGGTGAAGAAGGTGTTGGGGCCACTGGGGAAGTGGTTGGACAGTTGACTGCAGGCCCCTGGAAGGGGGAAAACAGATCATGACATAGCCAGAGGGCTGCTTCACAAAGAGGACATTATATTCATTGGAATGACATGGGTCTGGGAGCAGAAGTGACAGTGGGTGAGGCACCATTGGAAAAGGGTGTACCGACCTGCAGGGCTAATCCCTAAAACAGCCAGCAGGAGATGCCAGCATGGTAAGTAGAGCCCTGTCACACTGCCTTCATGTTAGATTACTGTTCAGCATGCTATGGAGTACACTTTGTGTGAAGGAACCCTATAAAGCCCAGGAAGATGCATGTACTGCACAAAAGAAAAACAGTTATACAGTACTAAGGCAGTGTTTTTCTGCATTTTACACTGGTAAAAAAATCACCCTGAGGGAAATTTTTCCATATACTAAGCGCTTCCATTCTCACAACTATGAAAAATTTTTATACTGTTATTAATAATCTGTTTCCTTTCACTCAATTGGGTTTGATGTTATAACCCTTCCTTGTTCAAATAACTCCAATAAAGTCAACAGGTTAGATTCACAAAGGGGCTTAGTTACCTAACTGCCACTTTAAGCACCTTAATCTAACATTTAGATGCCACTGGCATTCACAGAACCACCATTTAGTTGCAACCTTACCTAGCTTTCCATCTGTAAATTCCCCATGGCATCTACTTTTCTGCCAGTGGGCAAGTGAAAACTGCCTAAATCCTCACACCACCAAGGTGATCATGCCTAATCCCCAATGAGATTCACAAACTAGGAGCTCCCTTGTGGGGCCCAAGCTGATGGACATGCTCAAAGCATGCCTAATCCACACAAAAGAAGGCTGAAGAATGGGAGGTGGGGCTACTTCCCCCTTGTAGTCTCAGGGTTGGAGCATGAACATTGGTTCTTTCTCTGAAAGAACATCTCTGAAAGAACATCCCAATAACATCATTCTTTCTCTGGATTCATAGCAGAGACTGGAACCCAAGTCACATCTGCTAATTTAATGTCATAAACACTGGGCTATTCAAGAGTATTCTGAGGTGGGTCTCTCTTCTGTTGAAGATGGATCACTTTGTATGAAATACTTAAATAGTCATTGGGTCAGCATGAAAGCCACTCCATATCTCAGTGGGAAGGGCACTTGCCTGGCCGCTGGGAGACCTGGTTTCAGGTCTCTCCTATGAAACAGATGGAAGGATTTGAACCCATGTTCCATATTGTGGGTTCTTATGACTGGGTTATCCGGTGTAAGTGGGGAAACAACAGAAGTTTTTCTTCTGGAGAAATGATTAACCTACTTTAGGAACCTAACTGTAAGAGAGGGATCACAGTGAACTCCAAGCAGAGATAAGTGACTCCCTCTAGACAGAAGTTAGATGACTAAATCCATTTGAGGAAGAAGGATTCAGCTACTCATCTCTTCTCAGCATGTCCTTTTGGCTAGCTGAGGCAACTTCTCAGTGTGCTGGCTTTTGTGAGTCCACTTTTTGGGTGCCTCTCTCTCTTCAGGCATTGTATTGGGCATGTGAGTACCTTACTCAGGGTTGTGTAGTCCAATATGTTTCAGGGATCCTGAATGTTAAGCATAATTCCCCTTGTAAATCTATCCTAGCAAGACTAATTGTATGAAAAAGATTTAAGTCAATGGAATTTGTGCTTCTAAACCCCTTCTGTGTTTGAAAATCTGTCCTTCAAATTGCACAAAATTTTGATGAAAATCAGAAAATTCTAATCATAAATCTACAATGTCTAGAGAAATACTAACTTAATTGGTGTGATATTTTTTCAGTTTTCATGAGTTTTTGAGCCAAACCCAGCTGTTTTTTTTAAGTTCTAAAATAAACTGCTTGTATTAAAAGGAAATAGGACAGAATTTCCTGAATAGAAGCCAACCTTTTTGATGCCCCTTGCTGTGTCATTTATGATGCCAAGAGTCTGCCACCTCTAAGTACTCAATTGTTTGTCCCAATTCACAGTACTGGAATATCAAGAAGAGGTATATCTGGTATCTACACATTCCAAAATGAGGATTATGACTTCCACTTTTTAAATAAAACAACTTCACTACTGGAAAAAAGAAATAACCTCTAGCAGTCAATATCTGGCACTGGAATTTATATGGAAACATACAAAGAAAAGCTCAAAAAGTGCAGACTGCATATGTGCTAACCACATACACTAAATGAAAGCTTCCAGTGGAGATCATCAATTTATGCACACAATGAATCTAAGATATGAGACTACAATTGCAAAAAAGCAGCAGACCTGTAATTTGGCTGATACGTGCTTCAGTTTTTATCACATCTACCCACTTGAAATACTTACTCAGAAAAGTAAGCAACATTCTACAAGGGAATCACCACGTTTAATGATTTTTTAAAGAGGCGGTTTTAATTTAAAGGGACTGAAATTACCAGCTAAGGATCACGTATAGTCAGCATCTAGTCTCTTTGTAATCAAAGAAAAAATACAAATGCCAAATATTGAAACATTTTATTTAGCAAATACTGCAAATAACTTTGGGTTACATATGTGCATCTCCCTGTGAAGAAAAATAAGAATCGTGTGCATAATCATGGCAATGGTTTGGTCTTTAAATTATAAAACAAAAGAGGGACAATCCAACCTGCAGCAATCCTGCAGTGACAGGAACATGAACCAGATGACATAATAGTTTTTTTCTGTTCCTTATACCATCAGAAACCCCATTGATGTCACTTGGAGTTTTGTTGGATAGGGAGGTCAGGATTTGACCCCATCATTTTTTAAATCTAGATTTAGGGCCAAATTTTGCCCTTACATGTGCCCATGTGGCTTCCATTAACTTCACTGAGAGCTGTACATGAGTGCAAATTTTAGTCCCTTGTTTTTAATCTTTTTTTTCTTTTTTGGTGGCAGCATTTTATAGCTTCTTCCAAATGTCAGTGATAAATATATACTTAAGAAAATTAAGGAATAAAATAAGCAGCCAGAAAAAGAAAATAAAGAGCAGAAAAAAAATAAAATGAGTAATGAGTAAAATATGGAAGTAATACAAACAGTGTTAAAGAAAAATAGCTAAAAATCTCTCACTATGAAGTAAATTTTCAGTACCATGAGGGGAGGTGTATCTAGTTCCCCTTCTCATGTGTACATGTAAATTTTCATTGGCTTTAGTGGTATGTGCACGGTTAAGGGGAAATGTGTTCTCATACAGTGGAAATAATATATGTTCCCTTTTTAAAATAGTGCAAAGAGTGCATTTTTTTGGCATCAGATTTATAATTTATACCAATATCCTCCAGGGAAAGATTTGGAGGATTTTACTGTGCATTTTACTGTGCATTTTTAAACCTTGCAGACAAACTGGATTTAAAATAATATCTCTGCATCTTTCAGGCTTCAGCATTAAAATTCCTGGCTGCAAATGCCATTACAAACAGCCTTCCTTAAATCTGTCACTGATTGGGACCCAGCATTTCAGAAATGAAATACTAATACTAGTTCATTATCTTGGCTGAGCCTTAATAAAACAAAGTGTTCATAAAAAATATATGTATTTTTCCAGTAGAAAAGATAAAGAATATGACAGACACATTTAACATTAACTAAAGGTTATTTCTAAAAATAGCTGTCATGTACTCCCATCTTGCATAAAGGCTGTTAGTTAGGACGCTGATAAAATGAAAAATGTCATTTGTTTCTAGCACACAAGAGTTTGAGAAGTGCATTCAAACTCTACTTTTTAATTCTCTCTCTCTTCCATTCTTTGGACAGTTTCTTATCTTTTAAAATAAAATAATAAATAATAATAATAATACTCTTCATTTTAACAGTGCCTACAGCAGTCCCCTTCTTCAGGGCTCCTTAAAACTACAAATAGTCTTGCTTCTCCAGTCATAGTCCTTCTTTGAGATCTGGTTTCTTTATTAACACAAAGTTCCAAAAAGGAACCACAAAAAACAAATCTTCCACACAACCTTAAGCTGGGTTCAGCCCCTTCTTCCTGAGGTACTGTCCCTTTCCTCTGCCTGGACAGGGCCTAGCCTCTCTTCTTTGCCTTTTCCCAAAGGAAAAACAAAACTTTCAGCTGTCTTCTTACCCATTCCCAAATCCCTTCTTCAGAGACCACTGCAGGAGACCTTCTCTCCCTGCAACTTCATTCTGCTGTTTCCCTTCTAGCTCTACTCTCACTGAACTCTCTTTATAGGCCAGAGGCAGCCCTGCCCCTTCCCTCTGCAACTAGTTCAATGGGGAGCACTTATTATGGCAAAGAAGACCTGAACCAATTTTAATCACAGGGAGCAAACCACACTGCAACACTGTGCAAGAGACCAGCAAAAGTTATTTCTTTGCAGACGTAATCTTGAAAGTAAAGGTTACACAAAATTGCACTACAAATATTGTAGCTGCCATAGAGTGGTCATTTAACAAAGAAAGTTGCCAGTTGAAGATGATTTGTAGTCTAGATGTGTCCATAGTGCTGCGTACTGTCTCATACAATTCTGTGGGAAGAACGTTGTAATAACGCAAACCTTACACTAACCTTTGCCACTCTGGTAAATGTAGTCTGTTGAGTATGTATATGTAAGCTGTCAAAAAATATTTAACTTCACAAGCAGCTATTTTGAGAACACCTACACCTCAGTATACTGGATTGTAGCTGCCTATGCATTGATTTCAACAGAGGCAGCAATTGTAGTTAATTGAACCTGATATAACCTAGTAAGTTACTAATAGGACTGTTTGAAATTTTTTGGACTAAACATATTCCCATCAAGAGGAAAATATCCATTTTGATGGAATTTTCCATCTTGTATATCTACATGAAATAATTTCAGTTTAACAATGCAGAATGAAATATTTTTCTTCAATTATTATTAATCTTTGCTGAACCATCAATATATCTGTTGGGAATTGTAGTTCTAAGTCTTTCATGACCACATTCCCCACTATGGGCCAGGCTTTCCGTCTGAGCTACATTTCCAGTGATGCATTACAGACTCCTCCTGTGGCTGAGCCATTGTGGTGCCTCATGGCAGTTTAGACATTTTCACATTTAAATTTTTCAGACTATTTCATTCCACAACATTTTGAAGTTTCAGCTTTTCACTCCAATTCAGAATGAAAACCAACACTGACATTTTGGAATTTGCTATGGGTTGGTATATATCATTTTTGATCAACTCTAGTTACTGTCCAATGAGGGAAGTGTGTCTTATTGTACCACCATTGATTTCATCTTTCAGATGACTGTAGAAAAGATAACAGTTCCTACGTGATGAATGCAAGATTCACACGTGTACTCCTTCATCCACTCTTCTCCCCATTCCTCTGATGCTTCCTAGGGTGGGAACAAAGGCTGGAATTTTCAAAAAGGAGTATGGTGCCTAACTCCCATTGAAATTTAATAGGAATTGGCTTTTTGCCTCAGATTTCTTTGAAAATACACACCAAAAAGAATAATCACTTTGCATCTTCACATACTAAGGGCCAGGTGTGTTGGCAGCAGCCTCAGTTTTTAGAAGACAGCAGATAATCCCAGTTCTTCCATTTATGATCAATAATCCTCTTTGCCCACTGTCAATATTCCCTGCCACCTTCCCATATATTTCCCATATACAGAGTATAAAGATACACAACAGCAGTGGGCAGAACTCACTATCAACATAAAAGAAATAATAATAAGGAATGAAGACTTGAAATAACAGTAAGAAATTGTTCCTAACATCAGATACAAGTCACTTGACAAAGAGATACTTCTGAACTAATGGGAATGGCTAGATAACTTTGGAGTGGATAGTGTTTGGGCTTCTTTAGAAATCAAACAGGAAGCATTAGCAGCTATTGGGACTGGAATCCAGATACTTAGGCTATAGCTACATGTTAAAAAAATGCATCAGCAGATCTCAGAGCTCAGGCAACTGATTAGGGCTCATGGAGCTGAAGCTACAGGGCTAAAAATAGCAGTGTAGACATTTCCACTTTGGCTGAAGTCCAGGCTCTAAAAACTGGAGAGAGGAGAGGGTCTTAGAACGTAGACTCTACCCTGGGTGGGATTGTCTACACCACTGTTTTTAGCCCCATAGTGCAAGCTGCACAAGCTTGAGTCATTTGACCTAGGGTCTGAGACTCACTGCCACTGATTTTTCTTTGTGCATTGTACCCATACCCTTATTGGTCTAGTAATTTAGAGTAGCGGCGGTAAGTAGGGTGGGACAAACTTCAAAATCAAATGTATTTACTGCTAACTTGTAACAAATGAATAAAAATACTTGTCTGTGTTAATATATTTACTGTGGCATCTTATGTGTCTCTACTAATGCTCCAGAACAAGTCAAAATTTTGATTCCACGTCAGTTACAACACTTTTCCCCCCCACAGACTGTGGTGCTCTCTAAGGGCTACAAGATCATGCTACTTCATGATCTACTTCTGCAACATTGTGTTTGCTGCTTTTGAATATGACCTTAGATGGAAGAATAAAAAAGCGGCTTCAGAAAAAACATGGGGGATACAATCTTGCATGCGCAGTGGGAAATATGAGAAAAATAAATGATGCTGCATAACCACTTGAATTCTGTTTCACAGCAGAAACTTATGAATTCTGGGACATGATTTAACTGGCAGACTGAGCACATATGTGGAGCTTAAAGAGGTACTGTCAGGCTGAACATCACATATCCATCTAACAATGTTGTGTCTACACATTACACATAGGATTACTGTGGCTGAAAGAGACAGGAGGATAATTCTCTTTTCTTCAAGTAGTTTCCTTTGTACATTTGCCAGCACTTTACAGAGACACATTTCAATGTTTTCGTGAAGGTGACCTGCACTCTGTCTTTCACTATATGGCATCACTTCCACGCATTGCTCAATGTATATACAAAGATCACATCCATGCCCTTACACAGGTCCTAAAAGAATAGTTACTGGTAACAGCACCAGCAAACCGCAAACAAAACAGGCAGTTGGCAGACATTAGTTTATTATTAATTAATGTACAAATGGTACAGTGAAGACAGAAAAAGAAAAATACATAATATAAAGCAGGGAGATAAAATATACAAGTAAAAACGAGGAAAGAAAAGAGGAGAATTTCAAAAGGGAAGAGATAGACATTACACGTTTTAGCCATTCAATAGCTTTGGGATCAGCAGTATGAAATTTCTGATGACCAACCATTCAGTATGTGTGCGATGTCCTCAATCGCATCACAGCTACACCAGAAGTGGTTTCTGAGGCAGGCATATACACACACATACCAATGAAGATGGGAAGAAATGGGTGGATCTGAATGTCATTGATAGTGTTTTCAGGTCATTCATGTTAGAAAGATTAATAAATAATATAACTAATTAATTAATTATAAGAGACAAAATGCTTCCTATCTGATAAAGGTTTTCCACCATAACACTATACCATCCTTCCCAGCATCTCACATTAACTGAAAGGGGCAGGCAGGGAGAGTAGAGCTTTCTACAACACCCAGAGGGAGAACAACAGAAACTCAAGGTTTCCAATCTAATACAAAATTGGGGGACACTTATATACTATAGTGATAGCTACAGTACTATATTGTATGTGGCACAATTATAGAAGGAAGTGCGAGGAACTAAAAAGGTGTGGAAACATTGGCCCAGGGAAAGGGAACAATAGGCCTCATGGGAGAATGTTTTTCATATTAAACCTGAGGTCTGTAGTGTTGTAACAGACTTCTGTAAAGCCTGTAATGTATGTGTGCCCCGAGGCCATTTTTTAGTAAGTGCATACCAACATGGGGGATGCTCAAAGCAACAGTTATTACCAAAGAGACAGTTATTACCAAAACCAAGCTGCTCCTGAAAGTTTAGCAATCAGGAATGGAAGCCTGGCAGAAGATAAGACCTGTGGACTGTTAAAAAATGGAAGTTGCTGCAGCAAAGAATCTGCCCAGCAACAGCAAGTCACCCAAAGGCATATAACTTGCCAAAGGGGGGCAAAAGTCCCCTCACAGGCATGGGACTTGCTGGTTAGACAGTAGCCAAAATGTCACAATTAGTTTAAGCAAGCAATATGCTCGGGTGGAGATATAAGTTGGTCAGAAAAGAGGCAAATTGGATGAGCCACGCATCACAAGGGGTGCGCCAGAATTGCACTGTGTAGAAGGTCTGATCAGCCATCTTGCCTATCCCCAGCTTGCTGCTCAAAAAAGTGAAATAGGGCATTAGGGCTGATAACCTGGTTGTGAATGCGATAGAGGTTCAACCTGGATGAAAACCAGTAACCTGGTGTGAATGCGATAGAAGTTTCACCCATACAAAAACCTGGGAATGTAACATAAAGAGTAAGGAAATTTGGCCATAAACTTTTATTGTTTTTGTTGCAACTGAGTTCATCCATCTATGTGGTAAGTATTAATCAAATGTTGTTTAGTTGTAAGTAAGTCTTAAAGTATATGTTTATCTAATTTACCTTGACTTCAGTAAGGCATTTGACACAGTTCCGCATGGGGAACTGTTAGTTAAATTGGAAAAGATGGGGATGAATGTGAAAGTTGTAAGGTGGATAAGGAACTGGTTAAAGGGGAGACTACAGCGGGTTGTGCTGAAGGGTGAACTGTCAGGATGGAAGGAGGTTACTAGCGGAGTCCCTCAAGGATCGGTTCTTGGACCGACCTTATTTAACCTTTTTATAACTGATCTTGGCACAAAGAGCGGGAATGTGTTAATAAAGTTTGCGGATGACACGAAGCTGGGGGGTATTGCTAACATGGAGAAGGACCGGGATGCTATTCAGGAAGATCTGGACCACCTTGTACGCTGGAGCAATAGTAATCGGATGAAATATAATAGTGAAAAGTGCAAGGTCATGCACTTAGGGATTAATAATAA
>ML675618.1:26483262-26505724 GCA_007922155.1 Mesoclemmys tuberculata | reverse complement strand
GTCGCTTGCTGGTGGATTCCCTGCAGCTTGAGGTCTTCAAATCTCATTTTTGAGGATTTCAATAACTCAGTCATGGGTTCGGGGTTGTTGTAAATGTGTATGGGTAGGGTTTTGTGGCCTGCCTTGTGCAGGAGGTCAGACTAGATGATCATATTGGTCCCTTCTGACCTATGAGTCTATTCATGTTAGTATGATTAGCTGTTTAAATCATAAGTTTTAAGTGTTAAGTTTTAAGTTTAAGGAATTGTAAAAGGAGAAGGGGAGGCAACTTGTGATAGAGAAAAACCCCCCAATAAATAGTGGATTTGAATTCAACAGAGAATGTGTGTTATTGTACAAATGAATGATAGATTTATGAGCCATTGACCAAGTCTTGGACTAGGACAGGTTCTAGCTGCCCTCATCCATCCACAAGTTGGTCGGGTGAAAAGCAAGGCGGAACCTAGTGACTCTGAACCTAGTGACTCAATGGACAGGCGAAGTGACTGCAGCCACAAAGCTACCCTTTCCCCTTCCCTAACTCATGAGCCCCTGCAGATCCGTTGCTCAATAGAGCTCCTGTGACAGCAGGGGAGCGACCCTCTGTGTCTGTCTGTCTGCCTTTCCGCCTCCCTCCCGCTAAATAAGCGTTCCGTTATTGGCTTCATTTACCCCATTGGTATCACGGGCTGAATAGAAACAGTGTGGACCCCTCAATCAGTCAAATCTGAGCAAGGTGTATGACTGTGTGTGTAAGTGTGTTTTGAGAAATTAATCCCTTTAGGAAAATCCAACTGTCTTAAGCAAGGGATAAAAAGAAGAGAAAGAAAAACCCAAAGTGGGCCATAAAACTATCACCAAGCCATAGACGGAAGTAAACCAATAAGAAGTCCGTCTTCCCTCTTTTGCCCGCTCTTTTCTCCAACCCCCTATCTGAAGCGAGGAATACAAACGAACCAAGACAGGAAGATTTTTAACCCCTTGTCACCACATGTAGGTGAATATAGAAGACAAGTGCACTTTGCCTTCTTTAGCCAAGAGAAACTCCAGCGTTTAAAGGAAGATATCTTAATCCATTCAAGGATCATCTGACCCGGTGGCTTGGGCTTGGAGGAGTGGCACATAATTCTCAGATTAAAAGGTCAGACTAGATCCTGCTTATCAGAAGCCAGGAAAACACGTGAAAAAGTCAGTTTAGGGCAGTCTTCAGGAGCTCCTTATATTTCAGGAATCAGGCCAGGGTCTATTGTGCAAGATGCTGGAGTTTGAAAATGAAAGAACATCATATGACCCAATAATGCAAAGAAGAGGGAGAAGGGGAAACCAAAGGCCTGATAAGTAAATTGAACAAGGGCTGCAGTGCCTAGGCACACAGGCATATTAGGATCAGTTGTACCAGGAATACTCTTAAAAGGTCGGGATTGGATGACAAACAATACCTTTGCATAGGACAGCTTTCAGTCCTTAAGTGGGCCCACTCAACAGGATAAGATATAGGAAACAGCACCAGCCAAACTCATTTATCAAAACTCATATTTAACTTCTTCATGCATTAAAGAACTCTGGATAACCTGCCCCCCATTATTTTTTTCTCTTTTCTTTTTATGCCCCTTTGCAGTACCTAATCCAGCTACAAACTAAAATGCTAAAGTCTTGCATGAAACGTTCTCACATTAGTGACAAAATGACTTCATGCAGAAATAGTGGAAATCTCATGGGAAAAATCTATTCTTGAAAGATTTTTTTTGGTTCGTTTTAAATTAGAGAGATTCATATAAAGTTCAAAGAAGCAACCAGACTACCAAATATATTATCTATTACTGATGGTCAGCTACAAAAGAATATCAGAGGTTGGCCAGGATGAATGGATGAGTAAATGAAAGTACTAAGAGTGAAGTTCAGTGAGGTTATTTCTTCTGGCTTGTAGCTGCATTATATTTTGAGATAGGTTTAGATACACCCACTCCTAGCCCCTGTTCTGGCTGCAAGGGTGCTAACTGTTGAATGTGAGAGGTTTTTTGGTCAAGTGAAAAATGAGTTTTAAAATATACATTCATACGCACGAGTTCTGTATATGTGTTGGGCAACTCTGTCTGTCAGTTTCCCTGAAAACATATAACCCACTCTTTCTTTTGAAAGAGTCTTTTAACTTGGGTCTTCCTGCCACTTTTTATCCTGCTCTGCTGATAGCATAGTTGTTACACATGTGTGGTTTTGTTTTGTTTTGTTTTTTGGAAAAATCTTCGAGTTTTAAGTTTTAAAAAGAATCCTCTTCCAGATACTTCCTTGTTTTCACAATACTGAGAGCTGCTCAGATATCACTTATCTTTTTAACGTAGTACATTAGCAGCTTCCACGCCAGCTGTGCCACTTGTCTTTCTGTCCTGATAGTATTTGACAGTTGCTGTTTTAAGCATATATAGATTATTTTTTATTGATTTTCATAAAGAATCAGACAGTGAAAAACAGAAAAGGATAAATGACTACTAGCTTGTATATATTTCTAAATACTTCACACATGGGATCTCCCAAAGAATTACGGAATTACACAGTTTTACAATTTGTCAAAGCTGCAAGACCAGACAACAGAAAACCAGATGATCCTACATAGACATAAGCCAGCTCTGGAAAGAGGTGGATGCGAGAGTAAAACAGTGCTCAGATATTCAGTGTTCAGCAAGCAGATTTATCTGATTTGAAAGTTATCATTTGAAGCTAGCATCATTTGAAGGTCATACTGAGTCCTCCTATTGGAAAATAGCTACTACTATAAAAATCGCTATTATATTTTAGAGTTGCATATTTCCATCATGTTCCAGTTGTCAGCTTTGCCTGTCACTCTCTTGCCCTATTAGTTATGCAATATTTGTTACTGATAGAAAAGCTTTCCTTCTAAAAACTGAATTCTTAAGCCAAGCGCTGTGGTGTGTTGTGTGTCCTGTAGTTGCTCAAACATAATATTTTAAATTCTTCCCAGAGCAGTGGGCTAATAGACCCAGTGGTCACAGAATCAAAGGTTCCAGTTTTTCATCTACCTCTTCAGCAGGTTCCTTAACTTGCCAGATTCCTCCTTTGCAGTTCATAAAAGAGTCACAGTTATGGATCACTATCTATACCTGCAAACTCTTATTCCTAAGAGTGTTCTTATGCACCAGAATACTCGCAACATCACTCAAATAAAGCTCATTTCTAAAAGCAAGGGATTGTAGGATCAGATCCAGATTACTCAATCCAACCTAATTTGCCTTCCTAAAAGCCAAATTTAATCCACAGAACAGCAGCAGGAAGGGGTCAGGAGAGGGGAATCCAGCAGGTCTTTCTTTTTCATTACTGTGTGTGTGATGTTCAACTCTTCACTTCACTAGCCAAAACAGGGATGTAGTGAGTTAAGACAAAGCTTCTAAATACATTTCAATGAAAACAAATAACTGATGTTTAGAGAGTTGGTTTTATTTGTACACTGTGTCTGATTGCAAAGGCAACAAGATGAGCAGTAAACAGCAGCAACTGTAGAGCAACCAAGGAACAACAAACAAAATCTTTTACAAAATTACACAAACTCCTAATTTCTCACTGTATTGGCAATTAGTGTAACCAATATAGGAATCAACACTATGGGTGCATATGCTCAGTTCCTTTGTTTGTAATGGCTTGATAGTTCACTTCACATTTTGAAATGATAATGTAAGTAATAATTTTAGAGCTCAGGCTGCTTCATCCTTTACAAAAAATTCGTATCAGTCAGAAACCCACAAATACATTGCAATTGTGCTGAAATTATTCTTTAAAGTTAATTCTCCTGCTTTTTGAACAGCAAATATTTTATGACAAAAAAGTAAAAAATTTTTGTTTAAATTAGGTCTAATTTTTTTCAACTTTCCAAAAAACCCACAAAAGAACAAAATGCAAAATCTGGGCTTAGAATAATGACAAATTTCAATATAATTGTTTGGGGAATAATAATACTTTGCACTAGCACTTTGCATTTCCAAAGCACTAGGCAAATATTATTGTAAGCTATAGTGACTCTTTTCGTTATATATAGCACTTAGCATAAAGGACTCTTATTCCTGATTGGCACCACAAGGCCCTGATACAATACAAATCAAAATATCATACAGTTAGACTCATGACACTAAGGGGACTTTGCTGTTTATGAATAGGTGGAAAAATTTCTCTCATATTTCTAAACTAGTTTTTGTCAGTAAAATGTGGCATTATAGGCTGGCGACTCAGCCCAGCAGGGGCGTCACAACCCTTCCTTGGGCCCAGGCTCCAAGGAAGGCCACAGCATCTGGTTCTCAGGCAAAACGAGAAGCTAGCGGGTTGCGAATCTTCAGCCCCCAGGCAGGGTGGAGCTGGTAGGAGTCTATAGCCCCTGACCCTCAAGTGGGCAGAGACGGCAAAATAGTTTTTAGCCCCCAGCACCCAAGCAGGGTGGAGATGGGAAGGAGTCTCTAGTCCCAAGGCTCAGTATCCTCTGTGGCAGAAGTCTCAGGGGAGACAAACACTCCCAGGGCGGCTAGGGAAGGTGGGAGGGGGACGCAGGCCCACCTGACTCCACTGCGCCCCAGCCCAGGGCCCTACCAGTGGCAAAGGGCCCTGCCACTGGGTCAGCAGGGCTCTAGCTGTAGCACACTGACACTGGTGCAACCACAAGCTCAGGTGAACTGTAGTCAGCTGACCCTGGGCTACTTCCTCCCACCCTGAACCCAGGTACCTGGAGCCAGGGGTCTTCCTCTAACTCAGTGGGGTAGACAGCTAGCGGGAGTCCCACTAGTCCCTCACCATTGGCCAGCAGCAGGTCCATGAACTCTTTGGGGCATCAGCAGATGGCAGCTCCTCCAGGTCACAGGGCCCCGGTGGGTCCTCCGGCACACAGGGCTCAGGAAGCTCTGCTGGGACCCTGGCAACAGGCAGCTCCTCTAGGTCAGGGCTGGCCTCAGAGGGCTCCTCTCAGTCAGCAGTCTCTGGTAGCTCTTCCCAAATACTAGGGTCCAGCAGCCCTGGCAGGCCCTGGAGGCTCCAGTCGGCAAGGCGTTTGGTCCGCACATCTGCGGTGCCTGGGTCAGTCCCAGGCCACAGCTTCGGGGAAGGCAAATCCTTCTCCAGCAGCAGCTTCCCGCTGACTGAGCTGCTAGGCCGGCCTCTTGTACTTGCCCTTTCAGTCCTGGCCCCACCTCTCTGCTCCTGGGGTATTAGGCCTGCAGGGTCCTGATCTGCTCAGCAGGGGTGTCACGACTCTTCCTCTGGCCTAGGCTCTGAGGAAGGCTTCAGCACCTTGCATCGAACAGTATATGTGACTGTGTGACGTGGTACAAGTACTTTAGCAGTCCTATTTGAGAAGGCCTGCATAGCTCACTCATTGCTTAGTAAACAATGAATAATGTGCCATGCTAAATTTTCACCAATTAAACATTTACACAGTAGAACATCAAAATATATTCCCTCTGTATTACAAGCCTAATGCAAATAATATACCTGTTACTGTTATTGTAAATCTTGTGCCAGTTTTGTAGGATATGTATACAGTATGATCAAAGACGTGATAGCAGCACCTGTAGACAAGCCTGAGCTAGCTTTCATCTCACTAATTCAAATAAGAGTTGGCATGGGTGGCAGTTCAGGCTGTACAATCCCACCAATGACTTTGGGTACTTATTTGAGTGTCTGGCCTGTGCTGTTATGGCTTCTCTGCTATTATTTGATCTAGCTAGATGAAAGTTAGTTCTGGTATATCTACACATGCTGCAGTCACTCCTCTGATCGCAGAGTAGACATACCCTTAGTGCTATGAACCTTTAGAGCTAATAGAAAATCCCTACAGATACAACGTGCATTAGGATGAAGAAGTTCCCCTTTCTGAGAGTGGCAGACCATAAAAAGGCCAACACAAAAGTTCTTTTCAGCTCCAATAACAGCTCTAAATGAGACCATTAATTAGCAGGAGGAGGGGGCAGGGAAGGTATTCTGAAGCAAGTGGGGAGTGTCAGGGCTTTCCACTATTGAATTGCGTAATGACCCATGCTGGGTCCAGAGCTGTCTCTATTCCTGCCCATAAACTGTAACAGAGACCGTGGCCTGTTTATGCAAAGTATTCCTGTGCATGATGTGGATTTTACATGGATAGAAGACTTCATTCTCCACAGATGTCTATCCAACATCTTTTGCATACACATCTTTGTCTTCTCCCTGCTACTGATCACGTGCAGACCAAATGGCAAGGCCCTGGCATGCTCCTGTCTAGTTCATAGAACCATGGAAACTATTTTCTTGATTGCATTCTGGTAGGGACCCTGAGGAAATGTTCTGAAATGTGTTGCACTTTGCAGACTAAAATTTAAGAGCCCCCCCAAAAGAATCACACAAACAAGGTTTCTCTACAATTGGCCTTTCAAGAGATTTCACCTGCAAGAAAATGTATTGAGTAATAAACTAAAGAAGCAGGTTTACAGACTGATAGGTTGGATTTACCATGAATAAAACTGATGATTTAATTATATCCTGCTTAGAACTCTAATAGTGCTGTCAGCTTAGTGATGATAGAAGGCTTTATTTGGATAATTCTGCAGTGAAAAACCATGTACTTTTATTATTTACTTTTTCTTTAAAATATTTTTTATTTTAGGAATATCTTCTATTCATCAGCATCTCTCTCTCTGTCTTCAGTCCTTTCATTAGAACTTTCAGTATTCCTTTGCTGTGCTAAAGCAGTGATGAGGTTCTCTGCTGCATATTAATCACAATCACAGTGTGCATTTCTTATTACTGTTCTTTTCAAGGCAAAATATAAATGACATGAAGTTTTATTTGTGAATTTGGAATTTTTCCATAACAACATACATATGGCCATGTCCCAGGAAAAAGAAGAGAAAAAGAACCATACTTTCTTTGATGAGTTATGCATATTTCAAGAATTCTGATCAGATGATCATCCAATCAAGGAATTCTGATATACTTAGCCAGATTGGTTATGAATTACATGAAAGAGACCTTCTTAGTCATGAACGGCACCTTTCAGGCAGCTTTGTTCTTTAGCAGGTTGCCACTTCATGATCTAGAATGGCCTATTGAGATTTATGGCCACATTTTGGCTTCCCTTCTTACAAAGCAGATGTGTTGAGCAAGCTTCTGCAGATGCCTCCTTTGGAAAGTGAATCCTCTGCATAGTGATTCACGAGGATCTTTTCTTTTTCCTTGTCTGATTGACACACTATATCTACATTTTGGTTAGGTACTGCTGCTGGATCTTGCAATGTCTAGACTGGGTCCTTTAGATTTTAACCTTAAAATTTCACCCATTCTGTAAAAAGAAGTTTTCCCCCCCTCTTCCTCCTTACAGGAACTAAGCTTTATTTAATGGAGTTTTTTCCACCATGCACAAAATGCTTTTCTGGAAATGCTGAATTGTATGGTTCCATGCACCAGATTCTGATCTCAGTAACACTAATGTAAATCCAGAATAACTTAATTGAACTCAGTGGAATGTCTCAGATTTATACTGGTAAAGCTACCAGTATAGCTGGTAGAGACAGGACAAAGTTGACTGTTTTAGAAAATGTCACTTGATGTGTTGTGGCAGATCAAGTTCCCTCCTGGGTCTCACTGGCCAGCCACAGTCTCTTCTGGCCCAGGGTCTGAGGTAATCCCACCCCAATCCAAATGAGCTTTTTGGCTTTTCCCTCCCAGCACCTCCCTCACAGAGCAGTGGGGTACACAGCTTACTTCAGACCTTAGGGACACCTTTCAACCCCATGGGGAGGGCAGGTAGTCCCAGTCTGTGTATCCAACCCAGGGAGGTACCTTTCTGTGGGCCCCTCCAAGGGCTGCAGGGGTCATGGTGGAGCCCTGGAGGCTCAGAGGACCACCAGTCCTGCCTGCAGGCTGGGGTCAGAGTCTCTCCTGCTCTGCTTCTCCAACTGTAGGGGAAGCGCTACTACCAGTCCCAGGTGATCCTCCTCTAGCTGCCACAACCTTCTGACTGCTCCTTCCTCTTCTGCTCCTATGTCTCCCCCTTGTCTTTAGGGAAGGCAAGGTTTAAGTACATCTGGGTTAGGCTCTTAATTGGGTCCAGGTGCCTCCAATTGACCTGGAGTAACCTATCCCCTGCCTGCAGGAAAAAAGGCTTTTAGCATTTTGGGGCTCACATATCGGCCCTGGTATATCCTTTTGTAGCCATCTGGCCTGACTTTACCAAAGTGTGCAAAATCTATTTACACTCCATTTATATGCAGTAATGGTCTTAGTATATGTTTATTCTGTCATTTACATACAGAAGTAACCATGCACAAAAACAGAAAAGAAGTTTGCATGTGCACATATGCAGACCGTGTTTTGAAAATTTGGCCTTTAAAAGTCCAGATACTAATAGACATAACTGCAAACTATTTAGTTAGTATTACTTAGATAATTTTCAACTGTATCCTGCTTAGTTGCAGCAGCTGAGATGTTGGCTTCACCCACTCCTCCCATCTCCACAGACACCTTTTCAGATGGGGGAGTAACAGAAATACAGTGTCCACTTACTCCAGTACACATATACCCAAATTCCAGTGCAGGAACATAAAGGGAGTTCTTATGATTCTTACACCCTTGCGTGTCTATGCCATAAAATGGACAATTCAATTTATAGTGTTTTTTAACCTGTGAACTTTTTTTTCCTATTCCTTATTCCATACACTGATATATAAAAGGTGGCCAAATTGATTTTGCTCAGATTTACCAGGCGGGGAAAACAGATCTTTGGTCTGGACTAAATATGGAAAGTTATATTCCAAAGGGAGTACTTGGGGAAAAGTTATTTTGGGCTTGTTTCTGCCACCCTTACTCAGCTTCTCTGTGAGTAGTCCCAGTGGCAAAGTAGACATTATGTAACCAAACAAAATCTATAATGGAGATTACGTTATAATCTTTTGCTAGCAGAAATGCTGTATTGCAAATACACAACATATATACAGCGCACAGTGTAATATAATGATATCAATTAAAACACCTTAAATAGCATACTGTGAGATTTTTACTGCTCAATTGTTGTATTGGGGATAATACTGAGACATGTATTCACCAGTTACAATAATATTCCCTACAGAAAAAGGAATTTAACTAAGTAAGTTTTTTGCTGTCAATTATGGTAATTTTGAAAGAGAAAAATAGGATGTTAGTGAGCTATATGTCGCCTTTTAAATATGTTGTGACTTTTACTGCTGGTGTACGAATGCCAGCAGTAACTATTCAGTGAAACAGTCCCCAAAGGGAAGTGTACAGCAATACTGAACTGTTGAGGTTTTAATATTACTATGACAGTTCATAATGCAAGGTTAGTCTCAGGTAGAATGTAAAAAATCCCAATTCTTATAAGTGTCTCTTGCAACTGTAGAATTTATCAGCTTCATATTTGTCATTTGACTCCCAAAACAACATGCTAGTTTTGATTAAATTGATTTTTCTCTTTCATATGAATTTCTCTTTCCAGAATAACTCCGTAGAGTACAATTACTTCACTAGGGAGAAATTATGGGTGACATTTTCAAAATAAGTCAGCATTGGCCTAACTCTGCTTCCACTGAAGTTAATGGGAAAACACATTGGCAAGATTTGAGAGTTTTGGAAAATTGCACCCTGGATTGTTGTGAATAATGTCACACTCACAATTAAAAAAATGGAGTTCAGTGCCACAAGTTAATGTTTGCATTACAGTCCCAAATCACAAACACTCTGAGACTCTCTATATGGTAGTATATGTGACAAGGCTTCTGAAAATGAGAGGTATGTACATTAATTCAGCTGAGTCTGTCAATAAACATAGACAGGTACTTAAGACTATTTATGTAAGGGAAGCTCATGGGAGTAAGGGAATGCAGGATCAGACTCAACAATAATACTGTCTATAAATAAACATGATGGTGCAATGTTTATAGATAGCAATATAAATGGAAAGATACTATAGTCATTTTGAAGTCATTTTAGAAAAATACCATTATTTTTATCCTAAAGGACCAGTTCTGAAGCCTGATCAGCAGGGTTGGTATAAATATTTCCATCAAAACTGTTTTTCAATCGAAAATTTTGAATAAATTATTTTTTTCACTAAAAGTGTCTGATTTCTGTAGAAAATGTTGACTTTTGATTGAAAAACTGAAAACACAAAGATGGACAATTTTTTGCCAAAAATACAAAAAATGCGATTCAAAAGTACCTCATACCTCCATTCTCCTCTTTGGGCGAGGTTTCACAGGTGGAATACATTTCTCATGATGCACAACAGCCAGATAAATCCATTGTAATAATTAAACCCCTCTAAACTATGTGTTATTACTATTTAAAAACTGCCCAGGTATCAAGCCTGTTAGAAAAGATAGAACAGATGGATGAGTGAATAAAAGCCCAAGTTCTAAAGGCTAGGTTTGTTGCAGCCTTTCTAAAGAGTGCACTGCTGATGCAGCTAAAGAAAATTCCCTTTTTTCCCTGTCCATGAATGAATACATTAAAAATCATATTAAATTAATATCAAACATTGATATTTTACAATGTGGCAGATACAGTAGTAAAATGTGGAACCTGATGGAATCTAATATTAGAATTAAAATGTGTGTAAAGGAGAAGTCAGTTGTAAGTGACACATCTTTAGGCAAAATGTTTTAAATTTAATTACAAGGTTTACTTCATGGGCTATCTTGTTAGGGAAGAAAAAAGTTGCATTAATATTGATTTCTTTTAGTTTAAATGATAAAATACAGAAGGCTAATGTTTGCAATCAAGCAAGTTCATTCTCTCTAGTTAGTAAATTGCAACTGTGCTGAAAAGGCAGTTAATAAAAGGAAATGAAATAAGTAGTGTATTTATAAGAACAGTTGACAACAGAGTGGAAATGTAACTGTTTAGTTAATGTGTGGACTCAGCTCAGTCATACATAACAAGGTTATACCATTGTTGCTTAAACAAGGAGAACAGAAATGGACGATGTCTAGAGCTGTTCTAGCTTGCTGAAAGACAATAGCTCTTGAAGTGACTTTGCAGTGTATAATGGACTGCTAAAACAAGTTTAAAGAGCACCAAAGAATATGGAGGGACTTCGAATAATTATATGAAATTGAAAGCATGTATGGGATAAGAGAGAAGGTCCTCTCATGGATCACTAACTGATTAAAACACAGGGAAAAAAGTGTTAGAATAAATGGTCAGTTTTTGCAGTGGAAAAAGGTAAATAGCACTGTCTCCCAGAGACCTGTACTCGTACTGGTGCTGTTCAGCATATTCACAAATGATCTGGAAAAAAGGATGAACAGTGAGTCGCAAAGTTTGCTGATGATACATAATTACTCAAAATAGTTTGGTCCAAAGCTGCCTGAAAAGAGTTAGAAAGGGATTTTAAAAAACTGAGTAACTGGACAACAGAACAGCAGATGAAATTCATTGTTGATAAATGCAAAGTAATGCATATCGAAAAACACAATCCCAGCAATATATACAAAATGATGAGGTCTAAATTAACTATTACCACTCAAAAAGAGAACTGAGAGTCCTTGTAGATAGTTTTCTGACAATATCCGCTCAATATGCAGTGGCAGTCAAAAAAACTAACAGAATGTTAGGAACCATTAGGAAGGGGATAAATGAGACAGAATATATCATTTTGCTGCTATATAAATCCATGGTATGCCCACACCCACACTTTGAATACTGCATGCAGTTCTTGTCCCCGCATCTCAAAAAAGATATATTAGAAATGGAAAAGGTACAGAAATGGTCAACAAAAATGATTAAGGGTATGGGACAGCTTCTATATGAGGAGAGATTAAAAAGACTAGGACTATTCATCTTGGAAAAGAGATGACTAAGCAGGGGATATGAGAGAAGTCTATAAAATCGTGAATGGTGTAGAGAGAGTGAATAAGGAAGTGTTATTTACCCCTTCACATAACACAAGAATCAGGAGTCACCTGATGAAATTAATAGGCAGCAGGTTTAAAACAAACTAAAGAAAGTACTTCTTCACACAACACACAGTCAATTTGTGTAACCTGTTGCCAGGAGATTTTGGCAAAATTATAATTAGATTAAAAATGAATTAGATAAATTCATGGAGGATAGGTTCATCAATGGCTATTATCCAAGATGGTTAGGGATACAACTCCATGCTCTGGCTGTCCTTAAGCTTTCTATTGCCAGATGCTAGGAGTGGACAACAGGGGATGTACCACTTGATAATTCTCCTGTTCTTTTCATTCCCTTTGAACCATCTGGGATTGACCATGGTCAGAAGTCAAGATAATGGGCTAGATGGACCATCGGTCTGACCCAGGATAGCCATTCTTTTCTTCTTAATCTGGATATTTCAGCAGCTAACAGAGTATTTACTGGGAAAATGAAACTTGAGGAAGCATAACTGCAAAATTGGCCAAGGGATGCCCCACAGAGAGGCCCATGGAATGTTACTTATGGAGGTAAGTTGCTGACTAAAGCAAACCAGCTGGTGTTAAAAGTATGTCCCAAGGTGGATGTACCAATTATATGGGTTAACTTGTTTTACACAAGCTGGTGTGAGAAAATTTGTTGCACAAAGAAATTGGAAAGTTGAAGTCTTAGTTGCAAGAACTCAAAAACCAATGTATCTTCCCTGGTAGAATAGTGAGAAAGACAACTCTCATTTTGGTTTAACATTTTGAATCTTTAGAAGATTTGTAGGTAATCATCTGATTAGTCCATACCATTACTTCCAAGAAGAAGAAACAAGTTGCACAACCCAGCAGAAAAAGGATAAAATGGCATATCCCCTCCAGAATATCACTTTCTGAAAGCTGAACACCAATGGAAGAGAGAAGACTGAAGTCTTGGGCTGGCCACTTAGAAGTTTTCCTTGTTTACATCAAGTACTTTTCTTGGATTGTCTCTTTCTATTTTTGTGCATTTTGCTCGTCCACAGCATGATGCACCATAGTGGCTCAGCAAAAAGAGAACTTATAATGAATCATGGAAGACTGTCTCAGAGTCTGGCCCAGAAGCCTTGCAGGAAAATGGCGGAATGAGCACCTAAATTACAGCTCCCATGAAGCATCATGGTGGCATTTCCAAATTTAAATTTTCAGTTTTAATTCAAGATTTAATTCAATTTTTTCCTGGGGGTTTGCCAAGAATATACAGCTCTTGATTTTTTGCTATAAAGTTGATTTTTCCCCCATTGGATTTTTACTTATTTATTTATTTGTCTATTTATTTTATTATTTTACTATTTCAGCCATCTTATATATGAATAGTATAATTACCATTCAAGTCAGGTAATGAAATATTTAATGCAGTAGTCTGACAACTCATGACATACTGAACATTATTGTAAGAGTAGTATGTTTGTGGCAACTTCATATGTATGGTTATAAAGCTCTGCTATGTAATATTCCCAAATATGTGTCTCATGGCTTGAGGCAGATCTAAGTAAAATGCTCCAAAATCAGAGAGGTAGTTCACACCTCACTAAGGCATGCATAAAACAACCCAGCTATTACAGGTACAATGGACCAGTCTAAGCATCAATAAGAGGACACTCATTTGACTCAAGTGGAGGAGCCATTTTGGAGATTTTCTGTCACCTGACCCCAGGGGGTGGTGAAGGAACATGTTAAAAGTTGCTCTCTCTCTCTTCTTTCCACTTCCATCTACAAAACAACATCAAACAACTGGAGAACTCCAGGGAGAGGGCCTGGGTGAAGGTCAGTCAGCCTGTGGTGAGCATTGTCTAACTTTGTAAAGTTACTGAAAGTGTTAAGCTTAATTTAGAATGTGGTTTGCTTTTGTTTCAGCCTGATCAAATCTGATTTATATTCCTTTGGTTTATAATAATTTAAAATATTTTGGTAATTAATAAACTTTTTTGTTTGTTTATCTAAAGCAGTGCATTTGGTGAAAGGTGTGTCAGAGACTCTATTTGAAGTGACAAAGCTGGTGCATATCAATTTCTTTGATAAATTGGTGAACCAATGAGCTTGCCTTTTTCAGTACGCAGCTCTGAACATTGCAAGACAGAAGTTTCTAAAGTTGTATCTGGGACTGGGGATGTTTACTGGGGTCATTCTATTGCATAATCCCATGAGTGGCTGATCAGAATTAATCACTCACTAAGATAAGGGCCACTTACTTCCAGGAGGTTCCACATGTGCTGACCCAGGGGTGCAGTGCAAGATGAGCTCCAGGAGTGAGGGACTGGGATGACACAGCGATATACCACTCCAGATTGCAGAGGAAAATATAATAGCAGGTTAGACAAACATCTGCCAGGGTTGGTCTAGATAATACTTGTTCCTGCCTTTAGCGCAGGGGATTGGATTAGGTTACCTCTCGAGGTCCTTACACCCCTACATTTCTGTTTCTAAATTAAACATTTCCATGTCAAAATTAACCTGTGCTCTCTTCAATATAGAACTCTCAGATGGAGTATATAGATTTCACAAGCAGCATCATTTTATCCCTTTAGGTTTTGCTTTGTTTTTTCTGGATAAGACTCTTTTATTGTATGGTCAAACTGTTATTTTGCTTGTTTTACACATAAAATATTTCAAATACTATGTACAAGGCATCCTTATCTGAAATATAATTTCGGAACTCAGTCATATACTAACAACATTGTGTAAAATATTTATGTGGAGCTCATGCTAACAATATCATGAAATGTCACACAGCACAACTCTGATCTTAAACTATAATCCTATTTAACAATTCACTGTTACCTTACAGTAAAATCCACCTGATATATAAATGCCATTACATGAGGATTTCTCTTCAGAACACTATGGAAACTATAAAGGCTGAAAGGTTGCTATTTTTCACCTTCGAATTCTTGGCCTCTGGAACAACAAAGATCATGGGAACCATTAAAATGCTGACGGCTTTTGAGGGAGGAGCCAGACTAACAGTATATTCTGCTCACTTGCACATAAACTGGAATTGCCACAACAGCAAAGTTAAAAAAGGCAGCTAAAAAGAAAGGAAAAAGGTCAAAGAAAGAAGCCATTACAGAGGTATTACCATTGGATAAAAAGCAAAAAGGTAGACCCAGAAATAAAGTACACTCACATTCAGGTCTAGACAGTAAGTGGAATCTTCTAAGAGGTACCAAGGGACATAGTAAAAAAAAAAAGAAGAAAGAGAAAGAGAGAAAAGCTGGGAGAACTTATAGAAATAATTCAATTTAACGAGGCAAAACAATCCAATAATTCAATATAATGATGTGTGCTGACATAGCCAGGTGTAATGTATCATATATGGGGAAATTCATAATGATACATCATTTTGCACAACCATTTAAAACTCTTTGAATAAAACGTGAGCAATCCTAATTAATCATAATAATAATCACTAATTAATCATACAGATTTAAATTATTCGGTGTGATACCAGTACAGTGAAAAAACAAAACCCACTCATTCCAGAATGGGCAGTTAACGTTCTTATACTTCTACATCATTTTTAAATTTAAAAGGGGGAGCGGGAAGGAAGACACCAATATGAACCTTTTAAAATGTGTCACAAGTTCACTTCTGAAAGACAGTCAGCTAGATTTGTAAATGCCTGCCCAAAACTTTGTGCAGGAACAAAATTTGATATCACACAATAGGCCTAACTTTGCACATACAAATCAGGATTTTCACTGGCATATCATAATTTGAATTCAGCCAACCTCTAGCATTCAGATCTCTATATCTAGGCACTTTTAAATCTGAAATCCAGTATTTTTAAGGCAACAGTGTGTGGTCAATGATGAGTGCTACACTATAGCAGCTGAGCTTCCTTGGTGGTTTTCTATCCAATCATTCATCAAGTACTAGATCAACCTTGCTTGTTTTACGATAAGACCTTCAAAGATCACAGTCCAAGGTGATATGTTCACAGACTAACTAACACTGGCTGGTGTGCATGCCTTCTGTTTGAACTAATTTTCCATGCAATTACTATCATGAAAGACTATCACAATATGTTCAAAGTCAGATATTATACATAATTAAACGTGAAAGGGATTAAATCCTTTAAAAATTGGAATTGAAAGAGTATTTCTCAATATATATGGCATAGATTTTCTGTTTGCTTTTTGATACTTGCTCTTTCTATTTAATACATGTTACAGTAGAAATTGAGAGCCTGATACTTGAGGACAAATGTAACAGGCCTAAATACAGGATCTGAGACCTAAACTAAAGTAGCAGTCAGGCCCTGTTAATATAAGCAAAGTTAGCTGTGAGCAGAAGTCAGGCCCTGGTACAAAACATACCAGCTTGCAAGTTCACAGACTCTAGTGTTGGGGGGGGTTGGGGCACTGCACTAGGTAAATCAGGTTAATGGAAGGCCAAAAGTGTCGATGAAGTTTTCCTGTGCTAGGCCCTAGCCCCCGTCTCCTTATCCCTTCTCTCACCCCTCCACCCCGTCTTCCCCCCCTTCTCTCATCCTCGGGGTCATGCTGACACCGTTTCGCAACCGTAAGCTAAATTAAATTGGCTTGTACTGGAATTATTTGGGTTTGCTTATCAGTATAAGATACAGTGCAGGTGCTATATGCTGTTTGCAGCTCTAGTGTGTGCTTGCCGCATGATCAAAGTATCCATTGGCTAGCCCTACCCCTGTTAGCCAATCACGGGGCTGGTTGCGAGGCGTGATCAATCAGCCCACCACAAAGCAAAAGCATGTAATGGCTGTAACTGCTTGAAGGAGGGAAAGGGGGGGGATGAGCCCCCTGCTGAAATTAAGTAAGGTATAAATAAAGTTGATGCTTGTTGCTTGGTGTGCAGGATTTGAGACTGACAGTCTCCCTGCTCCATTTCGGATCCTGAAATAAACAGCTTTTGCAAGGATTTCTTCGTCTCGGTGTCTGATTGGGCTGATTGCGCACCGGGCTCGAACCCAAACTGTTGGGGCCTCACTCTGGGTCCTCCAGGACCACCAACACTAGCAAGAACAGGATGGTACTGAAAAAAAATACATTCCTAAGAAACATTAGGTACAAGAAACTCACACAATCATATTCCAGAAGGGTGGTACCAGAACACCCTGATACCAAGTATTGTACAAACACACTCCACAAAGGTAACAGGAACATGCTGACCCCTCTTTTAGATAAGTTCATGATGACCGTATAATGGATAAAGCTGTTTTGATTGAACCAACATGTACAAGGTAAAGGGTGGTAACTAGCCAAGTCAGAGGGGCTACACATAACTTGTTTCTATTAATGTATAAAAGAGTATCTCAGAGGGTATGTCTTTGGCCAGCCTACAATGTAAGATCCCACCATTCACTGAGCTGACATACATGTATTAAGTGTATTTGTAGCACATGTGCTTTGTTGGAAATAAACTTGGCTGGGTTTCTTCGCCAGTGAGTTTGGGTCTTTCTGGCTTTATTGGGCAGTTCAATCAAGGTCTACTACATCCACTATCTATGCAGAGCATCACACTGAAAGAAAGCACACACAGTCAACATTTGACTACATGTCTCTAAAACATTTTGAAATAGCAAGTGAATAACATTTTGAATTTTAGATAATTTCAAGACTTTTTAAAAAAGAAAATCTATTATAATGTATCTTTCTTAATAGGATGAAGCTAGCACTAATGGGTCTTTTGTCTATGTCCCCCAAGTGTACAATATTTTCCTGTAGTGGAGAAGAGATGAGAAATGGAATTCTGTCTCGAACACATCTTTTCCATCTGGCATTCATTGGTAGGAAAGGATGCTGCTAAAATTTCTTATCCAGACACTAGATCAATCTCATCCTCCCAGTTCAGATTCCTATAATTGATGAGTCCTCATTTCACCAATCGCACAGGAAAGAGAGCTCAAGGTCCTGATGTAAAAGCCAGATGAGTAAGCCTTCCACTGACTTTAACAGGCTTTAGTTTGGGTCCTTGAGGAACAGTACTCACCAAAGCCAATGGGTGAAATCCTGGCCTCATTGAATTCAATGATAAAACTCTAATTGATGTCAATAGAGATAAGATTACAACCATGGAGCGGGGAGAGTATTCGCTCTCATGCTCTATCTGGTAAAAGCAGAGAATGGGAAGTTGGCTCCCACCTACATTTACCTCCAGGTAGGAAAGAAGTGCTAAAAATTATATTTATTATAAAAAAAAAATCTGGTTTGGTGTGGCACTTTCCTCATTTTAAACCATTTTGTAACTGTAACAGGCATACTGAAGCACTCACCGTCTTTTGTTGTAAGGGCATATCCAGAATATAATAGGAAATTGAATTACCATAGATTCATGATTTAAAAAAAAATCTAAGCTAGTGAGCCAGAAACTCTTAATTTGAGTTCATGCACTGTGGGCAAAAGCGGAGGAGATAAACTGTGCTGGAGTCAGGGACTGGCAGACAAAATTATACAATCAAAATTGAAAATACAGACAAGTAAATCCCTTCAGTTATAACTGGATTTGACTTAAGAAGAATTTTTCTATAACTGGACAACATATTTAATAGAAATTTTCTAAATATCTCTTAAGGTTGCAAAAAGTTATGTCCTCTGCGAACAAAGGAGAGGCAAACAGAAGGAGTTTGCCTGGGATCTGTCCGAGAGGAGCCCAGGTGAGTGCTACATGAGGGGAGGTGTTTTGTGTGCGAGAGGGGTGAGTATCTGAGAGCCCATTTGTTTGATTGGTGTAAGTTACAGCTGACTGTATGTGTGATTGTGATTGGTGCAGTTACAGAGACTGTTTGACAGCTGACCATGTGTGTGATTGATTGAAAAGTGTGAATTGGGAGTGCTTTTTCCTTGAGGGCCTTAAGTGGTTGATTGAAGAGGAGGCAGTGAGCCGGGGCAACTGCTTTGAGTCAGCAGCCTTATAAGAAGCAGCCAGTTGTAAACTGAGGACAGGCAAACAGAAGGAGTTTGCCGGGGGGGGGTTGTCTTTCAGACTTTGCTGAGCAGTACATACAGCAAAGGAAGAGGCTCTCAAAGGAAAGATATGGAAAAAGAGCTATCTGCTGTTGTCACCTGATCTGGATGTGCTATATTTGTCTTCCTCCCACAGTATAGAGCCAACTGAAACTGTAAAAAGTGCAGGTTGCTTTCCATATTGCAAGAGAAGGTTAAAGGACTAGAGACCCAAATATTAAGCCTGTGTTGCATTAAAGAAAACAAAGTCTTTCTCGATCAAAGACATGATTTGTTACTGTGGGCACAGTGTGAGGAAGATTCAGAGAAGGGGAAACTGAAGAACAGGGGAAAAAATTGGCAGCATGTAACCCCCTGAAGAAAAAGAACCTGTATGTCCACCATGCAGATAGAGGTAAGAAATCATTTTCAGGCTCTCTGCACAGATACTACGGCAAAGAACGATTTGGAAAACTCATCTGAGGAAATGGATCAGAAGGAAACCCTGTTGATCAGAAGGCAAGGGATGCACTGTCCTAAGGATGGGACCACCACTCCCAAGAGGAAAAGAAGAGTGATGGTGGTCAGAGACTCCTTCCTAAGGGGGACAGAATCATCCATCTGCCATCCGGACCAAGAAACTAGAGAAGTTTGCTGCTTGCCTGGAACTAGGATTCAGGATGTGATGGAGAGACTGCTGAGACTTATCAAGCCCTCAGACCGCTATCGCTTCCTACTTCTCCACATGGGCACAACTAACACTGCCAAGAATGGTCTTGAGTGGATAATTATGGACAATGTGGCTCTGGGAAAAAGGGTAAATGAGTTTGAAGCGCAACTGGTGTTCTCACCCATCCTACCTGTTGAAGCAAAGGTCCAAGTAGGGACCGTCACATTGCAGAAGTAAATGTGTGGTTACGCAGGTGGTGTCGGAGAGAGGGATTTGGATTCTTCCATCATTGGATGTTTTTCCAGGAAGAAGGATCCCTAGGAAGAGACAGGATTCACCTAACAAAGAGAGGGAAGAGTATCTTCGCAGACAGGTTGGCTAACCTAGTGAGGAGAGCTTTAAACTAGGTCCGATGGGGGATGGAGACCTAAGTCCAAAGGTAAGTGGGACACCACAAAGAACCAGAAGGAAGAGGGTGCAACAGGACAGGTCTCCTGATTTATACTGAGAAAGTAGGGCAATCAGCTAGTTATCTCAAGTGCCTATACACAAACTCAAGAAGCCTGGGAAACAAGCAGGAGGAATTAGAAGTCCTGGCACAGTGAAGAAACTATGACATGACTGGAATAACTGAGACTTTGTGGAGTAACTCACACAATTGGAGCACTGTCATGGATGGGTATAAACTGTTCAGGAAGTCAGGCAGAGGCAAAAGGGTGAAGGAGTTGCACTGTATGTAACAGAGAACTATGATTGCTCTCAGCTCCAGTATGAAACTGGATATAAGCCAGTTGAGAGTCTCCGGGTTAAGCTTAGAAGCAAGACCAATAAGGGTGACTTCATGGTGGGTGTCTGTTATAGACACCAGACAAGGAGGACGAGGTAGATGGGCCTTTCTTCAGTCAACTAGGGAAAGTTTCCAGTTCACTGGGCCTGATTCTCATGTGGGACTTCAATCACCCTGACATCTTCTGGAAGAGCAATACAGCAGAGCACAAACAATCCAAGAAGTTTTTGGATAGTGTTGTGGACAACTTCCTGGTGAAAATACTGGAGGAACCAACTAGGGGCCGTGCTCCTCTTGACCTGCTGCTCACAAACAGGGAAGATTTGGTAGGGGAAGTAGAAGTGGGTGGCAACCTAGGAAGCAGTGACCATGAGGTGGTCGAGTTCAGGATCCTGACAAAAGGAAGAAAGGAGAACAGGTGGATATGGACCATGGAATTCAGAAAAGCAGACTTTGATTCCCTCAGGGAGTGATGGGCAGGATGCCCTGGGAGACTAATATGAGGGGGAAAGGAATACAAAAGAGCTGGATGTATTTTAAAGAAACCTTACTGAGGGCACAGGAGCAAACTATCCCAATGTTTAGAAAGAATAGCAAATATGATAGGTGCTCAGCTTGGCTTAACAAAGAAGTCTTTTGTTTACTTAAACACAAAAAAGAAGCTTACAAGAAGTGGAAACTTGGTCAGATGACTGGGAGGATTATAAAAATACTCTTCAAATATGCAGGAATGAAATCAGGAAGGACAAAGTGCAATTGGATTTGCAGCTATCAAGGGACATGAAGAGGAACAAGAAGGGTTTCTAAAGGTATGTTAGCAACAAAAGGAAGATTAGAGAAAGTGTGGTCCCCTTACAGAATGGGGAAGACAACCTAGTGACAGAGGTTGTGGAGAAAGCTGAGGTACTCAATGCCTTTTTTGCCTCTGTCTTCACAGACAAGGTCAGCTCCCAGACTACTGCACTGGGCAGCACAGAATGGGGAGGAGGTGAACATCCCGCAGTGTTGAAGGAACAAGTCCAAGACTATTTAGAAAGACTGGACATACACAAGTCCATGGGGCCAGATGCAGTGCAACCGAGGGTGCTGAGGGAGTTAGCTGATGTGATTTCAGAGCCATTGGCTATTAACTTTGAAAGCTTGTGGCAATTGGGGGAGGTCCTTAATAGTTGAAAAAAAGCAAGTATAGTGCCTATCTTCAAGAAAGGGAAGAAAGAGGATCCAGGGAACCACAGACCAGTCAGCCTCACCTCAATCATGGAGCAGGTCCTCAAGTAATCCATTTTAAGGCACTTGGAAGAGAGGAAGGTATCAGGAAAAGTCAGCGTGGATTCACCAAGGGCAAGTCATGCCTGACCAACCTGATTGCTTTCTATGAAGAAGTGACTGGCTATGTGGATGTGGGGAAAGCAGTGGACGTGTTATACCTTGACTTTAATAAAACTTTTGATACGGTCTCCCACAGTATTCTTATCAGTAAGTTAGATTGGATGAATCTAGTAGGTTGGATGAATGGACTATAAAATGGGTAGAGAACTGGCTAGATCATAGGGCTCAACAAGTAGTGATCAATGGATCCATGTCTAGGCAGCTGGTCACAAGCGGAGTGCCCCAATGGTCAGTCCTGGGACCGGTTTTATTCAACATCTTCATTAATGATTGAGAGGATGGGGTAGTTTGAACCCTCAGCAAGTTTGCAGATGTCACTAAGCTGGGGGAGTGGTAGATTCCCTGTAAGGTAGGGATAGGATAAAGAAGGACCTAAAGAAATTGGAGGACTGGGTCAAAAGAAATCTGATGAGGACACAAGGAAAAGTGCAGAGTCCTGCACTTAGAACGGAAGAATCCCATGCACAGTTGCAGACTGGGGATCGACGAGGTAGGCAGCAGTTCTGCAGAAAAGGACCTGGCAGTTACAGTGGATAAGAAACTGGATATGAGTCAGCAGTGTGCCCTGGTTGCCAAGGCTAATAGCATATTGGACTGTATTAGTAAAAGCATTACCAGCAGATCGTTGGAAGTGATTATTCACCTCTATTCGGCTTTGATGAGGCCACTTTTGGAGTATTGTGTCAAGTTTTGGGCCCCCCACTACAAAAAGGATGTGGAGAAGTTGGAGAGAAGTTGATAGCAGGATGACTATGAGCCGCCAATGTGATATGGCTGTTAA
>ML675618.1:26414927-26482862 GCA_007922155.1 Mesoclemmys tuberculata | reverse complement strand
TTGGTCCCTTCTGACCTATGAGTCTATGAGTCTATGAGTCTATTATTCACCTCTATTCGGCTTTGATGAGGCCACTTTTGGAGTATTGTGTCCAGTTTTGGGCCCCCCACTACAAAAAGGATGTGGAGAAGTTGGAGAGAGTCCAGCGGAGGGCAACAAAAATGATTAGGGTGCTGGAGCACAAGACTTATGAGGAGAGACTGAGGGAACTAGGCTCGTTTAGTCTGCAGAAGAGAAGAACGAGGGGAGATTTGACAGCAGCTTTTAACTACCTGAAAGGAGGTTCAATGGAGGATGGAGCTAGGCTGTTCTCAGTGGTGGCAGATGATGGAACAAGTAGGAATGGTCTCAAGTTGCAGTGGGGAAATGTAGGTTGGCCATTAGGAAAAAGTTTTTCACTAGGAGGGTGGTGAAGCACTGGAATGGGTTACCTAGGGAGGTGGTGGAATCTCCATCTTTAGAGGTTTTTAAACTGCAGCTTGACAAAACCCTTGCTGGGATTATTTAGCTGAGCTTAGTCCTCTCTTTAAGCAGGAGGCTGGACTACATGACCTCCTGGGGTCACTTCCAACTCTAACATTTTGTGATTCTACATTAATAACTAATCAGGTGCCAAGTGTGCTTTTCCCCTTTGCCCTATTATTCATTACATGAAAGTATGCCTGTTTTTTGAAGTACTGCCAGACCAGCACCATTGCTATCATAGTGTGCAATTTATGAGAACTATAGAGCACATTTCTGCAATCATTTAAGTCAACACAATATTTTAATTACAAAATCACCAAAAAATTGATGCAATATATTTTGGACAATGTGTTTAATCAGATAATTTTTTCAGTATTAGGACTACCATTTAAAAGACAAAAATTTCTTTCAGTTACCATAGTATCTGAGATACTGCAGTTATTTCCTATACCACTGTGTGTTAACCACTGATTTATTTTATGTTGGCTGCTGTATATTATCACCATCCCTACTGTGAAGTATAAATGCACAGAACACCCAAGAAAGGAAGTTTGACATTCGAATTACTGCACATAAAGATGAGAAAACCCCTGTTTAAAATCAATTAGCCAACAGCAGTGACTGTAAACAATTTAAACTTATAAAGGTTAGATTCACAAAAGGATTTAGGCGCCTAACTCCCAGTATAAGGCCTCTCTGAGATTCACAAAGCCCTCCCTACTCACCACATCTTGGAACTACCTAAACTCATTTGTCACTACATTTTTTTCAGTGAAAAAATGCCCCCTTCTTTTTTCCCTGTCAGCATATTCATAGCAATCTGACACCAGGTGTCCAGATGCCTAAATCCCAGAATAATGAAGTAGAGTGAGGGGGGATTTGATAGTGGCCTTCAACTACCTGAAGGGATGTTCTAGGGAGAATAGAGCTAGGCTATTCTCAGTGGTGACAGTTGACAGAACAAGGAACGAAGGTCTCAATTTGCAGTAGGGGAGATCTAGCTTGGACATTAGGAAAAACTTTTTCACTGGGCAAGTGGTGAAGCACTGGAATGGATTACCTAGGGAGGTAGTGGAATCTCCATCTTTAGAGATATTTAAGGCCCTGCTTGATAAAGGCCTGACTGGGATGATTTAGTTGGGGTTGGTCCTACTTTAAGCAGGGGGTTGGATTAGTGTCCCCCGGAGGTCCCTTCCAACTCTAATATTTTTTGATTCTAATGCATATCAAGGAGAAGGTGTTCCTCTACCTAACGTGCCTTCTTATGCAGAACATGTTTGAGGGAAGAGAAGAAGGAGCAACTCCATCATAATTTTAAGCCCACTGGGTACAATATTCACCTGTGAAGTCAGCGACCCCCACTTCAAGTTCTCTCTCCACCTGAGGGATAGCAGGCATTTGAACTGGGATCTGCTATCACGCATGTGAATGCTCTAATCATTGAACTACAGTATATTCTAATGCTAGGCTCCCTCAGTTTCTCCTGCTGACACAGCTGCACTGTGGAAAAATGATTTTGCTAAGGCCTCGTCTACCCTACTTAGGTTGGGGGAAGCTGCCTTATTTGACCAAATAATGTATGCGTCTACCTAACAGGTCCCTTTTGCTTACCTAACTCGCCTGTTATGTCGACTTAATTACTCCGCCTCCACCATAGGTGTACTGCTTAATTCAAGGTTGATGGATCAACAAAAAGGAAATGTGGATGCAATTTTGTGTAAGTCAATTGATTTGGCCTCCAGCAGGTATCCCACAATACTACACTGTAACCGCTCTGCAGATTGTTTTCAACTCCACTTGCACAGCAGCCAGGTACACAGGAAGCAGTCCCTCCCTTATTAAAGCCCCAGGAACCTTTAAATTCTCATTTCCCATTTGATCAGCATGGAGAGCTCGGCAGCCCAGTTGATCATGATGATTCATTGCCCCAAATGTGCTCCAGCCAGGAATACACAGGAGTTGATGGATCTTTTCAGTCTGTGGGGAGATGAGTCTGTGCAGGAACAGCTTCAATCTAGCCATAGAAAGATAGACATCTACAAAAATATCTCACAGAGCAGGGGAGAGAAGGGCTACACCAGGGAAAAGCAGCAGTGCTCCTTAAAGATCAAAGAACTTCAGCAGGAGTACAGAACACAAGGAAGATGAATAGTTAATCTGGTTCTGCACCACAAATATGTGTTATTTTTTCCACCGTGGTAGGACAAGTTGCAGCACAAGGCCCTTTGCAGAACAAGGCCATACTCACCATGTCTGGAACAGCAAACCAGTTCATTGAATAGCTCAGGATATTGATTATGTTCCTGGTTTCACTTCACTGTAATAAGAGGAGTGATTTTTAAATAGTTACTTTGTACTAGACCCAATGGTTACTTTGTGCTTTGGATGGCTTACAATGGAAAGCTTAGGCTTCGGTACAGCAGAGAGACTTTTTCATATTAGAAGAAGGAAAAAGCGAATGAATGATGACATGTTTAATGAGATAATGAACTCCTCTGGAACAGCTGACATGGAGCTAAGAACCTGGAGGATTTTATTGACCAATCAGACATGTTGAGATGACTTCAAGAAAACCAGCTACAGGCTAAACTCCCTCTTCAGTCTCTGCAGAATGTCCGGCAAACATAGCCCTATTCCCAATCCCTCTCCCCCAAACATTCCAGGAGTTGGAGCAGAGGGGAAAATGCAATATCCCTTCCACTCAACACCAAGGAAGCATACTAAGAACAAAAAGCCATTCAAAGACCTTTGATGGACAAGACTTCTGTGCTTTCACAGACAAACTGACTTGGTTTCTCACCTTCCAATTGTATCACACCATTTGCCCAAGGTTAAATTATTATCCTGGTCTTTCAGTTTCTTTTATGTTTGTGCAATAAGAGTCAATGTTTTGGTAAAGAACTATTCTTTATTTATTCCAAGCATGGTAGGTTGAGGGGGAGGCAGGACAGGAGGTGCAGGGAAACTGATGCAACAGAGGGGAAGGCACAATGCAGATAAGTGGCACACATTACTGTGACTCATTACTGAAATGGATTTTAAAAGCCTCCAGGAGAAATACAGTTCCTTGCTGGGCTCTTCTTATTGCCTTGGATATTAATATCACAGATATTATGGAGGACACAGCAGGCAGCAATAACAATGGGGATATTGCTTTCACTGAGATCTAACTTAGCAAGTAAATTGCATCAGCAACCCTTTAAACATCCAAAGGCACAGTCCACCATAATTTGCCTATTGCTATCTGCTCCTTATTGTGGTCCAGGTGGCCAGTGTACAGCTTCATGAGCCATGGTAGGCTGGGTCTCCCAGGAGTAATATTGGCATTTCAACATCATCAGTGGTTATTTTGCAAACTGGAATGAAAGTCCCTGATAGCAGTTTTCTAAACAGACCTGTGTTCCTAAAGATACATGCATCATGAGCCTTTCCTGACGATCCTACACTGATGTCAGTGAAATGCCCCCTGAGATCCGCTAGCACTTGCAACACCATTGAAAAGTATCACTTTCAGTTTATGTACTTTTAGGCAAGATTGTCTAATGCCAAGATAGGAATACACGTACCATATATCGCCACCACAGTTAGGGGAGCCCATCATGACAAAATCATCCATTATATTCTGCACATTTCCCAGAATCACTACCCTTAGAAGAAGTCAACTAATTGCCCTGCACACTTGGATCACAAGAGGTCCCATGGTGAATTTACCAACTCCTAATTGATTTCCAACTGACCTGTAGCAGTCTGATGTTGGAAAGCTTCAACAGAGTGATCACCACTCACTCCTCCACTGTCAAAGCAGCTCTTATTTTCATATTTTAGTGTTGCTGCACATCAGGGCTGGGGAAATTTCTGCACAAAGTGACCTTCTGCATTCTAAACTGCATTACAATGCAATCCTGCCAGTCAGTGCTTCTTTCCCAGGACCAGAAATGGTGCTCCACTGTGTTAAGCTGCTGTGGGATAGCTACCCAAGGTGCACTGCTCTCTGCATTGATGCAAGCACTGCTAGCGAGGACAGACTCCATCAACAAAATGAGCGTGGTGTGAACCCACCTGACCAACTTAATTACTGTGCTGACTGGTTGTTGACCTAAATTAAGTTGACAACTTTGTAGTGAAGTCATGCACTAAGTCATGGAAACAGGAGTCTTGTGTCCCATACTGCTCATATGAGAGCCCTAATCACCAAGCTACAGAGTCAGTCTCATGCTCTGTTCTCTCTCTTGCCCAAAGATTCTTGCATCCACCATAGAACAGCCTCAACAGGAGAGACAGAGGGAGCCTCACATTAGACTATCCCAAAGCCCAGTGGTTACAGGACTCTTCTGAAAGATGGTACATCCCAGTTTAACTCCCTTCTCCCATTCAGTTTGATGGGAGATTTAAACAGGGGGTCTCCTACATCCCAAGTGAGTACTCTAGCTCTAAAAGTTATGAGATAGATCTGTCTGCCCCCAGCTTCTTCAAAAAATGGCATAAGCACCTAATGCTAAGAGAGGGTTAGCAGCAGAAACTCTCAAACAGAGGGACGTGGCTGCCTGAAGTTCAGGTTTATCTCAGAATGGCATGGGGCTTAATAGACACGACTCAGCTTGACACCTTCCTTGTCTATCATAGGCAAGAAGTTGCCTAGCATGCTGAATTTTGTGAATCCCATTCGTTCTGTGGTGAATCCCTCATCCCTTTTATTGTTTAGGAAGCCAAGACACCTGACCCAAGCTGTGTGAATCCCAGGCACCTAAATTTCTTTGTGACTCTTACACTTACATGTTTCTATTGTCTGTGGAATGGAGAACAGATCTGTATAATTTCCAGACTGAAAATAGGATAGTTGTCTAGTGAAAAGGAATAGCCATGGAAAGTGGATGTGTATTTTAAGTCCTGCAGGTACACAATGGGCTTTAATGTGGATTGCAGTCCTCTGCAAAGAAGAGTGAAACAGTCACATCTGATAGTTAAGAAAAGAACAGATTATGACTGGGTCACTGAAACAAGTACGATTAGTAATTTGATCAATTACCAGTTACAGCTGAATAAATTCTCAAGTCAGTTCACAAACTTGCTGGGCTTACTGCTACACAACTGTAGCTTTCATACAATTTAATAGGTCTTTATTTTGTCCCTTCTTATTAACAGACCCCTTTGTTCATTCCAGATACTGATTTGCTCGTTGTTGCCAAATGCTAATGAATCAATGATGCTATCTTTATTGTCACTACAGCTGAGTTCATTGAGCTATGGTAATTTAACAATAATACAACATCACCCTCAGTTCAGGAAGGCCACAGAAACCAATGTGGGAAGAACATAAGTATTTATTAAATTCGATCTCTCAAAAAGGTATAATCCATTTTACGTTACAAGAATAATTGCAAAAACGTTCAGAGATAGATAGATAGATAGATAGCCTCTAAAAAACCTCTTTACTTTATCATTCTTATGATAAACATACTAATACAAAGAAAATGGATTAATATCCTGAATCTTCAGACCTGCGGAAAGGAAGAAACTAAAATTACTCATTTGGCATTACAGGAATAATCTTTTTTCCATTCTGATCTGCAGCTGTATCTATGCACAAATAGATACCCTGTGGAGTAACAGGATAATTATATTTTAACACTCCTGCAGTCCTGAGGGTGTTTAAAAGAATGATAGACATTCTTTATAATATAGAAATGGCAATTCTATTTTACGTTAATTCTTAATAAATAGCTTCTGTTAAGTCATAGCCGAAAGCCACATATGAACTCGTCATCATAAAACCAGGCAGTCTTTTCTCACAATATTAAATTGGAAGTAATAATAGAAAAAAATATATTGAGTGAGATCCTCACCTTCTGTAAATCAGAATGCTTCCATTGACTTTAATACAGTTATGCTTATATATATCAGAAGAGGATAAATAAGACACAAACAATCCTGCATCTTGGCAGAGGGTTAGGCTAGGTGACCCGCATAGTCCTTTCTAGCCCTTTAAGTCTAGGATTTTTCCCAGAACTTTAGAACTCAAATAAGCAATGGTTTATGCTGCAAATCAGCAAAATACTTATGTATGTGCTTTACTTCAGTGGGATTTAGGCACATTCTTAAATATTTTGATGAATCAGGGCCTTAATGGTTAATAGAGACTTTAATGTTAGTGGAGAGGATCATATGATAGTAATCAAAACTAAAACAACATGATTGCAACATAGTGACATATGTAAGATATATGTATTGTACCATAAATATTTTACCTATATTCATTTGAATGTGAACATTTAGCATCTGGAACCTACCTTTATTCACCTGAATTTTCCTTATTCATAAGAATAGACCCAGTGTACTCAATGACAGGTAAGGGCTGCAGGAATGGATGGTAGTCTTTTGGAATGCATGGAATTTACAAAGCAATCTTTCCTCTTGGTGTTTGCTTCCAATCCAGAAGAAAAAAAATCTTTTATGTTATGTATTAGTCTTTTCTAATAAACTTAAAATGTTAAAAGGAAGTATGACCTTTAAAGAAAATTGAGCACATCAGATGAAAAACTGAGAAATCACTGAAAGCATGTTTCAGAAAATTAAACTGTAGTCCCATAGAAAAATAATATGTAATCATTTAATTAAATACTTATAATGCATACTCATGAGAAGGCCAAATTATTAACATTGCACAGGCAATCATAATTTTGGCACTCATTGATTCTCCTGCCCAGAAGGACAATTATGATCACCTAGCAATAGAATAGCAATTTCCAAAATAATTCCCAGAGCATATTGTGACTGTATGCAGAACCCCCGTGGTACCGTCCGGTAGCTGGGATGCCACTGACCCTCTGTCTGGCCAGCTTGGACTTCCTTTCACACTATGATGCTGTGAAAAGCCACAAACCTCTGACAGGTATTGCACTTACACAGTGCATGGGCAACGTCAATGTCAAAGGTAATGCCTTCTTAGCTGGTACAAGAAGTTTATTAAATAGAGGCTGGTCAACCTTCCCTGCTTGGGACTTTTCAGGTGTTCAGCTGAATGGGAGTGGAGCCAAGTGATGATGTCGCGGTCTCTTTTTTACAGACTGTTTCAGCATGTGATGTGGTGGCTGCTTCACATAGGTCAAGCAACCCCATTGCAAATATACTACCTACAGCAAAAAGACTTCACTGTAAACAAGTCCAGTTAGGATCCTGTTCAATGGTTGAGAGATACCCATTAATGCTGTCTGGCAACTCCATTGTTGTGCCTGAAAGGCTATTAGTGGGAGTTTTTCACCTTGCAACATATTCTAGTAGCATTTACAACAATATTTTGTAACTTCACATACTATGGTAACACACACAGTCCAACAGGATATTCATGTTTAGCAGATCAAGAGTTTTAAAATAATATTAAACAACGCATACTTTACACAGAACATATCATAATTACATGACATTGGTGAATATGGAGCTTTTGGGGTGCTGTTTTCAGACAAAGGGTGTCACACATAACTTTTAGGGAAAAAAATCTAGTCAACTTAAAAATTAACAGTAATGGGGAAACCACCAGAACCCTTGGTAAATTGTTCCAATCGTTAATTACCCTCTCTGTTAAAAATTTACATATTTAGCCATATTAAAACACTTATTGTTTGCTTGCACCCAGTGATCTACATAAATCTGTATTAGTGACTTGTCCTACTTATTATTTACCATTCCCTAAATGTTTGTATCATCTGCAAACTTTATTAAATTATGGTCTGTTTTTCTTTCAGGTCTTTGGTAAAAATGAAAAATAATGTAGGGCCAAGAACAGAACCTTGCAGGACCCCACTAGAAACATATCCCTTAGCGTTGATTCCCCATTTACAATTACAGTTAACAAATTAAGCATTTATGGTTAACCTGTCAGTGTTAAATTCATTTAATGGGTGCCATGTTAATTTTATATCATTCTAGCTTTTTAATCAAAATGTCATCCTGTACCAAGTCAAATGCCTTACAGAAGTCAAAGTATATGACATCACCACTATTACTTTTGTCAGTCAAACAGGTAAACTCATAAAAATGTCAAATTAGTTTGAAAGGATTTATATTCCTAGACCCCTGTAGATTGGCATTAATAATCAAATCCTGTCTCAGCCACTCCATTATCTTGATTTCAGACTAAGAGGCCTATAAATACCTGGGTCATCCCATTTATCCTTTTTAAATACTGGCACAATATTAGCTTTCTTCCAGTCTTCTGAAACTTCCCAGTTTTCCAAAACATATTGAAAATGAACATTAATGGACCAGTTAATTCCTCAGCCAGCTCTTTTAAAACTTGGATGTAAGTTATTTAGACCAGCAGATTTAAAAATGTCTCACTTTAGTAGATGTTGTTTAAAATCCTCCTAAGACTACTCAAATATATAGCGTTAATAGAATCATATGATGATATCTGTTTTTCCCCAAATATAGAACAGAAATATTTATTGAACATTTGTGCCTTTTCTGCATTATTTTTGATAATTCTACCATTTTCATCATGATGTGAAGCAAGGAGCAGTCCATAAATTACATAACATATTAAGGCGTGGTTAGGTCTTTAATTTTTATGTTTGTTTCAGTGTTACCAGGGGAGAGTGAGTCTTGAAAATCATCAAAAAAAAAAAAAAAGGTATCCATAATTTATATACAGCCCCATATACCATTTTCAGGATTCTTTTGTTCCTAAAGAGCACTGTCTTATTGTTCGTATCTCTGTTGGTCATAGATTTCTCCTTATCAATTTTCTACAGTTCCCAGATTCTCTGTTACATTCATTACTATAAATTTCTATTTTCTTCCTTTTGCTATTATTTATTTATTTATTTATTTATTTTCTTTTAGAAAAAATATCCAGTCAATATTAAAATTTCAAGTGATAAAAAATCCACAGTAACTCAGAGGAGAGGAACTAAGATGATAAAAATTTTAGAAAACATAAAAGGCTGAAAATAAATGGGCATAAATAGTCTTGAGGAGACTGAGGAGGACATGATGACTGTCTTAAAATAGAAGAATAGGTAATTCTTCAGTAATTCGTCATTAGAGATTTTTAAGAACTAGTTGGACAAACACCTGTCCAGGGATGGTCTAGATAGAAGTAATCCTGCTTCAATGCAGAGAGATGGACAAGATGGCCTAGATGTCCCTTCCAGCACTACATTTCTATGATTTTAACCCTTGGCAAATTGTTGCAGTGATTAATTATTCTCACTGTTAAAAGTATGTGTCTTATTTCCAGTTAGAATTTGTCTAGCTTCAGCTTCCAGCAATTGGCTCTTGTTATACCTTTGTGTGATTGATTGAAGAGTTCTCTTATCAAATTTCTGTTCCCTCATGTAGGTATTTATACACTATGATCAAGTCACCCTTTAACCTTCTATTTGATAAGCTCAGTAGAATGATCTCCTTCAACACTAAGGCATGTTCTCCAATCCTTAAGTCATTTTTGTGCTTCATTTCTGAACTCTCCAATTTTTCAATATGCTTCTTAAATGGTGAAACTAGGCTTGTTTAGTTTGCAGAAGAGAAGAATGAGGAGGGATTTGATAGCCACCTATAACTAGGAGGATGGAACTAGGCTGTTCTTAGTGGTAGTAGATGACAGATCAAGGAGCAATGGTCTGAAGTTGCTGTGGGGGACATGTAGGTTGAATATTAGGAAAAACTTTTTCACTAGGAGGGTGGTGAAACATTGGAATGTGTTATCTAGGGAAGTGGTGGAATCTCCATCCTTTGAGGTTTTTAAGGGGAAGCTTGGCAAAGTCCTAACTGGGGTGATTTTTGGGGGGTTGGTCCTGCTTTGAGCAGGAGGTTGAACTAGATGACCTCCTGAGGTCCCTTCCAACCCTAATCTTCTATGATTCTATGGTTCTATGAAACCAGAATTGGACACAGTATTCCAGTAGTGGTTGCATCAGTGTCAAGAAGTAAGGCAATCTCTCCTTCTACTCAATATTCCCCTGTTTATACATGCAAGGATAGCATTAACCCTTTTGATCACAACATCATAGAAGGATCCCATGGTAAGCTGATTATCCACCATGACTCTCAAGTCTGTTTCAGAGTCACTGTTTTCCAGGTTAGAGTTCCCTGTCTTGTACACCTCCCCCATTTTGTAACTATGGCCTATATTTTTGCTCATATATGTATGTATGATATTACAGCTGACTATACTGAAACACATATTGTTGGCTTATGAAGAGTTTAACAAATGATCTAGATCGTTCTGTATCTCCATTATTCTGTATCAACCTGTCTTTATTATTTACCACTCCCTCAATCTTTGCATCCTCTGAAAGTTTATCAGTAATTATTTTATGTTTGTTTCTAACTCAGTGATAACAATGTTAAATAGAGTGTGACTCAAGAATCTTAGATCCCATTCCAGGCTCTGGAGGGGAATATTCTCTAGTGGGCACAAATTTTTCTATCCTTTTTCCCCACATTCCCTATTCCCACTAGTTCCCAATTCCAGTCTCCGTCTCTGGGCTCTTCATCCAATCTCTGGTCCTCCTGACTAACTTTCCCTGGTTCCTTTTCCCAATCACTTTGCCCAGCCAGCCCCATTTCTCCTCCTGGATGCTAGCTCATTACTGGATCTGTCTACCTCCCACCCCACCTTCTTCATCACACATAACTGGTTCTCAGTCCCAGTCTTCTTGCCCATCAAATGCCAGTGTCCCACAGGTTTCTCATTGATGTCAGACCTCACTGGCTCCTGGTTCCTGCCATTGTTTCCCTTTCTTCTCCCAGGCTCAGTCCCCTTGGCCCCTTTGTGCCAGTGTCCTCATCATCCCAGCTCCCATCCTAGTTTCCCTCTCTCCATAGCCAGCCACCATTTCAAGACTTCCTCCAGGCTCTTGTCCAAATTTATAGTCCTTCTCCAGGTCCTTCTCTTATCCCATCTTCATCCAAATCAGGCAGCTTCCTCTTCCTCCTCCTCCTGCTCAGTGCCTGAGTCTAAGGACAGAATATTCAGGGAATTTAGCTACAACGATCTTGAAAATCTCTACTGACCACGTGTAAACTATTTTTGAAAGACTTAAAACATGGATAATTTGGATAGAATTCAACAGGGATGGGAAAAGGGACATCTTTGAAAAAAAAATTGCTCTATCCCTGCCAAATTGCTCCATTGCCTGGGGGTGCTAGAAGCTACCAAAGAAAAAGTCACCAGGATTTAACATGGGCAAGATAATTAATTTTTTTCTAGACTTTTTCTCAGAAACAGATGAACCATTTTGGCTGAAATTTCCCCCAACATTTTCTGCCAGAGGAAGACAAATGCCATGAAGAAGTTTAGGTCAAAAGGTTAAAGTTTCGCAAAGTTATGAGCAACTAAAAACAGAATCTTATAATGTGATGCTCAGGCAACTTCAATAATAGGGAGTGCTACCAATTCTGTCTACAAGAAAATGCCTACTGTAAATACAAACTTGCCATTTACAGCTTTAACAATTTATACATTATTTGAGATAATTCCCCTTTGTAAATATAGGGAATATCACAACTGCTATAAACATGAGCATAATTTCAGGAAAGAAATGGGGGACAGCTCCCTCCCTACTTTCAGTCTTGTTTTGGGGACATCACCAGAATGGAAGGTTTGGTGAGAGAAGGAGTGCTTTGGGGTGAGAGAAAACAGTGTGGAAATTTGGAAGCAGGAGTGAGGGAGGAATGTCTGAAGAAATGTAGAGTTTTAGAGCCTCATTTATAGTAGGGTGTAGAAGGAAACTTATTCAGTTTTTCACCTTCCTCTGTAGCATTGGGCACGACTCACTTACTGGTGAATTCTTTGTACCTTAACGTCTTTAAACCATGATTTGAGGGCTTTAACAGCTCAGTCATAGGTCAGGGGTCTATTGCTGGAATGGATGGGTAGATTCTGTGGCCTTCGTTATGCAGGAGGTCAGATTAGATGATCATGTTGGTCCCTTCTGACCTTAGAGTCTATGAGCCTATGAGATGGGGTCTTGGTTTGTGGTGTGTGGGCTCACAGCACTATGAAAGATTGTGTTCACTAGTAAAGCTACTCCTGTAGCCAGAATACTGTTGCACTAATAGCAAAAGCAGAAAGACAAGTTTTTAAAGGTGCCTATTGCAGTTAACATTATCCTTCTATTTGCAATATCCCCTTTATTTCTCTACACTTATTATAGAGAATATTGCAAATGTTGAGGTAGTTATTTAATTATCTAAGCCAACTGTAAAATGCTTATAACTCTATATAGCTTACAGTTAAGTAGTAGCTTTCATTCCAAAAGATTTAGGAGCACTTTACAGGTGATTTATAGTAATCACTTCACTCTGCACTGACAGGCAGCCACCTTCAAAGGAAAAAAAATGTTGAGTACCGGAAATGAAGAAGAATACTGCCTCTAACTGAATTTGCAGAGTGAATTTAAATAAGTTATGAGATGAAGAACACTGCAAAATGTATTGTGTGAACAGTACTGTATAAAACAATAATATTATTATATCTGATGTAAATTTTCTTTCTGGCAGCAAAAAAAAGAGAATTGGAACTAGAGAGCATGAGATTTAGTTCAATGCAAATATTTTATTTGTACATTCTGAGCCAAAGAGAATATTCTTGCCGATATTAGATAAAAACCATTCTCACCAGGCTCCCTAAATTCACCGTTAATTCTCATATACTATTTCAATATGTTTTCTGAAGTTGAGGAGACCAAGAACCCATTTTTACAACTACACACACATAATTTATCAACACCTGATAACTGCAGGTGTAAATGACCTCTTGGAAGTCTAACTACCTGTTTCTGTAAGTAATTACAATACTGCAATTACAGTCTCAGTTTCATGTAAAGAAGTTTATAGTAATTCTGAATATCAGGGTACAAAACTTTCTGGTCATGTTAGAACCATAGGATTTATAGGTCTCATAATATTCAGCAGAGGCATAAGACAGACTGGATCTGATTAATTTTTACAAACAGGGTTCAAGTCAATTCAATTTGCAAGGAGTAGAATATAGCTGCTTTCAGTGGAACAAGCACATTGTTCCATTAATTCCTTACTTAAAAAAAACCTGCCTCATTTTCCCACTGGGGGTCATTGTTCAGCTGGTTGATAGTTTTTCAGTAGCTAGGGGAGAGAGTTGATAGCCTAATAAATGGAGGAAACACAAATAGATAGGAAGGAAGATAAAGAAGACAGTACTGGGGGAAAACACCTCAGGATGAAGCAAGGATCAGAATGTAAGCAAGAGGGGAATGAAAGGAAGGAGAAACTGGATAAGAAACTGTAGAGCATGGATGAGTTAAGGGAAAGAAGACAAACAGGAGCACAATCAGAAAATGTGGAAATGAGAAAAAAATAAGTTTCTCAAATCAGTGTACTCAACATTAACTGAAAGAAAAATGAGCACACTTTTTTAAAATTATGAGCAGAGGAAGAAAATAAAAAGAAGAGACATAAAAGGAGAATGAAAAAGGATTATGTAAAAGAAATGGAAAAAGAGAATATTTTTAGGCAGTGTAAAGGTATAAACAAGCAGACAGAAAAATGGCTGTAGGACAGGAAGTTACACACACACACACACATCCCAACGGCTAAGTTGCTTGATATTCTTGGTACGCATTTTTTAAAGTGCTGCACCAGTGCAGTAGATAACATTTTTTTTATCAATTAAGTGCTTATCTCTGGACACAGTAAATGGGATAAAATACAGAATTACAAAAATAAAAATATAAAATGGGCACAATGCCTTGAAAAGCCAGATAGCATATCTCTCTGTATTCAATACCCAGAGAAAAAAATGTACCAACCCAAACAGAAAAGGTAAAAAATAAATTTTTTACTAAGCTATTAAGGCTCTGTGACACAAAGGAAGCCCAATAGACATGCTCAGGTTAAGAGTTGGAGGAAAAGGCCCAACCCAAGTCTGATTAATATAGAATCCTGTAATACAGAGAGAGGGCATTTCAATGGACTTAATATGTCCTGCAGGTAACATTGTGTTGGGGGAGGGGATGAGGCACTTGGTCAGTCACTGAGACTCTGAAATACTGTGGAATGCTGTTAAACTTTAAATAATTTTTAGAAGGGTAAAAAGAACAGAGTTTTCAGAGAACCTAGCACTGGTAAAAATTATATAGGAATACTTCTGCAGAAAAGGCTTCTATGCTGAGAGCAATCCAAAGTGACTCCTTATGTTCCAGACTTCTCTCAGGAGTGGAGCCTTACCCTCTTAATAGGGAGGTGCATAAGCTACTAATAAATTCTTCAAAATTCCCACAGGGATTAGTTTTATCTTATTCAGATAGATTTACAGAACTGCCCCTCATCAAAACAAAAAACTTCGGCCAGGAGGCTAAAGTCCACAACAGTTCCCTAGTGAATGATATACTGAACTGCATAAGTACATAGCAGACATCTAGATCCATAACACTTATGGCCCCTACCAGCCTTATAAATGGCTTTGTTTTTTTGGTGCGCGAGGAGGAATCAATGAATAAACAAATGGAAGAAATTGGGTAGATAGGATAGTGTCTTGTGGCAACCCATCTTTCAGACTTCCCTTTCAGCACAGGCATTGAATACTTGTTGTGCCCACAAGCATAGGTGATCAAATACATCCAAAGTTTCTGTATTTTCAGTGATAGCAGCAAGAAAAGAACCTCTTCATCTCCATCGCCAAAAGACATTTTTCAGCCACATTAATCAGAGTCATCTCATTGCCAAAAAGTCACATACTTTAAACCATTGACTTTAACAGAGTTACATCTGATTTACAACAGTTTAAGTGAAAGCAGAATTAGTCCTGAAATGTTAAGGTAATTGTTTCTTTAAGAAATTGATAAAGCATTGCATGTAAGTGTTATTATGCATAAATATCTATGAGAAGTAAAAGAAGGAGCTCCCATATGAAGTTTCATATGCATAACAGCAAATACACAAGCCATCTATATTTATACTCTGCAGTATGATTTTTAGAAGCACTCTGGATTAGTTTTAGTGTCAGCAGATGTCTCAATATTATCAGGACTATCCCAAGATTCGGAGCTTTCTCTTATATATGCAACTATACCCCTAAAAAAAATGTCCCGATTATTCACACTTGCTATCTGGTCACCCTAATTAGCTCAAATCTGCTACCAAAGAAGTGAATGTAAACTCCCAATGGGAGCAGAATCTCATGGTACATGGATTAAAAATTAAAATAAAAATAATCCAGAAATCTGAGGAACAACAACACAAAAAAACCAAATCTATAATCTGCACCAATTGTGTGACTTTGAATATCCTGTCCCTTTTTTTTCTTTTTTACCATATTGCTCAATTCTTTCTCTCTACAGAACCAAATCTGGGTATTTAAAAAGAAAATCAAATATGAATACAATGTCCAGTGTGAGAGAGTAAAGCAAGGTTTCATTTTTAAAGTTAGTCATTCAACAACATTCCAATGTGAGTCCGAGATAGTAACAGTTCGTCTAATAGCATGTATGGGGGCACATAAAACCAAATCTGGCAGCCTAACACTCACTGAAAAGTAATCTTCCAGTCCTGGTCTTCCTCCTGCTTCCTATCAAACTACTGTGACAAGAATCCCAAAGATGAATGTCTAGCTATAAGAATATGTTGTCATGAGGAAGCGAACAAAGGAAAAGGCAAGGAATGATTTAGTACTTTGTCTTTAAATCAGCATCATGACAGAGGTCATTATGCTGGTTTAAAGAAAAAACACTAAATCACATCTTGACTTTTCCTTTGCTCACTTCCCCATGACAGAATGTACTTACAGCAAGACATTGCTTCTTAAAGTGTTCATCTTGGTGCGCTTTCAGTAGCTGATACATAAGCAAATGTAAAGCAGTAGACTCAAAGAGAGACATTTAATAGCTTGCATTAAAAGAACATTGATAAAGTTAAAAATGTTATAAGGTGACAATGAATGTAAACAATTCCCTTAACTGCTAGTGAACTGCAAAGATTGTTGGGTTAATAGATTACTTTTTATATATTTTAATTGAATATTTAAGAAAATAGCTGTAGAAGACAAAAAATTCTACCTGGCTTCAGTCTGAGTCTATGGCAAAAGTCCCTTTAAATTTAATGGAGATAGAATCAGGCTAAAGTATTTATAGATATGTTGTGGATTTGATTAACAAACTTTATATTGTAAACAGGAATGCATTCACAGACAGATTTATTTATATTTATTCTTTTATATACTCTTTTGATGCACATTTAAATATATGCCTGCAGCAGTCAAATAAAATCAAATACCTTAAAATCAAACAATCAGACAGAGAAACAAATACAGGTAAATGCTGGGTCATACAAGAGTTTTTATAAAAATAAATACTGACATAAAATAAAACAATCTGACTAACAGTTTTTCTCCAAATGGTGTTGAACAGAGTTAAGAGTTGCTATCCTCAACATTGTGAGTGTCAGTAGCTGTGAATCAATATTCAAATAAACTAACACATGAAGCAAGACATTTTCTTGAACAACGTATATCATAAAATAAACAAATAAATAATGTTTTATGATTGAAAATTTTAAAAAACCCTCTTTTTTGTTACAGTTTTAATATATATAAAAACAATACAACCCACTAACAAAAACACCACAAAAAAACACCATGCAACATCAGGGCTGCCAAAACATGGGCTCAAATGCCATGAAATTTCACAAAATGAAGCTTGCCTTTATTTTTATAGCATGCATTAACATTATTTCCCACTGACCAAGGTCTTCATTGAGCAAATCATGTAAGCACATGGTTAATTTTAGGCACATGATTAATTTTTATTGTCTTCAGTGGGATTAAGTATGTGCTTAAGTATAGTGTTCAATAGGCATATATTTAAGCAAATGCCTGGCTGATTTGGGATCCACTAAAAATAATTCATGTTAGTTTATTAACAAGGAAAATAGAAATGGAAAATGAAACTTGGGTACAATGGGATCTACTTAATGTTTAGTCCTCAGTCTTTGACATCTGTTTTTAATTACTTGACTTTTTGCAGTATTAACGTTGCACTATTGTAAGTAATGTAAGCTTACAGTATTTTTAATGTCCAAACCTGCACATACAGCTGTCCAACAATATTCCAGATTCTTCTTTGAACAGTATTTGCCATTTGGTACAGAAGTTCCTTATAGGATCTAAGATAAAGAGCAATACATTAATTTTTTTTTTGATCCCATGAGTATTTGAACCCTGATCTCAAATGGTAAAAGCTAGCACACTTAGCCATTTCACTACATTTTTCATAGATAATAGGTAACATGCAGCAGATTTACAAATAAGCATTTTTGCACATATGTGAAACCCAGAAAATAAGTGTCTCATAAGATTTCATGCTTCCACTGCAATATTAAAATTATGTAAAACTATTGAAATTTATACGTTATTTTTCACAAAAGGTCAATTTACAAAGACAAGAAAGAAGTTTTTACTCAAAGCTACAATCTACTAGAGAACTGTTTAATAGAAAAACACACTCACACCATTATAGCATTCAGTATTGAAACTTCTATCACATAAATTATGCAAATTTTCATAATTAGAATTTATGCTACCATTCTGTATGCATTAATCAGACTGAATATAAGAACAAATGCTCTTTCATACAGGTCTTCAAGTAGATTTTAGACATAGCAAAAGATGGGGAAACAGAGAAATTAAGTAACTTGCCCAAGACTGCACAACAAGCCAGAATTCAATAATATGTGATTGACAACCGTATGTTCATTTTTCTGTCATAAAACATTGGAGACCAAATCATGGTTCATTGATATAAAAGAACAAATTCAAAATGAAATAATTGGGACCAAGTTTAGCACTTAGGTACTACACCAATGGAGGAAATGTCTTTCTTGACTCTAGCTGGTGAATGGTATCAGTCATAAAGATTTATGGGCCTTGAAAATACATTTTATTCTAGCCAGTGCAACTGCTGATGCTTTCATTTATAAGAATCAAATCCTTTTTTAACCTTACAAAGTGGTTTACCTTTAATATATTTTATTTAAAAATTATATGATTTAGGTATGTTTTTAATATTACAGGCAAATCAAAATACCATTGCAAACTGTTCATTTATGTATTTTTAAATATGAATGAACACTTTCTAAATACAGCCATTATAAAAATCATAATGTTAATGTGTAAAAAAAATTTTTTTATCAATCATTGGAACTATTGGAAGATTTTTAATTTTTAATAGGAGGAAGAGTGTCATTATAGTAAGAAATGGCATAATTCTTTAAAGAAGAATCAATCCCCCGAACAGGTAGATGCTTTTTGCCCTCTTTGTGTGTATGCATACCAGATTGCTCAACTGTTTGCAATGCCTGAATCCCAATTTAAAAGTCTTTCTCTTCTGAATTTAGACCACACTGGCAATTAAATAAATAAAACAAACCACACCTCATCCCTGCTGGCTGGCTCTCAAAAGTCTTTGCTTTGTGTGTATGCTAATTTAGAAGCAGCAATAAAAATTGAAGCCAGATATTTCCTGGAGACAGACATAGTTATACTTTTAGTCTGACCCCCAGAATTTCACGCTGTGCTGAAACGTCCCCTTGCACTAGAGAATTCCCTACTGGTGATCTGTGACCAAAAGCTGACTACTTGGTTCACCTGGGTGGCATAAAGTGCTAACTCTCAAAAGACAAGTTGGCCCCTAAACAGCATTATTTTGATCAAATGAATGCAAATCCTTTAAGATTTTATATAATTTAATTTTCAAGGAAGACATCTGAGTCTAAAAAATATTTAGAAAACTTAGGTTCTGACAATTCATTTTGTATGAATTACTAGATTTCAAAAAGCTAAAGCAAAAGTAAAGTAAAAAGTAAATAGAGTGAAGTAAAAGGATCATAAACCTTTATGTGTAGTTGAGGATTTCAAGATAGGTTATAATATACAAGGGGAGAGTGTCATACACAGAAAAACTGCAAGCAAACCTAAGCCTACCTGTACTGATGTACATCAGGGAAACAAACAAAGTAAGAGTCATGGTAATATTAATTCTAATTCAACATAGTAGGATGGGGAGGAGATGGGAGGAACAACAGGCTGATTCTCCACCACCTTGTATGTACCTGTGCATAGTGAGTGCAAAATGGTTGTAAAATGCTTCCAAATCAGAATTTTATGTTTCCGTCAGTGGTAGCATTTTACATGCAACTTTGCATTCACTGGCCAAGATCAGTACTGACCAATTTGTGCAAAGCAGCTGCAAACCCTCTTCTAGCCCCCTGCACTCATAATAGGTACGAAAAAGGAGGTGGTTAGAGTACAGTTGATTTCCACTGATACTTGGCTGCTGAAATACCCTTTAGGGCCAGGAATAAATCAGAGAAGCCCTCAGTTCCAGGATTAGAGTAGTAGACAGGGTGTAAAAATGGCTCAGTGTCCTTCTGTAAGAGATTCATGTCCTTGGTGCTCTGTGGGAATGCAGTCAGCATTCCAGGATGAAAAGAGGCGAAGCCAGGGAGCAGATGCCTGACCTGACATGCTCCCTTCTTCATGAGCTGATCATATAATGCTAGTGTTTTCATTCCTGATTTAATTTAGGTGCCATAGTTGCCTGCATCTCTCCATGACATAATCTCGAGAGATGTTACCTCTGTCCTCTGTCACCTCACGACTAAATTTATCATATAAGGAAATTATGAAAATAAATGCAGGAAATGGCAAAAAAGAATGGAACTAAAAAAAGTTCTCAGCAAGCATCACTTTGAATGCTAGGGAGGTGTATATGATTATACTGCAGGTTAAATGGTGGAGAATTAGGTACAACCATTAAAATAACTTATTCAAAATAATCCAAGAATTCGATTATGCTAAAATTAGTGTCGTGCACAATTGCTAAATCATTAGATGGAATAATCTGATGTCTGTATCAGAAGTAGCATATCATCAAATAGTTTGACCTGTGCATTGTTACAGATGGTACACATTTGATAACTGGCTATCAGAACAATCAAAGAAATTACACTAAATGATACCATAATCACACACTGTAGGTCTGCTTCTGATCTCACTTGCTGGGCTTTACACTGTTATAATTGCACATTTCATTTAATAAAAGTTATTCTTTAAAATATTGAATTGCTTGGTTTATTATGTTGGTTTGTGCAAAAGAGGTGAACAAATTCCAGGAACCACATTTGTATATTTTTATAATGAACTGTTTAATTAAGATTATTTATATTTATAAACATGGTACTTTCCCCCCACATTCCACTACAGAAATGTAACTGTACTCTGATTACTTTCCTTTTTTTTGCCTGGCAACACTCTCTATTATTAGAAGAGGAGTAACCTTGTGCTACTGGCTCAAATCCTCAGGGTTTACTGCTGCTTTTGCTGTGTCAGTACTGATCTGAGCCAGTGAATGCAAAGTTGGGTGTACCTTTCTAGAAGATGTGAATGCGATAACCAGAGAAATATGCTACCTTTTGGCATTTGCATCTGTGTCTGTCCATTAAAGTTAATGTTTTTCAGATCCATTATGAACATCAATTATCCCTGGGTTGTCTCTCGTAATTACTGAACTCACTTATACATACTTGCGAACATTCTTCTGCCTCATAGATAACTACTGAGACTGCCAAACTGCATTTTAATGACCAAATCTGCCTCACCCATTGCAGAGAACATCTTTCACTGGGCATTGCTATTCAGAATGTTGCTAATGTTTTGTTTTATAAACATCTCCGGTACATCTTTTTTTGTCTTAAATACTCAGTATTTCGATAACTATGTTTTATAATTTTTATTATTTGTATTATCTCATAGAATCATAAAAATCATAGCTGAATATTATCAGGTTTTGCTCTCTGCCCCCTAGTCATATTTTGTCAGGACTAAATGTGGACAGTTGTTTTTAACCTTTCCACATAGATAGGGTTTTCTTCTCTTTTTTTTTTTTTGCTCTCCCCTGGGTTCTCTTCAATTTGTCCACATCTTTCATAAAGTGTGGTGCCCAGAAATGGACAAAATATTCCAGCTGATGCCTCACTAGCAGCGAGTAGAGTGGGTCAATTACTTCTTGTGTCTTACATACAACTCTCCTGTTCATATACCCCATAATGATAGTAGCCTTTTTCATAACTGCATCACATTGTTGGCTCATATTCAGTTTGTGATCCGCTATAATCCCCAGATCATTTTGAGCACTACTACATATCCTGTTACTCTTCATCTTGTATTTGTGCATTTGATTTTTGTTTCATATTTGTCCTTATTGAATTTCATCTTGTTGATTGCAGACCAGTTCTCCAATTTGTCCAAGTTTTTTTTTTAATTCTTCCTAGTCTCCAAAGTGCTTGCAACCCCATCCAGGTTGGTGTCATTTACAAGTTTTATAAGCATACTCTCCAAGATAATGACTCTTTATCCAAGTCATTAAAGAAAATATTGAGTAAACCAGATTCAGGACAGATCTCTGCAGGACCCCACTAGTTATGCCCTACCACTTTAACAGCAAACACTGATAACTAATTTATGAGTATGGTTTTTCAACCAGTTGTGCATCCATCTGATTCTAATTTCAGCTAGATCACATTTTCTGGTTTGCTTATGAGAACTACATACATTTTCTGTGTTAAGAGGTTACAGTTTTTCTGCATTTTCTGGCTCAGTTCTCCAGCACAGCTGATCAGTGCTTGAACATAGTGGAAAGAGATATCTGCAGGGGGGACAGAGGTGATTCCCAGATTTCCAGCCACTTAGCCCTTGATGGAAGTTAGAGTAGCAGGGAGCCCACTCTAATTGCTGTTGCTGACTTAAACTCAGTAATTTCAAAAAGACTAATTATTTGCTTAAAGATAAGCATGTGCTCTAATGCTTTGAGAGACTGGGGCCAGAGCATTCAGCAACTTGCACTATTGAACCCTAAATCACAATCTCTGAACATAGTTCATAGGACTCCCAAATAAGTAAATGAAAACTGATTAATCATAGACCCTTGAATGATTGACAAGATTTCCCTGAAATCATCTAATCTATTGTTACTTTGATATTGCGGGAATAGTGGCAATAATATGAAATGTTTGCTTTTAATTAGATCAATTATAACTAATTGAATAACAAATGGAATGCAAATTCCCATCAATTGGGATTCATTTTTTTTAATAACATATAATGTTATATTCATGTTCTTTTGTTTTTGCTTTTTTGTTTTTATTTTTTAAACACAACTAGGAAACAGAGGCAGAGAAAGACTAAAGGCCAGATTTTCAAAGTTACTTCGAGGAATCACACTCCAAACTAATACCCTATATGCTGGACCATTCTTTCTCACTTAAAAAAAATGAAAAGGAGGCTAAAAATATGAAGAATGATGGAAAAGTGAGAAAATATTTTTTTCTCTCAAGCATATTCTTAATTGCTAGCCTATATTTCAGAGATGACTTTCAATTAAGTAATTTATAGATTTTTAAACTGCAATCAATGCTGGCACCCTATTTTCCCCTATAACTGCAATACCCGTAAACCCATCCCTGTCTCTCAACTGGTAATGCCTGAAGTTTTGAGTCATAAGCTGTGCTTCCTTATTTTATCTAATGCTGCTGCTCAAAATTACATCAGCTGAAGCTGTACATCTTGGAAATAAAAAATATAGTAGGATAAATTATTGATCCTATGTCTACGTCCATTCATTTCTCTCCCAATAAGGAAAGAAGTCACTCCTTGAGTTTAAATCTTCCTGATAGTTTGGAAGTCAGGCTTTCTAGACTAGTCAATTCACTTAGCCTAAATAACCAAGACAATATTGTGATGATATCCATTACATTTAAACATAAAGGGAAAAGATTATATTACCTATTTAAGAAAAAGAAGAAAATAGATTATCAATGTCATGTAATTGAACACTCAATTACAATGCATACACAAAAGAAGGTGGAGTTAAGGTTGTACACACAACCCCTATATTGACATATTTTGACTTGTATATGATTTACTTTGTACTTGTTTCTCTTAATGCGGGTTTTTTACAAAGAATTTCTTATAGTTTTTAAAAATAAACTAAGGCTATGTCTACACTGATGGCAGCAAAGTCGCTGCCATCAGATTGACTTATCTGGCTCGACTGAGTGGTTAGTGTAGACCCACTCAAGCCAAAGTACTAAAACCACCTCCTCAAGTGGTGGAGTGCTGCATCAACAAAAACACAGTTCCTGTCAGCGCAGTGCAGTGAAGACACGGCACAGAATAGAAGTACAGCAGTCGAAGCTACACATAGTAGCTTGCGTAACTCCCATTGACTGACACCGAATCACCAGGTAAGTGTAGACCAAGCCTTTGAAAGAAACAAAGAATTCCATAATACACTTGTCATGATTAGACCATATTAAAATATTCTATAGTGCATTACATGCTCAAGAAACGGTACAGGAGCTCTGCATATTTCTCAGCACAACTTCACTTCAAATCTCTGTTCTGGTCCCACATAGGCTGGTACAGAAGTCTTTTGATTTGGGCAGGTTAGGCTCTAGCAAGGAGCAGAGCCATGGAACTCAGTGGTTTGTTGACTCAGTGGTCTAATATGTCTTACAACTGAAGAATTAAATGGAAAAATTAAAGGGAAAGGAATTTAATATTTAAAAATTCTAAAAGTTAAAGGGAAAAATTAAATGACTTTCTGAACTTGGCATTCACTTCATACTGAAAAGATGTATTCATCCACTAAGCAGCTAAATTTATCACTCCGTTTGTACTGCCTGGCCTACATTCATTCCAAAGAGAAACCTCCCTATCTCCTTTTATTAAGTGTATTTCCCCACCCCCCCTGCTCCCCTGCCTAGGAAGAGATGTAATATCCTTTACTTTCTCTGTGTAGTTTCTATATGGTAATTAACAGAAGAAAGCAATGGTTGTACTATGAAATAAAAATAGAAGTGAGACAATGCCAATGTGTTTAACACTCAGAAAGTTACAATGCAGTCTTAAAATCTCTTGATTATAGGCATGGTAAATTTAGTGATAAATAATCAATGTCCTTAGAGTAAGAGCCTTAAAATAACAAATGGGTGACCATGATAGGCTTACTCTAATAACTGAAAAACAGGCATAGGAGAAATTTCCCAAACAACCAGAAAAAAACAGAAGGAAGTTTACGAGTGTAAATTTCACCTTTCCTGAGCATCACGATCCTCCAAATTCTGTTGCTTCTTCAAGAAGAGTTTACTACAGAAAATAATGCAACTACAAAGTTGTTCATGTTAACAGTTCAATGTTGTACATAATTAATAGATTCATAGATCCTTAGGCCATAGGAGACCACTGTGATCATCTAGTCTGACCTGCTGAATAAGACAGGTCATAGTAATTTCCCCAGTTAATTCCTTTTTCAAATAAAATAGCTGTAGCAGAGCAATAGTAAAATAGAACATGGCATACATGCCGAACCTTTCAACTGAAAATTTTCCATTGACAGGAGTATTTTTTTTAGGTTAAAATTACAGGTTGTTTTTTTTAACAGTTTTTTAACTAATTACAGTTTAGTTGTAATAAAGGGCAAATAAAGGCTTAATGCAGTAATCCTCCTACTCCATTGAGTTCAGTGGCGTTTTACTTGAATAAGCAGTGCAACAGCTGGCTTCCAGACACTCCTGATATTTCACTTCCCAGAAATTATTGCACATTTTCATTAGGAAGGGTCTGGAAAGAACAAGCCAAATATGCAATAATAAAATAAAATTCCACTGCCAAGAATGAATTGCATTAGATTAATTTACCTATTGTGGTTTAATAGGAAATAAATCTTGACTGACAAATCACATCACTGGGCAAAGATGTTATTGTATGCTGCATAATCTTCTCTCACTGCATGAAACAGGGAGATATTTTGGAGGTTTCATGCAAGAGGTGGGTATACCCTGCAGACCATCGAGTCATATTTAATTAAACTTTCCTGAACTTCTCCCCTACAACTTCACGCAGGGAAAGGGCAGAAGGCAGGAATGATAGGTTCATACATGAGTGGATCCATCATCCTTGCCACTCATGGAATGAAGACCAATAGGAAGCTGCTGCAACCCTAGAACTGCAGGAAGGCCTAAAGAGCAACTTGTGAACCATTATCCCTACCATTAACATACAGCCTGAATTAAAAGCAATATAGAAATTAATTGATTAAAATAAACAAACAAAAACACACATTTGTATAGATTTTTATATTGCTGACTTTCTCTTGAAAAACTTCAATATGAAAAAAATCTAAGCAAAGCAACTTGGGTGAATTAAGAAATTTTAAAATATTGAATAAAAAAAGTATCATTAACTTTATTACGCAACTGTGTTATTCAGTGTAATTGTAATCTTCAGGAAGTTGCCTTTTAATAATTGATTATTCCATAATTACTGCTGTATTAAATCTAAATGACAACTAATTGCTTATTTGAAACATTAACTTTAAAGTATTAGCCATTTTTCATTTAACCAATCTTTGAAATGAGATTTTACTATCTGTCTTATCTGTTAATTCAGTACACTGTCTTTTTGGCATACTGCTTGGAAATTTATTCCAATAACAAACATTTTTTTCTTTTCTTTTTATGTCATGAACTATAACGCCAAACATCTCTTGGCCTTTCTTTAATTCTCCTTAGGTTATTTCCTTCTTTTCACTTCTGATGGTGGCTGGGAATATACATGTGTGAAATGAGGGCTACAGAAGGGTGAAATGAGATCTGTGAAAGACTAGGATCAAAATAGGTCTGGGGCAGAGAAAGCTAGAAATGATGTGTCCAATGTTGGTGGTGGCAAAATATGGTACTAGCCACCATATACAACATGCACCTCTGGAAGAAGAGAGAAAAAAATCTACAGCAAAAAAACTGAAGAGGTTAATGTGAGTATGGCGGGATTTTCAGATGCCTAAGGGAAATAAATACCAACTCCTGTTGGCCTATAAGGGGCTCAGGTAAGCCACTGGCCCCTGTGCAACTGGAGGCATAAATAAGATATAAGCCCTGTCCTTTTGGCCAGAACCACCTGTCTCATGCCTCCAAATAGCAGGCATCTAGTACAGGTACTCATTCCATAGGGGGACTTGTCCCTGATAAACTGGAACTGGAGGAGGATTAGAAAACAAGTCCTACAATGGCTGGAATAGATAAGTGATAATCTCTTTTCCACAAATCCCTTAACACTCATATGAGGGGATAATGCTGTAGTCTGACTGGAGAGTTGAAGGCTAACCGCAGTCCTCTACCAAGCAGAAAAGATTTAAGATGGAATCATGCCGAGTATGAGTTATTGCTGCTCCCAGGTAATCTAATAAATTGTGGCCTAATTAAACCACATGCCTTGCCTCTTTTTTTTTTTCCTGCATCTCCAAGAGAATGGGAGTTTTGTCACAGATGTCAATGAGGTCAGGATTTCAGCCAGTGTTTCTACCAGATCCTTAGCCTGAGCAGCACTAATTTATCATCTCCACCACACAGATGGGAGGATGCAGAGATTTCATCATGCTATTACCCTTATAGTGTTGTGACGGGTTTATTTGCTTGGGTTTTGTTTTTTAAATTTTAAATCTTAAATCTTAAATCTTTAAATTTTTAATTAAATCTCAGTCATAAAGTATTTTCCAGAGGACGGGATAATCTAGTCTGTAGTCTGGTAGTCTGTAGAATAACTTCTGATTAGTTGTGTCTGATATTATTTTTAATCTTGGAACACATGCCTTCTGTACGTAAGTGACTTGTTTCTGGATTACTCTGTACAGATTTATCTCAAGTTTCCACTTGTGTGTTATTGGAGCTCTTTGAAATATTGTAGTTAAAACATTTTTATGTTTTTAAATGCCTCTTAATGAAAATGAAAATGTGTGTTGCTTTTTAAATTGTGAGGAGTTATAAAAATCAGTTAAAATGAATATTTTCTGTTTATTTAAAACGTTCTCATGCGAAGTACCAGTTTCCAAACAGTTCCATTTTTTTAATGCAACTTGTAACCAAGCTAACTTCCTGAACACTTACAGGTGATAGTATATTGCATACTTTTAAAAAATTTATTTTTGGTTGTTTGGACTTTGATAATCTGTCTTGTCTGCTGTGGTTTGTGTTCCTTTCATTCTTCAGAGAATCATAGAAATTAGAGATGGAATAGACCTATATAGTCCTACCAGTCCAGTTTCCTGCCAGTGAATGAGTATTTTTCAATTTTTTAGCAGTTTTTTCAGTTTAGTTTTACATGCCGAGTGATGGGCTTCCTCAGTTTCCATCTGGAAATTATGGAATGGTTCTCGTATTATTTATATTGCAGTACAAACAATAAGCCCCAGTAATGAACCAGGACCTCACTCTGTTAGGCACTGTATATATGTAGAACAAAAAGACTGACCCTGCCCAGAAACATATATTCTAAGTATAAGACAAGAGACAGATGGAGACAGACAGATGTAAGAGTACAAGGAAACAATGAGACAATAGCTCCTTCTATCCTCTTGTAAAATCATCTAAATAAATCCAGTCTAATCCACCTACCTAGAAACACATTATGACATTGATAGCAGAACTGCTTCCCTACTGAAATACAGAAGAAAGTCAGCCTGGAGAGTGGTGGAAAATGTTGGTATCTGAGTCCACCAAGAGAAGAATCCTGCAGTATGAAAGATCATTTTTGTCAAATATGACACACATGTTCCATAGAAATTACCATAATGATGTGTACATGAGCAAATTGGAGGATCCAAGTTGAAGGAATCATGTTCAGGAATTTCAATTTTTCTTCAAGACAAATTTTGTAATACATAAGTTTTATATATATCAAATTCGATAGCAGATATCATGTGCTTATTCCCCTTCATCAAATGGGTTAGAAAAATGTTTTGTATAGAAACTTTAAAAGAGTATTTAGAGTAAAAATGGGGCAAACACCTTACAATGTTATACCTGAAAATTTACTTTTATCACTTATGTCAATGTCATACAAGATCAGATGGAAGTTCTTCAAGACTGCATGTCTAACATCAAAGTTAAACACCTGCTGATACGATAACTACTTTCTTTGTGATGCAGTGCTTGTCACATACAGTGAAGAGGAGCTTCCACAACTGTATAAATGCCTACAGATCTTGCACGCAGGTCTATGAGATCCCATGCAGCCTACACACCCTGGTCACCACTAAAAAGCTCACACAGAACTCCAAAACATGAGAGGTTAATACAACTCTGACCCCTCTGAGAGGTACCATCCATGAGGATCCTGATGAGGGGACAATGACTAGCTCTACTGATTGACTACATAAACCAGAAGGAGGTACAGGAGCAACTGAGAGATTTCCTGATAAGCTTCTGCATGCACCAAACCTGACTCTTGTTTATCCCTGGTTCTGGCTCTGACCCCTCTCTTGGATTCTGTCTCTGACCACTAGACATGACCATACCTGCTCCAACCACTAGATCAGACCACCTACATTTTGGTCTTGACAGCTTGCTCAGACCACTAACCCCAGACTGACCTCCTCCTGCCCTAAAAGTGCTGGCATTGAACTAACAGGTAGCCCACATTCCTCAGATCACCAAGAAATGCATGCACAGGCTACACAGTTAGCTAAAAGGAGTTACCAGTCCTATGTGGATCAGCATCAATTGCAAGGCCCTGTCTTCTCTGTAGGCCAGAAGGTTTGGGTCTCAACTTAACACCTATATGAATAGGCCACCCTGCAAATTAGACTAGCAGATATTTGGCCCCTACTAAATTCACTGCCAAATCAACCCAGTTACTTCCAAACTGCACTTACCTTGATCCCTCTGAATACAGCTAGTATTCCATGTGACATTGCTAAAGCTCTACATGCAAGACCCATTTCCCTGACTGATCCCAACTATGACCACCACTCCAGTGAGTCTCCAAGACAACAATGAATATATTGCCCACAAAATCTTGACTCCAAAAGAAAGCAGACCATACTTTGATATTTGATCAACTGGGAGAGCTATGGACCAGAAGAATGCTCCTGGGAGCCTGTGGACAAAGTCCATGCTTCCAAACTAGTGCAAGCCTTCCATGACTCTCATTCTGAGAAAGCAGGCCCAAGGCAGCCCTGAGATCACCTAGGGGAGTGGGTGATGTAAGGACTCATGAGTCTCACACGCAAGGCCATGAATTCACAGGCAGCCTTCTCACCCCAGACACGACTGAGTAGCTCACCCAGAATTCCTAGAAATGAGTGGCTAAAAGAATTCTGATCCCTCCCAGATAAGCCTTCCCAAGAGGACACTGATTGGGGGACAATGACCAGCTCCACCAATTGACTGAACCAGAAGGAGGCACAGGAAGTTGTCAGACCAAGTGAGAGACTTTCTGACTGACTGCTGTGATGGACCTGACTCTTGATGATCCCTGGTTTCTCATTATGGCTGTAATTTCTGACTTGGTTCCTGAACTCTGATTCTGGCTCTCACCTCTGGCTTTGACACTGGCTCTAACCATTAGACCTAATCTCCCTTGCTCCAGCCATTAGCTCAGACTATTTCAGAACACATTCCCATCCTGATAAGTTCTGAAATAACTTTGCACTAGCTTATGATGAATTTAGACTAAAAAGTTGTGTTGGCTGAACCAGAAACATCAATAGCTAACACTATGATAGAAGTTGTACACAAATTCTGCTATCTAGGATCAATTGCATCAGTTAACTTAAATCTAGATGACAAGTTTAATTCTTGTATCAAATAGGCAGCTACCATATTTAGCCAACTGGCAAAGTAAGTGTGGGATTCCAGGAACCTGACATTGAAGACCATGATATTGGTCTTTCAGACATTTTTTGTGATCATGCTGTTGTATGGTGTTTCATGGATGTTTGAAAAACGGACTTGAAAACTTTCAAGATCAACACTGTAAATTGGGAAAATGAAACTGGCAACAAGCTACACTGGAAGGCTGTGCTTACCAGAGAATCAAAGGTTATGTCTACACTGCAATTAGACACTGCAACTGACTTGGGCTCATAGGGCTTGGGCTAAGGGGCTGTTTAATTTCAATGTATTAATTTCATTTATTTCATTAAATAATCATTTTTCCCTAGCCCTGTGAACCTGAGTCAGCTGGCATAGGCCTGTCACAGTGCAGTGTAGACATACCCAAAACAGGCTAAAGAGAGCTACTTCACAGAGAGGAAATAGAAAATTGCAAAGGAAAAAGTGCAGTAGGCCTCAGGCATTAGTAGTTCACCAGCTTCATCTTCTAGCAGTGCACTCAATTCCTGCGTTATCTGTGGCAAGGACAGCCATGCAAGACTTAAACTTTTTAGCCACTCGTGCAATGCTACCACTGAGTAGCTTTAGTGCTTCCACCCTTATCTTTCAAAACAGATGTTGGCCCCCACCAATCATCCTGAAAAAATGGGATATGAAATTGATTTGTATAGACACTTACAAAGAATATTTAGAGAAAAAAATGAGGTTAAGACCCTACAGTATAAGATCCTACAATATAGGATTGTAAACTTGTTTTTATCATGTATGTCAACACCAGAGATGGCAGAGAAATTACAGTAGAATTATTTCTTATATGTAAATTATTAATCATATGCAGTTTCCTTAGACCATATGTAGCAAAAGAACTAAATGAAAAACAGCACACAGTAAGAAACTCATAACATATGCCTTCCTGGTTGTTATGCATAGATAAAAGTATGTTGCTGTGAACAAAGCAGATAAAAGGTGTCTATGTGGGGAAACAGCGATATATCCTGTTGAGATAAATAGAAAACACAACAATGAATATATTGATCAACTATTACTACCAGTTAGCAGTTCAGAAAAAAAATAAATCGATATGGCTGATGTAATGTAATGTAATTTCCAAGAGACGAAATATTCTTTTAAAGCATAGACCATGGTAAGGGATGGTGTTATCAAAATATTTAAAACGCAATAAAAATTAAACTTCTTTAGACTTCTGCCCTTCCATCTCTTTACAAAGGGATTTTAATGGGAAAACCCCTTGCTTGGAAATTGCTCAAATAGCATTCAATATCCTTCTGAGGGGCAAAGACTGAGTTAATTTTGAAGTTCTCAGATTCTGTTGGAAAGGTCTGATCTTGTGTATTAACTTAAGAAGACAGTTGCACAAAATAGGGAAGAGAGGAATGAACACTTTAAGAGCAGTTCTTAATTTGTAATGAGAGAGGTGTTGAGCTCAAGTCAGAGGTGCCAGGGCTATGAATTGCCAAACCTAGAAGTTCCGTGACTCAGCCCTGGAAAGCCCTGACACAAATTACGCACTGCTTACAAGACACAATAGATAGGAGTGAAAGATGGGAGGGATCAGCAAAGAAAGCTTCCTCTTGGAGAGCAGAACATGTAGGAATAAATTGCAAAAGGCCAAAAGCGAAGTAGAGTTGGACCTTGCAAATGGAATTAAAATCAATAATAAAAGGTTCTACAGCCATACAAATAGGAAGAAAACAAAGAAAGAAGAAGCGGGACCACTAAGCACTGAGGATGGGGTGGTGGTTAAGGATAATATAGGCATGGCCCAAAAACTAAACAAATACTTGGCCTCAGTTTTTAATGAGGCAAATGAATCGCTTAGGGGTAGTGGCAGAGGGATAAATATTAGAGAGGGAGAGGAATTATTTAAGATCAGCACCAATGTGAACACAAGAAGAAATGGATATAAACTGGACCCTAGGAAGTTTACACTTGAAATTAGACAAAGGTTTCTAACCATCAGAGGAGTGAAGTTCTGGAACAGCCTTCCAAGAGGAGCAGTGTAGGCAAAAAACCTAGCCAGCTTCAAGACTGAGCTTGATACATTTATGGAGGGGATGGTATGATGGGACAGCGCACTTTGGCAATTAATTGATATTTGACTACTAGAAGTAAATATGCCCAATGGACTGTAATGGGATGTTAGATGGGGTGAGTTCTTTCCGGGTGTCTGACTGGTGAATCTTGCCCATATTTGTTATCTGGAAGGAATTTTCACTCAGGGCAGATTGGCAAAAACCCTGGAGGCTTTTGCCTTCATCTGCAGCATGGGGCACAGGTCACTTGCTGGTGAAGTCTCTGTACCATGAAGTCTTTAAACCATTATTTGAGGACTTCAGTAACTCAGACAGAGGTTGCAGGTCTATTACAGGAGTAGATGGGTGAGATTCTGTGGCCTGCGTTGTGAGGAGGTCAGAATAGATTATCATAATGGTCCCTTCTGATCTTAAAGTCTATAAATATGTGAGTCTGTTACTTTTGACCTACTCTGAACAATTAAGAATTTATACCAAAGGTAGGGTATATCACAATAGGCCACTGTATTTCAGTACAACTTGTCGCTTTGGATTTTAAGCATATTTTAAGATTTTTATTGATTTACATTTTCTCAGTTGTGAGAAATCATTAGTGCATCAGACAGTAATTATTTAATGATTGTTGATATTAAGATTCAATTAAAACTTTATAACCATTAGAACACACAATGTTAATATTACATCAAAATGTTCAAAGTGAATATCCTTAAATCAAATTCTAATAAGTTTTCTTCCTTTTCTGATCTGTAAACTTAGATTATCAATGGAAATATTTTTTCTTAGTTTGTTTGTGTATGATGACTTTGATATTAACCAACATTTACCAATAAAAATCTTATCCTTCTAAGCCAATTTATGGATTATTGACATATTTGATACCATCAGGCTTGGTTTAATTAGAAGCAATGCCTCACACAGAATACACACTGAGTTCTGTACTCAGTGATTTATACCTATGGACCATGTATGTAGGAACAATGAGACTTTGCCCTCTTTGAGAAGAAGCATCCTAATGAGAGTAAATTAAATCAATAGTTGCATTGTCTGTGAGGAGGAAAGGGGGAAATGTACATAAATACCTAAATTCTGCTGTTGCTTATTGGTATTAAAAAAGTGAGAATTACTCCCAAAGGCTACTGTAGCCACAGATGAATCAATAAATATCTTATCCTGGAGTTTCATTACTTATTCAACACTGTTCACCGCCTTCTGTACTCAAAATATAATTATTGACTAATCTAAACAAAAAACACAAAATATCAAAAAGCAATCAGCATAATAAATTACTCTTTCAGCCACCATCAGCTCTCAGGTAGAAAAGTATGGCTTTAATACCGTCAAGGTGCCAACAAGATTAACGTAGAAAGAAAAATCAAAATATGACAAGAGTTTATTTATTGTTCATCTAAAAATACTTTTTAGAATTATCGCCAAAGAAAAGTTACCTCCTCTTTAACATGGTCCTCCCATTGATATGAACATTTTTTTAAAATATAATAGCAGCAAATTTGTCAGTTTTCACAAAAACCCACTAAGTTAAATAAATGCAGAATAAAGCACAATACAAATACAGGAATTTTTTGTGTATAGGATTAAATAGTTATTGTTTTTTTCCATTTCTATTATAGAATTATTTTGCTTTATATGAAGAAGCGTAGTTGTCTACCATATACAATCAATATAAACTCCAACCAATTTTATGAGATAATGAAAAATTTGTCATTCAGTGAGACAGTTATTATCATGTTAATTTGTTGGTATTTATTCAGGTATTTTAATGTTTTTTAATGCATCCATCACTATAGAATCTGAGCAAAATCAAAATAAAGCCAACAACATGAGTATTTGAGCCAACAATAACTATTTTAATGTATTTTAAATGTATTTTTAAAATTTATTTTTTAGAAAACAGAAAACTGAATAAAGCAGAAAACTGAATAATTGGACAGAGATTTTAAAACAAAACAATTAGCATCCCTTTAAATTACCACCACACTGCCTGACGAGATTAAAAAAATATTTCACAGCCACAACTGTAGACATATTTTTTAAAAGAGCTCAGCATCCATTTTAGGTAATGTAGGGGTCTGTATCCATCCCTCCCCATCAGTCTCAGACGGAGGCCACAGCCCTTGCAACATATACACACATACACATCCTAGAATCAGCGAAGCACTTAGTCACATGCTTAATTTTAAACATATTAGTAATTCAATCCCAGTTCAACAAAGCACTTAAACAAAGCACAAGCAATAAAAAAGAAAGAGGAATAATATAGCCCCAAGAATACTGAATACTGTGTTGTCCACAATCTGGAATGTTGTATGCCCCAACTGTTTCCTCAAAAACTATCCACACAAGCAAAAACAGTTGTCTGTATAGAGGTTACATAAGATGATTTCAATATTCTAGGCAGAAAAGAAAACATAAACGAGGCCTCAAATGAGAAAAAATCTATCCTTGAATCCCATGGAGGTCAATAGGATATGAAACTAATATAAACCATCCTAACCTAACAAAAACCCAAATGACACACACCATGAGAAGTATTACTAAGAAGTTGTTACAATCTGAACCACAATTGGACCCCAAAAGGCATTCTCACAGGCAAATTTGAAAACTCCATTTTCTAAAAACTCAAATTTTGTCATAGTGTTCATAAATTCTGGGTTCCAGTAGGGGTCTCCCAAAATTGTAATATACATTTCATACTGTATCTTATGTAAGTACTTTGGACCAGGGACTGTCTTTTTCTTCTGTGTTTGTGCAGCGCCTAGCACAATGAGGTCCTTTGTCTAAGAGTGGGGTTTCTAGGTGCTTGATAATAAATAGCATTGTAGGAATATTTGGTTTTCCTACGTATTCCTAACTTGAGCAAAATTTGGAAAGAAAATAAAGATGGGGTATCTGTGCAAAACATGACGATACAACCATATTACATGACTTCTAGAAGAGTGAACATAAGCAAATAAATTGGTGCAAAAAATGGATAATATGCTGTTTTTTCCATACATGCAGTTGGCTAATGGGTGCACAGTTGTGGTAACTGGTATGCAAATGAAAATACACCTTCATGTTCCGTTTGTGTAAATAGTCCTTTGACTCTTAAAATGTGCTTTTTGTTTCTGTGATCACAAGATTCTTTATACTGGGGCTTACAAAGTCCCTTCTGTGGGCTGAATGTTAGATCACCATATTATATACACTTGATCAGGTCTGACATGCCTTCCGGTAGAGGGCAGTGGCACCAATTCACCTAGCCAGTATAATACAAAACACTTTCAGAAGTGATGTAGAAAAACTGTAGATCCTCAACTCAGCTCTTTACAGTTGAGTCAGCTACTTATGGGGGGCTGGGAAACACCCACTGACAATTAGGTCAGGTTAGTTAATTTATTCCTGGATTGTCTTTCTTTGGGGAATATGTCTCTGAAAATATGTAAAACTTAAAAGCCTGTCTTCGAATAAATTATTTTCCCTTTGGGAAGACTCATTTCTTCTATTTTAATTAAGTTTTTATTGAAGTATTTTTAGATGATTAAAAGAAGTAGTCAACAATTGAAATTTGCCAACAATAACAAAAATAAAACATTAAGTAAAAGAAAATCAGCACTGTTTATATTAAGTGAAAGTCGGAATGGATGTTGAATGGAGGATGGAAGATAAAAGAGTAGGGAGGGCTAATAATGTGTATACAATCTGTGGTACGCCAGCCCCCCTTTCTGGCGCTCGCCCACTGGCAACAGTCCCTATAGGCAGTGGGGCCTAAGGTAATCCCACTCCAGTCCGGGTAAGTCTCTGGATCTTCCCCTCTCTTTGGCCCTTCCCTACAGGGCAAGCAGGTGCAGGCCTTTCTGTAGGCCTGAGGGGCTGTCTCTCCAACCTTAGCAACCTCTATCTCCAAACCTCCAGTAACTCCTTCCTCTCCTCTTCCCAGTCTTTAGTGCAGGCAGGGTTTAAGTACACCTGGGAAGGTTCCTAATTGGTTCCAGGTGCCCCTGATTGCCCAGTGTGGGTTTACGTACACCTGGGTAGGCTCTGAAGTACCCTACCGTAGCCATCTGGCTTGGCTTTACCACAAAACTTACGTTGTTAATATTAATTTTAAACTATATATATAAGACTTATGTCACAGCTGCATTTTGCATTTTCCTTTGCCACAGTGTTTCTGGTATTATACTTAAATTAAAAAAATTTACAAATAATGCAGTAATGTGAGACCATAACCATAATCATGGTAAAATATTTCTTTTTTTAAAGTATGTCTTCTGAATATATGAAAGTAATGCCAAAGGCTCACGGAAAATATCAGGCAATCTGAACCTTTCCACTGAATTCTGAAACTTAGTTGTGGTTTGAAAAGATTTGGCTATTTGGGCTTTGTTTTTGTTTTTTCTTTTGTTTTGTTTTTTTCATGTATGCACATCTCTGCACTTCCTGATTTTGGCCAGAAGCAAATGTGCATGAATACCAAAGAGATCAGCTAATTTCATAGCCTTTCTAGCACAACCCATGCTAGTAAGAATGAGAAGTCTCGTGAGAAACTGTGTTCTTCTAAGATTAATAGGTTGATTTTTAGACCAAGGAGAACTGGAGTAATTAAAATAACTTTTTTGAAATTTAACCAAATGGAATGTCTTTACCCTTTGAAGTTCTTTCATCACTAGAATCTTATATTACTCCTTAACATAATCATATTCTGTATTTCTATATATTGTTCCACCTGAGGATCTAAAAAATTAATGGCATATAGACAAATCCAATACTCACTGAACTCTGTGGGAGTTTGTTTTCACTGACTTCAATGAGATAATTCTTAACATTTTGTAGATGGAGAAATTGAGGGGAATAGGGGTTAAGCAAATTGCCCAAGATCATGCAGTAAATCTGTGAGTGAGATTATATTCCTACATAACCCTATCTCTTGACACGCAAGTCCTATGCTTTAACCTCTAGATGTTCTTTTCCTTGCTAAATCAAAACAGTAATTTCTTCTTCACATGAAGCATGAGTTTTGTGGTAAAGCTATATTACAAATGCTGCCACCAAACTTTTGGAAATAAAGAAACCGTGTTAATTTTATTGCAGTGGTATACCTCAGTAATAAATTTTGTTGCAGTAACTATATGTGGCACCACACAACTCCCAGTCAACCTGGGGAACTCGTTGTGAAGACCAAAACCATTACCAAAAAAAAAAAAAAAAAGGCAAGGGCCAAAAAAGAATTAGCTAAGTTCATGGACGCTAGGTCCATCACTAGCTACTTGCCAGGATGGTCTGGGATGAAACCCTATGGTCTGTATTTAAAACTTTGACAAATGGTGGGACTGGATGACATGGGATGGATCACTTGAAATTCCCATGTTCTGTTTGTTCCTTCTGAAGCATCTGACATTGGCCACTGTTGGAAGACAGGATACTGTGCTAGATGGACCATTGGTCTGACTCTATATGCCCATTCTTTCCTTATGTTCTTGTACCATATTGCCACAAAGAAGGATTTTTTTCTGTCCCTTCCAGACCAGATATGATTAAAATAAACAAACAATCTAATAATAACATTCTTAATAACTTTGAAACAGCTTATAAATGTTTAACTGATTACTGAAAAGAGCGTGACAGCTGGAGGATAAAGACAAACTTGAAAACATGACATGGTTTCTCAAGGCACAACCAACAATAAGAAATGTTTTTGTTTATGGATTTTATTAATTGCTGTAACTGAAATAATTATAGCACTCCCAAAGGCACATGCAATAAAGTAATAGAAGACTGCTTTAGATGGATCACATGTGAGTGAGTAAATAGAGATGGTACTAAGACATTAGAAGTTTGGAAGCAGGTGTTCCTGGGGATCTATACAAAACAATTCAGGCTCGGCCTATTTCTTAATCATGAACACTTTAAGGAAAGCTCTCTCTGCCTTCATTAGTCCAAAGAAAATAAAGTGGTAAGTATGGTATAGTTATTAGTTTAATTCCTTTACACTATGTGCTCTATTAAAAGAGATAACTGATGGTCTCTTATCCAAGTAGATAAAAACATCTGATTACATGGAAAATAGAACTGACTAGTGGATAAATCAGTGGTCAGCTAAATATTCTAATAACTATTTGAAAGTTGCTTTTTATTTTCATCTTCTGTGATCTTGAAGAAAGAGAAAATTGTAAATCATCAAGGTGTAGTTCTCTCTTCTGTACCTAGTCTTCATGTATTTCTTCAACTCATCATTTAGTGTCATAACACATATTCTTTAGAATGTATATTTTGAATGGAAAACCCATGGCTTTATTTTGGACAAAGGACGACTTCAGGGTGGTATTATTAAACATCTGATCCAATGACACTCTCACATGTCTCTGGAGCTGCCTTCAGCTCTTCAGGACCCAAAAAGCCAATAGTCTATACTTTGCTATATACTCTGATTTTTTAAAGATAATGAAAATATTCAACACATCTGGCTTTTGGATAAGTAGATTTCCTTCGCCCATGGTAAAATATAACCCTATTTTCTCATTTTCTGATACCATAAACTGAAGTTAAATATGTTTTTTAAAGTGATGTTGTTTCCCCAAATATTTCTTAACACATTATTTTTCCAGAACCCCTGAGTAAGGAGCTCTACAAATTAAGATTTCTGTTTTCCCTCATATAATGAAAAATTACTAATCCTTTGCAGTTCACTCAGCAGGGCAAATTCTTCTCTCCCTTCCACCAGGTGTAGATCTGGAGTAATTCCAGGAAAATTAGTTGAGATACTCAGAATTACACTGACGTAACTGAGTGGACTATCAGGCCCAGTGTTAAAAGGTTAACTATTTCAGGTATCATCAAGATTGCTTTTTAACAATTTACAAACCCAGAGAATGATTCTTTTCTTATGTTCTCATTAACACTGAAATAAATCCATTTACTTCCCTATGGTTTCTCTTTATTTTACAGTGGTGCCCACAATGCCAGGATTTAAGAAGACACATCTGTGCAAAATGTTAGGAAATAGCATCAATTAATCCACCACTGCACAAGACAGATGTAACATAATTCCTATCTTTCAGACTTTCACAGGAGAATCTATCCATGAGAAAACATACTTTAATTAGTAACAAAACAAAATTGAAAGTGCCTTAATAGAAGTATGTTGGCAGTGAGTGACTGCACCAAGGGGGAATGCTATGATGAACATCATCAAATGGCCACAGATTAATACTCTACTTCATGTTTCTGTTGCATTAAATTGCTGGTATGTCTAACTCTACCTAACGCAGAAGTGGAAAAAAATAAATAGGTTTAAAAACTTGTATCAAAAGGACAGAATGTCCAAACATAAATAAATATGAATGCATTTATTTCTCAGTATTTTTGTCTGTATTTTCAGTAGGCATTTGTTTGAAGCAGGATACCTGCTTTCATGTCTATTTCTGTGGCAAAATGTCCACCACAGATGCATAATTAACAGTTTTGATCAATTTGATATTCTGGCCTTATAAAAATGCTCTTTCAAGAGGTGACACAAAGAAGATAATGAGACTGATTTGGAGTCCACTTACACCAGCGTAAGTGAAGTCAGACTCAAGTTCTGTAAACAAAAAAAATTATCTTATTAGAACTAGTATACATACATATGGCGTCAAATGTTCTCACTTGCATCGATTTACGCAAATCTTGCACCTCCTTCAAATTATTATTATGATTTATATACATTTATATTGCAGAAGCTCTTAGTAGTATAAAGCAGAACTACGCCCCACTTGTACTAGATATTATACAAACACAAAGTAAAATCCTGGCCCCAGTGAAGTTATTGGTAAAACTCCCATTGAAGTCAATGGGACTGGAGTATGTCCCATGAGGTCTGAACTAAAGTTTTTTCAAGTTATTGAAAGACTTCAATTGACATCAGTGGTCTTTGGATCAGGCCCATAAAAATAAAATTCCTGCACTAATGAGCTTGCTGTCTAAAAGACAAGAGATAACAGCTGGATGAGACAAACTAGCAGAGCACTATAATATCCTCTGGTAAAGAAATAATATGCTCCTAATTTATTTCCAAAATTACTTGCCTAAAAATCTGCAAAATTTCAATTTATTTACTGACAATACCACTTGCTCTAATTATATATGCGGAAGGAGGGCAATAGCACAGTAGATAGAAGTAATAATAATGATATTTTACATTTATTCTGAAAACATGTTGCACAAGCTCGAAGCAAGGCAAACAAGGGCCTTTTTGTGTAGGGAATGTAACTGTCTCATGTTGTCAGTGCTGACAAAACATTGGTCAAGCAGCACCCAGGAGGCTGACCCTCAGAAAGCTGACTTGGAACAAAAGCACACTATCAAATAGATTACAATAAATTATTAACCAGAAAAAGCTTAATAATACAGCAAGTCTTATAATACAGGTACAAGGTAAGTGGGACTGCTTGAAATAGTGTCCAGGAAAGCCAAGAATGCTATGAATTCACAGGCTTGGAATAATTATAATAATAAAAAAGTACACAGCTGATATCTAGTAATGTTATTGGATGTGTTTGCAAGCAAATAAACTTTCTGTCATGTTTATGGATACAGCTGACTCATATTAGCCTATAACACTTTGAAAGTTCTTTTTTTAGAAAAAAAAAGTGTTTCTACAGCTTTTTGAGTGCATAGAAGAGTTATGTGCTATCTTAAGAAAGCTGCAGGCCATCACATTCACATCTCCACTGATATATAGACTAGTTGTCAAATGCTTGATTACATGTCTATCATAGCATCATCAGAAAAACCTGCCTGTCTGGCAGCCACCAACTGCTCAGCTTGAACGTAAGTATCACTGAGAAACATGCACCACTGCAAACTCAATCTTTTCCTTTTAAAATTAACCCATACTGGTATCAGTTTACTGCATCATTTCTGTAAACTCTGTATTTATATAGTCCTGGATGTGAATAAACAAAGAAGACATACTGAGATAACAACATGGATAGCAATGAAAGAGGAATGAAAATAAAAATGAGAAGAGGAGAAAAAGTAAGCAAGTGAAATAATGACAGGAAAGGAATTAGTAAAAAAGATGGCACGAGGAATAAGAAGTGAAGAAGAAAAGGTTATGAGGTAGGGGATGGGTTATGTCTGTGTGCCATTCCTATATGATTTTGATTCACTCCCACTGGTATTTGTGTAAAGGTTAAGGCTAAGACCCTTGGGCCCAGGTGAGCTTTGCTCGATGCGGGGAAGGGAGTAAAATTGGCTCTTAGCTATCTTTGCATTTCCATGTTCCTGAGGGCAGTTAGAGAATGCTTACTCTCCTCCTCCTCCCCTCCCTCCCCTCCCCTCCCCTCCCACACAGCCTTAGGGCTGCTTGTGCTTATGTTATTTGCTAGCAAGGCCAGTTCCAGGACTTGGTGAACAGGACAGTTGCTCAGGGTGCTAACTTTCAGTCGTTGCCATACTCCTGTGCTTCCCCACCCATCACCCCCACTCTGATTAAAAGTTGATTTTTTTCTTCTATGATTGGCTGGCTGTGGTGTATTATATTTTGGGGTCTTTTGGCTTGGCACTGGGGGGTGCACAAAAAGCATTTTTTGTCTTGGCTAGCAGTGACTCTGTAGGGCATGTAAGTGTGTGGACACTACAAGATGCTGGCACAGAGCTGACTATACCAGCAGTTTGCAAGTTGAGGATTTCTTCTATGGCCAATATGCAAGAGAGATCTCCAGCTGCCCAGCTTTATGTCCTTTTTCATCCCTCCATGGTGAAAAGGAGAAGAATCAGGTGATGAGAGAGCTGTCCTACATGTTAACAGTGTTTTATCTCTATCTCTCTATATATTACAACGTAGACCCTTGGTTGAGGAAGGGGAGGATCAGAGCAGGAGACATATCTATCCTGATGTTCAGATCTCCCTTACCTCAGTGAGGAGACAGCACCAGTCTTTGGTAGGAGGTGGTAGTCAGTACTGAAGTGGTCTTTGATGGTCCTGGCCTTGCCAGATGGTGTGGAGAATTTTTTGTCAGGACTGTCTGTGAATCTCGCATATTGCCTGTTAACTTAAAAGACACCGAATCCATCTTGAAAGTTGATCCTCGCTCTTTGGGATCTGAAGTCCATCTTATTGATTGTCTTAGGAGCTATAACTTCAGCAGTGTCCCTAGATTTTCTCTTTCTCACTAAAACGAATGACACCCTTATCAGAAGTCTGGCATATGACTCTCATCAAGGCAAAATAGACATTGATTCTGGCTGTCTGTGAGAAGAATAATGAGTCTGTCACAGGACAGGCACAATTTGAACCTACCGTATTACATTGCACATTACAATGTACATTGGCCAAACTGGACTGTCACTATGCAAAAGAATAAATGGACACAAATCAGACATAAAAAATGGGAACACCCATTAACCAGTTGGAGAGCACTTCAATCTCCCAGGACACTCCATAGCTGACTTGAAAGTTGCCATACTTCAACAAAAAAACTTCAAAAGCAGACTTCAAAGAAAAACTGCAGAGGTGGAACTCATATGCAAACTTGACACAATTAGACCGGGTCTGAATAGGGTCTTGGAATGGTTATCTCATTACAAGAAGTAATTGTTACTGTTCACTCATTCTCACCTTCTAATCAATGGTTGTGAATAGGCCTCAGCTACTATAATTGAATGGATTTTCCTACACCTACCGTCTCCATTGTTTTTCCTTACCCTTGGATGTTTACATACACCCCCTATCTGATTTCCATTCCTTGCATCTGACGAAGTGGGCTGCAGCCCACAAAAGCTTATGCCTGCAGAAATTAAATTTGTTAGCCTTTAAAGTGCTACAGGTCTCTTGTTTTTGCTGTATGCAGACTAACATGGCTACCACTCTGGAAATTTTCACCATAGTTGGTAATACAGTTTCTAATTTTATAGTTGTGTTGACTTATGAATTTATGCAGGGTGATATGTTCTTGACAATATTGTTGTCAACCAGTTCATTCTCCATTCTCTTATTCACGTACTTCTATAGACTTGCAGTCATTCCTGTAAAACATTAACTAGAAATTTGTGGTTCAATAATGTGGTTCAATATTTAAATATTATTACCTGGAATACCAAAAGGTTAATAAAAAAAATCTTTAAATTTATTGTTTGTTTAAGATTTACACTAATTTAACATTTAACACTTCTATCCCATCTAACAGGTTTCTCCAAGAGGCTGCTGTTTACATTGTTTCAAATCTAATAGAGAAAGCCAATGTATTTTGTATCCTTAACTACTCTGTGTGTGCATGTACGTGCAAGCGCATAACTGGAAGGGGAAGTAATTTGCCATTTCACTTTTGAAACACTAATCTGACTAAATGAAATGTCATTTTTTAGAGAGGTATCATCAATATGATCATATCTATGTGACTCACCAGAATTCTAAGCAGTTGTGTTTTGGATGAAATGTGATTGTCCAACTATACTGAAAGAAGGACAGAAGACATTTGATATGGTTTTAATCAGGCCGCAGCTTTATTATTGGATGTCTGGGACTATCTGGCAGAGGAAAGTGTACAGGTAACCCCAGGTTCATTCAGTAATTACTTCGGAGGATTCTGCCAGCTCTCTCTCTTTATACATCCAAGTCCAGCAGCCAATCCATTGCTGGGAGCTTGCCATCCACCCCCTCTCGTAGGAGAGTTTAGGTGGGCTATAAGAAAGGAGCTCCTTTCTTGGCTCCTTGCCCTACCATTCATAGAAGTCCCAATCCTTCTCCGCCCCCACCCGTTTCCATTCCTTTAATGAACACCTTCTTTTTAAGTCATTTTCCAAGGCATTTATCCATTGTATATCTTTCCTACTAAGTACCTGCACTGAACATCTACCACAAGAAGGTGCCAGAAATCAGCTTGGCTGCCTTCCCCTTGAAACCCAGTCATGTTCCCAGACATCTCCCACTGCTCCCTTTTATGTTGGCCAAAACAAATGGGCTGAAAGTCTATAGGGGAAACCCATCCTCCCTGAATAATTCTGGGGCACCAGGTTGTGAAATTGCTGAGCCTCTTATGACCCCAAGGAGATTGGCCACCACTCTGCTCACATCTTCCTCTCCTTGTCCACTCAGGGGGTACCTTCGGATCCCTGCAGACCCTGCATTGCTGCATGTCCAACCACACAATTATCATCTCCTGAAAAAATTGAAGGATCAGTCTTAAGTCCCTCTTTGCTCTGAGCATTAATTAAACCCCTTTACACATTCCTAAATAGTGTTTCCCCAGGTGCACCACCATTATATCAATGGTCACAGATGGTCCAGGAGCATGTTCCTCCTTCCACATCAAGTGAGGCTTGTCCCAATATTGGACCCTATATGCAAACTCTCAAGGCAAATAGGACGCCTGCTTGTGCATATAGAAAACAATCCAATGCCCACAGATCCTCACTACCATCTACATGGCCAGTCTTCCAACATCTGCAATGAAATCACAGCACTTTAATGTTGACTCACAATAGTCCTGACCACCTGTCTCAAATTCCTGCTGACTGTTTCCCCCCTGCAAACACAGTCAGCTCACCTGCGTGGGTGTTTGTTTCCCCCGGAGTCCCTCAGCCATTAACCTAGGAGGCTGCCTTTGGGAATCACACACACACCCTTGCGCACCAGCCCTGTCCCAATACCGGCCCATACCCCAGTTGTGAGGCTCCTACCCATCTCCCAATGACCCTACAAACCTACTCCATCTGCTCTGTGCAGCATTTGAATCCTTCCCCACTTGTGCTAGTGCTGAGCCTGAAAGAAAGAGAAAAGCCTAACTTCCAAAGTTCACCCCTGCTGACAGCAAGATGAAACCCAAAACCCAGCCCCCGCCCCTAGTGCAGGCATTCTCAAACTTTTTTTGCTGGGACCCACTTTGAAAATATTTTTGGTTGTGATGAACCCCTCCCCCCAAAAAAAGTGATGACCCCTTCCCATGTCATGCCACCCTTATTGGCATGCATGGAGGCTGACAACTCATGACCCCCCATATTACCTTTGTGATGCCCTAAGTGATCACTACCGCCTCCTTTGCTATGACATGACGGGGAGGGGGGGAGGGTCACAATTTCTTCTCTTTCCCCTACTCTTCCCAAACCCAGGGATAGTATGTCACTCCAAGCTGACTAACTAGGTAACTCCCCACCCCTTTCTGCACTACGAATCTGCTCTTGCTTCTCTCTCCAGGGACTGAGGGAAGCCGTGGAGTCAACTATCCCCTGCTGTTGCCTCAACCTGTGCCATGTAAAAGGTGGCTTCACTTCATGTACGGGGCTGCCCCTTTTAAACCCTTCCCAGCAGATGAGTCAGTGTCACCCTTGTCCCCTTTTGCAGCAGTTTGACCTTTCTCCTCCACCCCCTCCACCAGCCACAAAGCCTTCTTCCCTTCATTCGGCCAGCCAGACAAATCCCTCCCCCCCCACATGTAAAGGTGTGATGCAGTCATTCCTCTCAACTGCATAATATCCATTGGTCATGTGCCACTTTGGTTGAGAGACTGTGCTTACATGTGATTTGTTAATCTTGCTCGATATATTTTAGCAGTATTATAGTTGAATTGCAGAGCTCTCCTTTTAACCTTTTTATTTGCTGTTTATATCGTATATTTTCTTTGGGATCAGCCTTTGATGTGTATTTTTTAGGTTTTCATTGTTTTCAGATTATATCTCATTAAGCATTTAGAGTTTTGAATCATACTTTATTCAAGTAGTGTTCCATTTGGCATAACTATTCTTTGGGAAACACAAGGCTGAGTGATTTCTAGCCATCTTATGTTAAATTTGAATAAAAATAGACTTGAAAACTCACTTGTTTCAACATTGAGGTTTGTGCTAACCATTCCATATCACCAAAAAATGAGCAATTCACCCTTTCCATTAGTAAACTTTTACAAAAAATATGTTTGAAAAATAAACTGGGTAGCTAAAGTGTAATTCACCCAGACTTCAGTGACTGTGGAAACTCTTGTAACACACTTTTGTTATGTCCTAATTAGATTATAAAACATCTTTATTTTCAGGTTTGCCAACACAATTGTTAGAGAAATTACAACTGTTGTCAATCAACAGAGTCAGAACAAAACATTTGGAATACTTTCTGTCACACCTCTAAAACTGAACACAACTCAAATATCCTGAAATCTACTATTCTGGGATCTTCATTTCAACTCACATGGATTGAAAAAGAAATGCACTGGTTTGGGTCTAAATTGTCTGTATAATATTATTTTATATTAGTACAAAATAATTGCACTAAAAAGCAATCAAAACTAAAAAAATGACAAAATTAGGATTCCTTATGCAACTTTCACTCTGCATTCTTGTGTGTGAGCATTTGGATTATTTTTTAATCTAATCATTCAGTATTTTTCTACAGAACCTCTGCTTCATTTATTTAAAAAGGGAGCTGTTGAATATTTCTTTTTATTCTCATATTCTAACATGCAGTTTCATACCTCATTTTGGACCTGATCTAAAGCCTATTGAAGTTTGTGAAAAGACCCCCATTCAGTTCAGTGTGCTTTGGATGGCCTTTCCTTCACCTCACACAAAACCTCTACTGCACAGAGAATATTTTCTCTATATAACCTTTTTATGGTGCATGTAAATGTACTACCCAATGTTACCTGGCAGCTCTGTGTTCTTGGGGAACCAGGGTGCAAAACCCCTACTGTCTCTCTGGCTCACCTGAATCCTCCCTCCAGCCTCTCCTTGAACTAGAAACAAAAGCAATGAAAAGGTTGTGGGAGACACACCTAAAACCCTCAAAACAAGGGTGATAGGATTAAGACAACTCCCCATGCCTCATCTACATAGAAGATGTAAAAAGAGGATTCTCAACGAGCACATTGAATGGAGAACTGGAGCCTCATCTACATCGAAGATGGAACAAGAATTAGCATGAAGGATGGAGAACCAAGCTCCAAAGCAGGAATCGCACTGAACTCTGGGATTGGCAAGGCAGGGACACACTGCATTATGGAAGATCTCTGCTCCTGATGTAAATGAACTCACACCTACACCCATCCAGCTCCGCAGTTATCAGACCATTCTAGTTATTGATATCCAAAACACTGAATCAGCCTACTTGCATTGTGAGCTCCTTCAAGGAACATTGACCATCGCCAGGATTGATCAGCTCCTATTGTCTAGCATAAAGAAAAGAAAAGTACCCTAGAAGCTCTAGCATACTTCATTGAGACATTGTTTACCTATAAACAAACTTGGTTCTACAAAAAAACCTTACCCATGTTCAAACCCCTGTTCTGATGCCTGGATCCAAAATGCTGCTTGCTCGCCCATTTCCTGACTGATCTTGTTGTGGGCTTTGCCTCCCTCAAGTGCTTCTGACCTGAAGCTGAACAGCCTGTCTCCTGAGAACTTCTGAGCTGCAAGGAGCAGTGAGATTTCCCCCACCATCTTTCCCCAATACACTCACACTCTCTCTCTCTCTCTCTCTAACCCGGGTATAACCTTCTACTTTTGTAATCAAACCTGGGCTGGCCTTCTCCAATACCCCTATTGTAATTTTGTTGTATTGTTAGTGTTAGATTGTTTTTCTCTCCTTGTATGGCATAAAACTTATGATACTAATAGTGATATTCCTGGCAATAACCTAACTATTATAATCAAGCTGGTTGACAGTTTCTCTCTCTCTCAATGCATTTACTTCTTTGTGTTCTTGTCTTCCCTATGTTGCTCTGCCACAATGCTTCTTTTACTTAAGCCAAAATCCTTGGATTGCCCAAAATCCTATGTGATTTGTTTATCAAGGGGGTTACTACTAGAACAATTGTAGAGTGAGGTGGGAGGCAGCTGAGAAGTGCTGCTCTGCTTAGCCTATGGAGTCCAGGGGCACATAAGGGTGGCAGCTGAAAGTGCTGTTTGACCCAGCCTGATTGAGCCCAGGGGGCACATAAGGGGAACAGCTGAAAAGTGCTGTTTGGACCCAGCCTGCTCATAAGTGTGCTCCCTGCTGGTGCGATGCAAGGGGCACATGAGGGTGACAGCTGACAGTGCTGTGTCACCCAGCCTGCTGAGTTCAGGGACGTACAAGGGGTCAACTGAGAGTGCTGATAGCCCGGGCCACTCAGACGCACTCAGTTCATCTGGAATGGTTGTGTGTATCTTGGGGGGTTTATTTGAATTTGGGGCTTGAGAAACTTATGTCCTGCAGGAAGCTCCATTGGGAGGGGACTTGTAGCCATATGAACACACAAGTAACACAAGAAGCATATTAATAGAATCACACCCCTTTTCCAAGAAGGTAACCCTAATAAATTAATATACCTCAAAGTGACGGGCAAATCTGGTAAGACCAGGTGTTTCACAATCATTACTGGATTGATTTTTCCAACATGCCTGCAAAGTCAGGAAGTGTAACAATCCTCATTTTACAGAAGCAGAACTGAGGCACAGAAAACTTGTGCAACTTGCGTAAGGTAATTGAGGAGTGCTGTAGCAGAGGCTGGAAAATAATCCAGATCTTTTGGATCTCACTCATGTCTTCTTCTGTGAACCAATATCTAGAGTGGGCCAAAGATCCACACTCTCACAGGTTGTGTTAGAGAGTCATGGAGAAGGATGATTCTTTCACTCCAGGTTTGAGTTAAAGTGTATTGGCAGGTGAAGCTTTTCATCACCTTTATCATATGTATGCAAGTAAGGTGCCAGCAGCACATAGCTGCTACTCAGAGGGCCCCTGGACTGGGACCTGGAGGAGCGGGTGGGCCTGGGTCCCTACCCCCTTCCCTGGGAAGATGGGGTAACTGGTGATGCCCTGGCCCACTATGAGAGGCAAAAGTGTGAGACCCACTAGGGAGAAACTGTCTATTTGTCATATGATCCAGAGAAATTGATCTGATAGTGGCAAATTTGCCACCATCAGTATAGACATAGTCTAGGACATAGGAGATTAGATTAAATTTCAGGAAGAAACTTCCTAACTGTAAGAACAGTTGGACAATGGAACAGATTGCCTTGGGATGTTGTGGAAGCTTCTTCACTTGAGATTTTCAAAAGAAGGCTGGATAACCATCTGTCTTGGATGATTTAGACACAACAAATCCTGCATTTTGGCAGGGGGTTAGACTAGATGACCCTTGGTCCCTTCTAACCCTATGATTCTATACTTCATATAAGTCTCTGAAGACTTTACAGAACATCATAACCAGAAACATATTAAATGAATAATTCAGAATCAGTATGGATTTACTTAAATGCATTAGTGACCTATCCATGTGCAATTTTCCTTTGATCCATTTCTTCTTTATTATGCTTACCTAGCAAAATTCAAATTAATCCACCCACCACAAGTCTTTTCCAGCTAATTGAACCCAAATGTTCCTGTAATTCCAAAAACAATGTCAAAGGACCTCCATTTTGACAAACTAAATTTGAAAACTTCATGAGATTTGAGACACATACTATTTCTTAATTATGAATGTATTTTCTAGTATAGGGATTTAAAATAATCAGAAAGGTGATATCTGCATATAATGGTCATATTGTGTTCGTATCAGCTTCCTCCCCTATTCAGCCTCTGAAATTTCATCCAAGGCCTCAGAGTTAGAATCAGTGCCTCTATTAAAAAAGAACAAACAGAAAATAGGTTGTGGATAATATACCTGTTGGGGTCTCCTATATTCCCAAAATATTATTCTTTTGCAATCTAGCCTTAAGTTATCTGCAAAAAGCTTTCAAATAATTCAATATGTGGCAATTAAGATTTTAATGCTAAATAAATAAACAATCCTATCCTTCATTGTCAAATGCCTTCTCAGAGTCTAATGGGGAGTCTAATGGTCAAATAATTAAAAAATGAATTGTGATTGTTTTGGAATAAAAGTGCTGTGTTCACCTTGCTCTAGTTAGTAGTGACATATTTGTTACTCTTGTGTTTGGATAATCACAAGCATTTGACAAAATATTTGCTGGTCCCAAAAGCTTCACATATTTTATCACGAATAATTATCTAAATATTTTAACCAGAATTTTAAATCATTTGTTATCTGCTATTTATTACTTCCTTAAAGTAATCCAAACATGGAATAAACCCACGGAGTATAAATAAACCCTGATTTAGGAATTCATCCTTATAGCACTTGAAGTTAATAGAATAGAGATGGATTAAAGCTCTTACTTAAATGCTTTCTGCATTGGGGGCCAAATTGAAGGGTCTAAGCAAGCAGAAAAAAGCTATTCAACTTTGTGCCGGGTTGTTTAATAGCAAGAGAACTCTATAGATACTCTATGAAAAGAATTATCATTCTTATCAAGAGTCAGTAATAGAAAGATTGATATTGATGGAGTTAGTCTGCATTTATTTACTCAACCATCACTGAAATCAGAATCTGTTATATCAAATATAAGACCTTGTAATATACACTAATCAGCCAGAAAATTGATTGCTTTAAATGTTTTATAAAGCTTCATCATCCTGCTCCTGGGACTTTTTACTTGAATGACCTGTAATAGCAGTATGGATTTTTTCTCTGGAAAGTGGAATTTCCAAAGGCATTGGCTTATCAGAGGAATGTGGTGGTGGTGGTGTTGTTGTTGTTACTAATTGCATTCTTCACCTAAACCTGCGGAAGGCCCCTAGCTGGTTAGCCCTCAGATGTCTCTTAATCTCTTCAGTTTTAATAATCAGTTTGTTTTTTATTCTTAATGGACCTAGTTACTTAATGATTTTGATTGGCCTTTTATCTAAACTGAAAGAATCTTATCCAGCTTTTCTCATGTTTGCTTATTTAGCCTGAGGATAAATTTTGTTTGTCTAATGAACAGAACATTAAAGTTGGATCCTGGCATTTATCTGTTCTCTCAAGTTACTTGCACCTCCTTATTTATTTCTTTAATTTATTTATTTATGTTTGCCTTCCAGGATCTTAATTAGCACAATTAGTTCAAGATATTTTTCTGCACCACACACACATGCACACCCTCTTTTCAATCCCGCATTGTTAATAGATGGCTTGTCATTATTCCAGACCGTATAACTTAGTTTCCTTGGAATCTATTGCAATCCAATACATTTTATTTTTCCTTCTTTATGTTACCTTTCATTAAGCTTCCCAGATAAAACTGTATGTTAAAATAGAATTCTAACTGAGTGTACATATCAGAGTATGTAACAGTAACTAAGGTGAAATATTGTATAAGACCATGTGATCATCCCCCCAAATAACATCACACCCTCATGAAGTTCATAGTTATGGTTTTTCATAAAAGAAAACCAGACATGACAGTAAAAAAATACAGTTAATATACCCGAACAACCTTAATGACACCCTTTAGTGACACCGTAAAGGAAAAAAAAAGAAAATGTAATGTGTCTTCAAAAATCACTGTAACCTATATTAGGACAATAAACACCATTATACATTAAGTGAAATTTAAACTGTGCTGGTACATGGGGTGTGCTCTATTGGTTCTTTTTTTTCCAAAGTCTAACTTTTCATGTAAAAAACCAAAACAAACACCAAACAAAAACCACACACCTCAGTCTCTGGCTCACTTACGTTGACATAACTTCATTGCTCGGGGATGAGAAAAATCCACACACCTGAGCAATGTAGTTATGCTGACCTTAACCTCCTGTGTACACAGCACTATGGCGGCAGAGGAGTTTCTCCCACCAACAGAGCAGAGGTGGAGTTATTAAGCCAAAAGCAGAGTTCTCTCTTGTCAGCTTAGAGCAACTTCATCAGAAGCACTACAGCAGCGCATCTGCATTGGTGTAGCTGCGCCGATACAAGTTTGTAGTGTAGACCTGCCCGCTGTCTCTTACTGTGCCAGAGACAGTCTCAAAACTGATCTTGTGACATCTGAGTGTTTGTAGAACCTCCAAGAATGGTTTTGAGAGATGTGATCTGCCCCATTTATCTCAGTGGGAGGCTAACTCAGAGGCCTAATGACACTAATTTAAATGTCAACATTGCTAACTTTGTCACAGCTCATTGCAGTGAGTAAGGGAGGAGAGGGAGGATCATTCTATGAAGATCTGTTGGTGACAGCTTATTTTGGAGATCTACTCCAAGACCAAGAATCTTAGAAGTGCCCAGCATTGCATCTGAGCCCTTGTAAGGGGGAGTGAAGGTCTGGAAGCCCAGTGTGTATGTGAGCTTCACAAGGGGAACTGACATTTAGACATTATTGAGTGGGAGCTGAGCCAAGCCCAAGGAGTCCAGGAAGCACGCATGATCATATATTAACCATCTCTATCATGAAAGATGTCTTGGGTGGGCAGTTCTTATTTTGTATGCCAAACTGGAAGAATATTACCACCTCTTTTAGCTTCCCAGTTTGACCCTGACACTAATCATACTTGTATATTTATTTAATGGGCCAATACAGGGGAGGGTAAAGGTCTGTTGGAGAGAAAAAATAACCATAAAAATTGAAACAAGTTAACGTTCATGCGTAGTTAATGTACAATTACTGCACCCAATTTCTTGGGTTAATGACGTTTGTTTGAGGGTTAATTACAATAACCCTATAATGTATTTGACCCTAATTACTAATATGTACTTAACTTCAATTTCATTTTAATAAAGCTTTTATCTAAATTATATTTTATCTAAATTATAGGGCATTGTTTTCAAGTCCAGTGGCATACCTCAGCACTAGTAGTCAGCTGAGGAGGTTTCTCAAGATCCTACTGCCATCAAGCTAATAGAGCTGGCCTTTCAGCTTGTTAGCTCCACTCAGAGTTTCAAGTCCCAGATTCAATCCCTGTAAACAACCTAACTAGAGAATGGAAACTATGTATGATATGCTATTTTGACTGAAAAAATCTGCTAGCAGTGTGGCTGAATTACATCATGAGAAAGGTATAGGTGCCAAGGTGCATGATTATTTATATAGACTAAACAGTGTGCCTGGCATTTTATGAACAAGTATGACTACAACCTCTCAGACTGTTGTAATATTTGCATTGTAAATTAGTAATATTTTAAAAGCATTAACCATGGAATTCAGTGTAAGTGCATTAGAGTGGGCACTACTGAATTTGGGGTGTTAGACTCATAGACTCATAGACTCATAGGTCAGAAGGGACCAATATGATCATCTAGTCTGACCTCGCGCACAAGGCAGGCCACAAAACCCTACCCATACACATTTATAACAACCCTGAACCCATGACTGAGTTATTGAAATCCTCAAAAATGAGATTTGAAGACCTCAAGCTGCAGGGAATCAAAATAATCAATATAATCTGCAATCCTAGATTTATCCTTCAGTGGCAGTTGTTTCTGCATCATAACATTTATACCAGATTTAGTATCATTCACAATTAGAGCTTCTAATTAACTGAACTTTCTTCCCAAAGTTTTCCAGAACATTTGTTTAGCCACCACAGCATGCCAAATGCCTTAGCTGTGATTGTGTAACACTCTATCGGAGGCAGTGTAGTCTGCTGTGACCACAATTTATCCCACTCATAGTCATCTCATTTTTATTTTGTGTCCCCACGGACCTACCCACCTGTTGCCTCATTTTAAAAGTTATACTCTATTTTGTTTTTTGATTCTACCTGGCCTTTAAGCTCTACCACAATTCAATAAATAATACTTACATATTTTTGCTGGCACAATTCAACTAGTATGTCTGAAGCCCTCTGTATATAGCGCGCATTCATGTATATGTGGTGAATGAGAGGGTGGGGGAATAATAAGCATTTTTTTAATGAAGAACATATGCTATACACAAAACTGCTTTTCTAAAAGCATCATTTATGATTCAAGAAATTTCACACACATGGAATGAGAATGGAGGGGCTAATATAGGCAGTACAAGTAATGCTTCTAAAGCTTAAACTTTAAGAATGTATTGACATTACTTGATCACAATATAAGAATGGAGTCAGAGTGAGTCACTGTTGGTGACAAACATGAATTTGATGCTGCTCAGAAGGAATACATAAGTATCCAATATAGTTAAGTAAAAGAACACATTCTCCCCTTATTTAGTTTTCAGTCCCAGTCACATAAACAGACATTAAAAATGTCCTCAATTTTCTACCCAGTGAATTTTTGTCTCAAGATGACAGATTTGTAACTTCCTCTTTGTTGGCTGACTTCCCTACCACTGAATTTTCTTGTGTCAACTTCATTGCAAAAACCCAAACTGAATATTTCTCCTTTTACCCTTTTTTGTACTTCATTAACTGTTCTGTTCCAAAGTCAAATCCTCAATACATCAAAGGCCAACTTTTATCAAAGTTAAGTCACATGGCACATTCTAGATAAGGGTAAATAATACATTCTGAAATATCACAAACTTTTCCAACACCGTGGACCCCAAATGTTCTGAATTAAACTATTATTGTTAAATTTATTTACAACTACTGTGTAAATAAAGTGGCAAAAAGTGGTGTTTCACCAGACCTACTTAATCAAGGTGATAAGAGATATAGCAGAAAGTGATGCAAAATTGATGGCAATGGAAATATGAAGCAACACAGCTGAAATGAAAACCTGGTGGTAGAAATAAGAAGGAGTAAAAAGAAAGCCTGATGGCAGACAAATTGAGGTTGTTTAGCACAAAGCGAGAAGCAATGTAGTAGATGAGTGAAGACAAAATTCAGAAGAGATGGGAGCTCCTGCTTACAGAGGTCATTTTGAAAAACCTCAAATTAAAGGGAGGTGAGTTTATGCAAAGTTATATCAGCAGAACTGATAATGCAGTATTTTACACTTAGTGTAATTGTTTACATGTATGAAAAAGGGTGTGTAATGTACCATTCCATCTAGTGTGTTTTGCATCTACATCACATATGTATACATGTACATGACTAGACAAGGTGCAAAATTATAAGAAATCTGGGTCAGTGGCTTGATTTAACTACAATATCATATTTATTGATTTATTTTTTAAATTTTTGCACTCTCTCCTGCAAAAGAGATAGCCAGGACGTGCAAAGAATATAATCTTCCTCTTGATGCTACATATTTCAGTATAGCTATAAAAAGAAGCATTTTAAAATAGTTTAAATTTAAAAGGATTATTATATTTGTTTATTTATTCTATCCACAGCACTGAAGAGATGCGTTTCCTTCTGCTACTGTTTGGAGCCCATGGAATTACTCTGGATTTACACCACTACAATGTAACTAAGATCAAAATATGGCCCCAGGATTTTGACTATATTTATTGTGTCCATTTTCAAACCCCTTCAATACTTGTGTGACTTTTGATTAGTTCCATCTGCTAAAGACTTAACAGCAATCAGAAGAAGGTAAACAACATCACCTGTAGCCTCAGAATATTTGCTATTTTCCTGTTCTAGGATGAAAATTATTATGTAGACATCCAAATTTTATCAGTTTAGGTATGTTTATGCCCCCATCATTGTAGTTTCTTAATGCCTAACTTTAAAGTTGCTGAATACTTAATTATGACACAGTGCCACAGCCTGGTGTGCAATCCAGCCCAGTCGGGGTTTTGTTACCACCTGCCCTTTAACCCTAAGTGCCTCAAAATACTCTGCTGCTGTGACTCTCTTGTCTGGATGCTTCCAGCCAGCATATAAGCATGCATTGAGTGTCTATGTGTTAAGCCTGGTTCAGTGCTCTGACTCCAGCAGCTTGCCTACAATATAATAGCCTCTCAGGGGGCCAATTTGCCAACTGTAAGCAAACACTCCCCAGGCCCAGATTTTCCCAAAACAATGTGCTCTGCAAAGTCCATCCATCGCCTGGACCAGACAGAGAGATATTAAGGTATGTTTGTTCCTTTAAAGAGACAAAAGCACATTGCCAATTATTAACTATAGCAAATACACACTTCACTTCAAGCACACAATTGAATTTGTTTATTGTAAAAATAAAACATTGTAATAACAAAAGGACATAGGTTAAGTGATATCAAGTAGAAGGAAATAAATTAGAAAGGGTTACAGGGAAACAAAAGTAAAAACAATCTTTCTAATGGCTAAGATCAAATTTCACAAGCTACAGTTTTTGTTCAAGGTAACTTCCTTACCAATCTTCCATTCAGGAGACTTCAACCCTTAAGGCTGAAAGACCCTCTTTTCTCAGCTTGCAAAAGCTCTGGTCCTTTGTGTCTTTCTAGTGATGGATACCAAGATGGTTTCTCCTCTCTCCTTATATCTTCCCATACTTAGGCCACATCTACACTATCATTTATGCTGGCAAAATGTATGTCACTTAGGAGTGTGGAAAAACACCATCCTGAGTGACATAAATTTTGCCAGCTGTGATATTCCCCTCTGCAATCTGGACTGGTAAATTGCTGTGTCCCCCACTCCTGGAGATCATCTCATTCTGCTTTGTCATGTGAACTCCCATTCCTAGGCAGATCACACACAGCCTCCAACAAGCAAGGTGTCCCCAACTCAGTAGTGGAGTGCCTCTAGCCAGCCACTCATATGATTATACAATGGTATGACCCCAGGCAACATCCCCAGTCCCAGACGCAATCCTAGGAACTGCCATTTTACAATGCAAGCTCGTATGTTTGTCAATTTATCAAAAAAATTTACATGCACCAGCCTTATCTCTTCAAATAGGGTCTCTAACACATCTTAAACCATATGCACTGCTTTAGGTCAAATAAATATATTAAGTACAGAAAGATTTTAAGTGATTAAATCAGAGGAAAACAAGTCAGATTTGATCAATATAATCAATAGCCAAGCACATTCTAAACTTAGCTTAACACTTTCAGTAACCTTACATATTCAGATGATTCTCAGCACAGGCTGGCTGATCTGTCTCCAGCCAGGACCTTTCTCTGTGATTAGCATTTCAGTTGCTTGGTGGTGTTTGTATATGGAGGTGGATGAGAGAGACAGATTGCAAAATGTCTCTCCTTTTTAAAATTTTCCTACTCCCCTTCAATGTCAAATAGTGAGAAAGTGTCCATGCATGGTTCCCTTCATACCCTGAGTCACTGTGATCATTTGTAGATTCATTTTTTGTTCCTGGAATGCTGAGATGGGTTGTTCTATACGAGTCTAAAAAAGTGTGAATTGTTCTTCAGCTCTGAAGAGTTTTGCCTAGATCTGTCTCATGAGATGCATATTTGGGAATATTACATAATGAAGCCTCATAACCACACACATGACATTGCAACAAATATATTACCATACCAGTAATGTTCAGTATGCCATGAGCATTCCAAAAACATCTTACATGACACACTTTACATTAAACAATGCACAGTTACACTATAACGGTGAACATGAATGATACACAATCACACCATAAGCATGTACATGGAGGTACAGTGTGTCACTTTGGTGTAAGTGGCAGCATGCACAGTTGCTATGTCAGCGGTAGAGCTTCCACCAACATACTTATCACTGCTCATTAAGGTGGTTTTATTATGTTGATGGGAGACCTCTCCCCCATTGTCATAAAGTGGATGCTCAAGTGGTTTTACAGTGGTACAGTTGCATTGGTATAGCTGTGCTGCTGTAAGCTTGCTAGCGTAGGCATGGCCTTACTGTTTGTCTCTAGACTTAGGACAACCTCATGCTGTTCTTCCTTTCCTGTGGACCTCCCATACCCCTGCTGATTTATATGTAAATGGGACTTCCATTGTTTTTGGTCACACCTTGTTTAATTTCATTGGAGACAGCTGTGATATTCTCTCCTTTTTGGTAGAAAACCTGCTTTTGCCTTTGTTTGGTCATAGACTTTAAAGCATAATATTATTAAGTATCCATATTTCCTCACATGTTACTACATACATTTTACAATGGAATTAATCACTCGTGTGTCATTCGATTTCAGAAAAAGCCTTATTTGATACATTGTTATAACACAGAAATAGTGTACACAATCAATTGGTTTTGAATTTCAGACCCCCTTTCTTTATAGCCCAAATAAATTCTCTTTTCTACTGTGGTATGGACAGCACACTGTCATCTCCCCTGCTTGATGGCTTTTATTTTTAATCTTTTACGTAAATAGACCTTCCTTGTCTCTGCCTGATAACCAGGCTGGATGGACAAAAAAATACATATTCCTTTGCCAAGGGCAGGCTGGGCTTATGGATTGCTTTCCAAATACATTTTAAGAATGTGTAGTGAATATGTAGGTGTAGTGAGTATGTCAGGCCCGACAAAAGTTTCTGATACAGATTAGTGAACCACAAAAGGTCAAGTGTTCCACACAGTACATGCAAGTAGTCAAATTTTCAAATGTGTTGAGCACATACAGAGCTCTGTTTACTAGAGCTGTGGATGCATCATACCTTTGAAAAACATGTTCCCTGCTACAGTGTAAACATACCTGAAATCACTATCTATGAACAAAGTGGATGAATCCCATTCATTTCTTGACTAGGACTATGCCTACATGGCATATCAACAATGCCAGATAACTAGGTACTATTTTTTTCTTAACTACTGCATTGTATACTGTCCAGATATTTTCTCAGTTTGAGCAGTGGTACTATGATAAACTTAAATTTATCCTAGATTGATAAATGTGTGTGTTTTCCTATACCATGCTGTTAGCCCCTGAAAACTAACTTTGGCCTAATTCCAAAAATTACCTAAGTTTGTATGTAATTTTAAGCACATGAATAGTCTTACTGAAGTCAATGGGCTACTTCCATGTTTAATGACAGGCAAGTGCACAAGTACCTCCCTGTATATTTGGGGCCTTTATCATGTTACTTAAAAATAATACACAGATTTTAAAAGAGTTTCCAACTCCCAGCTGTCTTGGTAGTTTGTACTTAGATCATCATTTTTAAGGTTGGCTTTGAACAGCATGACATTGCATTACAAATTAAACCTCCCTAGACAATGCTATTCTCTGAAACTTTGCAGGTACATAGCATTATCTTTTATATTGCAAAAGCTTTGAACTGATATTCAAGTGATATATAAAATCATCTCTGTTATTAGAAACTGTATCCTAAAGCAACTAGATAGGTCTAAAGTGCTAATGCAGAAAAGGAATTTGGCAGTTTGACTAAAACTCTAGCAAGTGTCAATCTAAGAAAATAGTACTTTTTATTTCTGGGAGTAATATGCAATTTCCTGAAACCACAAAACCACTAAATTCATCATGCAATTTGAGCAGTAATACTTCTGGTGATGTCCATTACAAAATAGGACAGATCCTTTCTTTTACTTAAGACTGAAAAGTACATAGTTCTTCCTTTTAAATTTGATTCTGGCAGATAAAATAGACTCTTGCAGAACAGACTGATGACTACCTCCCTTTTTCAATGTGACATTTATCTATGAAAGTTATTCATGATTGCATATTTAAGACACCACTATATTTAAGATTGATGCAGACATTTTTCTTTTAAAAAAAACAAACCTACAGTAACTGATTTTCTAAGTGTAATAAACAATATTGGCAATTTCTTACTGGATATGTAAGTTGCCAATCTACATATGCTTTCATGTACAGAAGTATGAGAGGAACTAGACTGTTGGTATTGTCACTAATTAAGGTTCCAATTTGCCCCAAAATAGCATAATTCCAGACATCCCAGACAGAAACATAGGAACTTTACTCTCAGATTTAAATGTGTGTTGTTGAAATGTTTTCTACTACAATACACAAGAGAAGTGGTGAGGGTTTGCTAGATAAATGCAGTAATACCCTGACAGAAGTGACAGATCATACTGCTATCAGTAGGAGAGAGCAATTAATAGGGTTAAATTCTGGCCCTACTAAATTCAGTAAGACTATTGCCACTGACTTTAATGGAGCCAAGTTTCACCTAATGTATATAACATTACCAATACAGGCCCTAGTTTAGGAAAGAATCCCTATCTGGGAAGGGTATTTAAGCATGCACTTAAAAATGCTTTCCTGAATCTGGACCCCAGCAAACTGCTATCTCCATGTTTATTAACTTAGAAAATACAGACTCCCAACAGGAAAGGTGGAGGGGGTAGTTAGGGTGGGTACCACAAAAGACAAAGAACAAGCGGCAATGACCAGATATTGCCTGTAGGGCAGGGCACGTTTTTTAAAATCAGCATGAAAGTTGTTACATCATAGTTTTTTTTTTTGAGAAGTCTGGATCTCATCTCTATTATCACTTCTGCTGTTCTCAGTACCCAGGTAGAACATATGCACAGTATTTTCTTCCTACATCACCTTTGTACACTACCAGGTAGGATTTACTTGCAACCTCTTACATACGCTGGGAAGGAAGAAAGAAGCTCCACTCATTGAAGCCGCATTCTGAGCAATATTCAACAGAGGAAATAGGAAACCCAAAGTCTGAACCACTTTTGCTAGCCTCAAACTAAATTCCTCTTCCATCTCTGGCCAGTGAACTGGAGCCTTCCTTTCATCTTGCTAATCCTGTCATGAAAACATCAAGTGGTTTTTCTTTCTGCTCCAAAAACGAGGCAAGAGAGTCACATTCATCATAAGAACCTATCTGAGATGTTCTCAGCTATTCTCCCATATAGTAAGTGAAACAAGTCATGCTTCTTTATCTGGTGGGATCCAGTGGAATTTCAGTATAAGACTATAAATCCAAATACAAAGTTCTCCTGACTGACTATAAGTAAAGTATCTGGGACTGTGAGACAGACAGACTTATCTTGTGGCTTCTTTAATTCCCTCTTATCCTGACAATCATAGGTTTTTTATTTGCAGTGCCTATGGTATGAAAATAGTACCTTCAACTAATAGTTTCTTTGCCATTCTGCAGCTCCTCAAGTATTCCCTGTGCTTGCCCCAATTATAATATTCATTCCTATTATTAGTATTAGAATCATAGAAGTGTAGGGCTGGATGAGACCTCAAGAAGTCTTCTAGTCCAGTCCCCTGCACTCAAGGCAGGACTGAGTATAATCTAGACCATCCCTGACAGGTGTTTGTCTAACTTGCTTTTAAAAATCTACAATGTCAGAGATTCCACAACCTCCCTCTCCAATTTATGCTGTGCTTAACTAACCTGACAGTTAGGAAGTTTTTCCTAATATCCAACTTAAACCATCCTTGCTATAATTTAAGCCCATAGCTTCTTATCCTATCCTCAGAGGTTAAAAGGACAATTCCACGCTGACTTTTACCTATCATCTTATTTCCTTTTAGGTGTTTTAAAACTGATTGCTTAATTATTTGGTCCATTATCATTCAGGATACTGAATCTGGTCTGCAATTCCCCTTATTTTATAGATTGGCACTATATTTGCCCTTTTCCAGTACTCTCCTGTCTTCCATGAGTTTATGAAGATAATCATCTGTTATCTGGCAGCTCTGTGTTCTTGGGGAACCAGGGTGAAAAACCCCTATTCTCTCTCTGGCTCACCTGAATCCCCCCCAGCCTCTGCTTGAACTAGAAACAAAAGCTATGAAAAGGCTGTGGGAGACACATCTAAAACCCTCTCAACAAGGGTGATAGGATTAAGACAACTCCCCATGCCTCATCTACATAGAAGATGTAAAAAGGGGCATCTCAATTAACACGCTGAATGGAGAACTGGAGCCTCATTTACATCGAAGATGGAACAAGAATTAGCATGAAGAATGGAGAACCAAGCTCCAAAGCAGGAATCGCACTGAATTCTGGGATTGGCAAGGCAGGGACACACTGCATTATGGGAGATCTCTGCTCTTGATGTAAATGAACTCACACCTACACCCATCCAGCTCCGCAGTTATCAGACCATTCTAGTATTGATATGCAAAACACTGAATCTGCCTGGTTGCATTGTAAGCTTCCCCAAGGAACATTGACCATTGCTGGGAGTGATCAGCTCCTATTGTCCAGCATAGAGAAAACCACCCTAGGGTACTTCATTGAGACATTGTTTACCCACAAACAAACCTGGTTCTACAAAATACCCCTACCCAAGTTCAAATCTCTCTCTTGCTCTCCTCTTCTGATGCCTGGACCCAAATGCTTTCCTGACTAATCCTCTTGTGGGTTTTGCCTCTCCCTCAAGTGTTCCTGACCCTAAGCTGAACAGCCTGTCTCCTGGGAACTTCTGAGCTGCAAGGAGTGGTGAGATTTCCCCCCCATCTTTCCCTTTTCTTTCTCTCTTTCTCTCTCTTTAATCCAGGTATAACTTTCTACTTTTGTAATGAAACCTGGGCTAGCCTTCTCCAATACCCCTACTGTAATTTTGTTGTATTGTAAGTGTTAGATTGTTTTTCTCTCCTTGTATGGCATCACTATTAGTATTATAAGTTTTATACACCTGGCAATAAACTAACTAGTGTAATCAAGCTGGTTGCCAGTTTCTCTCTCTCTCTAAATGCATTTACTCATTTGTGTTCTTGGCTTCCCTACCTTGCTCTGCAGCAATGCTTCTTTTACCTAAGCCAAAGATCCCTGGAGTGCCCAAAATCCTATGGGGTTTGCTTATCAAGGGGGTTACTGCTAGAACAATTGTGTTGCAAAGAGGCATATAAAGGGAGCAGCTGAGAAGTGCTGCTCTGCCTAGCCTACGGAGTCCAGAGGCGCATAAGGGTGACAGCTGAAAGTGCTGTTTGACCCAGCCTGATTGAGTCCAGGGGGCACATAAGGGGAACAGCTGAAAAGTGCTGTTTGGACCCAGCCCGCTCATAAGTGTGCTCCATTCTGGTGCTGTGCAAGAGGCACATGAGGGTGACAGCTGACAGTGCTGTGTCACCCAGTCTGCTGAGTTCAGGGATGTATAAGGGGTCAGCTGAGAGTGCTGTTAGCCCGGTCTGCTCAGACGCACTCAGTTCATCTGGAATGGTTGTGTGTATCTGTGGGGGATTTATCTGAATCTGAAAACCTTAGGTCCTGCAGGATAGCTCCACTGGGAGGGGACTTGTAACCATATGAACACACAAGTAACACAAGCAGCACATTAATAGAATCACCCCCTCTTCCAGGAAGGTAACCCTAATAAATAAGCATACCTCAAAGTGACGGGCAAATGTGGTAACACATCAATATCTCAGATATCTTTTCTGTCAACTTCTTGAATATTCTATAATGTATTTCATCAGGTCCTGGTGACTAGAAGACATCTAACTTGTCTAAGGAATTTGTAACTTGTTCTTTCCCTATTTCAGCGTCTGGTCTTACTTCATTTTCACTAGCATTTATTAAATTAGATGTCCAATTGCTACTAAATCTTTTGGTGAAAACTGAAACAAAAACGTCATTTAGAACTTCTGCTGTTTCCATGTTTTCTTGTATAGTTTTCCTGCCTCATTGTGTAATGGGCCTCCCATATCTTTGGACACTCTGTTGCTTCTAATGTATTTCTAGAATGTTTTCTTGTTATCTTTTATGTCACTAGCTAGTTTACTCTCGTTTTGTGCTTGACCTTTCTAATGTTGTCCCTACATACTTGTGTTGTTTATATTCAACTTTTGTAATTTGACCTAGTTTCCACTTTTTCTAAGACTCTTTTTTGAGTTTCAGATTATTGAAGATCTTCTGGTTAAGACCAGAGTGGTCTCTTGTAGTATTTCTTATCTTTCATATGCAGTGGTATAGTTTGTTCTTGTGCCTTTAATAATGTTTCTTTGAAAAATTGCCAACTTTCTTGAATTGTTTTTCCCCTTACTTTTTTCACATGGGATCTTACCTGCCAACTCCCTTAGTTTTCTAAAGTCTGCCTTCTTGAAATCCATTATCTTTATTGTGCTGTTTCCCTCCTACTAGTATCTAGGAACTCCTATGAAAGACAAGGCCCCACTGTGGTAGACATTGTACAGGCAAGTATAACAAGACAGTCCCTGCCCAAAGGAGTTAGTCTAAATGTTAGATAGGAAAATGGAAAAAGTGGGTTGAGATAGTGGAGGGAATACATAATAAAATGATCAGTTTAATAAACTTATATTCTTGGCTCACCCCTTGCCTAACTAGTACCAGACAGGAGTGCTTTGTAGGCAGTACAGTAAATGTAGGTTTGAAGGAGGAATTTAAAAGAGCAGCAGCTTTATGAATTTTGATGAGGTGTTTTCTCATAAGTAGGGGCATTATCAGAGAAAGCATGGAAATTATAGAGGGAAAGTGGATAAGCCACAACCTCTTTTTGGGATGAACTCCACAACTCCCATGTTCAACATTTGTCCTAGTTTATGACTTCTCTCTTCTTTCCACTCTGACCTAAAAAATTTCATGCATACAAATCTGTTTTCAAAAGCATCTGATATCTTTCTTAGAGTCCCCTTCCCTCTTTTCAATTGTTGTTTCTGAGTAAACAACCCCATTTAGAAGAGTCTCAGGATATTAGTCTTTTTTCTCCCATAGGAGGAGTCTAAGTAAGCTTCCTTCTTAGAATAAGCAAGTTGCAAGTCTCCTCATCCCAGGAAGTTCTACTATGTTTCCTGATCAAATTACCATTTAGCATAGTTTTTTAGCCACACAAATTCACTATTATTTCTATAATTAATATAATATGATCAAAGCTTAGATAATCATGCTACCTTATCAGAAACAGAAATTCCTAATTTTGGAAGACAGATTTATAGTCTAGTCCACACTCTGTACACAGACTGAAAATATCACCATGATTACCTTTTTCATATTCCTTACAGGTGTCCAAAATCCCATTATCAATAGAAAGTCAGGGCAAACACTCTGACCATCTAATCTGTATAATCTGTCTGAAGACCACAGACTACCTAATTCTATGAAACCTTACCTACTTCCCACTGCCCAGTGGTTAGAAAGGAGTTGACATTTGATTATGATATATTTTTTCACAGCTCATATATCTTTCAAATTTTTGAAATTATTAATATTGACATATGTGCATATTTCTGTTGTTAGAGTGAAAACAATTTTGTAAAATTTTACCTTTGAGCATCTGAGAAGGACAATGAACCACCTCTCCTTGAGCCATCATGAACTGTACTTTGGACTTCCAGTGGAAGACCTGGGTCCTTTCAACTATAAATTTAATTATAGACTCTTCAAAGCAACAGCTTGTATTTCTTATTTTTGTAAGGTTTTTGCATGCCTCTTGTACATATAAAATCAAATATGGCAGGGCCACGCATTGTCCAGAAAGAATGGTATGACATTGCCATCCTTCACAGGCTTGATTTTATCCATAAGTGAATCTCAGTCATATCAGAACAATATGACAACATAAAACACACAAAAAACGGATTCATTATATATTCAGGTTAATTTTAACACTATGTGTAACATTACTATGATGGGAGTAAACATTTAGTGTCATATCATGATTAATTTTCAGATAAACTTGGGGTCTTGTTTGTTTTGACAGTTTTATTTAAGAGAGAGTTGGTTATTAGTTAAAATTTAGTGTTTGGTTGTTTTTTTTTTAAAAAGAACAACATAAGGCCATCACTTTCATGGAATGTAAAAGTTACTATCATGAGAAAATCTTCTCATGGGAAAGATTTAAAATTTTCTAGTATTTTGCAAAGTTAAATTACCAGTTAACCAGGATATTTTCTGTTCTTCTAAAATCTGGAGGTATTCCTGTCATATTGTTTTTTGTATGACATTACAGTAGGATATGGTCTCTTTTGACTAAGTGACAAAGATTGACAATTAAAATAATCAAAATATCAATGTAGTAATTGATGGAGGAAGTTAACCTTTGCTACTGTAAATGAAGCTAATGGTAAGGTTATCAATATTATTGAGCAAAATACCTAATGGTACTTACATCCACAAAAGGACAACAACAGCATGAGGATTTATTGTCAATAATAAAAATAAGTAAAAATATTTTTTTCACAGCCACATTAGATTCTTCAATCTGCCCTGTCTTGAGGCTAGACCTTCTTTGTATTAAAGACACATTTAGGGTTCTACTCCACATTCCTTAATCAGGCAACACTAATTATGAGAGAATTGGGTCCTTAGCTTTTAAGTGTAAATATTCACTAATTTATGTGATCTTTATTTGTCAGAATGTTACATGAACTATTTTGTGAGGGATTGCTCTGAACAAGTAATTACCTTAACATTTGCATGCACTCAGACTGCTTTAAATTCACACCTTTACAACCTGAGGAAAAAAAATGTTTATTTTTCCTTTGATTTATTTCCCTGTTCTAATAAATAAAATAATAATAACAATTGTCTTTTATGTCTCTTTAAAATAAGTCAGTCAACTCTGCATCACTTTGTTATAGATATTTCTATTTTCCTCCATTTTTCAACAATACTATTCTTTCATCTTTTTCATCAGCTCAGGGAGCATTTCAGGATTATCATCCTCCATACTAGCTGATTTCTTTGTATTTTACTTGATTGTATTATAAGATGACAATTGCTCTTATTGTTCTGTTCCCTCTATTTTACATTTTAACTTTTCATAGCACTCCTATTTCCTGAGCTCTAGACAAAGTCTGCCTGTACTCACTGCTTGCTACCAAAAACCAAATTTTTAAATACTTTTCTTTATTATTTCTTCATTGCATGTTAGTGCTTATTAAGTTTTCATTGGCCAAAGAATTTCCCCAATTCACTGTGTTGTGTGAAAGACTCTGATTTAGTACATGGATTCAAAATGTGGGATTTTAATCAGGTCTGGAGGCAGAGAAAGAGATGGGAAGGGAATACTGTTTGTGTATATGTGTTTTTTCTGTCATAACATGGAATCATGGTGTCACGCGGGCTGCATTAGAAGGGGGGGGCATTTGTGTTATTTGACCTTAATATGTCAAAATCATAGTGATTCATGTAAGACATACCATGTCAGGTACTGTTAGAAAGGTTATGATATGCTGAATAAGATGATAATATTTGGGTTCATGTGTAATATGTGTAAGGAAAGTTATGGAGATCTTTGTTATCCCTGTATTTCAAACTGTGCCGTGGAAGACACACCCCAGACAGAGAGGCGGCAGGACAATAGCTTGCTTAATAGCCCATTCAAGGCCTTATCAGAAGCCAGAGGCCCGGGAAGAAACTAAAGGCATACCTGAAGAGTTACCCGGATTGGCCCATGTGACCATGGACTTCATTTTGGTTCCTGTAAAGTTCCACAAGCCACATGGCCAGCAACAGAGGGTATATAAGATCAAACCACAGAAACCATTTTGTCTTTTGTCTGGTTCTTTGTTCCTGTCCAGCTGCGGACACACCTCTGGATTAACACACTGTGCAACTGAACCGAAGGACTTAGACCCATCCAGGTACTGGATGTATACCAGAGGAACTATACAAGCCTGCAACTCCACACTTGTTCTAGAAACCTGATGTATATGGACTTTTAAATCACTTGTATGTATCTGATTGCTTTAAGCCTTTAACACTTCTCTTACTGTTTGTTTTTCTTCTATTAATAAACCTTTAGTTTTAGTTACTAAAGGATTGGCTGGCAGCGTGGTATTTTGGGTAAGATCCAAACTTATAGTGAACTGGTACTGTGGCTGATCCTTTGGGATCAGAGGGAATCTTTTAGTAAAGAGCATAGAGTTAAAGCAACTGGTCTCTTTACTGGACCTAGTGTCAGTTTGGGAGCCAGAGACTGAAATGCAGTAAAGGGGGCTGTGTGTATTTGCAAAGTGGCTTCTTGATAACCAGTGTGGGGGAATCAGAAGCACTGTTTGTGGCTGGTTGGGAAGTCTGACTGTGGTGTCACCCACCAGTGCTGGGAGAATTTGCTCTCCTTTTGCAGCCTGCCCTGACCCTGGCATTATCAGTGGGCTACCCTGGGCACGGACGGGTTACACATGGTATGGAAAATTTGTGAATCACTGAACTAGTCCCATCGTGTACTTTGTGGAAAAGCAATAAAATTTAGCCCACCAACCCCACCCCCCCTTAATATTTATTACCAGATCATTGGCCCACCATGTAA
>ML675618.1:26364310-26409927 GCA_007922155.1 Mesoclemmys tuberculata | reverse complement strand
TTGTGTGGGATTCAGGAACAACTAGGAGTAACAGTCTTTTTATGCAAATAATTCCATGAACTATAGTTCACTGAGTATCCAATGCACCACCTTTTGACAAGAAGTCCATCACTTGATTACTCTTGATAGGTAGCCTGAGTCCTCAAATAATACAGGCATTTTTTTTTTCATTGTTTCCTTTTATTTTATGTCGGGACTTCCAGAGGTTAGAAATCCAAAGAAACAATTGAACTGTAAGAGGTAGATTAATGGCCAGGGGTAGGGGAGGAGAAATGATCTGTACTGTAGTTGATCTCACTCTGTTTTGATCTAGTCCTTTATTTCATTCATTAGTAATGATCAGACATGCTTCTGAAGTGAGAACACACATTTCAGGGCTGATGAATCTTTGAATTATCTGTTTTTGGAAGCTGATGGAACTAGCTCAAATCCAGATATATCCAAAGAAAAACAACATTTATTGGCAAACCATTCTAAATATGGACTGACTGGATATTAAAGGCCTAAATTATTCCTCTGTCAGTACAAATTCTAGTGCAAGGACAGAAATAAGGCAGCTTGTAGCTGTCTCATTCTAACATCAGCCCTAATTTCCACCTTCACTGCATAACACTTATGGTCCCTATGGCAGCCAAGAAATAGCCAAAGCATAGCAATGTCCTTCCTAATCCAGAATATATCTTATGCTAGTTAACATTGTGGGGTGGAGTGTGAAGAGCAGGCTCTGCAGCTGTCTGGAAGTGTGTGGCTTTACAGCTTCTCCATGGACACTTTGCACCAGAAATAGAATCATATAATCACAGAAGTGCAAGACTGACAGGGACTTTGAGAGGCCATCTAGTCCAGTACCCTGCACTTAAGGCAGGACTATGTAATAACTAGACCATTCTTCACAGCTGTTGATGTAACCTGTTCTTCAAAACTTCCAATGATGGAGATTCCACAACTTCCCTAGACAATTTGTTCCAGTGCTTATCTACCCTGATCATTAGGAAATTTTTCATCATGTCCAACCTAAGCCTCCTTTGCCACAGTTCAAGCCCATTGTTTCTTGTTATATCTTCAGAAGTTAAATAAAAACAATTTTTCACCCTCCTCCTTTTAACAACCTTTCATGCACTTGAAAATTGTTGTCTTTATTTTTGTTGCTGTCCTCTGGATTTTCTCAATTTGTCCACATCTTTCCTAAAGTGTGGTGCCCAGAACTGGACACAATACTCCAGTTGATACCTCAATAGTAAAAACTGAAAGGTCATGCAGTTGGGGACTAACAACAAGAATTTTTGTGAAGCTATCAGATGAAAGTGAGAGAGGAGGAAGACCTGGGTGTACTAGTTGATCACAATATGAGCTATCAGTGTGATGTGGCCAAAAAAGCCAAATGAAATCATAGAATGCATCAGGCAACATACTTCTAGAAGACCTAGAGAAGTTTTAGTAACATTATACAAGACACTGGTGAGACCTCATCTGGAATACTATGTGCAAATCTGGTATCCTATGCTTAAGAAAAATGAATTCAAATGGGAACAGGTGCAGAGAAGGGCTAGTAGGATGATAAGAGAAATGGAAAACCTACTTATGAGAAGAGACTCAAAGAGCTTGGCTGGTATAGCCAAATAAAATGAAGACTGATGGGAGATATGATTGCTTTCTATAAATACATCAGAAAAATAAATGCCAGTTAGTTAATGCCAATGCCAATGTTGAGACACGAAAAAATGGATATAAAATGGCCATCAACAAGTTTAGTCTTAAAATTAGGCAAAGATTTCTACTTAGTAGAGGAGTAAAGTTCTGAAACAGCCTTCCAAGGGGACTAATGGGGGCAAGAAACTTAACTGGCTCAATGCTGAGCTTGAAAAGTTTATGGAGCTGTTATGATGAGACTGCCTACAATGGCAGGTAGCCAGTCTGTGACAGTTAGCAGTAAATATCCCCAACATTTAAGTTGTGAAATGGCCTACAAATGTAATACAAATAATATATTCAAAAGTTTAACAAATGGAGGAGGGGCGCCATTTGGTCTAGGGCTGGCCATACTCAGCTGCACTTATGTGAGAGATTACATGAACTAGCCACCTGAATACAATCCTGTCCTACACCCTGGGTATGTAATCTGGTGGCTAGCCAATGCTGCCACCCATATTGCTACAGCTATGCTACTATTTTTAGCAACCAATGGGACACTGGTTGGGGAGGTCTCTGAGTTACTGCAGAGAATTCTTTCCCAAATGTCTAGCTGTTGTGCCTTGCCGAAATGCTCACTGTCCAACTGAATGACATATTTGACGTCAGGAAGGAATTTTTCCCTAGGTCAGATTGATAGAGACTCTGGGAGATTTGTACCTTCCTCTGAAGCATGGATCCCATGCAGGTTTAAACTGGAGTAAATGGTGGATTCTCTGTAACATGAAATCTTTAAATTATGATTTGAGACTTCAGTAACTCAGAGAGAGGTTGCAGGTCTATTACAGGAGTGGGTGGGTGAGATTCTATGGCATGCAATGTGCAAGAAGTCAAATTAGATGATCAAGATTTAGGATACAATTCAGTCACAAAGATCACAGATTCTGTGACCTTTACAGATCTCCTGGACTTCTTCAGCTTCAGCCCTGTGCAGTAGGGCTCCATTTTGTCAGCCTCATACATGATAGGGCTTGATCTGTCAGCTCACCATATGGCGGGGCTTGGGCTGTCTGTCCTGGGCGTCAGGGCTCCAGCTTCTTCTTCAGTCTTCCAATGACCATACCTTCATTTTGTCATTTTTCTCCATGACAGTTCTGTGAATTTTGTTTAATTCACTGCTGTCAGTTTGATGTCTCTGGATCGACTGAGCGGTCTGTGTAGACCCAATCAGTTGATCCAGCAATTGACGTAGGAAAACCACTCTGGTAACTGTCATAGCACTGTTCCTTTTGGCGCAGCAGAGTGCGGATGGCGTGCGGAGCAGATGCAGCGAAGTCGACGGGAGATACACAAGTGATTTATATCACTTGTATCTCCTGTCAACTGCTGCCAAATCTGGAAGGGAAGTGTAGACAGGGCCTTATTTATTACTTGCATTACTGTATCACCTAAAAGCCCTAGGCATGGGCCAGATTGTATGGTACTAGACACCATATATACACAAATCAAAAAGAAGGACTGTTCCCCAAAGAGTTTACACTCTACGAATTAAAAGTGACAGATGGACATAGACAGGTAGATAAAGGAGTACAAGGAAACAATAAGAAAATATTGGTCATCATGATAAGAAGTGGCTTGAGCACACTAGTTGCCTAAGTGAAGTTTTTTATAGATATCACAGAAAGGGAGAGTTTTAAGGAGGCTCCCACTCTCCTGCCTCTTTCCACTGCTATGTGTATTCAATCATGGCTCCTGTCCCCTATTCTTCTGCTTCTATCCACCTACATACACGGCCACTTGATTTCTCTTTGCGTCTATTCATGAAGCCCAGCTCCTGCCCCATTCCTTCTATCCACACACAAATACAAGAAAGTTACAGCTGAGAATGGAGTTGTGAGAACTTCATGATGAGTAGGAACAAAATAGAGTTGACATGGTTGTATTTGTGGGCATGATTTCCCAAAAATCAGCCCGAGGTAGACACCTGGCATGGAAAACTTCATCCTGAATGGTTAAAGTTTGGAGAAATGATAAGCTACTGAAAGCAGTGTCGTATAATGGAAAGTGTCGGACAACCTTAGGCTTGTTTACACTTAAAAGTTAGGTCATTTTGAGGTGTAAAAAAAACTATATCCCTGACCAACATAGCTATGTTGATGGAAGAATGCTGAAAACGTACATCAGTATATCTACATTTTTCACAACCCTAAGATTCATAGCTATATCGATCTAACCCCCAGTGTGAGATATTGCCATGTTGAAGGAGGAATTTTTCCATCTACCTAGCTACTGCATCTCAGGGAGGTAGATTAACTGCAGTTCCTGTCACCGTAGCGAGTGTCTAAATTGAAGAACTACAGTGGTGCAGCTTCAGCACTGCAGCAGTGCTGCTTTAACATTTTAAGTGTAGGCATAGCCTTAGTTTGTGGAGATGGTTGGTCCTACTCCAGCTGAAAAAACTTTTCTGCCAGTGTAGGCTAGAGTGACCAGATGTCCTGATTTTATAGGGATCGTCCAGATATTTGGGGCTTTATTTTATTTGCCTATTACTCCCAACTCAATTTTTCATGCTTGCTATCTGGTTACCCCAGGCAATGTCTATGCTACAGGATTATACCAGTATAGCTAAGCAAAAATAGCTATGTTGATAAAGTTGCTTTACATAATTATGCGAATATCATTTCTAAGACACAGATTTAAATATACACAGTACTACTAGATCCACCTATGTATATACCTATGTATAATATATACATAGACTTCAAACACATTTCTGCTCTTCCTCCTTCATTTCAAGTGTACTTGCCCACAATTCCTCACTATGTGCTATGACACTAAAATGTGTGGTTGACAACTTTTCTTTTTCAAATGGGTTTCTTTGAAAATAAAAATGTTTTCTAGAAGCTATCAATTTGTCATTAAAATAGCAACATTTCTTTGCAAAACATGGCAATTTGAAGGAAAATGCATACTTCCTGTCCATCATGAAATTTTGCCACATTTGTAGCAAAAGCGCTATTCACTGATAAATATAATTAAATGTAGCTATGAATGAAGTCCACTAATTCAGCTACATAAACTGTATTGTGGTCATACTAATCATGAAGTTTGTCAGAACTTTATTCTCAAGTGTAACTTTACTTGCTTTTATTTTCTCACAGCTAGGCTTGACGTCATTAAACTTTTGGTTTCATAGGTGAAATTCACTGAAAAGTAGGGTGTAGTACGAGTTGTGTGGGCTTCATAAAGTTAGCGATGAATGTGGTTAAATTTTTTTGTTGTCATTATACCAAAGTAAAGAAATCTTAAGAGATAGATACTCTTTTCTCTAGGAGTGAGATCAATTTCACTTCCTGGCAGTTCCTAAATTGTGTTTGCCAATTGCTAGTGAAATTATGGAGACAGATGATCACTGGTCTTGACCTTTCATTATTCCAAGGCCACACTTTGAAGAAGCAGTGTGCAGCTTTTAAGCTTTTCTTGCTTTCTTTCAATTTACAGAATCTCAGGTTTCATTTCTCAAAAAACAGAATGAGATAAGTGTCTTGGAAATCTTATGGGAGACCTAGTGTTGCTATGTTAGAGATCCTGCTTCTTATTGTCTACGGCCTTGACTTTTCTTTTATTTTTATGTACAGGACAGTAATAACACTTTTTGTTAAGGTATGGTCAGAAGGAATGCTTGTCCTTTGTTATATCTAATATCTCTACTTCACCTTGTTTTTAAACACTTTATATAAATTGTGAGTTGGGTTTGCATTCCAGGATTACCTTTTGTGCTTCTTTTAGTGTGAGCTCAAATTAAAACAAAAAGGTTATAGTAAGTGCATCATTATGGCTCTAAAATAGCATTCACTTCAGAAAATATCTTTATAGGGCATTTTATCACTATATTCTAAAAATGACTAAGAATCCTAATATCTAACCTTTCTTGAAAGACAACTTTTATAGCACAGGATAGCCTATTTAAACAAATAAACAGACAAAAAAGAAAAAAACCCAGACATCCACACCTTCCACCAGTGAGGGCCTTATCACACATTGATTGTGCATATAGAGTCTTCCTATCTCCCCAAATTACTGTGCTTCACTAGTCACTGAGGCTATGTCTTCTCTAGAAGTGCTGCAGCACACAGCTGCGCCACTGTAGTGCTTAAATGGAGACACTCACTACAGAGAAAGGAGGAAATCTCCCACTATTGGCAGCTGAACTTTGTGACTTTGCCCTGACCCCCAACTACTTCAGATTTGGAGCCAATCTATACCTTCAAGTGAGTGGCACAGCTATGGACACCCACAGTATGCCAACATGTTTATGACTGACCTAGAACATCATTTCCTCAAAACTCGTCTCCAAGCACTTCTTCTTTAAGTGTGCCACATTGATGACATTTTCATCCTCTGGACCCATGGGAAAGAGTTCCTCAAAGAATTCCACTAGGATTTCAATAATTTCTATCCCCCCATAAACCTCAGCCTAGACCAATCCACACAAGAAATCCACTTCCTGGACACAACAATACAAATAAGGAATGGTCACATTAATACCACCCTATACCAAAAACCAACTGACCACAATACATACCTTCATGCCTCCAGCTTCCACCCTGGACACGTTACACGATCCATTGTCTATAGCTAAGGCCTAAGATATAACTGGATTTGTTCCAATCCCTCAGACAGAGACAAACACCTACAGGATCTCCATAAAACATTCTTAAAACTACAGTATCCACATGGGGAGGTGAAGAAACAAATTGACAGAGCCAGACAGGTACCCAGAGGTCACCTACTACAGGACAGACCCAACAAAGAAAACAGAAGAACACCACTGGCCATCACCTACAGCCCTTAGCTAAAATCTCTCCAACACATCATTAAGGATCTACAACCTATCCTAGAAGATGATCACTCACTCTCTCAAGCTGTAGGAGGCAGGCATATCCTTGCTTACAGACAACCCCCCAACCTGAAGCAAATACTCACCAACAACAGTACACCAAACAACATAAACACTAACCCAGGAACCTATCCCTGCAACAAAACTCATTGCCAATTTTGCCTGCATATCGATTCTAGTGACACCATCACACATCCTAACCACATCAGCCACACCATCAGGAGCACCTGCATATCCACTAATGTAAAATATGCCATCATGTGCCAGCAATGCCCCTCTGCCATGTACATTGGCCAAACCAGACTGTCACTATGCAAAAAAATAAACGGACACAAATCAGACAAAAAATGGGAACATCCATAAACCAGTCGAAGAACACTTCAGTCTCCCAGGACACTCTGTAGCTGACTTGAAAGTTGCCATACTTCTATAAAAAAAAACTTCAAAAAACAGACTTCAAAGAGAAACTGCAGAGCTGGAACTCATATGCAAACTTGACACAATCAGACCGGGTCTGAATAGGGACTTGGAATGGTTATCTCATTACAAGAAGTAACTGTTACTGTTCACACATTCTCACCCTCTAATCAACGGCTGTGAATAGGCCTCATCTACTCTAACTTAATTGACTTTGTTAACACTTGTCCTCCCCGTTGTTTTTTCTTACCCTTGGATGTGTATATCTATGTCTATATCTAGCTAGATGGATGGAAGAATTCTTCTGTCAACATAGCACTGTTTACATTGGGGGTTGGGTTTACATTGATTTACATTGCTCAGGGCGTGGATTTTTCAAAGCCCTGAGGGAAATAGCTAGCTCAACCTAACTTTTTAATATAGATCTAACCACAAATAGAGCTTACTAATATATCATTCATAATGCAAATACAAGTCAGCTGAGAGAATGTCATAATTATGAGATAAAATTAAATGATTTTCATCAGTTGAAATAACTCTCCATGGCTGCAAATGTTCATCAATGCATTTCTGTTAATAATTTGTACATCTATAGTGTTTTGCATTCAAGGCTTTTAATCAGCTTTGCAAACTTTAAAAGGTGGGACTGAATGCACCCTGTCTTCACACCCTACCAAGTGTTGTAATAATCTTTGTACAAAGTATTCCTTGTGAAGTATCATCTGATAACTAATAACTCGCTGGTCAATATCATGGTGAAATGTATGTAACATTATATGTAAGTTATGAACACAAGCTAAAATTATGACTGAAGAGTGGTTATCAGACACATCTGGGAAGTGGATAAACCTGTTTCTCAAAGAGAAAGGACAGATGATGCCTCTAGCCAGGTGCCCTCAAAGTTGATGGGCAATCACCAGTGATGTGGCCACTCTTTGGCAAAAAAAGGGAGCTGGAAGATCAACATACATTTTGACAAACAGCAGGATGGAACTTCACCATGAGACTTCATGACTCCAAACTCACAGCAGGAATTAACTTTATCTAGGAGTAACTCTTAGCACAATGCATTTCAGAGGGTGACTGAACTATAACAGTGAGGAGCAAAAACATCCCAAGGTATGTTTCCCTATTTAACTCTCCTTTTTCACTTAAGACGACAAAGGAAGAAGCCATTTGACTTTGGAAGAGATTCTGAGCCAAAGTTTGGTCCACTAAATTGCTGGGAGTATGTGGTAAGAATTTTTTTCTTGAATCAAGTCTAGTTTGTTAAATTTTATAATTAGAAATTGTTTTATCTTTATTTCTCTCAGAACCATTTCTGACTTTAGTGTACTAACTTAATATCTATTGTGGTAAATCAAGTCCCCTCTCGGTTTCCCCAGCCAGCCACAGTCTCTTCTGGTCAGGGGGGTCTGAGGTGATTCCACCCCAGCACCTCCCTCACCAAGCCATGGGATACAGGCCTTGCCTCAGGCCTGAGGGCCACCCTTCAACCCCACCAGGGAGGGTGGGTAGTCCTAGTCCATGTATCTGCCCCTGGGCCCAGGAAGGTACCTCTCTGTGGGCCCCTCCAGGGGCTGCAGAGTATGTGGTGGAGCCTTGGAGACTCAGGGACCCCAGTCCTTCCTGCAGGCTGGGGTCCAAGTCTCTCCTGCTCTACCTTTCTCGCTGTAGGGGAAGACACTACTACTACTACTACTACTACTACTACTACTACTATCAATCCAGGTGATCCTCCTCTAGCTACTGCCACCTCCTTCTCCTGTCCTCCTTCTAGTCTTTAGGGAAGGCAGAGTTTAAATACACCTGGGTTAGACTCCTAATTGGGTCCAGGTGCCTCCAACTGACCTGGAGTAACCCCTCCCCTGTCTCCATGGAAAAGTGCCTTCAGCATCCTGGGGCTCACATATTGGCCCGGGCATACCCTCCTGTAGCCATCTGGCCTGACTTTACCACACTATCTCTTTATACTTAAATAAATTTATTTTATTCTTTAATCAAAACTAACCCAGTGTTGTATTTAAACTGAAATGTGTGGGTAACTCTATTTAAGGTACCAAACTATTGTACTTTGACCCTTTACAGGGGCAATGGACCTCCAATGTCTGGACTGTCCAGATAATGGCTGGCCAGTGCAGAACGTGCTTTTAGGAAAATTCAGAAGCGGGAGTTTGTTGTGGTCATGCTGCAGTTAGTAAACAAGGTTGCTGGGTTCGTTTTTTCTGGCAGGCTGCAGCTGTATACAGCTACTCAAGATTTGACGTGTTCGTGATGTTTGGCTGTTTGTCAAGAGTCCAGATTGGAAGCTACAACAGCAAAACATTCTAAGGCACCCCAGATTACAAGGCAGGTAGTAACACAGCCCCTCACTGGTCTGGGTTGCACCCTGGAATGTGATGGTTAACCACATAACACGTTTTGTGAAAAGGGAATTGTCATTTTACAGTTGAGGAAACTGAGACAGAGAAAATTTTAAATGACTTACTCAAAGTCACATAGGAAGTCTGTGACCTAGAACCCAGCTCTCATGATTCATAACTTTGACATCAGGACAATAGTAGAATGGTGTCAGTGCAAGAAATTTAAGATAATTATAAAACAGTGTCAATGTGTGTTACAGTAAATCAACTAAATGTAACAAAGCAAAGTGAAATAATGATGTCTTTTGAAATATATACCTAGAAAAAACAAGCCAGGCTGGCTTTAATACAAAACTATTATTAGAAATGGCTTAGCAGAACACAGGGATTTTAAACACCAGGAAAATATTTCATGGCTATAAAAGAGTTCGAAGGTAAGTAAATATTGTGTAACCTTTGTTTGTATCACAATCTGTCCCATCACTTACACTTGTGTCTAGATTTTTAGCTTTGTAAATCAGCAAATGAAGAAGCTGTGTCAAACAACTCTCTAAAGCTCACATTTTGCAGTCCTTACTCAGGTAAACGTATCACTGATTTTGATGGTAGCTTTGCCTGAGTAAGGACTACAGATTTTGGATCCAATGCTGTACTTAGCTAGCAAGTTTGAGTGCGGTGAAGTCCTCTTTTAAGTGGGTGAGGATGTGGTGTTTGTGGAAGATCTTGATATATTAAGTTTGAGAAGCTCTGCATCAATGTTTATAAAGCACTTAGAAATACCCAAATGGAAGTCACTATACACGTATCTCTTAATGTAAAGCCTCTATCTCAACCCTCAATGTAATTGTTATGTTGTTGAGCAACAAGAATGTATAACTATAATGTCTGTCTTAAGGAGTTTAGAATCTCAGTATACTTAGACTGATACAACTGATACATACCTTAAAAAGTCTATATCTGGCAGTGCAGTTGGTATATAATATTGAAATTATATTTCTATAGAAAAGTTTCATTCTTTTCAATACAGATTTCTTTTACAACAGCATCCACAAAATCACACTACTTACCCAAAGAGTGCAGGTGTGTGTTTTGGCTGACTGAGGATTCCTCAGGCTGCTTGCCTCACTCTTCTGAACAGAACTATTTTTTAGTAAATTGTCTCTTCCTGAGTGTCCCAATAGCCTTCCACTTCAAAGACACACTAGGGGAGAAGGGGGGGAAAGTGGAGGAGAAGGAGAGAGGATTGTTTTTCTGCTCAAAAGCCTCTCTATCCTCCTCCACCAGAGAAGAAGTCAGACATTTACATATCATGATGGGTTATCAGGGTAATACATGTCATCTACATACAAGTGGATAGCTCAATTAGATGCATAGCTTTTTACTCCTCAGGACTCCTGCTGCATGGGAATTTCACTCCAAAGGGCCCAGAATAGTCTTCTGAGATCTAGATTATGAACCAATCCACATGGACTGTGAGCAGCAGTAGGCCCTTATACTTCATTGCACCATTTATAGGATTGATTTGTTTTCCTCAGTGGTAAAGTCAGGGCAATGCTTCGAGCCTGAGAAAATCCCCAAAAGCCTAACCCCCACCGCAAGCTATACGACTATTCCTCCACCTTTCATGTTGCAATATCCAGGAAAGTTGAAAGGCAGAGGATGGAAAAAAAATTGCATGCTCCCAGCCACAGTGTCTTCAGATTTTCCCTTTCTCCAGATATAGACTGAGCTCAGGAGGATGGTAGTCAAAGCCAGTTCAGTAAATTTGAAAAGCAATATTTCAGCAAAACAAAAAAAAGCAGACACAGTCCACAAAGCCCAGAGGGAATAAGAGCCAAATGGATTTATTAATAGATAATTTTCAATGTTCTTCAAAGTCAAATATAAAAATGCCTCTGAAGTTTCTGAGGCAGAAAAAATCATAAAAGCAGGTGGAATTTTTACATGCAGTAAGCTTTCCCTTCACAAGGCTGATCCTGCATGATGATGGCTGCCTTGACTTCCCAGTGACATCGATTGGAGTTCAGACTGCAATTTGCTGGAAGTGATAACACCTTTAATAAGTTATACGTTCCAGGGTCCACATACTCTCCTGTAAATTGGGCCTAAATTCTGCAGCAAGAACCACAGATTTTGTAGCAGTCTGATGTAGGCATTATGTAGCACCTAAATTAAATTTTTAAAGGAAGCTTCTAATGAGTTAAATGTGTAAATCACTACAATAAGCCCTTATGTTATTTAGATATTGACTTCCATTTATTTTAGGCTGTCCCCTCTCCCCCCATCTCATTTTTTGATAAATTCCGAGTTCTTGTTCTAGCAATGTGTAATTGCATCACAGCTGTTGTTGCGGGAAACTGGAGGTTTTGACAGCTACATAAAGTGTAGTTGAGGCTTTTAGCTCCCGAAGGCATTTTGAAGGCAGTTTGGGACTATGGCTAAGCACATTAGTTGGGTGGCTCTGTCAAAATAATCAGCAGTGAAATAGCTCACAACTACTTCAATACTACATTGGGGTACATTTGTATCAGCTTTTCAAGGTTTGCTTTGTAACCTGGAGGGCTAGAACCTTTGGGAAAGATCTCCTGCACAGCTCCTACAGTACAAAGGACTGAAGAGCTGGCTTTGATAGCTACTGTTCTTTAAGGGGTATGCCCAGATTGCAAAAAGCCAGCATGCCTTGCTCTGTGCCACCTACTGTTGGTCCTCAACACATAGGGTGCATTGGAAGGCATGTCAGATGCAGAAGCATATGTGGGAAGATAAATATTACCCTCCAGTCACCTCCACCTGCCTCGTCAGTCCTCAGAGGCAATAATGATCTGGCATAATTTAGAGCAGTCTTGAAAATCAGTCAGTGCCTGTTGGTCCCCAAACTGAGGAGCGGATAAAGCATAATGGCACCTCTGCAACCCCACCTTGGGTTTGATGCTGAGCACAGCTCAGCTTTACCCGAGGATGAGACTATTTTTCTTTAAAAAAAATCAGGAGCAAGGTGTGAATATTGAGTCAAATTCCATGGCCACAGGCTTGTGGAGTACTTGTTCATATAAAGTATATTTCAGTGCACTTAGTTTTATATATGTTTAGTATATTTAAAGTGAATTTTTTCATAGTGGGTACAGTATTTACTTTCCTTTTTGCCTTTATTATTTGTATTACTGTAATACCTAGAGGCCCACTTGTAGACCAGAACCCCATTGTAGTAGGTGCTGACCAATGCAGAACAAAGAGACAGTCCCTGCCCAAAGAACCTAAAATATAAGACAAGAGACACATGAGGAATACAAGGAAACAGTGAAACAATACTGGCCAGCATGATATGCAGTGGTCTCAACACACTAGCAGCTCAATAGTTATCAAGATTTTTATAGGCAATATGTCAAAGGAGATTTTTAAGGAGGGCTTTGAAAGAGTCAGTTTTGTGGATGTTTGTGGGAAGCTCCTCCGAAGCATTAAGGGCAGCATGGGAGAAAGCACAAAGGTTCTTTTTGAAAATGTAACAAGTGGGTGATAGAGGTTGGAATCATGGGCTGACCAGAGGCGAGAGTTAACCTTTACATGTCTTTGATTCCTTTTGCTTTTATTTCTTTACCATATAGACAACATTAAGAGGACATACAAATCAATGAAAGAAAAAAACGGATTATACAAAAGCAGGTTTTATAACAAGTTTCTGTAGCCATACAATCATTTGCATATATCTGGGGATACCATGAATAATATCTGTTTGACCTGCAATTCTCTACCTGCATGGTCCAGCAGTGTGTATTTTTGCATCTGACTACCCAAGGTGTGAATCCTTTTGACTTCCACTAAAATGAACAGGAGCCGAAGCAGCTCAGTACATTCCAGTTTCTTGTCATTCCTCTCTTGTAAAAAATTAAATCCTGACTAGTAAAATGGCAATCCATACAGAAATATGTATTGGACTAGAAATCCAATACATCAAGCCTGAATGTACTCAAGTGTGTTGTCTTGAGCGACACCTGAACATTCCAAAGGTGTTGTTTATTATAACTTGCATTAGCCATTTATTTAGAGCCTCTCTCCTTCCCTTTTTCCTATGCTGTATCTCCTCCTAAACCGTAGTTTTAAAAGGGTATATCAGGATTAAATGACTAATTCAGTGATTGAATAATTTATTGAACACGTCAAGAGACTTGAAAGTGAAGGTGCTTTATAAATAAAATTATCATGTTAGTTTGTATAGATAATTATAAAACTGTTATATAATTACTGTACGCTGTAAAATGTCTTCTATCATTTACAATGTGTAATGTGGAGATTGTAATAAAAATGGAAACATGATTTGTGACTGCAAGGCTGAAGTCACAAATTTCTTGCTGACCTACTTCATATTTTAATTTAAGGCCTGGAAGGCACTCATAAAAGGTCTATTTTTTCCCCCGATTCTCTTGTATCTTTTCCTCCTGTCTTTAATAGGATTTTCATTACACAACTGAGCTCTGGTTGAAAGCTTAACAGATCTTCCTATTATCAAATCAGCTCCACTTGGGCCTAGCACCAGGCTGGTTTGCAGGCATCATTGGGGAGCAAGGAAAAGTTTGACTATACCACCTGGAGCTGCCAGCAGTCTCTGAAGCACTTCTGCTAACAGCCAAAGGCCAATTTGAGGGTCTCACTGATACCACTACTCACTCTCTATATCTGACAATATCTCCAAAATAATTGGTCAGATATCTATTTGGAAGAAAGCTTACATTTATGTCTCAAAAATTTATTGGTCTAATCTTGCAAGGCACGGAGCAGCTTCAACTCCCACTTAGATCAATAGGAATTGAGGGCAGTCAGCACCAGATGTATGTGTTCAGCACCAGGATGGGAACCAAAATACGTTATGAGATAAAATTAAGTCTGCTTCTCGCCTATGTTTAATTCCTTTTTCTGTTGTCTATATCTTGGTGTTTATATATACGTTATGCTAAGTTTTGGTTCAGGCCCTTTCTTTACATCCAGGGTGTAAATAAAGTTACACTATTTCCAGCTGGTATGCAATTTCTAAGTTCTAAAATAATTTATTTCACATACGTAAGCTCAAGTCATTAGGATTTATATGCTTAAAGTGCAGTGGAACTGGGGGAGAGGAAATCTATCTTTCTAGACCAAGGTTAGTATGCAGGGCTGAAGCAAAAGCTTGGCCTCTCTCTACATCCCATGGATTCTAATACAGCTTCCAGGCTGGAGTAATGGCCCCAATCGCTCTGTACCAATAGCACAGTGTTGGGTCATTATGTTTCAAATTGAGGGCATTCAGTATCCACTGACTTTATCTATCTCTAACTCTCAGCTTCTCATGTTATCCTATGCAGGGCTGGCAAAGATGTCAGTAGCCTCCACTACCCACACTCCTTCCTCATTTCACCCTGTTGAACCTACGTCCATGCACATGCTCTCTCTACTTGGAGGAATTTCATCCTAAACATATAAAGTGGTTATTATATTTAAATGTTCATATTATGCCCTCACATTGAACCATATTACTATGATTTCCGCTCCTAGGACCACAAAACAAGAAAAAATAAACAAACAACCGCAGCAGTAATCCTCAAGCAAGTAAGTAAACACTTGCATACGAGCTGAATTTCACTTTATCCTTCAAGCAAGTACACTCTTGGAGACTTCAAATATTGTAGAAAGATAATCTATTACTATATATACACATTATTTCCATATATTTAATATTATTTATAGCTTACATGCAGATCACATTCAAAAGAAAAATCCTATGTAAGAAAAATATTTTGCCGTACTGATTTTTAATTAAATGCTCATTGAATTGCAAGGGAACATGCTCTTCTGGATTCCCTAAAACATTATTCAAATCTGAACATTGATTTGACATGCCGTCATTGGACATTGTGAGGTTTAAAGTGAGGTCTTTGTGGCAACAAGTGTATGAATCAGGAAAGGGATCCGAAAAGGCTAAACATCTTGATGTCCACTTAAACAGATCTGTCTGTAGTTTCCTAGTTTTCCTTGCCATGGATAGCCTTGAAATATTTGTTTATTTTAATATTGAAGTACAGGCAGGGGGAATAAGATTAATTTTTGTTGCTGTTTGAAAGAAAATGCCTTTTTTCATGAGTGTTTTACTGACGATGGAAGGTTTTCAAAGTATATATTCAGTATACATCTAAAGATAGACATTTCACTACTAATTTTCATTAATTTTTGTGGAAGACTGCTTTATTTAGAATCAAGTATTTGCTTATGGTGCAGTATGGAGGGTATAATTAACCAGATACCATATTTTAATAAAAATACATTATGATTCAAAGAAATCTTCTGTAAACGTATTCTAATATTTTTTAAAAGAATGTTTATGAAGTTTTATATTTCATTTAATGTATCTCAAAACAAATATTTAAACATCAATAAATTTTAAGTGCTTCATTGCTATTTTAGATGTCCTGTTTAATATTTTTTACTGTCACAACTTTTACGTGAACACTGATATTTAAGATAACGGGTTGTGGTCCTGTGTAAAGACTTGATTTCAGAAGACCTGGATTCTGTTTACTGGACCACTGACCAGCTTTGTAATTTTGGAGTCAAGTCACTTCACTCCGCCTCTGTGTTTGTTTTCTCTACTGAGAGTATAGAAGTTCTTCAGAACAAAGACTGTCAATTAATATGGTCTTGTGTATGCTAGTAAAGTGCTAAATTCAGTGTGACACTGAGTCAAGAAGGGTTAAGCAACTAAAAGCTGAAATGACCCAAACTGAACCTTTAACAAGGGCCATTCCTTGTAGACAATTTGGTAAGCCATGCTAGTGAAACCAACTGTTCTGAAATGCAAATATATATTGTTAGAAACTAGAAGTAACTACCAATTATATTGGTCCATGTTTACCTACAATCTTGTTAGATGTTAACAATGCAACCTCACTGTCTATTTATGTTCTATTGATTTAGAGATCAAAAGGGAATATTACATTATATTGGATATAACAATGTCATTGTTTTATGTGTCTTTAAAGTTTATAGCAAACTACCTTTGAATGAATTATTACCTTATGTAGATGCAATATAGCTATTTACCTATGTGTGCACAGGAAATCGGAAATGTTTCTCCAAAGCCACAGTAAATGCCTACTGTTGTCAAGAAGCTAACAAGGGACTGCCAAGGTCTATAAAAGGGTATTATGGCCCTGAGTTTGCATCTCATATCTGCTTAAACTTTGACAGTTTAAATTGTAAGATTGAGATCTCAAACTGCAATCTGCATAACTCTGCTATTTCTTATGGAAGAAATTATACAGACTCTATATAAGTTATCTATTGTACTAGCATGTGAAATTGATCCTGAAAGAACTTTTGCAGCTCAGTTAATCTTTTCTGGCGTGAAACTGACCCAAGATTTTATTCTGATCTGTATGTATGTTAATCTTTTAACCATTACTCTCTCTTTCTTTTTTAAAACAAATATTAGTTTAGTTAATGAGCATGTATTTGGGCGATATCTGAAATACTCATTGACCAATCCTTTGGGATTGGTAGAATTTTTTACATATGATGGACAAAAATTTTCAGTAATCCCTGAACATCCCAACATGTTTGACTTGACTGTCTGGGTGGAACCAGAGGGCTGGATGGCTTTAAGAGAACAGTGTTTTTGGCTTCTGGATAACCAGTCAGGGTTAGAAACTGTTTGTTTGTGGTTTCATGAATCTAATTTTTAGAAATACTCAACGGTATTGAGGGTAACATTCAGCAAAAATGAATTTTAAAAGAAACAGTCTAATTAAGCTGATGCAAACACTTTGTATGCACACATTAACAGATTTAACGTGGGATTATACTGGTCTAGCTTGCCTTGAAATGCAACCCCCACCTCTAAGAAAAAACAAAACCTAAAACAGTAACTTACCTAGAGCACCATATTACTATAATATACTACATGTTTTTCCATTAGTCAAGGAATGCTTGGGGCCTGATCTGAAAACACCTTTGCACACAGGAAACTTCATGTATGCAAGTAGTCTCAATGGCTTGTGCAGTCCCTGAACTATTCTACACTGAACCAAGATATGGAATGTGAAGGTTCAGTTTGTTTATGATAAAATTTGGAGTGGGGGAGAAGGAGGTTAAAAATTAAGCCAGTAAGAAGTAGCTTCAACATTAACAATGGAGGGGGTGCAATGGTGAGATGCTAGTCCCTCTCTTTTATCAATGCATGATTTTTTTTTAAAGTTAATGATTAGTTACTAAAGACAACAAATGGTTTTATTATCTCTAATGCTAAATACTAAAGACCCAACTCTATAAACACTATTGTATGTGAATAACATATGAGGATCTCAGTCACAGTATAGCACAGGATCAGGACCATATTTTTTTGTATTTTAGGTTTGCCCTGATTAGTCCCACATTTCTATAAGCAGGCTCTGTTTTTCTAAGCTTACAGAACTCCTGAATAGGACTTTTCTTTCTCTGTAACATAATTATTAATAATGCCCATGTCTCAATTTCCTCATCCATACAATTGGGATAATGATATGGCACTTACTTATCTTGTGATGTGCTTTGAAATCTACTGATGAAAAGAGCTATGGAGCTAGGTATTATTATTATTTATTTGTATTACCGAAGTACCTTGGAGTCCTAATCAGGGATCTGGACCCCATTACACTAGGCATTGTGCTAATATAGAACACGAGCTGGACCTTGCGTCAAAGAGCTTACATTCTAAGAATAGGACAAATGACAACTGATAGCTATTGACAGGGGTCTGCAAGGAAAAAAAGTGACATTATTGACCAGCACGAGAGGCAGTGGTTTTAGGATGCCAGCATTCTAATCATTGTCAATTTTTTTTAATAGGCATCACATCAGAAGGATTTTAATGTGGATAATGGGTAAGGCAAAATAACTTAAGAGAAGTTTTGGGCTTGTGTTTGGAGGAAAGCCATGGGAGCATACAGTCCTATGGCAGTGGTTTGTCATTTATAGAACCATGCTTGAAGTCTGATTTAGGTCACGAGTAGAAGTGAATTTAATGGTCTCAGGTTTCTCTCTAGTGAATCACTTTCCACACCATAAAACCACTGCACAGTTTGGTAGAAGACAGAGACCCTCAACTGGAATAGCTGGGGATCAGGAATGAGAGGTTTTTGGGAAAACTGTCCAAAGAAGCTTACAGAATACCTGCCCACACTATCCAGTGCTGCTAGTCACTCACTTTTAGGAGTACCAGCATTTACAATGATGAAACAAAGATTAATCAAATCATATTTCATATAGTAACTGCATTTGATTTCATTTTTAAATCTAATGAAAATATTCAAAGCTGTGAAATGCCTTATTTTAAATTTTTATCTATTCAAATATCAAAATTATTTCTAAATCCATAATTTATTTCAGAATTACGACTGCAGTATTATTTTCTGTACATAGATGTAGCCAAGTTAAAATTTAAAATAACTCACTACCTTGTTGTTTTATTTAGGGCTCAACAAGTTCACTACAAGTAAAGTGCACTCTGCTCCTTACAGGACTGGGACCATTTATGCTACACACCTTTCAGGATTGGGTCTACTGGATAGCAAAAAAAGCCAACTTGACCATCTAATGGAAGTCACTTTTCCGAGATTTTCTTGGAAAAAAATATTATGGGTATGATGACTCCATCTTCACATATTTGGAACAATGAAAATTTGTGAACCTGTAACACATTTGCACATCTTCACTTAGGAGTCAGAGGTCTGTTAGGAAGAATATGACACTGGGTCTAAAATTAATTAAACAGTGATAAGAGGTTTGTCTACTGTACCTCTCATTTCTCTTCTGACCAGATGACCAAACTACTGAAAAGACCATAGCTAAGCTCTTTCAGAGCTAACAAACACTAAATATCTGGCATTTGATGATATGCCTGTTTATTTCCAGATCAACAATTTGACAGAGACTTGTAGAGAGTCATAAGTGACTAGATTTTAATCAATATCTGATAGAAATACTGATCTGTAACTGACATGAAATGAGCCAAAACACATTGACTAAAGCCCTACTGTATTTTATATGCATTATTTGACTTTCAATTGCATCAGTAATGTAAATTGCAGGACACTGAATGAATCCATTTTGTGATTGTCCTGAGAGATTCATGACACTGGATGGCATTTAACTTTTTAATCAAAACTAACGTCTCTTTGAAATTCCCTTTGTGCCTTGATCTGCCTCCCAGTGAACACAGAAAAGTCAGCTCAGCTTTCCCAAATAGTGATTTATACAAGTCTGATCATGTAGTGTCTCTTCCTCATAGTTTTCTATACCTTATCCTGGTATGACTAGCGCATAATAATACCCTTATTAGTGTAAGATTTATTGTGGACACACGTGAACAGCATACCAATGATAGGATAATGGGAGCTTTTTGACCAATTTTCTGCAATAGTTTATGTTAAATGTGAGCATTGTTTCCTAAATGAAACAACAGGGATCTGAGAACTTGAGTTTAGGTGTGATTAATTCAGATGAATTTTCTCATTACTATAGGCCAGATGCCTTCATCTCTATGAGCAAAAAAGAATCCAGATTTATTGGTTATACGCTTGAGAGGGGACCCTTGGGAAGAGAGCTACAGAACTGGATAACACATATGTTTTGGCTGCAGCCTTTGCAACCCCATGAAATCTCCTCAGCTATTCTAAAGGAGCTTGGGATCATGGTGGGCAGGGAGTGAGGGAAGGCTTTGAAGAATCATCTCCTCCAACTCTTGTTCTTCAGCACCTATAAGGGATCCCCATATAAAAAAATGCTGATCCAGTAAGAATCATTTAATCACCGTACTGAAATAATTTCATGTACATTAAGGAGAAACAACCTGTCCATGTCTCAATATCATTACAGTATGTTACAAGTAATTCTTGCTAACACATGCATTTGCCCCTCAAAAAAATACATAAAGAAAAGAAACAAACTAAACCCAAACATACACCACTTGCAGTAAGTGACACACATTACAGAAAAAATCACACACCAACTCCTATTACTGTAAGGACCAATTTGAAAGGAGAATGGAGGTGAACATCAGTCCAGTATCAGCTGAGGCAGTTTATTTTAATAATCTCATGACCAATCTTCTGTACAACAATATATGGGAAAAATAAGAACCAGCATTAATCTAATTATGGTCCTTATATGGCCTCCATCACCATATAACCTGAGCACCTCACAATCTTTTATGTATTTATCCTCACAACAACCTTGTGAGGTATAGTACTGTGATTATCCTCATGTTGCAGACAGCGAATTGGGAGATTAAGTGACTAGTCCAACATTGCACAGGAAGTCTGTGGCAATCAGGAATTTGAGCTTTGCTTTCCCAAATTGTTTTATTTTTGTTAGCCCTAGTGCAGACAGGAAAATGGGAAATACTTCAACAGTATTGTCAACTCCCATAATTTTAATCAAGAAACAGAATATTTGGGGTTTTTCTTAAAAAATCTGGAGTTTGGTGATTATAAGGCAATCTCTATTTTTATTAGAGTCTTTAGAGGCACCTTAGTCATGCCTAAATACTGAGTCAACTTTTCATGTTTCCCCCTTTTGGGCTGCCAGAGAGGGGCCCTGCTTCCAGCATTCTCTGAGCACCATGATTCACAAGGGGGTCATAGAGCTGCCTATGGCTATCCTACACAATGCCTGCACTGGGGAATGCTCCTCCTGCTGGCTGCAGGGCCTGAATGAAATAATGCTCTCAAAATATATGGGACTTCAAATGTTAAAGCATTATAGGATGACCTGATAACAAGTGTGAAAAATCCAGACAGGAGGTTGGGGTAATAGGCGACTATATCATAGAATCATTGGAGATTAGAGTTGGAAGGGACTTCAGGAGGTCATCTAGTCCAATCCCCTGCTCAGTACAGAACCAACCCCAAATAATCATCCCAGCCAGGGCTTTGTCAAGACACACTTTAAAAACCTCTAAGGTAACCCATTCCAGTGCTTTACCACCCTCCTAGTGAAAAACTTTTTCCTAATATCCAACCTAGCAACTTGAGACTATTGCTCCTACTTCTGTCATCTACTACCACTGAGAACAGTCTAGCTTCATCCTCCCTGGAAGCCCATTTCAGGTAGTTGAAGGCTGCCATCAAATCCCCCCCCCCCATTCTCTTCTACAGACTAACAAGCTTAGTTCCCTCAGCCTCTCCTAATAAGTCATGTGATGCAGCCCTCTAATTGTTTTTGTTGCCCTCCTCTGGACTCTTAACAATTTTTCCACATCCTTTCTGTAGTGGAGGGCCCAAAACTGGACACAGTACTCCAAATGTGTCCTCACCAATATCAAATAGAAGGGAATAATAACTTCCCTCAATCTGCTGGCAATGCTCCTACTAATGCAACACAATATGCCATTAGCCCTTCTTTGTAATATGGGAACACTGTTGACTCATATCCAGCTTCTTGTCCATTGTAACCCCAAAATCCTGAATATTGGGACTATTCTTATAAAATTGGGACAGCTGGTCACCCTACAGCATTGTCACACTTTGAGACAGCAAATGTGCACAGCTACGGTTTGAGGGCTACAAACCACAATACACATATGACAAAAATGAGGTTGCTTACACATCACACATGGAGACATGAAATTACTCCTCTGTGACACAAATATGTACACTAATTTACTTATAAATATCATAGATTCTAGAATGCTAAATGAGCCTATTTTTGACAATTTGTTTCAGCTGCTCTTGCATGTGCCTCCCTCCAAGCAGACTGCATCTCCTTTACTTTCCCTCCATGAGTGAGTGTTTGGGTTTCTCTCTCTTCCCCCATTTACCCTAGATTGCCCCCAGAGGAAGTAAGTGGCAAAAATGGGAATTGAACCCAGATCTTCTGAGTCTTACTCTGGCACTGTTAAGAACTATTTAAAGGACTTAATGGTCCCTATTAAAATAACATTTGAATGCTTCTCAAATATTTTCTTTACTATGAGGTAGGGAAGTAATTTTATCTTCATTCTACTGATGGGGCATAGAGAAAGATGACACAACTTGCTTAAAGTCACACAAGATGTCAGAGGCAAAGCAAAGACCCAAACCCAAGTCTCCTGACTCCAAGTCTAGCACGCTAATCTTTTGACCTGCCTTCCTCCCCTGACCTTAAGAGATGCAGACAGGAAGCCGTTTGCACCGAAAGTGTCAACAAGTTTTATTAATCCTACATAACTACACTACATGTTCCTGTGCACCATCTACTGGCATTTTATTTATTAACTTAGTATTTTCACACACAGTAATTATTTTTGAGAACTTGTGGAGAATGAGAGAGATCCGAAAGGACTAAAAATGCAAATATAGTACCTATCTATATTTGGTACAACCTAGGAATTGTAGACTGATCATCTTAACTTCAGTACCTGGAAAGATAATGAAGCAAATAATCTAGTAATCAATTTGTAAGCACCTAGAAGATAATAAGGGGATAAATAGTAGTCAACATGGATTTGTGAAGAACTAATCATGTCAAACCAACATAATATCCTTCTTGGAAAAGGTTACAACATCTGGAGATATGGGGAAGCAGCAGAGGTGATATATCTTAACTTTAGTAAGTCTTTTGATACTGTCTCACAGGAGCTTCTCATAAGCAAACTAAAGAAATGTAGATTAACCCACCATAAGAGGTGTGCACATTGAGTTGCACAACCATGCCCAGAGAGTAGTTGTTAATCATTCATTGTCAAGCTTGAAGAGCATATAAAAAAAGTTATCATTCTGGAATGAAGTAGCAGGAGTGCTACAAGGAAGATGACATGAGAAGTAATTTTTCCACTCTACTCAGCACTGATAACGTCTCAACTAGAGAACTGTGTCCAGTTCTGGGTAAAATACTTCAGGAAAATGTGGACAAACTGGAAATATTTCAGAGGAGAACAACAAAAATATTTGAAGGTCCAGAAAACATGATCTAAATGAAAGATTGAAAAAACTGGGTTTATTTAGACTGGACAAGAAAAGACTGAGGGGGGAACCAGCAATAGTTTTTCAAGTACATACAAAGTTGTTATAAATAGATTGATAAAGTATTCTCCATATTCACTGAGTACAGGAGATGAACTAATGGGTTTACCTTACAGACAGGGAGATTTAGGTTAGACATTGGGAAAATCTTATTACCTGTAAGAGTAGTTAAGCACTGGAACAAATTACCTAGGGATTTTGTGGAATCTCAATCATTGTTAATTTTTAAGAACAGGCTAGACAAACACCTGTCTATTTAATACTTAGTCTTGCCTCAGTCCAGGGGAATGGGCTAGATGTTCCCTTCCAGTCCTACATTTCTATGATTCTTTGATAGACATATAGATCTCTCTCATAACAAAGTGCCTAAAGCATAAGAACGTTCTTTCTCCAGATGCTGCTCTCACGAATAAATTAAGCACACTCTAGTATCATATCCATTCTCCTGCACGCAAATTTTAAAGTGTCAAAAATGTTGGATACTTTCTTAAACAGAAAAATAAGAAATTTGGTATCCATGACAGATGTAAAATTCCAAGCATAATTTAAAAATAAATAAATAAGCTGTACACATGCTTCTGCTTTTACATAATATTTTAATAAACAAAAGTATTCCCAGAGAGTCTACGGTTTCCCATATGTTAAAGAAAAAGGAGATTGGAGGGGAAATAGATGCTTCAGTCTTATGTAAACTGTTTGACCTAAATTAAAATGGGATTTACAAAGCTGCCAACAGAATGGACTGCCCCTAGCAATATTTTTAAGTTATAATAAAGTATGAATTTGGGAGACTACTGACAGAATATATTGGTAAAATCACAGACAGGCCTTACACTACATTAGTAGTTTTTCTTGGATTCAATATGTTATGTTAGTAGATGGGGCTATGGAATTCCCTCTGTAGAGAATTGTATCTGTTGCAGGACATTTTAATTATAAACCCTATATTGAAGTTTAGTGCAGCTGAAAGTGAGTTTTAGCAGACACACACACACACAATTTAATAACTATATAAATAGAGATAAATAAATATATTTCAAACATAAGTAAAATCACACTTGGGAACTTAATGTTACTTATCTGATTCCATATTTAAGTACCTAATTGCTGTTTTTCTAAAAATATTTAGAACTAATGTACATCAGAGAGTAGTTTAAATAAAGGCTTTAGTAAGATTTGAAACCTCCTCTCTTATCCTTCATACATTATTTAGTGCATAAACAATACTATTTTGAAAGGATAAATTGGACAGTTATTTACCTTTATTTTGCATTCCATTTTGTGTTTCTTTCTAAAAAAGAATTCACTATTTGTACTGTATGATTGGTCACATACGTAATACTGGCTGGATAAAAGAAACTTTTAAAATGAAAATAACAAATGACTATCCATTAATACCAAATAATGAATAATGCACTTCTGAAATGGATTTAAAAATTAATAATCATTATGCTAACCGTTGTGAGACTTTGGGAATTTGTAAACATTTTCATGACCATCCAACAACCAGACTAGTATGCAGGATACTGTGAATAATCTGATTCCACAAATAAAAGAGAACTCCATTGTTACATACATTTCTGAAAGTATTTGTCAATAATTTTGCAATCAGCTAACGCCAGAAGTTATAAAGTTATAATGACAGTCATTAACTCTCAGTCTTCAAACCTGCCAAAGTGTGTGATACATGCCAGCTGACCAAAATATGGCAGAGTATTTTCAGGCAATAAGTAACAGATTATAATGGGTTTTACCCATTGTTAAGGTCATTTTCTCATTGTATGAATAAAATAAAACAGTACTGGAATTGTAACACACCGTGCTCCCTCCCTAGTGACTCTCCCCCTCCTTGACCATTAACTGTTACAGATTGCAAAACTGGTTAGATTCATTAATAGACAATAAAAATCCTTAAACAGGTTTTATACATAAAAAGATGTAACTTGTCTCTTAGCCCAACAAAACCCAGATGTTTCACTGTTTGCACATTTGAGGGACAGTTAGAGGGTCACGGCCCAAATTGTAGGATGTTTGGGGATAGATAATCCAATCTGGTCTTCTCACAAGGAGATGGTATCTCTGCTGATTTTCATTGGAGGGAGTGTGGGAGGAGGAAGAGAAAGCATCTCCAGGTCCAGATCACTCCCTCCAGTCCCATCCCTGCCTCCTGAGTTCTCCTTTCTCATCCATTCCTGAAATCTGAAATCTATTATGAGTTCCTGGACAGTTGCCTCAGAGGCCTCTATCTCTACTACTGGTGCTGGAGAGAAATGGCATAGAGGGGTAGTGGACAGCTGTAGTCTGCAAGCCTCTGTCTTGAGAAACACTGACAATGTGGTGCTGAACCATTTACAAAGTGACATTTAATGCATAGGAGAGCTCTGACGACAGTCCTAATGTAACCTTAACAATAACAAGAATCAGTTGTGCCCGCTATAATGGTTGAAAACTGGTAAAATTATTTGCAGTATAAAGTTGTCTTGAATACCAATAGTGACTAAAGATAATTGGATTACATGAGTCAGATTCTCCACAGGTATATGTCAGCACAGCTCTACTGATTTCAATGGAGTAATGCTAATTTATCTCAGATAATTATCTAGCTCCAGATATCCTTCTTGATCTGATCTCTACTGAGCATTGGTCACGGAATTTACAATGACAAAAATAAATGAAGCTAAATTAAAGTGATTAGTAATTGCACACTAACACTCTTGCAACGTAAGGATCTGTAATACCTAATTACCCTAATGCAGGTACTGTGCAACCATATTTGTAAATAATTTGGAGAGATAATCAAATGTTAACATTATTGTAATATGTATTATCTTCATAGCATGCATTGTGTGGTTCTGATTAGATATGGATATTATCAAAGTAAAGAATGTTAAAAATAGGAGAAGCTAAATTAAATCGTTTGACTTTTCTTTCTCAGCTGAAAGAACGGTTGCCGCAGTTATTCTACTAGTTGTAGCTGTGGCTTTAAAGTACTAGTGTCCTGAAGATACATCAATAGGAGGTAAACAGGAAACAAGACTTCAGAATCTATCGTGATTAAATAAATATAACAGCCACCAGTTATATAAGACCAGTAAACATTTATTTCAAATTACTTGCTAAATTAGATGACATGAGCGGCATGTTAATCTCTAGTTAAAGCATTATATAAATTATATATATATTTACTATATTATTTTTTCCCCTAGAAGTGCCTGAATGTCCATGATTTCCCTTTAAACAAGTGAATTTTTCCTGCTGTGAATTAGCTATATTGCCAAGTCTTTATGAGTTTTGGATCTCATTAGAGATCATGATACTCATGAGACATACTCGCATCTCACAAACAATCTAAGCAATGACTTCTCAACCTTGATTGTGTTTTTGGTATTCCCAAATTAATGTCTGTGCACTGGGATCGACTAAGAATCTAAAAGAAAAAAAATAACAGTTTGGCATCACAAATTGTTTCTGAATTGTCTAGTGGATAACATAATGACAAGTATCACTTCTTTCATTGTTTCTGCTAACTTAAAATTAAAGTTTGAGTTTCATTAACCCCCACTAATAAATAAGTGAAAATTCATGTTAAGGAATTATAGTAGTTTGTGATAGATGTTCATGTAGAAGGTTAACGTGATAATATATGCAAAGGTGGAATACTTAATTATTTTTAAAGCAGGTGTCTGTTTATAGTTTTGGATATCTCATTCATTTTCAGATGGCAGACTGTAATGAGTATTAGTCCAGCATTTTTAATTGTAATATTTTCAGATTTCAAGCATTGAAATGGGATTTTATTTTTAACCCAAATGTTTACTGGAACACTACTTAAACATCCTTTGGGCATGGCAGAAGAAAGAAGATTTCATAAGTGAGATGAATTCTGCAATGGTCCTGTTATAGCTGTGAGGAGCATTTCAGCACATGGCAGGGTGGCAGAAAGCCTCTGAAGACAGGAACTTCAGCTTAATAGAAAATAGCATTTATAAACCTACCCCACCAGATCACAAAACACAATGCATCTGTGAAAGATGTTTCTCCCCACAGCAACATGAAGAGATGCTAATGGCACTAATGCATGTTGAGGAGCCTGTGTGATGTCTGTGTTACTGTGCTTTCAGGTAACGTCAAGCGAGATATAAACCCAACTGTGCAACCTGAAGCTGGCTTCCAGCATAAGCTGTTAGAACTCTGATCTCAGTTTGGCAGGCAATCTTACTGACAAAAAAAAGGTGAAAATAAATATGTGGGCAAGGAGAAAAAATCTTAAAGATATTTTAAAACACTTTTTTCTAAACCTGCAAGTACATTTTCTTATGAAAGAGATACAACTAGGCAAGGTCTCATTGAGCTAAAACAAGTCCTTTAAATTAGCTCCCGTGTTAAGAAATGTATTAATTTTCATGTGAGAACATGATGGAAAAAACCTCATTTATATATATGAAAGAAAGTTTCATTGTCATACAAGAGAAAGAAAAAGTAACTAGTAGAAAGATGATTTTTTTGAATTAGTGTAAGAAATCCACCACCATAAGGCAACTTCCTGGTTGTCATTATGCTGCATGCTCTGGCTATATGGGACTTTGTGATAGCAGCATAGACAACACTCAGATCTTAGTGCTCCGAAAGTACAGGCCCCGGACATCTGAAATTAAACAAACAGAAAAGATTATTCCTGACTTTTGGGTTTACCTGAAATTTACTCTCGCGCCCTCCAAAAAACCTGCAATACCTTATGGCTCATTCCAACTACTTCCCCCTGCCCACCAGCATTATGTTAGTCTCATCTAAGTTTAGTTTGAGCATGCTATCTTACGTTTACATCACTATTCCTTTTCTATATTGGGAGAGCAGGGTAGCTGCATCTTTGTGTTCAGTGAGAAAGAGACAGAGAGTTGGGTGCCTCATAAATCACACCATCTCATGTTTTCACTCAGCAGTGTCACTAATATGTTGACTCACCACTGCCCTTTGTTACCTCTCTGAAACCAATGCAATAAAATGGTATGTCTCAACTCTCCCAACTCTGTAAAGAACCACAGACATATCAGCAGAACTTAGTGATAGACAGTGCCAAAGGCTGCCAATAGGTCTAAGAACATTAGCATGGATATTTGGGGGAAGACTCTCCATACCATTAAAGGAATAATCTCTTACTATACAGAGCATGTCAAACTCAGTTCAGAAACTAGGTAGGAAGAGTCTAGAAAAGGTGAGCGTTGTCATCTTTCAAACGATTATGTTGACATGGTAATTGTATCTCCAGGTAATCACTGAAATTGACAGACATCTCTGTCGGTGTATCAATATTTCCTTTATGTTTTGTGGTTATGGAGATGTCTTTTATGGATTACATTTACTAAAATTGTCTTTACTGAGCTGAATATGTATGATATTTCAAAACTGAGGTGAGACCCTGTTGATTGCAATTGAATACCCCATTTCTTCTGTCTTAATTTAATTGTAGGTTTCTTTCCTTTAGAGATTATGGCTGGTTCTTTAACTAAAAGGGAGCATTGGAAAGTTCTATCAGAGGTAGGAATTTGTAGAGGCCATAGATAACCTCAATTACAAAATATTTTCTATGTGGTGTAGCAGACAGGGTATTGGTAAGGGATTCAGGTGACCTGAACTCTATTCCGAGCTCTGCCACATACCCGTTGTATGACTTTGTTCAAGTCAATTCCACTTTGTGTGCCATTGTTTTCCCTCCCCCCCATTTTTTGTGTTTTTGACTGTAAGCTCTATGGGACAATCTCTCAGTACATATTGTACAATAGTTAACACAGTGAGGCCCTAATCTTGGTGATGGCCTTTATGCACAGCAGTAATACCAGTCATAAATGAAATTCAATATTGAGTTTGTCTGGCTTTGAAAAAAAATAATTAAAAATCTAATACAGTATTCAGTAGAATCATAGGATGAAAAACCTATATTCTTCCTACCAAACCACAGATAATAGGGATTGGAATGGTCTCCTGAGTCAACAAAGCCAGATTCTCCAAGGAAAATATTTTCTGAAACACTAATGACCAGATATCTTGCAAATCACTGTTCATGTATATTGCTCTGTTTCCTTGTCTCTCTGCCCAACAGAAGTGGGTCCAATGAAAGAAATTACTTCACCCACTTTGTTTCCCTTGATATCGATATCCTTTTTTAAAAGGTGTGAGGGTATTGCACTTTCTTTTCCATTTTATTTGATTTATCAATACATAGTAATGTACACCATTTCTTTAAAATCAATAAGGAACTTCACCTAGATAACTCTCACTTTAGGAAAAACAATGGCAGATGTGAGTTCTCCATAAAAAATCACATTTCCAGCACTTATTTCAAAATTATTCAAATGCTCATATACTCTACTGTGCTCCATTGTGGTTACATAATTAAGATTTGAGGCTTAACTCTGAAAGCCCATCCTTCTGGGGAGTTTAAACTACAACTATAATATTTTCAACGTTGTTTTACATATGAATAGCATGCTAACTACTGAAAATCTCACTTTATATCCAATCATTCAAATCCTTTATATTGTGGCAAATGGGTGGCTTCACCCTAGTGGGTCTCACACTTTTGCCTCTTGTAGTAGGCCAGGGCTTCGCCAGTTACCCCATCTTCCCAGGGAGAGGGTATAGGGACCCCAGCCCGCCTGCTCCTCCAGATCTCAGTCCAGGGGCCCTATAAGCAGCAATTGTGTGCTCCTGGCACCGTATTCACAGCTGCAGTGTTTCCCCTGGGCTACTTTCCCCATCTGTCCTTCTGGCTCCTTGAGCCCTGCCCCCTTGCTTTCTAGGGCTGAGCTTCCTTACCCAGACCCTTGTGCCTGGGGGGTAACACAATCCTGCTTCGGCAAGCTTCCCCCTCTTGGGTCCAGTACCTTTCTCTACACACTTCTCTGCTCCTTCACACAATTCTGAACTCCTCTACCACCTTCACACAACTGAGTTCCTTTCTGTTCCTTCATACAGCACAGCACACCTCCAACTCCCATCCTTTCTGTCTGGAGCAGAGGGTTTTTATCAGGCACTTAGTTGGCCTCAGCTGATCCTAACTGCCCTCTACTGACTCTAGCTAATCGGCAGGGAAGAGAGACCTGAGCATTCTGGGGCTTACATACATCCCATCTACCATCTCCTCCTGGCCCTGGCCAAATTGGCCATCTACAAGACCAGAGAGAGGATGGTTGGCAGGGAGGGCGTTCTGTGACTGTGGGGCCTACTTCTGTTCTCTGGTGCATTCCCGCATCTGGGCAGAGTTCCTCTGGGCGTTGCCTGCTGGCTCCCTTGACACCTTTGGGGAGCAGTGGGTGCTGTACGGGGTTCTCTGCTCAGTGTTCCATTCTGGTTTTCTTCGTTTGACCCTGTGACCCCCACACCCCTTCCTGGTTTTCTCAATCATTGTCCCCCATACTCAGTTGTATCCTGGGCTCAGTTACTCCTCCGATTATGTTGGGGGAGGAGCCTTGAGCAGTGGGCAGGCTAGTGCCTGGCCACTCTCTGGTTTAAAAATAGGACCACTCTTTTACTGTCCTCTGCCCTTGTATATCACAATATCAATAATGGAAAGTCAACCTTAGTCCCTTTGGATTATCTTTCAAATATTTCAATTTATGGATGTTCTTCACCCCTTACATTTGGCCAGATTTCAGTAGTCCAGTGAGTGAACACTGTTTATGATTCCTCAGCTGACATAAATTTTCATTTGTTAAGATGCTCTCATGAAAATAATTTTACAATTATTACAGGATGTTTTCATAAGTCACTGAAAATATGATAGTAAATATTCATGTTCATAATTATTTTTGAAGGAAACAAGTGTTCTGTATAGTGTCCAGATAATATATGTAAATACTTTTAAACACAGGACGGTATTTCAATATTCTTATGTCACTTACAGAAGCAAGGAGCTCTAAATCTACATGTTAGGTGTAGAATCAGAAAGCATGCCAAGAGCTCTAAGAACAGAATAATTGCTTTCCAAGGAAAGTCCCAGTCTATTAGGAGGCTCTTTAGGGATATTTTTGTCCTTATCTGCTGAAATATTGCTGGACTCCTGACGACTATTAATCGTTAATTTAAACTGTATTTTCTGTTTTTCAAATGAGCATTGCAAAGAGAGACTGAAATAATATTTATTACAGCAAAAGAAAGCACATTAGCTGAAGATACTAAAAACAGGAATATTCCAGGTAAATATATCAAGTCACTGAGTCATACTTAAACCAATTGAGTATGTGGTACAAACAATACCACCTCTTAACTGAGGCTCAGGGAATCCTGAATGTCTTGAGGATATGTCAGATGTATAATAATATATTAATTGATTATAGGTTGTAGCTAAATTTTTGTTATGTTAGTATTAAGAACAATGGTTTTCTTTAAAATAGTACTTGAAACACTCATATAACCTTATCAACACTGGCAGATCATAGGCTAATGGTACTCAAAAAATTTACAGTTGACAAACATTTTTATTCCATTTTGGTAAGAAAAGTACGATTGTTCCTTTCTCAATTTTTCTTCCAAATTTTAGACATAAGTAAATATTTTAGTTTTATGTCTGTATTTTCCAGGCAGGGCTGTCATTAGACTCCCTGGGGCCTAGGGCAAAAACTAAGGAGTCGGTCCCCACTGTCAGGAGTAAATTTCATAAACACAGCAAAATGCTTAGGTTACTGCCCCCACCTGGAGTACCAATTATAATGCTTATTGCTGAAAAGCAGCTAAAAGGAGGTCTTTTAGCACAAGGAACACAACTAACAGACCAGAGAAGAAGGGGAGATGTGAGTGGCCTGTAAACATGACTTGTGCCTCCTGACTTGACCTTTTTTTGTTGAAACTTGGAAGTTGTGCAAGATGGAAAGTCTAGCAAACATTAACTATTGCTACGTGAAATACATCTGGTAAACTGATGGAAAATTCCCCCACCTGACTGAATATTTCCCATCTGGCTGAAAATTTCCCACCAGACCGGCTAGAAAACTCCACACTTAACTTAGCTTTGGCTCAGCAGTTTTTGTTTTTGTTTTTCAATGAACAAGCTATAGAATACTAACAAACTGGTATTAAAAGAGGAAGAGATCTGAGTTCAGTGGACACTTGGATACTTCTCAAGTTCCCCTGCAGACAGAAGGCTGGTCACTGGACATTTACAGTTATCCACTTAATACCTCCTCAAGAGCTTGGATAAATATGAATCTGGGGTTAATTTGGGTGCTCTAGTAACCTGTTGAGGACGTGTGTGTAAGTGCTGGAGACTAAATAAAGCAGAAACTTTGAGTGAAAGCACTTTTGTTTGCCTGCTTACATCAACTAGCTATCAGTTGGTTTGCCGTTTCCCCATTGATTTATTTTCTGCCACCGCCTCGCAAAGAGTAAAATTACCAAGAGCTTTGGGTTTAGAAAAATCCCAATTAACAGCAAACCACCTACCTGTTCAAATATTGGATTTCTGCAACATTTCTGAAGCTGAAACCGCACCATGCTAGTCTGAAGCCAAAGTCTGAGCCCCACTGCTTGCTACTCCTTAATGCCAGCCCTGTTACCAGACAACAAAAAACTGGTTTAATAACAGAAATAACTGGGTTCTCTTTGTTCTGTGGTTAGTATTCTACAGGAGTTTAACATTTTAGGACCAGTTTTTTACTCCTCAGATCACAGGAGGCTGGGAATTCTGTGAAGGATAAAGTATTCTGCCATCCTTCCCTGATTGTCTCTCTAACCGCTCTTTGATCATTCTACAGGTACTGGGGAGACTGTCAGATGTTATAGTGCTATTGAAGGCCACAGAAGTATCTAGCCATTTCATGGGATTTGAAAGGAGTCTCCTTCAACCCTGCTTTGTCTGAATGTGTTCCTTATGCACATTATTTAACCATCTTTAGCTCGTTCAAGTACGTTTTTTCTTGTGGGAACATAGTTAAAGCTATCACAGAGAGAAAGGATCCTTTCCTGCATACAAAAGTCATTTAGCAAAGTTGAATACAACATCTTTCACATTAATTCTTGTTATTTGTTTGTACTATGGTTCCAGGACCATTGTGATAGCCGCTGCACCCACACATAACAGAAAGATGGTTCCTGTCCTAAAAAGCTTACAAACTAAGTAACTGGAGCATAGAACACTTTAAATAAATCTCAGAGAATGGCCTTTAATCCTTCTACTTCATATAGGAATTTGACACCTCCGACATCTCCAATGTCTCTTCATAGAAACTTGCAGAATTAGTGGATATTAAAGACTTTCAAATGGTGAAGCACAACATTTTAGACTGTTGGAATTGCAATTATAAGGAGAAATAAAGCTGAACATTTTTAAACTTTAAAATATGAAGGATTGAGATTCTTAAATACCCAATGTGATGATAGACAGACAGACAGACATTCTATGATTTCTTGAGTAAGGTCTGCTCTGAACTACACATACATAGTATTTGGTCTCAGTCAAATTTTCCATGACTGAATGGGTTTAGATAGTTAACCTGTTCCATTCACAAAATCCTGTTTGATTCAGTGATAATAATGGAGGTTGGCAAGCCAGTCTTCTCAGGCATTCTTTCAATAATGTGGGTATATTATTTGACACTGACAACATTCTGTATTCCAGCTAGAATGCAACCACTTGGTCATATGTTTCGTATGTAAATATTTCCACAAATTTTCCTTCCATATTCAATCACACACCACCAAGTTTGCAAATTCATATTTTATTCAAAAGTTGTGACTGTTCATATTATAAAGCAGTTGGACTGGTTGTATTAGGGGTATATTTGGCCCATTTTGCTTCAGTCTGGGTTATGTCAGAATATAATATCTGTCTTAGGGTTTTCCTTTCCAAAAATATGAAATCAAATTTATTATTCATGTGGTTGCCACCCCCATGTTCTAGATTAACAGCAGATTATTTTTTCTACAAACAAGGTCACTTCAGTTATAATTGGATTTAGCTATGCAAAAGAAATGCAAATAGTTAAGTACACCGAAGAACTTTTTGTCAACTTTTTCTGATTAATAATGGCACTTTGTAATTCTATACAAAGCACTTAAACATTAATAAAATTAAAATATCATATAATTCTTTCCCAGTGTAACTCTTAGTTCTGAATTACCTATATTGTTGTTTGATTAACAGCTCTGGTAGCCTTTATTTTGCAATGGATAAGAGCCTAAACAGGAAAGATTTTTTTCCAAACCCAAACTGCCCCTAATTAGGGGATCTGGATAAAATGAATCCCTACTCTCCCCACTGCTGAAAATAGAAATGAAAAGCCAAAATCTGAAGCTTTCAGTAAAACCAACAAGTTACCATGGTTTTGACCTTTCAAGCCACATTCTCCTCTCAGTCACACTAGGAGAACCCAATTCATTTAATTGAGAACAGGCATGTGGTCATTCCTCTTAAGGCTGACTTTCTAAAATGTTTTTAAGTCCATTATTTTTAACATGAAGTATTGAGACTGAACCTTAATTTTCAACCATGTTTGAAAATCACAGCTATTCTATGATCAATTTAAATAATTGTCTGTTTCATGAACTTTTTTGCCTGTTGCCCGTTAGAGAAAGCTAATTGCTCATGTTATGGAACTCATGATTAGCAATGAAAAATCTTAATTGATAAAGTCACAGGATAAATATATTTATGTATGTAGTTAAATATATATATGTGTGTGTATTTATATATTTACTTTTGGGGACCTGGGAGTTGTTTGCTAACTGAAAGTTCAATTTAATATGTTTGGTATTAGTTATTTAACAGGGATACACAGGAACATATATAATTTTGTAATGCTTGCACATGCAGTGTTTAATTAAATTCAAAGATATACATACAGATCAACATGACACAAGAGAAGATTCAAGGAAGGAGACACCTATCCTAAGATGAAAGGTATATTTGCTTTGCAAATACAGAAATAGACCATCCACTAGTATACCACTTTATGTTTCATCTTATTGCCCAATCCCCCACGTGGATGGCCAACTTTGAGAGCAACAGAGCCATGGTTCTGCCTCCTGCCTAATGTTGCGTTTCCTAAAACACTAGGACTGCAATTGTCACTGGCCCTTCTACAGATCTTCAACTAAAAGGCATTACATAAAGCCAAATTATTGTAATCAGTAATATTGATTCCTCAGTAGTCAGTTGTTTTTTATTTCAACAGAGCATAATGGTATTTAACATATATAGACTCCATGCCTTGCAACATAAATATGATTTTGCTAAATGCTATTTTACCTGCAAACACCTTCATTTCCACATTTACACCACAAAAGCTTAAGGGAAATAGGGCTGTATTGGCAAAACAACTATCCTCAAAGAAGCCATCTTATTTATATCATTTGTCTATCTAAAACCTGTCAAGTAACATCAATAAAAAGTTATTAACACAGTTTGCATGATCTGAAGCAGAGTTCAATAAATTCAAACAAATATGCCATTCAAATGCATTCTAATTTGCAAGTTATTGATATGAAGTACTGCCAACCCCAAGCACTCAGAAATTATGTCTGACCTCTTCCCTAACTTCCAAAATCATGAGAATGCCTTAAAAAGCAGAATATTAAAATATATTTGAGATTCTTTTTATTTACCTTCTGGATTTTGAAACTTTAGGGCACACTTGAATCAAATTTTTAAGCTTTTCTCTACAGCCATGAAGACTAGAAACTTACTTTTTTATTTTTTATTTTTAGAAAGCTGAGATTCTTATGTAGTTAGGTGGCTTTAGAAGTAGGGCCTTAAGAAGTATACCAAATATCACTAGAGATGAAAAAGACTGAGAAACTGATGAAAATTTGAGAATAGTATTAAAATTGGAAAGAGACCAGGAAACTGGCCAAATATGGGGTATCAAGCCACTGAAAGCTAGAAATAACCAGATCCAGTATATAGAATCTTAACATAAGCCAAAATGGGGCCAAGTTAAGTCCAAGCAATTTAACAACCCTAGAAACTGATGAGAATATATCTTTGTAAGGTCATCTACTGTGTATTAAAAAGCTCCAGTAAGAAAATCTTTGAAATTGCAAGGGCTAATTTTGACAACAACTCATAGAAATTGGATAGATATTGAAATGAAAGCCAGGGATGTAATAGATAATTGCAAAAGAACAAAGGGACAGTACAGACAAGAGCTAAGTATTCAATATTTCAAAGTACTTGAATATGTTATGATTACAGCAGAAAGATTTTTAAAACCTTTAAAACTGTTCCAGTTTAATTATGCCTGTTTTTATTATCACTACAAATATCAATCTCTCTTTTTTGGGAGGGGGGAACCTGGTTATCTTTTGGCTTCACTGGTATATTATGGCAATGACCTCCACAACTGAAAAATTACCTTTTTAGGTCCAGTTCTGAGTTTGAGAAGCTAGCAATAGCAGAGACTCTGGAAACCCACTTTCTCCATACACAATCACCACTCCACCCAAAATCATAGGAGCTGCCATATCAGAGTGAAGTAGTGGCTTATTTAACCTTTGACAGTGCCCAGTAGAAAATGGTTCAGTCAAAAGTACAGTGATTCAGTAGAAAGCACATGAAAGCCTACATTATCCACAGGCTTGGGAAGGTTCTTTCTGACCCATCATTTAATGGTTGTTTTAAGCCCTGGATAGAGCTGGTAAAAATGTTTCAGCAATATTTTCATGAAAACTGTTTCTGCTTTCTGACAAGCTGCAGCCTAAACACATGATACAACCTTCCCTTCTCTGACTCATGGCCCCCAGCCAAATGACATTTGCTTCTCTGTAAGTTTCCACATTGGCTATGAGAAATCTTCTTCCTCATTCAGCCATAAAAGAAAGCGAGGAATTAATTAAATGAAGTATGTGAGGTGGGGGTAAAGAATAGACAGTCTAGTGGGAAAATTTGGAATTGATGGATTTTGGAAGGAGGAGAATATCTTATATCACATGTATTGACAGTTGAGCTGGAAATTTTTCAAGGCATCGCTTGTTAGAAATTTGGCAGCACATCACTATCTCAACGTATCTCATCCCTTCAGTAATAAATATAAGGTTCCTTTGACATCTTAGTCTACTGTGAAGTGATCAAGGGCCTGATTCTTTGCCTGATCAAGGGCAAAGTGCTGTGTGCCCTTATTTCGCAGGAAGTGCTCAGATGCTTACAAGATTAGAGCTCAAGTCAGAGTGGTCTGTGGGAGTGGAGGAGAAAAGGTTGGGAAAAGAATTGCATTAATACTATTTCTTCCTTCTATATTTTAAATTATCCTTTGCCATTTTCTTGACCTACTCGTTTGCACATCAGGCGAGCTGTCAGAAATAATGGTGAGCTCTTATCCAAAAAGAGCATTTTTAGGCTTATGAACGAGGGCATTTTCAGATGTCAAGTAGCAAAGTGACTCATGTGTGCCATGGCTCATAATCTTTGCGTAAATTATATCCAATATCATTTGATAATTCCTAAATTAAAATGACAAGTAATCTCTTCCCACATGGCATTGCTATTGTTATATAGGTCGGCGTGGGCACATTTAGCTGTCTCAGCTTCAGTGAAAAAGCAATGTGAGAAAATAGAGAAAATAGATTTTACAGAGTACAGTATAGGTGCTTCCACCATTTTTAAAGTTACCAGAGCTTTATTATTTTAACATAGGAAATGTACGCTAGTACCACTGACACATCAAGTATCACTGACATTTTATGCTATTCAGAGCAGGGTCCATGCGAACCAGTATGAAACTGGAGAAACGCTTGTTGAGAGTCTCTGGGTTAACTTTAGAGATGAGAGCAACAAGGGTGATGCCATTGTGGGCATTTGTTATAGATCACCAGACCACGAGGGTGAAGTAGATGAGGCTTTCTTCAGGCAACAAGTTTCCAGGTCACAGGACCTCTTTCTCATGGGGAACTTCAATCACCCTGATATCTGCCGGGAGAGCAACAGAGCAGAGCACAGACAGTCCAGGAAGTTTTTGGAGAGTATTGAAGACAACTTCTATGGCAAGTCCTGGAGGAACCTACTAGGGACTGTGCTTCTCTTCATCTGCTCATGAACAGGGAAGAATTGGCGGGTGGAACTAGAAGTGAGTGACCATGTAATGGTAGATGTAGTGACCATGAAATGGTAGAGTTTAGAATCCTGACAAAAGGTAGAAAGGAGACCTGAAAGATACAGACCTTGGACTTCAGAGAAGCAGACTTGGACTCCCTCAGGGAGCTGATGGGCAAAATCTCCTGGGAGGCTAATATGAGGGGGAAAGAAGTTCTAGAGAGCTAGCTGTATTATAAAGAAACCTTATTGAGAGCACAGGAACAAACCACCTGATGTGCAGAAAGAATAGCAAACATGACAGACAACCAGCTTGGCTTCACAAAGAAGTCTTTGGGCAGCTTAAACACACAAAGGAAGCTTACAAGAAGTGGAAGTTTGGTCAGATGACTAGGGAGGAGTATAAAAATACTGCTCGAGCATGCAGGAGTGAAATCAGGAAGGCCAAAGCACAATTGGAGTTGCAGCTAGCAAGGGATGTGAAGGGGAACAAGAAGGGTTTCTATAGGTATGTTAGCAGCAAGAAGAAAGTCAGGGAAAGTGTGGGCCCCTTACAGAATGGGCAACCTACTGACAGATGAAGTGGAAAAAGCTGAAGTACTGAATTTTTTTTTTTTTTTTTGCTTCTGTCTTCACAGATAATGTCAAATCCCAGTCTACTGCACTGGGCAGCACAGAATGGGGAGGAGATGAGCAGCCCTCAGTGCTGAAAGAAAAGTTTCAGGACTATTTAGAAAGGCTACACATACACAAGTCCATGAGGACTGATTCAATGCATCCAAGGGTGCTGAGGGACTTGGTTGATATGATTGCAGAGCCATTGGCTATTATCTTTCAAAACTCACGGTGATTTGGGAAGGGCCTGGATGATTTGAAAAAGGTAAACATAGTGCCCATCTTCAAAAAAGTGAAGAGGGATGATCTGGGGGAACTACTGACCAGTCTGCCTCACCTCAGTCTCTGGAAAAATCATGGAGCAGGTGCTGAAGGAATACATTTTGAGGCACTTGGAAGAGAGGAAGGTGATTAAGAACAGTCAGCATGGATTCACCAAGGGCAAGTCATGTCTGACTAACCCAACTGCCTTCTCTGATGAGCTGATTGTCTCTGTGGATGAAGAGAAAGTGGTAGACATGACATACCTTGATTTTAGCAAAGCTTTTGATACAGTCTCCCACAGTATTCTTATCAGCAAGTAAAAGAAGTATGGATAGATGAATGGACTATAAGATGGATAGAAAGCTGGCTAGATCATTGGGGTAAATGTGCAGTGATCAACAGCTTGAGGTCTAGTTGGCAACTGGTAACAAGCAGCATGCTCCAGAGTTGGTGGTTGGGCCGGTTTTGTTCAACATCTACATTAATGATATGGAGGATGGCGTGGAGTGCACCCTCAGCAAGTTTGCAGATGACACTAAGATGAGGGTAGACATGTTGGAGGGTAGGGATAGGATACAAAGTGACCTAGACAAATTGGAGGATTGGGCCAAAAGAAATCTGATGAGGTTCAACAAGGAAAAGTGCAGAGTCCTACACTTAGAATGCAAGAATCCCATGAACTGGTACAGGGACTGCAGAAAAGGACATGGGGATTACAGTGGCCAAGAAACCGTATATGAGACAACAGCGTGCCCTTATTGCCAAGAAGGTTAATGGCATATCGGGCTGCATTACCAGTAGCATAGCCAGCAGATTGAGGGAAGTGATTATTCCCCTCTATTTGGAACTGGTGAGGCCACATTTGTCCAGTTTTGGGTCCTCCGCTACAGAAAGCATGTGAACAAATAGGTGAGAGTACAGTGAAGGGAAACAAAAGTGATCAGCACATGACTTATGAGGAGAGGCTGAGGGAATTAGGCTTGTTTAGTCCACAGAAGAGAAGAATGGGGGAAATTCGATAGCAGACTTTAGCCTTTAGAAGGGGATTCTGGGGAGGATGGAGCTAGGCTATTCTCAGTGTTAGTAGATGACAGAACTAGGAGCAATTGTCTCACGTTGCAGATCTAGGTTGGATATTAGGAAAAATATGTTTTCATTGAAGTGTGTTGAAGCACTGGAATGGATTACCTAGGGAGGTGATGGAATCCTCATCCTTAGAGGTTTTTAAGGTGAAGCTTGACATAGCCCTGGCTGAGATGGTTTAGCTGGTGTTCATCCTGCTTTGAGCCGGAGGTTGAACTAGATGACCTAATAACGTCCCTTCTAACCCTAATCTTTTATGATTCAGATATCTTTCTACAGTACCTAGCAAAATGAGGCCCTATTCCAAATATATGTATTAAATATATATAACCCCCCTTATGTTATGCCTTTGTTTTCTAGACTGCAGAATCCTCTATTATCAAATTTCTGTTCCCAATGAAGATACATAAAGACTGTGATCAAATCACCCCTTAAACTACTTTTAGATAAAATAAGTAGATTGAGTCCTTGAATCTATCAGACATATTTTCCAATCTTTAATCATTCCTCATGCCTCTTCTCCAGAAGCTTCCAAATAAAAAAAATCCTTATTGAAGAATGGATAGTTTTTAATTACATGATCACATACTCCTCTTTCACAGGATCCCTGACTTGCACCGTACACAAAGGGTTTGTGTTCTGGGAATTAATCAGGGTTCTATAGTTATCTAAGATGTTATATAAAGAAGATGTTATCTAAAGAAAGATAAAGATAAAGAAGATGTTATCTAAAGAAGATATTATCTAAAGAAATAATAGAAATGTAGGGGTGGGTGGGTCATAGTCATCCTGTTACATCTCCCTGCGCTGAGATAGGATGAAGTGCACCTAGACCATCCCCGGAGGATGTTAATGGAAAGTCACTGATTTTTTTAAAGAACCATTTAGGTTACCTTCCTAGGTAATTTGTTTTATTACTTAACTATCCTTATATTTAGAATGTTTTACCTAGTATCCAACCTAAATCGACTTTGATGCAAACAAAGCTAATTATTTTGTGTTTTACCCTCAGCGGGCATGAGAACATCATGATCATAAAGAGATCATCATTCCCTTTATAACAACCTTTTACATATTTGAAGATTGTTATTTTGTCCTCCTTCTGTCTTCTCTTCTCTAGACTAAACATGCCAATTTATCCAACTTTTTCTCATAGATTATGTTTTTCAAATTTCTTTTTGCTTTTGTTTCTGTCTTCTGGACTCTTTCCAATTTGTCTCCATCTTAAAGTCTGGTGCCCAAAACTGGATACAATATTCTAGCTTAGGCCTCATCAATGTCAAGCAGAGCAGAACAATTACCTCTCATGTCTTACTTATGACACTCCTGTTAATACATCCCAAAATGAAATGTGGCATCACACTTTTCACTCCTGTTCAATTTGGGACCTTCTATACCCCCTGTTCTTTTTCTGCAGTACTTCTACCTAGGGAGTTATTTTCTATTTTGTATTTGTGAATTTGATTTTTTCTTTTTAAGTGAAGTACTTTCCTCTGTTTTTTAATGAATTTCATCTTGTTGATTTCAGATCAGTTCTGCTATTTATCAAGAGAATTCCAATCCTGTCTTCCAAAGTGCTTTCAAACTCTTTCAGCCTGGTCTCATCTGCAAATTTCACAAGTGTACTCTCCACTCTCTCATCCAAGTCATTAATGAAAACAATGACTAGTACCACATCATGGAAACACCTCATGGGACCCAAATACATGTGTCATCCCAGTTTGAGAGTAAGCCACTGAAAACAACTCTTTGAGTATGTTACTTTTTTTAACCAGTTGGGCACCCACCTTAAAATAATTTAATTCATTTTTTTCAGAAGTTGGAAGTGCAGTGAAGTCATGAGAGTTGAAAGTTTAGATAGTTTATCTAGCTGTTCTGGAAAATGGAGGCTATCCTTGTCTCTGACACAAAGTTCCTTCTGGACAAAACATGTAAACCAACTTTTTTGTAAGTAGCCATTAAATGAGGCAGGGGTTGTGTGAACAAAATAGTATGTGATACTTTAATTAAAGACTGTATCATAATATACTTGCACAATGAGGCCAAATTAAGGTGGCACCATGTAACAAGGCTCTGTGGCCTGCCTCGGAGCCTGCACCTGCGGAAGGGTTGCTCTGCTCCACTGGACAGAACCAGGCCCTGCAAGCCGACCACTCGGAAGCAGAGGGGTGGATCCAGGGCCAGGGAGGAAAGTATAAAAGACAGGCCCAGCAGTTCAGTCTGGGAGAAGATGCTGATTTATCTCCCCAGAGGTAGCGGCTTAGACCTAACCCAGGCCCTGAGACTGTTTGGCGCAGCCGCCCTGCCAACTGGAACCTGTGGGACCTGTCTGACTTGCCAGGCCCGGGTGACTGGAGGGGGTTGTCCAACCTGGGTGACCGGATAGAGCTGCCAGGCCCAAGTTACTGGAGTGGGCCTCCTGACTCCTGTGACTGGAGTGGGCCACCGGGCCCGAGTGGTGGGCTGGGCCCGCCAGACCCCAATAGCTGGGCAGAGCTGCCCAAGCCCGCGGAGTGGGTGAAACCGCTGGAGGCTTGCCCTGACTTGGAGGAGCTGTCCGGTGTGGAGAACCTACCAGCAAAACCCTTGTTGGGATTATTTAGCTGATGTTAGTCATGCTCTGAGCAGGGGGTTGAACTAGATGATCTCCTGAGGTTCCTTGCAACTCTAATATTCTATGATTTTCTTCAGTTCTTCCTTTCCTTTCCTTTCCCCCCCATCCTTTTCTGTTGCTTATCCCCTTCCCTTCAACCTACTCCTCCCCCATAACACACTCCTTATGTCACATTTCTTTAGTGTTAAAGTGGTCAGTATCTGGCTGTCTGTATTTGTGTTTGGCTGCTAGCCAAGATTTCAGGGCTGTTTCCAATTTCTGTGTCCATACTCTTATCTCAATCCTATCCCAAACCAGAGAGAATATCCTCCAGTTGGCATAGAATCCATACTAGGCTGTGTCTACCAAACTTATACAGTTTATGATTCTTTCTTGTAGTTCGTTTATATTAGATTCTAATTCTACCATAAACAGACCCTTCGAGGCCATTCAATACACGACGTTGATGCCTGACTGGAGTTGCATTGAAGTCAATCATTTTCATGATTGAAGCAGTTGAACCTAGATCGAGTTATTGATGAATGTCACCTAGACAGGCTGCTACTCCAGCACAAATCTGTCCTCACTAGTAATGAAGTGCTGTACTTAGTTAAACTAATCATAATTTTAAGAAAAGCAGGGAGGGGAACTGTAACCTCATTCAAAGTTATGAATTAAGTATATTGAGTACTTTTGCTATGTGTATTGTTTTTCTTTTATTAATAGTATTGGGATACTGAGAATTGGATGATTAATAATAAATTATTGGATTTAAAAGTCTTTTTTCTTAGGACTCATTGAGAATCATTAGGAAAAGGATAGGTAATCAGACAGAAAATATTGTATTGCCTATTTATTGTGGTGACAAGGGGTTAAAAACTCCTGTCTTGGTTCCTTTGTATTCCTCACTTTAGATGGGAGGGGCTTGGAGGAGAGGGGGAAAACGTATGAGAGGTTTTTCTTATCTTTTTTACTTTCACTAATGTATGACTCTGTGTCAGTTTTACAATTCGAAATGGGACTTTTTTATTTCTTGCTTAAAACAGTGGGTTTTCTAAAGAGATTAATTCTCAAGACACACTTGCAAGCACACATTTATACAACTTAAGTTTGACTTATTGAGGGGTCCGCACCGTTTCAATTTCACCCGTGGTACCAACAGGGTGAATGAGTCCAATAACGGAATGCTTATTTAGCGGGAGGGGGGAAGGAAAGGCTAACAAACAGATACAGAAGGAGTTCTTTGAAGTTACAGAAACTCTACTGAGCAATGGAGCTACAAAGGCTCATGAGTTAGGAAGGGGAAAGGGTAGCCTTGTGGCTGCAGTCACTCCGCCTGTCCGTTGAGTCACTAGGTTTAGACAGGCCCCCCTTGCTATTCACCCGACCAACTTGTGGACGGATGAGGGCGGCTGAAACCTGTCTTAGTTCAAGACTTGGTCAACGGCTCTTAAATTTATTATTTATTATCCATTTATACAATAACACATTCTTTGTTCAATTCAAATCCACTATTTATTGGGGTTTTTTCTCTATCACAAGTTGTTTGCCCTTATCCTTTTACAATTCCTTAAACTTAAAACTTATGATTTTAACAACTAGTCATACTAACACAAATACACTAAATATATACTTACTTACTTACAACTAAACAACATTTAATTAATACTTACCACATAGATGGATGAACTCAGTTGCAACAAAACAATAAAAGTTTATTGCCAAATTTCCTTACTCTTTATGTTACGTTCACGGATTTTTTTCCAGCTGGAACCTCTATTACATTCACACCCAGGTTACCAGCTCTAATGCCCTATCTTATCTTTTTTGAGCAGCAACCTGGGGAGAGGCAATGATGGCTGATCAGGCTATCTTTGCGGTGCGATTCTGGTGCACCCCTTGTGATGCGTGGCTTGTCCAATTTGCCTCTCTCCTGACAACCTTATATATCTCCACCCCAGTGTATTGATTGCTTAAACCAATTGTGACGTTTTGGCTACTGTCCAACCAGCAAATTTCACGCCTGTGAGGGGGCTTTTGCCCCTCTGTGGCAAGTTACATGCCTTGGAGTGACTTGCTATTGTTGGGCAGATTCTGTTATTTTGACGGTCAACAGGTCTGCTGATAAGCTTCCGTTTCAGATTGCTAAACTTTTGGGAACAGCTTAGTTTGGGTAATAACTGTCTTTGTTGCCTGAGCATCCTCTATGTTGCTATGCAGTTTACTCAACAATGACCTCGGGGCACATATATATCACAGGCTCTATAGAAATCTGTTACAACATTTATAAATCCACAAAAGCCCACATCTTGAATACTGCATGCAGATCTGTTAACCCCATCTCAAAAAAGATATATCAGAATTAGAAAAAGGTACAGAAAAAGGCAACACAAATTATTAGGGGTATGGAAAATCTTCCATATAAAAAGAGATTAATAAGCCTGGAACTTTTCAGCTTGGAAAAGAGATGACTAAGGTGGATATGATAGAGTTCATAGTATATAAGTAAGTGTTATTTACTTCTTCTCATAAACACAAGAACTAGGGGGTTGTAGCCCGGAGGCCACTCTGCGCCCGTCGCGGCGGCCCTTCCTTGGGCCCAGCCTCAGCGGAAGGCCACTGCACCTTCTGGAAAAGCGAGGGAATTAGCCAAACCAATAGTCTATTGCCCCGGCCCGTGGCAGGGGCGGGCAAGCGGGCAGTCTATTGCCCCGGCCCGTAGCAAGGGCGGGCAAGC